>JAQFVV010006202.1:681686-1907519 GCA_028023455.1 Epiperipatus broadwayi | reverse complement strand
CTCTCCACTAACAAAGATTTAATCTGTATTCATTCTCACTTATCTATCACATTTTACCCTTATATTGAATATAAAATATACTACCTAAATTTCCAATAAAGCTTTATGGTTAGATTTGATATATTTACTACTCTAATAATTTATTAAACTATTCATAAAAACACAATTGACTAATACACCATTCACATAAAGTTTATATGGCAATCCAACACCAAACATTCCCAAATTTATTGATGATAGAACTCGCAAACAACAAAACATTTAATGATTTGTACCACTGATTATTCAAGTTTACTAAAGATTAAAATTATCACAATCAAATTAATCCATTTTGGAAAATATTTATCCCAAATATTAAATGTATATTTTGAATTTCCTTGATCTCTCTTTTGTTATTCGCACATATAAAAACATAAAATCTTTAAGTAACTCTTTGTCAAAACAAGTATTCTGGTCACTATACTGCTTTCATGCTTATGATGTTTAAAAAAAAATTATTTCAACTGTTTCTATTCAATGATATATTATTTATTCCTTTATGTATGAGGCACTTCCAATAACCTTAGCCAAAAGCTTCCTTTACTGGATAAGATTCTGGGATAACTCTTTAAAATTTTAGTGCAACACATTTTAAAAGCATATTCCTTTGAAATTGGAGAAACACAATTTAAATCCTTTAAACAATTTTTTTGTCAGATATTCTAGAATTTCAATATTACAAATTTCAAATTTTCTAAACTGAAATTTTTTTAAAAAATATGTTAATTTCTCCTTTTATATTTTAATTTAACATATATCTTATCACTGCTGTTGCAATGGAGTAGATCAACCCCACCCTGTCTAGGATAGACTTCTAGATAATGTTTTCTACTCAGTCATCCTTGGATAAATAGGTACAAAAATGGCGATTTTGGATTAAAACATGATGATCTTACATTACAATGAAAATTTTATAGATTGACCTCTCATTTTAATTTCCTGGTATTTACAGGTTTTTCTCCTATAATGTCAAAATTTTCCACAATATATCTTTTCTTGTAGTTGATTTCCGGGGCATCTCCGTAGTACCATAAATAATCAGATGAGATCTATAGTTTTTTCTCTCAATTTTGTAATATAAAACACATCAATTTTATATAAATAAATAAATGAAAATGGATTTATTCATTTATTAGCAAACATTATAAGAGCAATACATATTTCTCAATATTTTGATATTTCTCAATATTCATTATTAGATCGATAAAATTTTATTAATATTTTACCATCAATAATTTCATTAGGTTTTATATTCTTTTATTTTAGAAATATTTATTAAATCTAAACATTTAATTATTTAAGTAATTGTTTTGTTAATCTTTCTAACACATTTTTCTAATTTTGTTGAATATTATTTTTACACATGTGCCACACATTTATAAGTAAATGTAACAAATTTCTATAAATTTTTAAATATTAACACTTCTGCTGATTTAATCGACAATTTATTCATTTTGAATTTGTTGTAAATATTCCAATTTAGTAAAGTTTTACTACTTATGATCTCACTTACTGTTTATTTACAAGCACTATTCTATTCTATATGTACCTGGATTCATAACCATCACTAAAACAATTAAATATTTGTTTCTTAAATTATTATAAAGAAATGCAATATTTAAAATTTTTAAAATATTCAAAACTAATATTTGAAGTCTAAAACAAATATAAAAGACGATTATCATCTTTCCTTTGTCGAAATTGATCCTTGGTTTTACATCTATCATTTGGTCGTCCTATCTATTGAGATATATAATCAAGTAAATTTTTGACCAATTCATACCTCGTAGATCATGATAGCATTGGTACCAAAATATAATGCTACAATATATATAACCACTCAATGATCAGCCAATAAAGTTCCCAAACATAGCAAATGACTAAGAAGTTCAAAGATTTTGGCTGGCCAGGAAAGCATCTAGTTTTCTTGTACATACTATTGAAAAATATTGGTGATAAGTGTCAATACACTGCCATGAAAAATGATATCATGGTTACCATTAAGACAAGAGAACATTCAATCTGCAATACTTCCTTCATGTTTAATCAATATATGGTTAAGTGCAAAATAATTGTCCAGTCATTGTTACTGATAATACATATGCAAGAAAGCCTAGTAAAGAAGCATTATTCTTATAGATATCAAAATGAATCATCCAAGTGTTGATGTTATTCATACATAAAGATTCAGATCATCATTACTTCATCTAAAAGTGTGACCTTCATTGAACACTTTATGCTATTCATATTGTTAAACAGTTTTTATAAATTCCAAGATTAGTAATGTTATCAATGAAAGTTGTCATAAAAACTGCAAAGAGATCAGGTAAGCATTTTCCAATCTTCAGTTCACTATTCCAATGCACTTTACAATAAAAGTTCGGTCACTTCTTAACAATAATTATGATCTTTCCAAGATAAGCCGGACTTCTGATGTATATGAGCTATAAATCATCACATAGCTTAAACAACTATTTGTTCACTTATAATTAAGTCACTTTGAAAAAAAAAGTGCCAAGAAGACTGGAAACAATTTTTTTAGGCATTTTCAGTTCTTGAATATGTTGAAGTAATATTGGATTTTCCATGTATTGTCTCATTTAACATGAATTGCAGACTACTGAATGATCTCCTAGTATTTTATTTGTCCTTCTATCTCTTGCAATTTATATTTGAAAAGTTGCTAATATTAATAATTTTCATATTTTAACTACTAATTCTTTATCTTCTTTGCAAGATCTATGTACCTTATTATTACAAAATGGCAGTTTTTGTGTAAAGCATGTGAAAAAAGTATGCATCTTGTGGAGTATATCGATAGAAGATAAAAACAATCTTTAAATAACCTTGAATACATCTAATTTAATTGAAGTATCCTATTATTTTTAAAACTGTTAAATGAAGAAATCCGTGCTAAACTTCAACATTTAAATCTATCTTTTTATCTTAAAACTAAAAATTATTAAATTGAAAACCATCTAAACCAAAAATTGCCAAAGATTTTTCTTTAATCACTAGCTGATTAAATGCTTGAGTTTTTTCAATACTAAGTTATTGTATTACTTGACTTGTCCATTCTCATTATCTCAATAGCAAAGTTAGCAGTAGTTACAAAAAATATTAAAGAGAGAATAAAATCAATATTCATAAATTAACAACAAAACTATATAATATTATTTGTTAAGCAAGAAGACAATTGTAATCTAGATCACTATTAGTATTTCTGAGTTATACTACAGCTAATATTTTATTCCATAGCTCCAGCATCATAGTATTTGCATTATATTTATTACAAGTAGTTTTATGATTCACAATAATTAAGAAAAAGTATCTGGTTTTATTATCTAACATTCCTAAAAATAGTTTATTATCTCCTCCAGAATTTGTTTTAACACCAGTTACATGTAATATCTGCCAAACTGAATTTACTAATGCCCATTATTTATGAATAATAAAAGTAAGTAAACATACAGTTGTTGAAGACACAAATTTAATCCATTCTGGTGAAAAATATAATTCAGTTAATCTGGAAAAATCTTTTTAAAATGATATATCTGAGCAAAATGAATATATTTTATTGATTCTACTCACAGAAATCAAACGCAAAAACAAAAAAAAAAAAAATTGTAGAATTTAATAAATTGCACCCAAATTTTGACCAATTATACACAGTTGTATTAGATTTATTGCAAAGTTTAAACAAATAGGATTCATATATGAAGACCCGAGAAGTCATTATTAAATGTAGCAGAAATTCAAAAAAATATTCATCGCTTGATGAACTTCAAAGTGCAGAGGAGATATAAGCAGAAATTTTTTTTTAGGAAAAATGTATATTAGTGAGCCATGACACATCATAACATAGGCATCATTATGTTGTAGATAACACATCTAAATTTGTATACTGAAATAACTGTAGATATAACTGATCAAGTTTTAAATAAAAGCTTTGGTTTTGATACTTTTTCTTCACATATTATTAATCTTATGAGATATCTTATGCTAATTTTAAAACATAAGCATCATCGCATTATTATAAACAATGATAAAACTGTTTTTACTGCTTCAATTTTAGTTTGTCATTGCTGATAAAAATATGATACTGTTCAGCAATTTGATGGGTGATCAATATATTTTTACCACTGAACCTTTTTTATTTATGACATTAGTTTTCCCTGCTTCAATTTTAAACATTGTAGTTAGACAAATTATGAAGATAAAAGGAAATGATATAACAATCCCTCAACAACAACACATGATCACCATTTCTTATACTAGCACATAATTGTTTATAAACAAGGCAAACTCTCCATACAGTACTGCCACCCTGTGCCAACCAGAGTAATCAATGAATGCCAGAAGGCTTGTGCATAAAATCTTTATCTAATGCCTACTCATCCAATATCCCCAGATTAGTCTCTGGCATTAGATCCTAAGATTTAGGTGCAGTGCTCTCAGATCTAAAGCTCCTCACTGACGAAGGCCACAAGCCAGAAACTAGTCTGGGGATATTGGATGAGTAGGCATTAGATAGGGATTTTATGCACAAGCCTTCTGGCATTCATTGATTACTCTGGTTGGCACAGGGTGGCAGTACTGTATGGAGAGTTTGCCTTGTTTATAATCCCTCAACAAACCGCTGAATCAATCAATCATTAAGCTATGAGGATTAGTTCTCAACTATGAAGCAGTAATATAAATCTTATAATTTTCTAGAAATTGCTTTATGTGAAAAAAAAAAATTGTTTTGATAAGGTTTCAACAAATTGTACAATGCATGAATTAATCATGGGAATGCATTGTTAACTAAAAGTGCTTTTATAATACATGTTGACGAAATGCAGCAAACATTCCCAGAGATTGTAATCCTCAGTAAAATAAATTTAGAAGAAAGATGTAATTATATAAAGAAAAATCAATTCTTATGAACCTTAGAATTTAATAATTTCTGTTATCATTTGCAAGTAAAATAAAAGTTATTTGATAAAAAATTCATCTTATAAAACACAATCTACATCAAGAGACTACAAAGATCACCAGATTATTGTAAATACATTATAATACAAATAATAAAGAGAGGAGACTGGTAATCCATTATTATTAAAAATTAACCTACTCCCAATCACCTAAAAAAAAAAAAAACTAAAGCAGTAAATTGACTATTTTAACTTTTATATTATTACTTATTGCTGAACTATTTTATTGATTAATCATAAATTGTGAATACCATTGGCTATTGCGCAACTATAAACTGAAAAAAATAATTAAAATAAATAAACCTGTATTTTTTTATTTTATTCTAAATTTACTCAATTAACTGTGTTTTCCTGAAGGTTTGTGATGATGGTGTTTTAAATATATTTATATAATGAAATATTTAATTTTATTTAAATAATCCAAATACATTCAACTGTTAGTAATAGCACACAGGTTAGTATATGCTGTTTTCAAATAAGATAAAATTCCTTTACGTATTTAATGAAGTTTTTTTTAAATGTAAAATGTAGACAAACTTTCAAATTTCCAATATGAAATAATAAAAAAATTAAAATACATCCTATAATATTAAGAAGTCAAACATATATAAAAACAATAATTGAAATCTTTAAATAAATTCCTACATAAATGTTAAAATATAATAGTAAAAAAAAAAAATGTTACTGACCTAAAACACCATTTCCATTACCAGTCACAACAATAGTACTAATAATTCTATTCCGAGTAGCTATCTTTGTTGCATGACTAACTGCCTTAAACTAATAAAAATAAAAACAAAATACAAATTATAATAAAATAAAACTAATTGTATTAAATTTTACAAAATAATTAATAATTTTATATTTCTGATTTCAGCCTTGCTAGCTCAAAATGAATCAGAATTTCTATTCAGTAGAGGAATAAGATATAAAATTTTTGCTGCTTCATAATCACTCAACCAAAGCTGTCATTAGTTTTTAACCCTCTTCTATTATTCATCTACAGATCATTATTGAACTAGTCATCTTTTTAAAAAAATCTTGGACTCATTTGGAAAGTTTTCAGTGAATTAAACAAAACCTATTAAGTTCCATTTTGGCTTGAATTCCAGATCATAACCATGGTAATTCAAACATTGCAAATAAGTAAACTTTTTTTTTTTTCTTTTTTGGGATATAGTACATAAAAAGTTGCATCTACAATAACATTCTAATGATGACGTTGGCTTTCAGTTCTGGAGAAATCCTGTGTAACTAGTCAGACATATCAAAGAATACTCTACAGAAGATTTGTAGGTTTTACAATAATGATTTGATGAGTGCAACTTACGACAATAAAGAAGAACAGACTAAAATTAAATTTTTTATTCAATTTTATTTATACTATACATGTCTTTCAAAGGAATATTAATTAAAATTCTTTCGTAAAAATATTTTTATTACATTTTTTAATTATCCTCTAAATTATTCTAATCTTTTGTATCGTTTTTTTTTTTTAAAAAAATCTAACAGACAAATTAATTACATAGATTTTATAAACTTTTTATTTTATTTTATATAAAACCTAATTACAATAAAATAAACAATAGACTCTCCATTAATATAATAATTTTAATTTAAATTCAGTTTAATACAATCTTATAATTAGTTCAGACTTTTCTCTAACCCCCCAAAAAAATTCTTACTTTGAAAAAAAATTAAATATACTATAAATAATTTTAGAAACTTTTGAATGATTTTTGAATTTTTATGTACATGTACACACACATATATAAGCATACACACAACATATAGCAAGTGGATATTTATATTTTATTATTTTCTTTTATAACAAGATAACCTCTTATTTTTGTAATTAATAATGGATTCTCTTATTTGGTTATAGATCTAAAAAAAAAAAAAAAACTATAACTATATGTTAACTATACTTTTCATGACTACCTTTCTCTAGAATGAAATATTCATTTTAGTATATATATTGAAATGCATTTCATGGCAAAGATATTGAAGAACCCAAACAGGATAACAGATTAAGGGATTAAAAAAATAGAAAAGTAAGTAAAATGAAACAACCCAAATTAGTAATTAAAGATTTATGTAAATAGAGTTTAATATATGTGAAGATGAATATATATGTATAAAAAACATCATTCTAAACATATAACAATGTCATTATAAAATAAATGATTAAAAATTTTAATTTGGTACATTTGATATAAATCAATGGCTTAAATACAGGGCAGTGGGCAGATAAAATTTCAAATATTTTTATATCAAAATTAAAATAAGTTATTAGCACTTCAATCTATTTTCAGCAATGATGAAAGGATGGTATATATATATTGTGATTGTTTGTTTCAATTAAATACTTTTATTGAAGTTAGAATAAAAATTTTAAATTGAAGTTTAATATATTTATACTCAATATAATTTATTTACATTTGGTGCATTTCTTATAAATGACTGGCAATGCAATATGACATTAAAATATTTTAGGTAGGTTATCTAGCTTCTTAAATGCAGAGCAGTGGGTAGATAAATAAAAATATATCCTAAACAATTCAAGATTTTGCTTTCAACCTTAAAAGTATCAAACCATAATGTGATCACCATTTGTATGCTTAGACAGGATGTTAATAACAGTAGCAAACTCTCCATACTATATAGAGTTTGCAACCTTAAAATTATTTTAACATCACTTAAACTTGAAATGAAAACAAACCTTTAATTACAATCTTAATGTTAAAAACTAAATAATTCTATCTTTTCCAAAGACTTTATCATGTGGTTGAGTGTTAGTATTCATTCATTTATAGTTAAAATCTTCAAAGCGCATGTGCAACAGCGTAATGCTGTGTTAAATATTACAGTTTACAAACATCGCGCTATAAAAAATGATTTATTTAAATAATAAGATATAAAAAAAAAAATTTTATAATCATGCTTTTATTTACTTTGTAGTAAATTAAAAATAAAAATTGTTTCTTCAATTACAATTGGGGGTTTATATTTAACTTGAAATAAAAGTGGGAGGGGTCTAAAAACTAATTATGATAATCCCAATTTTTTTAAACAAAGAATTGACTTATTTAATTTTTGGAGACCCCCCACCCCCACCTTTTTATTTCTTGTTAAATATAAAAATTCAATTGTGATTGAAGAAACAATTTTTTTGTAGTTCAAAGTAAATAAAAGCATTGATTATAAAATAATTTTTTATATCTAATATTTAGATTTAAAGATTTTTTTACATCAGTTACTAGAAATTTTTTTCTTTAGTGTGAATAATTGGACATTAAGAAAGTAATATACAATTAATTTTGTATTTATAATATTGAATTATATCTCGTATAATATGCTGTATTACATTGATTGCAGTTTATTAGAATTTTTTAAAAGTAATTTTGGAAATAAAGAAATAAGTGATATAACATTTTTACAGGGGAAAGTTAAAATTATTTTGGTATTTTTTAAAAAAATATTCAAATAATTATTTGCTGAGATTAATAATAATATTATTTTTTTAATGAACTTAATTGAACATACAAAAATTAAAAGATAAAATAAGGGATAAACAATGATTACTGATTGATAGTTAAAGAAAATTTGGTCATTCAACATAATTGATTCTCAAAATTTATATTAATTAATTAAAAGTTACAGGATAATGAAAATTCCAAATATATATATATAATTAACTTTTAAAACAATTTTAATCAATAAACAAGTTTTAAATATAAGTCTTTAATTATTTAAATCAATAAATAAAATTAAAATATTAATTTATAAATAAAATCAGGACTGAAAAATCTTAAATATTAATATATGTTTATGTGTGTGACAAATATATATTAATTAAAAAAGATAATTTAGTATAGTTAAAGTAATTCAAGCTAAATAAATATTAAATTATTAATAGAAAATTATATTATTAAAAGCAAGTAAAGATATATGAATAGAAATAAAAAGTTATCGTAGAGAAGTATTCCAGACTTGCAAAAAATAGCTAAGATGGATAAAATAGATATATATCACATTGAATATGTATTTTTTTTAAGACGTAACTGCTTATGGTTGTCAAATATTACTGTTAAGATGTTATAAATATTCCAAATGATTATACAGGAAGACTCAATATTCTGAAGTTCCCCTAGAAAAGAGATTACTCCTATTTAGTTTATAATAGATGCTTGGAATAAAGCTAATGGAGTATGTACACTTGCAATTATAGAATTTACAGCAATGATAGAATTATTTGTTAAATAAGATGAATTCATCTGACTGTAAAAGTGAAAATTCATTGAATGCTATGGATTGATATCTATAAATTTTAAAAAATAAAGAGTTTAAAATTAAAAATCTGTTTGTTTAAAGATAATAAAAAGATATAATTAAAAGATTACTGTGCATCTCAAGAAGTTTATAGTTAATTCAACAAGGCTTACAAAATAATAGGTATGGTAAAATAATAGTTTTCTGGTTATGGTAAATAGATAATCATAATTTCTACTTCATATTAATAAAGAGACATATATATAATTGAAATATTTTAAAAATAAAAAGTGTAAGGCCATTAAAAAAAGTTACATATAAGAAAAGAGGAATGGAAATTAAATGTTTAATATATATTTAATAAGAAATAATAAATATCTTGGTATCAGAAACCATTATTAACATATAGTACGTATAGTTTAAATTATCCCAGTAAATTTATTTATCACAAGATTAGGTATCTTATTATTCATATACGTTCAATAGAGTTGAGTGCTATCTAAAGCTAGCTCCAGACATAATGAAATTTGGGTATATACATGTGGACATTGATGATGATCAGTAGTCTATAATGTCCCCCCACTTTTTGATTTATGATTATGTGCATGTGCAAGAAGTATTGATGATTATTATTTTATATTTTCTTCCATAATTGCATTAGCTTGATGATGATTAGTATAAAAACTTATAATATGCCATTTTTAAATTCAGTTGCAAAGAATGGATTGTTGATTATTATTTGCTGATGATGTTATGCTTATTATTTATATTTACTCCAAAGGATGATCTGCTGATTGTTTGCTTTGCACTTATTGCATTCCATATAAATACCTCTATATAAACCCCTTTTCATATTATTACAATATTGTAATGGTAACTATGCACAGAGCAACCAACTGATGATGCGGATAATCAAAAATGAGAATCAAACAATAGTTTTAGAGTAATCTGTTACATAAATAATCAACAATTATATAATGGTAAAAATGAAGAGTAGTATTTGGGGTTTGATATAAAAATCATCACAATACAGGTATTAACAAACATTTGCTGTCATAACCATGTATTGCAAACTTAGCACATTGGGGAGCATGTTCTCAGAAGTATGGGGGGTTTTCTTTCTGCAAGTCATGTGTGTGGCACTAATGCTATATAATTAATAGCATGTGGTATATAAAGCAAAAGGTATTATGACAATGCACTAATTAAATATAGTTAACTCATGTATTTTTAGAAAATGGAAAAATATTAGACTAATTAATAAATAATAAAATAATTTTTAATGATAAAAACTAATTCAAGAGTACTGCTTGGAGATTCCTTCTTGAATACTTCTCCAATTGGATATCAAAACAAAAGTTCAAATCTTTTAACTTTCTGTTTGTTTTAACTTCTGACATATGTATATGAAAAAGAAATTATTATTTATTTCAATGCAACTTTCATAAAAATAGTTTCATTCATATTATTCTCGGTGTATTATAATATAGTTAGCTCCATGAATAATTCAAAAGTAAAGATTTTATTATTCTCGTTCATTTATGAACAAAATATAATATCTTATTTGACAATCTCAAATTTCGGTTTTCATTCTATATATATATTTATTTACTTGTCTTGAATATCCAAAAACAATATAAAACATTAAATTTCTTTCCTTTAGACTATCATACCATTGTGTCTTGAAAGTTTTTCTTCTTCCTTTGAATATCTTTCCTCTTTTAATTATTATCACACAAACATTGAATATAGTTACATGTAGTATTAGTATTCTATTTTGCTTCAAACAACAAACTTTCTTGGCAATTTGCAGCTTCTAACAGTTAACAGGAAAAACACTGGACATTGCACAGAGGATGAGAACTGATATGCTATTTGCTTCAGTCTAGTGTTCCATATTAAAAGAATATCTGAATTAATGGATAAGAACTGATATGCTATTTGATTCCGTCCAGTGCTCCATATTAAAAGAATATGTGAATATAATGAGTAATTTCATAACTTTTAATAAATGAAAATAATTAAAATAAACATTGATACTCCTTGAATAATTTTTAACTTAATAGTTAATTCTTTTTTTCTTCTACTTCTTCAAACAAGAGCAAGAGAGAGAGAGAGACACTTATCTCCTTTGCATATTATTGATTTCATTTACATACAAAACCTTTTTGCTTTATTTATAAATTTTTGGGATTATTTCCTCATTGAATTTATAAAGTAACTAAGAGGAAATTAATTAAATGAATATATCAGTGTGTTTATTAAGTAAATAAAATCTTTATTCACATAATTATTTTCTGCGTGTGGATGTTTCATTCCTTGTTTATTTATTTCCATCTTGCATGACATGCATAAATAAGCATAGATTATTTTCCAAAATGTAATCACAATGTAACTTTGGCATCACTATGACAATGTTATTTTATATTTTGTTCCATAATTGGCATTAGCTTGATGATGATTAGCCTAAAAATTTATAATATGCCTCTATTAAATTCAGTTGCAAAGCATGGATTATTATTATTTGATGATTTTTTATGCTTATTATTTATATTTGCTTCAAATGATGATCTGCTGACTATTTGCTTTGCTCTTATTGCATTCAGTATAAAACACCCCTATAAACATCTTTTCATATCATTACAATATATCTGATTGTTTACGATTATATGACAGGAAACTTTACATAAAAACAGGCAAAACTCTCCATACAGTAGTTCCAGCCAGAGTAATCAATGGTTGTATTCTCATCCTTGGTGTTCGCCTAGAGATGGCGTTGATGCTAATCAAAAATATATACATGTAACGATTCCGGGGCCCGACCTAAATGATCGATTTGATCTAAAAAGATCTGATTTCTTAGATTTATAATAAAATATTCTACTAACTAATACTATTATATGATGTTAGTTTTTTCATTTTTTTCGTAAATGTTTATTAATCTTATCTTGTTTTTGAGTTTGTGTGTGTCTTTTTAAAGTTACGGTGTTTTTCTAACTTTTTTTTTTTTTGGACTTTATGTGTGTCTTTTTAAAGTTATGTTTTTTTGGTTTTTTTTGCAAGTGTAAATCAATACTTTTATTCAAAAGCAAGATGTAATAAGTAAATGTTTATTAATCTTATCTTGTTTTTGAATTTGTGTATGTGTCTTTAAAGTTACGGGGCTTTTTCTAATATTTTTTTTGGGGACTTTATGTGTGTCTTTTTAAAGTTACGGTACCTTTTTTTTTTGCAAGAGTAAATCAATCATTTGATTCAAAAGCAAGACGTAATAAGTCAATGTTTATTAATCTTAGATTGTTTTTGAGTTTGCGCGTGTCTTTAAAGTTACGGGGCTTTTTCTCATTTTTTTTTTTTGGACTTTATGTGTGTCTTTTTTTAAAGTTACGGTATTTTTGGTCAAGAGTAAAAATCAATTATTTTTATTAAAAAAGCAAGACGTAATTCTAAATCGATCAAAAGTAACGTCATTTATATACTACAATTTAGAATTGATACCCGACTACTATTAGTAAGGACCGTCATTGAAAGATTCAATTGAAAAATGATACCCGACTAATTTCCGTTTTCTTTTTTTTTGGGGGGGGGGGGGACAGTAATGAATCAGAAAGTGGGTTGTTTTTGTTAACTCTGTCTATATAAAAAGGATACCGTTATTGAAATACTAAATTTAAAAATGATAGCCGACTAATTTGCGTTTCTTTTGACAGTAATTAATCAGAAAGTGGGTTTCTTTTTTTTTTTTTTGGTAAATCTTTTGTATATATATAAAAAAAATACCGTAATTCAAATACTCCATTGAAAAAAACCAAACCCCGTTGAATTTGCTTTCTTTTTTTTTTTTAAGACAGTAATTAAGTAGGAACTGGGTTGTTTTTGTTAGTGTGTAGATATAAAAACTAATCTTATTTTGAAATAATAAATGTAACAAAAAAAATAATAATAATAATACCCGACTAATTTTCTTTTTTGGACAAGTAATTCCTAATAATTAGACACTGGGTTGTTTTTGTTTGTGCGTATATATATACAGTATAGCAAAAGTAACTGGTCACGGACGAATTCTCGCGAAAACGGTCCTTTTCGCGTGATCCTTAATTTTTTTTGCCGTTTCGCACCCTTAAAAGCAATTTTTGAGGGTTACCCATTCGTAATGGAATCTTCAGGACATTATTACTAAACTTACAACAGTAAACTAAGTTATAACACATTAAAAAAAATAGACGTCTTATCAAATTTTAAAAAACTACGACTGCTTCAAATACACACACTCTCACACGAAACTACAGAGAAAATAGATATTCTACTATTACGAGAAAATGATGAACAAAATCGACTACTACGGCAGCCGATCAAGGCATTTCTTTCTCTTTGCTTTTAGCATAGAAAAAAAAAAAGCCATAACCGGTGGCCGTCGGGAACTCTTTCTGTGTTTTATCGTAGAAAGAAGTCTCATTTGTGTTGGCTTTTGTCGCCGACACCGCCTCCGTCCAACATAACGTGAGGACTTTTCTGCGTTTATAACGTAGAAAATTTCCTCTTTTGTTGGGTGAAGGCTGGTGAAACGGTATATTTCTAGGAATTTACCTAGAAATAGCGACATCTTGAGGCGAACACCAAGGATGAGAAAACAACCGTAGTTCCAGCCAGAGTAATCAATGGATGCCAGAAGGCTTGTGCATAAAATCCCCATCTAATGCCTCCTCATCCAACATCCCCGATTAGTTTCTGGCTTATGGCGTTCATCAATGACGAGCCTTGGATCTGAGAGCACTGCAAGCATAAGCATAAGCAACGGTGATCATGTGATGTTTAGTGGTTAAACTTCACATATATGGCTTGATTACATTTATCAAATGCTTGAAAAAATGTTGAAATACACCTTTACCTCAATTAGCAAGGGCCATTGGTCCCTCAAAACTCATCATTAAGCAAAAATATCATAATCAGTATAAACATTTATAATGGTTGCCTATGGGGAAAAAATTGGTCGGTTACTCCAGTTAAAAAATTACACTATAAATTGGGAATATTACATTAAAAAAATAATGTATCGAGTACATATAAACATTTTAAAAACCCTTAATGTACATTATATGCTTGTGTAAACTGTGCTTTGCGTATTATGGAAGTATTCACATAAATATGTATTTATGTATGATAATGCAACTTAAATC
The DNA here is from genome assembly GCA_028023455.1 of Epiperipatus broadwayi. Classification (NCBI taxonomy): domain Eukaryota; kingdom Metazoa; phylum Onychophora; class Udeonychophora; order Euonychophora; family Peripatidae; genus Epiperipatus; species Epiperipatus broadwayi. The sequence continues at coordinate 1,893,055 of JAQFVV010006202.1, read as the reverse complement.
CATGTAAAAAAAACCACTTGGCTTAAAGTTGTTACTTCCTATGACCAATTCACCAATCATTATTATCCAGTTTGGTTTCAAAGCTCAAAGATTTTCTTAATTTTTCCGTGGTCATATTAGTTGCTAAGATGATTTTAAACAGAATCTTTAAAAAAAAAGCTTTATATCGCTAGAAAAAAATGTGTTTTCACTGTCCAAAAAGTACAGCAAAATAGGCCGAGAAAGTGAAACTAAAGTAGCATCTAACAATTTTTTTGTATTCTTCTGCATAACTGGTTTTCATTACACTGGGAAAAAATCCATACTGGTACTACAGTATTCAACTGTATTATTTATGTGAAATTATTAAAATTTAAAAAAAAAAACAATATTTAATAACAAATCATTTGATTGATCATAAAAACTTGTTATTTATCATTAGTGTAACAAGAACCAAATAAACATATGATAAATTACAAAAAATTAATCGCAGTCAACTTAAAAAAAAAAATTCAGCATATTGAAATAATGGAAAAAAAAATCTAGTGCAATCTGAGTTTGCATATTGTAATCAATATTTAAGGGTTTTGCTACAATGTATACTTGCTGATCTAAATAAACAAATATAATAGCTGTAGCAGGTTTTTTTGGGCATGACATATCATTATTTTATCAAGTGTGTTTATGCCACAACTTAGCAATTTGTCGAATAGCATAATATGTTTTGATGGCAGAGTTATGGACTATTTAAGTAAAAATTAAAGGCATTAATCTTATTCACTTTATTTGTATTGCATTTTCATCATACACAGTTTATTATTAATTGTATACAATCATCCTCACATTTTTTTCCAAGCATTCATAAAAATTTTAATCCAAAGTTGTTTGTCTAAAATTTTAGCTAATATTTATAATATACACAATTTAAAATTTAATAGTGACAGTACATAAGACCAAAAATTATTTTTAATTTTATGCCAAATGAAATTTATATTTTTTTCTCGGTACTACTTTTTTTACACGTGTGATAATGTCTCCATTGCTGTAGATATATGAAAAGAATTACAAGATGATTTAAATCGAAGAAGCAAAATAAGTATTATTTTTAATTTACACTTAGTAATTTTTGATATTACTTGTATAAATCTGAAATTGTTTTACCATCTTGCCCCCCCCCCCCTTAATGAAAATATTTTAGATTAGCGATGGTAGCAATTTTGATTTGACAGAAACATTTTAATTCAAAATTAATTAACTGAATATTTTAGCTAATATATGTACTGTATATTTTTAATTTTATGCTTAACAAATTTACTATTTTTATAGTATCTGTATTGATTTATCTTCATATACCGAATGAACCTTTTTATTTTTGGGCTTCTGTAGTCATAAACAATAAAAAAATCTTTACTTTAAATATGTTATTAATGAAGTACTAATTGTCTCATAAAAACAGTGGATGAAAATTAAATAAAATATTGTACATTCATTAATCATATTTTAAGCTTATAATCAAAATATTGAATGCAGCACTAAATGTGTTTTATGAATAAAATATGTGTTCTACAACTTCAGCATGAAAATCACTATTTTGCTTTTGAATGAAATAACTTTAATAACTATTCTATAACATGATCAGTGTTACAAAATGGCCACCAAAAATTTTTTTTTACGATCGTTATAGTGAATAATCAATTGTAAATTAAAATAGTGAGTACAAATTAATGATCACTATTGTGAATCCTGGCATAAAGACCAAATACTAAGCAGGATAAAAGTATACTTTATTTTTTTATTCCAATATACATATGGAAATGTTTATTCAGTTCTATTCTTTTTTGTGTTAAATCAACTATGAGAAAAAATCAGTAACTTTATAAAAATAAAATAAATGAGATATAAACATCTCCACTGATATTTATACATTTGTCCCATCATTTAATCAGTGCCATGAAATCAGTAGCATAGAAGTCCTTTGTTTGTTATTTCAATCATTTGCAAACTATTTTATTCTTTTCATCATCATAACAAACATTTTTCAAAATAAACAACAAAAAAATTTATTCATAAACATCTTTTGCAGAAAATTATTTTGCTTATATAATAATTTTTAATAGCATACTGCTCTTTAGTAATGCCCATTTGAATTAATGAAACCAATCATAATATATGTATACATGGAATGTAAACTAGCTTCTTAAATAAAGTTAGAAGTTTTTGTGCATAGACCATATGCCTACAAAACCTACTAGCCAAGTCAAATATGCTCTCCTGAAACTATTATATATGCCACAGCAAACTCATCTACTTCTAATTCGTTCTCAATATTAATTCTTTTTTTTTCTTCTATTATACAACAATTTAATAAGAACTGTTTCATTGATTATATTATATTGTCCATTGTTATCATAAAAACCTAATGAAATAAACTAAAAAAATCTATTACCTCTTTCATTCTCTTTACTTTTATATTTCCTTTACATTCCATACAAATTATCCTGATCATTTTTCATCATACTATGCTTCTATATGCATATTAATCTTCTTTTTTTAAATTTCATCTAAAAATTTCTTAAGGATTCTGGATAGTATACAGTGCTTCACTGCTGTCTCAAAATTATTCCATACAACTCTTAATTCCTATATAATAAACATCACATATTTATAACAAATTTATTTGATTTTTGTTTTTATCTTAACTTTAATTCTCAACTGTCTATTACATTTTGTTTTTCCATTTAAAAGTATGTATCTAAATAATTATATTCTTTCATTTCTTCACGGCAAATATCATGACAGAATTGGATTATAGCACTATCATTATATATAAAAAAACCTATCCTATATTGATTTGTAGTCTTTTTATTGACTTTTCCTCATATATATTAGAACAGAAACATGCAAAAACTCTCCATAAAGTAGTGCCACCTTGTGCTAACCAGAGTAATCAATGGATGCCAGAAGGCTTGTGCATAAAATCCTCATCCAATATCCCCAGACTAGAAACATATTTTCATTAAATTCTTTGAATTATCACTTCATACAATAAGATTTCAAAGTGTATGTTTTGTTTTTTGGTATGCACTAACACACATTAATCAAAGTATTCTTAAATATATGAGTACTAATATATATATATTTCTATGAATTTATGAAAACATTACCTCAACAACAATAGTTTCAAATCCCTCAAAATTACCTAAAAAAAAAATAATGCTGATATATATGTGTATATGTAAATATTTATATACATATATATACACACACAGTCACCCACACATAATAAATATTTAAAATCTAAATATTTAAAGTTTTAAATATTCTAAATATCTTAATTTTATATATATTGGATTCTTTCCAGAATTTATGGATACATCCGTAATATTTAACGTTTATTGATATGCTATTTTTTAAACATTATTATCTTTTATTCATAGAAATTTATTTCAATAATACATATAATTAAAAATAAAATTATTAGTTGTTAAAAAAAAAAAAACCCACATTTTCAACATTAATGTAAAGTTAACATCTCAAATGATTAGAAAACTACAATCACCAATATGAATAATATTAGTATATGTTATTGACTATATATGAATAATTAGTATGTCTGTATTTTAAAGATGACATCAACACTTTGAAGAAGAATCACTTGGAGTATTTGAATCTATAATAATAACCTTTAGCAGATGTATTACATGTAGTTAATTTGAACGTGTGAATATAAATACACTGCAATTATTTAAAAGTAATATAAATATTGTAATGGAGAGGGTCCCAAAGTGTTGGCGAAGTTGAGAATATAATTAAAATCTCACTCAACATTCTATTTTGAGATTGATGATGATGATTAAGATTATCCTTCTGTAAGTAATTGAATCATGGGCTATGTTTCCATCATTTTTTGGACAATCATTTTTAAGATCACAATATGCCAATAGTTTTATTATAAGAACTCTGGCAGTGACCAGAGTTTCAGGGCACCATCTTCTCTTATAAAAGAGCTATCAAATGATGGGATAGTAAGATGAATAAATAAAACAATATATAAGTTGATAATCTTATTAGTGAAATCAGAAAAATAAAAGGAATAACAAGTTACTAAAGTATATATTTTTATTATCTTAATAATGAACTTAGCAATAAGAAATCATAAAAAGAAATATACATAAAAATAAATTAATCACTAAATGGAGGAATATTATTTTTCCATGTAATACACAAATAAATAAATATAAATGTATATCTAATAAAATATATAATATCAATTAAAGATTGTTACTGGTATTAAAAATAAAAAATGAAATGAATTCAAATACCATAATAACCAAAATATAAATAAATTTTAAGTACAATAATACCACTCACTAAATATCTATACTATCTTAGTATACAATACTTAACTATACAAATAATTATTATGATTATACATGCCCTTTATTCATTTAGAAACTATAAATTTTGTGGTAAAAACGTAACTTATGTGAATCTGTAAAATCCAATAATGTCTTTGACTTTAAAAGTTTGTCTAACACCATCTTTTTTTTTTTTTTAGTTATGCAATAGTCTCTCTTTTTAGGGATTATGTCTGATGTAGCATTTTACTGATAATGTTTTAAATGCATTCTATAAGAAAGTAGTCTTCAAATCCATACTTTTAACTGAATTCACAGAATAAAATAATCAAATTGAATAGTAAAAATAATTTAGTATCTTTATGAAGATAGCATTCCTTGAGATATTTGTCATATTATATCCTTAGACTATATATTGTACTGGACAGTCTTCCCAACATCGACCAGTGAGGGTGCCACCAGGTTTTTAACAGCCTAGAGGAAGGCATAGAAAATATTAGGCATCTGTTAATTGAATGTAAATGCCTGAAAGCAGAAAGGGTACAAATAATGAAGTTGTGGAAAAATAAATATAATTAAAAGTGATTATACAGAAAGTGGATTATTGGTCTTTATGATGGGTTTGGGAAAAAATAAGGGGGATTTAGATATAAAGGTTATGGAACTGACAAAGATTATGTTGTGGAAATGGAATGGAGCAGAATAGAGAAGAATATGGGAAAACATAGGTCAGGGAAAGAAAAGGAAAGGTAAAGTAGCTAACAGATTTCTCTGGGCACAGTGACTGAGAGATTCCTGACTATTTATAAGGAGAAATCACAGTGCATCACATCACATAATCACATAGAAAATTTATTTACATGATGTGATATTGATGGATTAATAGTACTGTCTAGATAGGTAAATTTATATAGCATAACTAGATCGAAGGTAGAGTTGGAGATCTTTATCCCAAAAAACAATTGGAAGGCAGATAGCATCAACAATGCCAGGCAAATATTATAGATAATATGTTTATTAAAACAAAATGCAACAAACATGGAATAGATATATAAAAAACAAACAAACAAAAAAAAAACAAAAACACCAATATATATAATTGTATTTTCGGATATAATATATTACTGATATATATCCTTCTTTTACATAATTGAGTAAATTTATTATTTTAAAAAAAATCAATATTTCCACATAATTTAAGCTTCACTTAAGAAATGAAATGATAAAACAACTTTTTTAAATAATAATTCTATAAATGTACACAAACTAAAGACTTTCATTCTTGTTTCTAATTTTGAAGATTCTAATAAAATCTCAAGCTTATACATAATTGATCTTCTTTATACTATGAGTATGGTACAATCATGCCCCAGCTACAAGAAATAAAAGGTAAAGAATAGTAAATTCTAAATAATCTGCAATATACATCAAAAGTATCCTACCCGAGGTTTAGCTATTTCTCATTTAAATAATACCATAATACAGTAGCAATGCAAATGATCACAGCTTAGTAGACTCCACTAACACAAAGCAAGAAATACAGAAAGAAAACACAATTCTTAGTGTTAAGTAAATATAAAGTGGACTACAAACAGGCCGTCCTTGTACACACACACTCCATAGCGAAACACTTCTTATATACATGAATGCTATTATATTAATATAAGCTTAAGTAATTTCTCTTACTTATCTATCGTACACACAAATATATGAAATACGGAATTATCACTTAAAAACTTATTTAATTATAATTATGCTGAAAAAAAAATCAGTTTATTGAATTTCTCTTTCCTGTTATTTATTTAGCCAAGATTTGCTCATTACAAAACTTACAATCTTTAATTAATACTGCAAAGTTGAAAAGAAATCTGTTTCTTTTTAAAAAAATAAAATAAAGACTAAAAACATAATATAGGCATTATAATGTATGTTTGTTCTCAAATGTGTAACTTTAAAAGACTTATCTCATTCATACTTCATTATCACTGTTTTTCATTTAATAAAAAAAAATTCCATATTTAATATAAATATAATTATATCTTATATCTTCCTAGAACCAGCTAAATAAAATTAACTTAACTCTAAACATTAATAATATTGTATAGAATTCGATAATAATAAAAAAATAAACAATATCACTTATGGCTTACTGAATTAGGATAAAAGTTCATCTTAATTTCCTATAAATCCGCGATGAGTAGAAAACATTTCCTTTCTATATAAATTCTAAATGAATATGTACTCTTTTTGGATTATTTATGATTCTTACTGGGATTCATTGCAATTTGTCCATGACGAACTTGATATCCGGTCAGTGCAGGCAGTTAGTTCACTAGTGATTTGGCTTCAAGTAAGTGCTGAGAGTCTTACCCGAAGAGAGAAGTAGTAATTAAAAGCTTAGCAGTGCATTATTGGCTATTAAGACTGCTATGGTCTATTTCTATTATATCCTTGCTTAATTTATTTAGCTTTTTAAAATAACACAGCAGCAAAGTTTAAAAAAACCTGTCTTTACAAAACTAAAACAAATTGGCCTTTCCTTGTTTCTCTTTATTGAAAGTCAGAATTAATTGTATAATAAAACTCTGGAAGCTTTTATAGGGCTTCTACAATTGTTCTTTTTTTTTAAAATTTCTAGAATCTTCTCCTCAGCAACAATCCCCCAAAATATTTTCAGATAAGCCACATTTTTTACTATAATTATCGAATTCCAATCTAATTAATTTACATTAACAAATTCATTTATGACAACGCCCAATGCAAGTAAATTACATATTTCTCAAATTCATTAACCTTAAATAGATTTAAAACCGATTTACTCAGATAAAACATTTGCCCTTTTGAAATTTTATAAAATTTCTTATTGCATAATAAGAAAAATGATTACAAAATGTATTTCACTATTATTTAAGATTACATCTATTAAATAAAATTTAATAGTTTACAATTGAATGTTAAGTGAAATATAAAATAATACAATTTTTAGGATTAACTTAATTAACCTAAAAAAAAAAATTCTTTTACTCTCCTCTTTTCTCTTCTTTTTTCAAGCTATATTTGCCAAATGTTTGTATCATTATCTGCCAATAGACTACCCTCTCAAATAACATTAACTATTACTATCTGTCTATTCTACAAGTGGCCTCATCTCTCTTTGGCTCTGCCAGTCGGAGACTTTTGGCGTTATAGGACCCATGTGTGCCATATTTATTCTCTAGGATAAAGATGTTATGACCACTTTTTTTTAGTATTGTAAACGCACCTTCATATAAAAGGAAAAACTTTTTATACTGAGCTGTGTAGGGTTAATGACCTGCAGTTTTCTCATAAAAACATGATCTCCCAGATTGAATTGGCATGGCCACCAACTTCCTTATTTTTTTTGCAAGTCAACCATATGTTCTGATCTAGCATGAGCTTTTTTTAAATTGTGTTCTATATCAATCATTTCCCAACTCACCAGTAGAGGCATTTTTAAAAATAAAGGGTAATCTTTACTAATATGTAATCTTATTGGGGGGAATCCTGTGGCTTCAATTTTGAGTCCAATTAATATATTTGGTGATATTTTCTGTTTGATTGACTCATTCCTTATGATTACCACTTATACACAGCCAAAACAGACAATTCAGATCTCACATAACCCTCTCACATGGATTTGAATGAGAATTATGTATAGAAGTTAGTAGATGCTGAATGCCCTATTGTTGAGTCAATTGAGGGATTTAAAAGAAGTTCCATGATCTTGTAAATATGAACTGGGGTTTTCCTATTCTCAGAATCTGCTGTTCCTGCATTATCCTAATGGTACTTTGTATATCGGCTTACCTTATAGGGTAAGTCGTCACATAACATCATGCATTACAATCAAATATCGATATTGTCTGTATGGTGGCAAGGGCCCATAAAAATCAATGGTTAGAAATTCATTTGGATTCTGAGTTAAGACAGACTATAAGATGAATTTCTTATTTGTTTTATTTGTGAACAAATGTGACACGTTTTTAGGATTGACAGCACATTAGCATACAAGCTTCGCTAGTAAAATACCCCCTGAAGTACATGCTCTACTTTACATGGGCCAAAACATTCATACAACAATGTATATATTTTATTAATTTATTCTGAAATTCCTTGAGTATGAGAATTCTCCATGAACCTTCTTCTGATGTTACCTTCTAATGTAATATCCCATCTGCTAATTTATATTCCTCTCATCTTCTGTAACTTTTCAACATCAGAATGTAGGGGGGAAAGTTGACTTTTCAAGCATGCCATAATTTTTGCATATTCTGAGTCTATTGACTGTTATTCATGAAGTCATTGTAATTCATGTTCTACGAACTCATCAATGGCTAGTGCAATGGCTGCATTAAATAAATTATCCAGCCCCTGATAATGTTAGGGTAGGACTATAGGATTATGGCTCAGAATATCCACTATGAAATTGTCAGTGCCCTCGCAATAGATAACATTATATGTAAATTTTTTTGCAAGAACAAAGTCCGTCTAATTAACCAGTCATTTGTCAAATAACTACTGTTGAAAAATTCCAAGCTCTTATAATTGATAATAATGATAAACATCTGACCTCATCAAGAATTGCTTAAATTTACCGAAGACCCACACTATGGCTAGAGCTTCTTTCTCAGTAGTAGTGAAATTCTTTTCAGTTCCCTTAAGAGTTCAAGTATAAATATAATATATAATACTTTATGATGATGATGGTCATCAATTTAAAACAGTACCACCTCCAAACCCAGACCAGTATTATCGGTCTAAAGATAAAAAACTTAGTGAAATCCAGATAAGCCAGAACTACTAGTTCCAAGAACTTATTTTTAACATGATGGAAATCATCATCTTGTTGGGACCCCACCCCTCCCTCACCGCCCAGCATTGGTCCTTTTTAGTAGTTAAACTAAGTAAAGAGTCATTGGCAAAGCTTGGATAAAACCCATAGTAAAAATTGCATAATCCCAGAAAAGATCGCAACTGTCTCCTATAAGTAGGTGGTGGAAAATTTTGTATCACGGTAATATTATCAGGATGAGGCTTAATACTCTCCTTGCCTATTAAAAACCCAAAAGTGACACCTCTTCCATGGCCAGGTAACTTTTCTGTAAATTGATAGTGATGTTTTCTGTTGATATTCTCTTAAAAACAGTTCTAGATGTTCCTCCGTATTTCTTGAGGCAATGACTACATCATCCATATACAAAACAATAAGATTCTTTAATTTCCTATCAGACAGCACCCAGTCAAGACATCTCAACAGACCTGATCCACTACTGATTAACCCAAAGAGGATACGTTTAAAAACACAAGTATATCCTTCATAATGAAAGCTAGTGACTGGCAATCTGAAGAATGAAGAGGTATCAGCAAGGAGCTGGATGTTAAGTCCATAGTATTGAGTACGGTTTTTCCTTAAAGCTTAGCCAGAAGCTCTAATATAGTGGAATATCTCTTTCCTGGACAATGGTAACCGACGTGCGTCCAAACGTATACTAACAGAACCATCTTTCTTTTTCACAACCACCAAAGGATTGATATAAAGGTATGCATGCCTTTTAATGACATCCCATTCAATCATCTTTGTAGTTGACTGTCGACTTCCATATTATATTGGAATGAAATGGATATGATCAATTCTGGAAGCGATTTTCTTCCTTAACTCTAATTCTATGCATATATCCTTCAATAACCTTTGGTTTATTTAAAAATACTTAATGGTATCACATTATTATTTCCATTAAAAGTCATTGCTCTTCTACTCCTTCTAAACCACATAGTTTTGTACTTTATTCTGTATTTCAACTGTAATAACCATTTGTTTTTGTTATAAAAAAAAATAAAACAACCATTTGTTGTATACACTTTACATGGGTGACTGGTATTCTTTCAAATCTTCAAACAGTATCAGCTTTTCTCCACAAAAAAAGATACCTTTATTGTAATCAAGCACACATTTGTGTCTATACAGAAAATCCAATCCAAGTACAATATCATGTATCAGCCTTGGCATTACTAAGACAGGGTTAAATTCAACTTTACCAAAATCCATAAATGATTATAACAATAATATTGGCATCAATAAGGGATTTGGGGTGTTCTATCATCAGATTTTTAATGGTATGGATGGCTGAAAAGTTGTAGGCAGATTGAAGCCTGTCCATTAAGGTTTGAAGATTTGCTATCTTAATATAAACTGAATACTGATTATATAAATGTGTGAGAGATGATGATCTGGATCAATTGATGAGTGCTGGTTCAGCATGAACTATGTATATTGGAGATTATTTACCTTTTTCATATGTATGTGGTTATGCATATCAGTCGTATGAGATAGACTAAATAGCTAAAGGGAGCTTGAAAATCTATGTTCAAAATCCCCTATAATTACCATCTAAACTCCATATATATAAATTACACTTGTATTCGATTAATAATCATTAATGTATATATTTGAAGTGTATGTATCAAAGTTTAGCCCTTGTAAATAAAATTATAATATTTAAATTGTATAGATATATAAATTCTCTAACATCACATGATCACTATTTCTTATGCTTGCTTATAACTGTTATTAAAACAGGCAAAAACTCACTATACGTATTGCCACACAGCAAGCTAGAGTAATCAATGGATGCCAGAAGGCTTGTGCATAAAATCCCCTAGTCTGGGGATATTGGATGAGTAGGCACTAGATGGGGATTTTATGTACAAGCTTTCTGGCATCCATTGATTACTCTAGCTTGCTGTGTGGTAATACGTATAGTGAATTTTTGCCTATTTTAAATTCTCTACCAGTAATGATACCGAAAATTCCTTCTAGTATTTTGAGTAAATTTCTTTTTCATATTATTAAAATTAATATCAGATACACAACAGCTAAACAATTTAATTTTAGCATGGATAAAAGCATTTAAATTGAATCTAAAACCAATCTTAGATTAAAATAAAGGTAAACCTCAGATTTAGTCTGAATAAGTTTGCCTTTTAACTCTCTTGGGATCATTATACTATAATTAATAATAGCAAAACCATTCACACTGTTGTAAAATATTATATGGTTACTTACATTAACTATGAATGAACTATCTGGAAAAAAATCTTAAGCCTGCTTAGATTTGCAAGATACAAAAAAAAAAAAAGAAAAGAAAAGAAGTATATCCTCTAATGTAATAATAATAAAAAAATTCATTAACATATCTGATTGGTAATTTCTATAAAATAAACAGGATCATTTGATCACATATAAGATTCTTTTACCGAAAGCAAAAATAGCAATATTCTACATTAATTTTACACAAATTGTTTTTATGACATTATAGTTAATTGTACAGTGTTATTAATAAGAACAGATATATCAATAAATGAAATATGACCAAACTACCAATATATTTAATCATTATTGTTCATACATTAATATTATTTACCCTTCCAGTAACATCATATAGTTAAGCATCTCATGCTTTTAGTTACATTATAAAACACAAATTCTTCTATGACCTTATGACATAATGCAATTTGCAAAGCCATTTTTTTTCTATTTAATATACTTTTAATTTATTATGCAAGTTAATATAAGAATTTCTCAAATGCATACTTACATCCTTCCACAGGAGTTGGTGGACCAATACGTCGACCAGGCATTTTTTTACCAGACCACCCTCTATCTAAAGGTGCAATAGTAGGTCTACGGAATTGTGTTAATCCTCTTCTTAATTTTAATATTTTGGCTTGCTTTTCGGGATTTGGTGGCAGCTGATGGCGTTCTACAAGTTCACGACCCTTCAGTACAGGAACATTTAAACCAGGCCATTGGATATTTAATTTGCCTTAATATATGTAAAATATATATGTAATTAATAAAGGGTACATATATATATATATAAATTATTTTACAAAATTCATGCTATATATATACACAGAAATGTAATACTATTAATTTAGCAATATCTTTATGCCACATAAAATTAAAATGAGGTCATTCAATTTTCACAACTGACAGACTTTATTATTTTAGCTTGAATTATTTATAATTTATTTAAAATATTTTTATTTAATCTAGAACATTCACACAATAAGTACAGAATATTAAATAAATAAAAATAATATACATACATTTTGAAATAAAATTAAAAAAAAAACACAACATATTTCAGTAAAAAAGAAAATCAAGCAACTATGGATTAATAAACCTAATTTATGATTTTAATTTTTTCCTAGAAAATAGCAAGTGTATGTTCATTAATCTTTCTAAAAATATGTACTGCAATTGATCTTATCATTTAAAAAAAAAACCTTTAATCATATAGAATATTATAGGAAATTAGCAAAGAAAAAGAAAATCGTATCATTAAACAAGACAAAATAATCCACTTTTTTTCTCTATCTTTTTTTGCCATGTTCTATATTACAGTAAATGTAAATAATAACAAAAATAATCAGTTTCTATATGCACTTAATACATGCAATTTATTATTTTCAAATCTGACAGTTTCAATTGTTCAACACTATTCTTCAGAATTGTACTGTATGTATATAAAATTGTTCTGTAAATTTAAAAACTTTTATACAACATATTATTTCAATTAGATATATTAATCCTTTACAGTTATCTGAACCAGAACTTTTTTGCACATTTTATTCATATTATCTTTCAAAATTATATCTAAATTAATAGAATTTAATTCATCAATTATTTTAAAGCCTTATAACTGTCCATACACATATATTTTTTATAAGTTTACCACATATCATATTGCGATGATAAATATTTTAAAGCCAACTTTATATTAACCAAATTAGATATATCTGTATATATATATATTATTTCATTTTATTAATTTTTTTTAATCTTATACTGTATTTAGAAAAAAATATTAAATTTATTTGCAATTTATAATTTGTCTCTAAGTTTGCAATAATGCCATTTTATTTGTAATTATATAATGGACTTTTTTCATCATTTAGTTTAAATCATTAAATGTCTTTAAAAAAAATTCTAATTTTGAACTTTTTAAATATAAACAATAGTCAGTAATAAAATACAAGTTAGTATTTTTCTTTATTCTTCAGCTATTGTTGGCCTGATTAAGCGATAATACTAGCATCGGAATTGAACCAGTGACCCTTTAGATTTTGTAAATATTGAATTTAAGAAGAAGAATGATGATCATATTTTCATCACAATTGCTACTATCTGGTATAGTGTTCAAATTGTAAAGTGATGCTGTTAGTTTTCAATTCAAGTTTCTCTCAATTATAACTCATCAAGAATCATAACTAAACTAAATCAGTAAATGTAAACCTGAAAATTTATGAGTATTGTCAAAGGAAATACTTTTTGATATGCATTCATAAATCTTCCAATAATTATACGTTTTTTTAAATACTTCTTCTTTATATTAGTTTTATAATTATGACAATATAATTTTTTTTGCAAATCTTTTACATGTAATTAAATATCATTGTTTACCTATTTATCTTACTTCTGATATTTAATAAATTACTGTAATATTCAATTGATGTTCTTTTTCCCGCCACCTTAGTGCTTCATTTTATTTTTCTGTATAATTTGATAGACAAGGTCAATGGATAGTAGTCCAGTCCTGTACGTTTGAATTTTTAAGCTACAATTCTAACCACATAAAGTAATTTCTGCCTAAATCAACTCTTGAACATTTAGTAAGAGAAGTAAGCCATCCTATCATTTTATTCTACAGCATCTTTTATATACATATTTGCAACTAAATCCCTACATTAGTTTCTGAATCCACGATATTTATTTTTTTTGTAGTAAACAAGTCAATGTCTTAAAGTTTCAAATATGTTTAGAGTTTGAACCAAACCAATTTGCTTGACCAGTTATAAAATTCCTGACACTAGTAATCATACACTTTATCAATACCACTTAAAGAGCTATATAAATCTGATACTATGTCCATAACCATATAGTTTGGTATCTTTAGTTATATGATGACCGTGGGTAATTTTGATCCGTTGGTAAAAGGATGATATACAAAACAAAGTATTAAGTGACTTTTCCAGCTTATATTTAATGCTCATACTAAAAGCAGTAATCCAGCTTATCATTCTTTTCTAAAGTTATTTACTGTAGCCATGAATATCTAGTGGCTCTTTTATGCTAATACCAACCAAATTTTCAAACTAATTTCTGAGTTTTGATCTTCATCAATGAGAAGCATTAGATTGCATAAACGTTTCATTAGAAACTATTGCAGGATTAGCTAACTGATATTCAGTGATTATTTATGCTTACAATAGATGGCTCTACAGTGAACTGACACTGGATTTCTCTGGGTATAATTGCAGAGAGATTCCTGACTCCATTTAAGGAGAAGTCACAGTACATCACATCACATTATTCTTCTTGAACAATATTAAATGTATAAAAGTCATGTGTTTGACATATATCAAGTTACATTCTCATTTCTTTGGAAAAGGTAGCAATATCTCCCGAGATTGCTAAATTGGAAACATTAAGCAGTTTTAGATAAAAATGTCCAAAAAATATGATACCTTTAAAACTGAAATAAGGCCATTATTTCTTTACAGATCTATAAAAATGACTTCAACTTCATGTCAGATACTTTTTACTATATAAATTATATTGTAGCATTTCCCTTTCTGTGTTATATCATATCAAAAATATAGACAGAATAACAGATATTCCTATTAAAATAGACTAAGATAATTACAAAGATAATTAATTATAACTACCAAAATGTACAATTGGTTGAGAACACTTTCAACATTTTATATCATTTTCAAAACTTAATTTAAAAACAAATATTTCGCATTCAATATTCTAACCATCGCCCAATTCTTGACCACGATTCAAATCAGTCGCTCTTCTTCGGCTAGATCCCTTATTGCGTCCAGATTTTGCTCCAGCACTACTTACTGATGTCACTCCTTTCCAAAGGAAGTCTGCAGCAACTTAAAAAAAAAAAAAGGAATTATAAAGATTCCAATAGTTAATGCAGCATTGATTGTTTTAATAAAAATAAAAAATAGCTATTTCTCTATTGAAAACAAATGAGAAAAAAATTAAAGAGCAATGCAAATCAAATTTTCACTCGTATTTATATTGGAAAAAATTAATATTGGTATTAAATATGCATACTTACGTTTTGTTAAAAAATTTGAGGTACATCTTACAGGTTGTATCAGTAAAAATGGATTAACAACTTTTACATGACCATACTGCAAAACATAACAATCTAAGAAAATAAATAAATAAAAAGCTTATATTTAATACATTTACTAAAGGAAATACTATATGATTTAAAATTACAAAATTATATATACTGTATTAGTTGCAATACAAGATACATAATTGACTATCAGAGTAATTAAATGCTCGGTATCTTTGGTAACAATTTTAATAAAAATGATAATTAAAAAAAAAAAAGAGAAAGATTTCTTTTTGTTTACAAATTAAAATTTTCTGGTGTCATTTCTAAGATTAAAGTTCAGAGTTCAAAGGTAAATTATTCAAACATTGAAATAAAATATGATTTTAAAAAAAAATAATAATTTTCTTTTGTTAAATGTCAAATTTATAAAAGGAATTTTTATATTGGAATGAATATTTTATTGTAATTAACAAAATTAGTTTTAAAAAAAATGTGATCAGAAAAATAATAGAACATGATTTATTATTTTAATCAGTGATAGTTTAAATAAAGTGTGATCTTAAGATGTTTATTAAAACTAGTGTTCTTGCTAGCATCTCTAGTCTGTTTTTTGATTTACAATCATCATTAGCAGCTTGTAAAAACTTTTTATTAGCATCCAAGTTATGAACAAAGATAAATATTATAAAATGGATATTATGGTTCACGACAGTTAATTCCTGGGTTTCATTTACCCTGGATCTATATAGCCTGGATTAATTATTTATCTTTAGTCTGATATGTAATCAAACTTGAACTGCCATTTCTAAATTGTGCTTAATTTATGTTTTAAAAAGAAAAATGCTTATAAATAATTGTCGAATAAAAGTCCTCTCCCACAGAATATTTGTCTTTAATTAAAGAGATGAAGGAATATAATCTAAGAAAATATGATCTAAATAAATTAAAATTTAAAGCTGCTTAAGAAATTAAAAGAATTATTGTTTCTACATCTTCAAGAATGATGTACAGCATCTTAAATATTGGACTAAACTTCATAATGTAAAGCAAGAAATATAATTTAAGGAAATATAATCTTAATAAATTAAAACTTGAAGAATTAAAAAGAATTATTGTTTATATATTTTCAATGATAATGTACAGCATTTTTAATGCTGAAATAAGACTCCATAATGAAAAGCAAACAAAGAAAAAAATATTAAGCTTAACATAAAATGAATTTTTCTCTGCAGACATTGATAAAACTTTAGTGTTTAAAAGAATGATCATTTGAAAAATAGTAATGTTTAAATACTTATTATTTTATAATTTAATGTAATGATGATTTAAATATTTTATATCTTACTGTATAATAAATATATATTTTTTGTTAATTATTAATTTGACCTTCTGTTTCTCTTCTCATAAGTTCTGACATTTAAATTATAATTTAAATTTATAATAGCTAGGGAGATAAGAGTTGATATTCTACTAAATTAGTTGTGGTAATGTTTTTAATAAGACTGATAGTGTGGTATATCCTTCTATGGATTTCCCAGTTTTGGGATAATGCTCTGGTTTTTAGACTAATATAAATTTGTAATCCATAGAAGATATAATTTCCCTTTAGTCATTTAGGAGTGATTAATGATCTGGCAAGTGATATAGTTTATAATATTTTTATTATTATTGTTTGTATCTGATTATTAGTATGATTTATGATTAAATTAAATTATATTTTACTTCTATCTTGTTTCATTTATTTGAATTTGAGTGTGAAATATCAAAGATTATTTTAATTATTAAGCATTAACTTTTCATATATATATATATGATTATTATAATTTGTGCTAAATTAACTTTGATCATCACATTTGACAAATGGCAGGACCATTACAATGGGTGCCTAATGTGTGTATTTGAGAATGATCCCGAGTATCTAGTGTTAAATAGATGTCTGTTATAAATTGGCATCTAATGTGAGTGCTCAATACCCTGACTATTTAATAAAAAATAATAATTTGGTGAAAAATGTGAGAATAAAGAAGAGATTAACAATTAAAATAATAACTGAATTGAATTTTACATTGGTAGAATTTTGATGTTAAGAGAAAATACAAACAAATATAATTAAATGTGCATATTAGTAGTATAAACTTGTGAAATGGCAGGTAATAAAATAATCAGGCAGCTAGTAATAGACAGGACTACAGAGTGAAAGGGTGAATAGTCACATCATTTCATTGAATAAAAAATTAAATAAAAATAATTTTAAAATAGTTTATTAAAAAGAGTAAATATGGTAGTTAAATATTGTGATTAATAGATCTATACTAGATCAAAAGCAAAAATGCAGGATTCTGAAAAAGCAGAAAACACTTCCAGTGAGTAACAAAGTAAAGATCAATTAGAAGTCTCAAATAATGATAGGTTTATGGCAATGATGAAGAAAATGTTTGAAAAACAAAATGAAAAGTATGAAAAACTTGAAAATCAAATGAAAGAGACAGCCAAAGAGATGGCCATAAAATTTGAAAACTAAAGTAAAATATTAGAAAAACTTGAAAATCAAAATAAAGAGTTGTCCATAAGGCTTGAAAAACAAAATAAAATATTAGAAAGAATAGTAAATCAAAATAAAGAGATAAACATAATACTTGATAATCATAAAAAAGAAATAGTAGAACCAAAAAATCAAAGTGAAATAGAACAAGAACAGGAAATAAAATGCTCCAATGAAATAGTGGATGTAAAATATATAAAGAGTTAGAGAGAGATTTACTCAGATTGAAAATAAGTTGAAGAGGCATATCAAAAAATAAAGAAAAATAAAACTGAGCAAGAAAGTTGTTACATGAAGTAATAGAAGAGGTAAAAACAGAAAGTCATAGAGTGTTGGAACAGGTTCATTTGAAAGTATCTATTATTGAAAGATGGAAAGGATAGTAAGTGTTCCGGTGATATAATAGAAATTAAATGTATAAAAGAGCAGCAAAGCTTAGATATGAAAGCTTCCAAATGTTGAACAGTATAACAAAATGAGAAAGTAAAGGCTAAAAATAGTCAAGAAAATATAAATGAAGTGTGGTTGGATAATGAAATTATTTGCAAAGAAGTTGAAATTTTAGAGAGTAAAATTTATGATAATATAGAAGGAATAGAAAATTTAAAAATCCAAGTGATTACTTATAAATGTGTAACAGAAGTTTGTAAAATCATAAGTCATAGAGTAAGGGAAAGGTTAAAAGTGAATATTAAGAGTCACAGCTGTAATGGAGAAGAAGGGAATATAGCCTTTAGAAAATGAATTAAATATCCACTTCAGTGGAAAATTTGTAGTAAGGCTGGCACATATGATAGATGGTAATAGTAGTATAGACAATTTTCTTGTTATTCCATTTAAGAACACTGAGAGTGATTGAAAATTACATGGAGAGAAAGCTTAATTCTAGTTTAGTAGTGCAATAAATTTGAATGGCTTTATCTCCTCAAAGATCCATGATCTGGTAACAAATTAATTAGCTTATGGATGAATGGAAAATAAAATATAATTTTACAGAAACATTTTTTTTTTTAAAAAATGTATGTTCAACCTTTATTATAATTGTTAAAAAAAACCATAATGAGACAAATAATAATTTAAGATGTACAGATTATAATTATTAAAAAAAAATTTGTGAGACAAATAACTTTGGGATATAAGGAAAAACTACCAATAAAAAGAAATGTTTTAGTTAAGATGCTTTTAAAACTTTAATTTATATATTATGTATTTGCTGTTATACCTTATAAAATTAAGAATCATGGCTATCATAGAGGTGAAGTTATTGACTTATATGGCATTATATTCACAAAAGACAAATTAATATTTATAAATATGATCTCTTTATATACTGTATTATTATTATGTATGAAAAGATAAGAGGGTTTGAAAATGCCCAATATATTGATTTCTCTTCCAGACAGGTGTTCTATGCTGGTCAAAACCAAAGTAAGACACAGAATAATGAAAACAAGAGATCTAAAAATAAATAAAGAAGAAAATCTCTAGCTAGACTTTTCAATTAGATGATAAAGTTATGATTCAGATTAATCCCGGGAAGTCATTCTGTAAAACATATCTATAAAAAATGTTAAGAAATTTATGATGGTCCATTCACTATCATTCACAAATATAACAATAACACTTTTGTGTTGGCTAATGAAGGAATAAAATGCCCCCTCTTTGAAACTTGTTAAAGAGAACTTAATTAGAGCGAATGAGTAGATGGTTTGTTAAGTTAGAGGCATAGGGTTTAATATGTGTGCTAATTGTGGATTCACAATATTTGTATAATTAAACGTTTTTTTTTGAGACGGCTAAATTGCAGGTATGTGTTTGTGCTCAAAACACCCATTTAAGTTGATAATGAAGCACCAGCTGAAAGATATCCTGGGTTCATTACAGAGTAACTGATAAAAAGGAATTCCCAGTGAAATGATAATTATAAATTCTAAGTTAAAATTGAATGTCCAGTAGTTTTCCTGACATTCGTAAAAAACTTTCCAAAACAAGGGTCCCTAATTAGCAACCAGGCTCACAATGTAATGCAATATCCTTAAGAAATTAATACTGGGTTTAGTTAACATTTAGTCAGCTTACTTTAGTATTGGAAATGACTTTAAACTTAGTATCTCTACTATTTTAATCTCCAGCTATAATTAACATTTAGTTAGTTTACTTTCATATGGAAAAGTTATTTTAAACTTAATACTTCTATTATTTTGATCTTTAGCTCATTATCCAGTTATTATATGGAAAAATTATTTTAAACTTAATATCTCTATTATTTTCATCTTTAGCTCATTATCCAGTTTAATTAGCATTTAATCAGTTTACTTTCATATGGAAAAGTGATTTTAATTTTGTACCTCTATATTTATTCAATTTACTATTGAAGGTGATTTCAAATTGTTTCATTTACTTAATTTCTAGCTTGTTATTAGGGTTATATGTATGAATATAATAATATTAATGTTTAATGTAGAAATAAAGTCATCCAATGCCAAAGATCTGAATTGACTTATTTCTAACCTGATAGGAGGGCAATGTATTAGTTTCAAAGCAAGATAAGATAATTGACTACCAAAGTAATTAAGTGCAGATTATCTTTGGTCAACAATTTTAATAAAAACAATAGTTACAAAAAAAAGAAAGAAAAAAAGATTTCTTTTTGTTTACAAATTAAACTTTGCTTGGGTCATTTCTAAGATTAAAGCTATTCAAACTTTGAAATAAAATGATTTTTAAAAAAGGTTTAATTTTGTTTTGTTAAATGTCAAATTTATAAAAGGAATTTTTATATTGGAACAAATATTTTATTGTAATTAATAAAATTAGTTTTAAAAAAAATATTAGAAAAATAATAGAATATGATTTATTATTTTAATCAGTAATAGTTTAAATAAATTATGATCTTAAAATTTTTATTGAACGCTAGCTAGCCAGCATCTCTAGTCTATCTTGTTCTACAATCATCATTAGCAGCGTGTTAAAACTTTTAAGTTTATTTTTATTAGCAGTCAAATTATGAACAAAGATAAATATAAAATGGATATTATGGTTCATGGTGGTTAATTCATGTGTGTGTGTGTCATTTATCCTGGATCACTGTAGTCTGGATTAATTATTTATCTTCAGCTTGACATGTGATCAGACTTGAACTATCATTTCTGAATTGTGCTTGGTTTATGTTTTGAAAGGGAAAATGCTTAAAATAATTGCTTAATAAAAGCCCTCTCCCATGGAATATTTGTCTTTAGAGAGGTGAAAAAATATGATCGAAGGAAATATGATCTGAATAAATTTAAATGTAAAGCTGCTAAAGAAATTAAAAGGATTATTGTTTCTACATTTTCAAGATATGATGTACATGATCTTAAATACTGGAATAGATTTCATAATGTAAAGCAAAAAATATGATTTAAAGAAATATAATCTTAATAAATTAAAACTTGAAGAATTAAAAAGTATTGTTTTTACATTTTCAAGGATAATGTACAATGTCCTCAAAGCTGAAATCGACTCCATAATGAAAAACAAACAAAGAAAAAAATGTTAAGCTTAACATAAAAGGGATTTTAAACTGAAGACATTGATAAAACTTTAATATTTAAAACAGTGATCACTTATTTATAATTTAACGTAATGATGTTTTAAATATTTATATGTCTTATTGTATAATAAATATATATATATATATTTGTTATTATTAATCTGATCTTTTGTTTCTCTTCTCATAAGTTCTACCATTTAAATTTATAATAGTTAGGGAGATAAGAGTTCATATTCTAATAAATTAATCATGATAGTATTTTTAATAAGACTGATGGTTTTGTATATCCCATGGATTTCCCAGCTTTGGGGTGGCATTCTGGTTTTTAACCTAATATAAATTTGTAATCCACAGAAGATATAATTTCCTTTCAGTCATTTAGAAGTGATTAATGATTTGGAAAGGTAATGTAGTTTGTAATATTTTTATTATTATTGATTGTGACTGACCATTAGTATGATTTATGAATGAATTAAATTATATTTTACTCCTATCTTGTTTCATTTCTGTTATTTGGAGTTGAGTGTGAAATATCAAAGATTATTTTAATTATTAAGCACCAACTTTTCATATATATATATATATGATTATTATAATTTGTGCTAAATTAACTTTGATGATCACATTTCATAAATGTCAGGACCGTTGCAATACATATATATACAATGACTTATTAAAGAGTTTAATATTTTTCAATTGAATGTTGCACTATTATTATTAACAAATGTTTCATTTTAATTAATTTACATTTATCTATTTGGTTTGCATTGAGTATAGTGAAGATGTCATATATGCTTTATCAATATATACTACCTCAATTATGTGCTATTCAAAAAAATATAAATAAACAAAAAAAAAACTCTACTGAAAATCACAAATTTAATACATTTTACAATATGCCAGATCATGTTTTAAAAAACAGCAACAAAAAAAAAAATTCACATTAAAATTCATAAACCTTACATGATCAAGTTTATTAATAAAGTTTCTTCTTATGTTGAAAGCACATATATTTTATTCTTTTATTATCTTTTCTGAATTTGATGTTTAGTGTTCACCTAATAAATGTTTCCTTACTAATAAAAGTTTTACAAATTTAAAAATATAAAGTTAATATAAATTTAAAAACATCAAAACAATTTAAAAAGGCATGGCTAATGCTAATGGATTTTATTACATTTCCATAGTAAAAAAACGTTACTGGAGGTAAAAAATAACATCCAGAGTGTATTTAATTAAGATGAAAGTCAAAATTTCAGTTTATTTCAAAAAAGTACTGTATACATGCAGTTCAATAAACAATACATATTTTATTGCAATCAAGTTTACCAAAAAAAAGTGAGTTAGTATATGTGATGGATGTAAAGAGGGCTTGGAATAAAATATATCATTGTTTTAAAAGATCCAATAATATACTTAATTATTTCCATTGTATTTGTATTAGTTCTTTCCATTTCAACAAGCAGTCTGATTTAATGCTACAATGATAATTTTAATTTTTTTCGTAAAATACAATTTTTTAATAGACATAAAAATTATTTATATTACATTCCCATATCTATTAAAATATAAAGACATAAAAATTCCTATATATATATATGCATATGTAAATACGTATATAAAAGAGTTAAAATAGTCCATAAAGCTTGTTATTTACTCAAAATGTTGGAAAGAACCAATAAAAGATCACTAGAACATCAGTCTTATTTTTTTTTAATTATTGCATACAAATGTGTTTATAAATCTATTTTCTTACATTTTCATGGTACAATTGTACCAGCCTTAATGATATAAATTACTATTGATAGCATTCCATCACTAAAATATTATAAATTTATGAAAAAATTTTTAAACATTAATTTTAATAATGACACTTATTCTTATGCAAGCTAAGGTTAATCAATGAAATTAATGGACACTAGAAAATAATGCTTCCAGACATCCAACATCCAGATCTCTCTGCTACTAGAAAAGTTATAGCAGCTCTCAAATGGTTGCAAAAACATCTTAATAATTGGATAGTATAAAAAAATATTAAAAGTTTATTGAGTCATTTTGGAAATGCTTGGAAAATTAAATGGACAAGTACAACAGAAAAGATATTTGAACTTGCAATTAATTGTTTTATGAATAAAAATAATAAATTTGTAAACATTTAAAAAATTCTTTCATCTATAGAATAAAATATACATACTGATAAAACATTACTAAGAAAGATTTGATATTTTCAAAATAATTTTTGAGTTAATTTCCAATATTCAGATAGTTTATTCCACTGGCCATAGAAATCACTCATATGTTCTTTTCACCTTTTGTACAGTCTTTTTTTTTTTTTTTATAATACAAGATACGTTTTCTTTCATCAATTCTTATTTAACAACTGTGACTCACCTTTCTCATTTCAACTGAATTATTTTGCTATATAAAAAATTAAATTTAGTTCCATATGATTTCATTATCTTTCTATATTTCGCTTTTAGTAAATTCTCAATTCACTGAGTTTCTTACATATATTTTTTATTTATATCAATATTTAATGTTTGCTTTGAATTGGAAAAACAAAATAACAAAGCAACTTTGTCAGATTAAATATAATTATTTAATATAAATGTTTAGTACAGTAGTGTGAAAATATTCAATCAAAAACATGAAAAGAATATATTTGACAACTTAAATAACATTGGCTTCAAGGCTTAGAAAATACTAACACTGTGTTATCTTTAACTTTCCCTAGAATACTTTTCTATCTTAAGAAATCAGATAATTAGGATAATTCTCAGAACTCTTATTTCATGAGTTTTGGTTTATATTTCCATTAACAAAAAACTTGGGTCAGGTGTCTGTAGACATTTGATGATGGATATTGAGCTGCCTTTTATACTGACCCCATATTTGCTTCTAGAATATAATAAATAATCCACATAATCTAACTACCTGACCTAAATACTTGCTTAACTAATTACATATTGACTAGACTGAGCATTTTAATTACATTATACTTAAATTAATGACTCATTCTAACATTTTATTTATATAAAGCTATGCTTTGTCTGGCAATTACTAATAATTAAATACTTAATGAAAATAAATGGTCAGACATACCATATCTTCCCCTACTACAAAGACTGAATTATATTTCACAGTATGTTGAGATATCTTTTGATTGCTGAGCATATAAAAATTTTTAAATAGGTTGGTGTTTGCCATGTTCTTTGACAAAAATGATGACCACTATACTTGCTTTTCTGTAAAGGATGACTCCAGATAAATGATTAAGTGAATGCATTTTAATGTTCATACACCAATAACAAGTAACTAAAGTTGTAACAGCAATTGTCAGTTGCTTAGACTTAGGTAAGTGCTATCTCCTTACAGGAGCTTCCTATATAACTTCTTCATAACAGCATTTTCAGCGATTTTCCATACAGTCACTGAAATATATTTCACTAGCAGTGTTTCAATTGCTCTTTCATCCATATTTTTCTCAAGCTATTTTCAATTCAGACTGTGTCACTTATTGGAATTAAGCTGGATGTTTAAAGAGGTGCTATGATAGCAATAACTATTTAATGTATCTGATTTGCTAGACATTACTGAAGTGGCTGTACGACTCTTTTGATCAAGATATAAGATCGGTGAACTATTTCTATAGTGATTTTGCTCTCTGCCAAGCCAGATCACATTTCTTAAAATAATTATTCAGAACTTCATTTAATTTAAACCCTATACAATTCCATGACCTTCATGAATTACATGTAAAATTTTAATACGACTCTTTGAAGAAATAATGGCTTGATCTCTCATAAGAAATACTCTTTATTTTACAAGAAAAGTTGTTTAGACAATTAGAAAACCATCACTAACCATTCCATTTTAATAGTTAATAATCTGGATCCTGCTTAGTTCAGATTACAATACATATCAATGATGAGTGGAACGCATCAACATATTTTATCACCATTTGTTGCTAAGATTCACCACTATCCCATATTCTCAATAGGATACTTAATCTTTCCATCACAAATCAAAATCAATGGCTGCATAAATAATGTTGACCATTCAGAATTTTCTAATAAGCAATTTGACATTTAATTTACAAGATCAAATTATTTAACTTTTCCCAATTGGTGGTCTGAAATAACATGACTACAGTAGATAGTTGTCCCAATTCTGGTCATCTGAGGCAAAAGAACACCACCATAAAAAATTGGTTCAAATGCAATGGTGGTTTGGTTTATTTATTGTCATATCATGCAGATATTCATTTTATCAGGTCAAGTTGTTGTTTTCTCACAAATTAGAGGCACATTCTGTTAAACTGTACCAGAAAATTGTTTTTTATATATTTGAAATACTAAATAAAAAAGAGATTTGATTGACTAAATATAGTTATTTAATGCACAACGAATATTGTCCATCAAGGCAGTACATGTAAATATGTGACTAATATAATGCAATAATTTAAAGAAATATATATGCATCATTAGCCTGAAAGCATATAAAATAATGGCTTTTTGATTTTCAGAATCAAGATACTCTTCTTTCCTTAGACTTTACATTTAAGATCCAATCCAGTGATGTGTTTATAGTTGTTGGACTTCCAATGGTGGATGATTTTCCAGTTTGACCCACACATGATCCCTGAAATGCAATAAGTCATTTATAAAATTCTATCATTTATTTAAATGATTGATTAATTAATTACATATTGATTAGATTAAGCACATGGTATTTAAGTAAGTGCTTTAATCACATTAGCCTCATACTAACATTTTATTTACCTAAGTCTGGCAATTATAAGTACCTAAATATTGTTAAAATGATAGAATGCATATAGCAATATTTTTCCATTATCCCCCTTCCCCCAAGCATTTTATTATCACATTGTTGATAAAATTTTTTGTTTCCTTAGCATTTTTATAACTTGTACATTCTTTATTAAATTTTCTTTGAATAACTCCTATTTTGATTTGAATTAATTTTATTATGTAGCCTTTTGTCTAAGTTTACTTTTTTTATTTATACTTAATATCAATTTTCATTTATCAACGATTCTTTTTTTTTTTTAATTCTTTATATTCTCTTAAAATATAATCTTAATAAAACTATCATTGTAAGCCAAAATTAAATCATTTCCAGAATGTAAATATAAACTCTTAATTATCTGAGACCAATAGTTTTTTTCCCCTATTTATTTGGGGTTTAAACTTCTAAGAATATAATAAATCTCAATCTGTGAAAGCCCTGTACCAGCTCTCTTCTTGTAGGCTATAATAAAAGCTGAAATTCAACTTTTATTTATAGATGTCGTCTTGAAAAATGAATTGAAGATTCATGGTTTAAATAAGCGTAGACTGTTATTATATGATTATATATATATATAACAATAATCATATGGTTTGGAAAGCTATATGACGTTATAACACCCAAGAATTAGAATGAGCACAATAATTTTATTCATTTATGATACACTGAGATAAATGTTTTGTTTATTTTTAACTTAATTGAAAATACATCCACGAATCTTAATATTTGCTTCACTACTCTACTCCTGCACTAAAGTACACATTACTTCGATAGTAGCATATGAGTCAAATAACTTCTATTTTTTAGAAAAATTTAAATTTTAAAATTTTTTAGAAATACAGTATAATGATTTCAAGCTCAGCAATTAAGAAAATAAAAAAATCTGCCAATAAATTGAATTCTTTATGACTTAAAATTAATTCACGTAATAATAAAAAGTTATATTTTATCCAACTTTTCTATTTATTTTTTATTAAAAATTTTAACGTTAAATTTTATTAATAATACTATAATGATTTCAAGCTCAGCAAATAAAAAAAATCTGTCTATAAAATGAATTATTTATTACTTAAAATTAATTATTCACCTAATAACAAAAAATTATAATTTACCAAGCTAGTATTAAACTATATAAACGTTTTAAAGCAACACATACAGACTTGTACTTAGATATCTACGGAGAAGATTCAAGAAACCTGACAACCTTAAATAACAATATTGATATGCAATTTAAACTTCATATATTTTTATCAAAGACCAATACAAAGCAAAAAAATATAAAACAAAATCTTTCAGCTATAATTATCCGTTATTTCTAATAAGAATAATTCAAATGTAGCTATATTTCCGTAAATCGTTTTAAAAAATATTAATAAAATACGAATATTTACTTGTCTTGCTAATTTGTGAAGAGGATATTGATAATCGATTAAAACTAAACCTTAAATATACAGCCATATTTTTTTTTTAATGCGGGTTTGAAAATCAACCAGCATTTTATTGGTAGTTTAAAAAAACAAAACAAATCTAACAACCAATAAATTTAGAACCATTTATTTTTCTCGTTCTAGTGTAAATTATCATCTACATGTCTTTATCAAGGTTAAATATATTTAAAACCTTAAATATATTTAAAAGCAAAAGAATTAGCAAGTCTCTGAAATTCGGATTACCGTTCATGGTAAACATTTTTTTCATAAACATTTTGTTTTGTATTACGATGTTATTCTAAATTAAAAAGCTTTATAAATTCCTATATAAATAAAGTAAAGTTTTACTTGTGATGTGATGTGATGTATTATGGCTTCTCCTTAAACGAAGTCAAGAATATCTCAGCAAATAAGCCCAGATAAACCTGTTAGCCACTTTCTTTTACATTCCCCAATATGTTGGCCCTCTATTGTTTAAAATTATAACAATGTTTTGAAAATCTTACGTATATGCTACTATTTTACAATTACATTAAAATTTATTTAATGTAAATTACGTATACACTACTATATTACAATTACATTAAAATTTATTCAAATGTAAAAGATAATAAAAAAACATTTACCTTTTTAAGCATAATTGTGTCCTATGCATACTAGGAAGTTGGAGAAAAAAGCGGTACTGCTGTCTACTCTGGAAGGCAAATTCATGCAAGTACGATGAAAACAAAGCTCTGCTGGTACTAGATTGGAATTTCAGCTTATGTTTTGCTCTCCACATATTTTCAATATTCTGTGTATGTATGCCTTGGTTTTCGGGATGCACCAAGTCCTGATGGACAACAACCTAATGCATATATACACCATTGTTGAGACTGCTGATATTATTGTATGCAGCCCAGCCATCTGAAATAATGTACATACCTGGTAAAATGTACTGCTGTATCAGGCCCTCCAGTATATCACCCGTCCTGTCTGGAATTTCTGTCAAGAAGCACTTCCTTGATCCTCTTTCTATTCCGCCAAAGACCCAATGACCTCTTCATATAGTCCCCCTCTGGTATTTGTGGTGAAAATAATAAGTCTCGCAGTTCTTGAACTCATTTATAATGTAAATTTAGTTTATAGGTAGTTGAGCAAGTATTTTCATTTTATGAAGTAAATAAACCCATATATATATATATAGATGCAACAAACATTTATTTTTCGCTATATTAATAAATGTCACTATAGATTAGTTTCACTTATCTAATATTGTTTACAAATTTTTCTGTTTTTTTATAATACCATATGCTTTTTTACCAAACTCTCAGTCCTCTACTTTTAGAACTAATTACTACAGAAATATATCATGAAAATCTTTTATTTGCTTGTTTGATTTCCCCTTTCCGTTTTCATTCTTGGTTCATTTCTCCCTTTCATTGTCGTTCTTCTGCATTTCTACCAATCAAATTGTCTCCTTTTCTCTGTGGTCCCTTGTTCTCAATTTCTCTAAACGTATCCTTTGTCCTCTATATCCGTTTTATATTTTTATTTCTGCCATTCCAAAAGCAAAACATATGTTGTATTTCCTTCTGAAATATTTCTTTTTCTTTATCAAACACTTCCTTCCTCCCCTCATTTCAGAAGTCGAAATATTCCCTTCACTAGTCTTTGAATCGTTCGGGTATCTTCTTTTCTTGTAGGCCTGGGTGACTTTTTTTGTTTGTTCGTGTTTGTCTTCACCATTTGTTGCTTCGCATTTGTCTCTCTTCTTCCTCTTTCCCTGTACTTTAATTCCACTCTCCTTAGTGTCAACTTCTTTCCTCGCTTGGTTCCAATCCCTTCCTCTGCTTCTTTTCGCATGTGGTTTTGTGTCTTCTATGTTTCTTTCGTTTGGCCTTTTTTCTATTCTTGTTTGCTCCGTTGTTTATTGTTCCCTGAATCCTGTCTTCCTTAATATGTCTCTGAACCAGCGGTTCTTCATTCCTAAATTCTTTTCCTTTGTCTGTTGTTTTTTGCTCTCCTTTGGATTATGCGTTAATTTTGTTCTCTTTCCGTCCGCGTTTTCTGCTGGTGTTTCCCGTTGCTGTTGTGGTGTTGTGTGTTGCGTCTCATGACTTTGTGTTTCTTGTTGTTTTTGTTCCAGTTTTCCTCAAATTTTGTTTCACTTGTTGTCTGCATTTTCGCTAGCCCGTTTGATTGAGGATGATATGGTGGTAACCACTGTTGAATATCTGTTCTTCACAAAATTGTTGCTTCTGTTCCAGTGAATGCGCCCTTGTCTGATCCAATCTTCCGGGTATCCATGAATCGCAAAAATATTTTTAAGGCTTTGTTGCTTCTTCCCTCGTGTCCGTCTTTTGTGCTTCTATCCATCTGGTTGTGCGTCTAAAAGTATCAACACATTTCCCATCCACTGGTCCAGCGTGTCTTGTGTCCTCTCCCTGGTTTCTTTGCTGGCTGCCATGATGTCGGTTCTTTGTGGCATTGCAGCTGTTTGGCTGAGCGTTTCTTTTATAGTGTTCGATGTCTTCATTTATTTTTGGCCACCTACGTAACTACGAGCTAGAGCTTTGCACCAATTCCTGGATTCCTTCATGTAGTAATTTTAGTCTGCTTGTCTTCCCGCTGTTGGTTTAGCCTCTTCCCCATTACAAACTCCCTTACTATTGATAACGTTGTCTATTTGACCAAATCCCATTTGCTCGTAACTTGGTTTAGTTTCTGGCCATTCTTTCTAATCCTTTTATTAATTTTTTATTCCCTTGTCTTCCGTCCACTTTCCACAGTTTTACTATTTAATTTGTTTGTTTCATCGCATCATGTAATTATTTCTAATTCTTCGTTTCCTGTTTCTCTTATTGGGCATCTTGATAGGCTCGCTGCTTTTCTCCCTGGTTTATAAATCGCCGTGTCGCGCCGTGTCCCGCCTCTTAACAGCGGGTTATGTTCTGGAGCCGTCGGTCATTCCCTAATATCGCTGGAGGGGTTTATGATCTGTGATGATTTGAAAAGGTCTACCGAAAACAAACTGATGATATTTTCTTAGTCAAAAATAATTGCCAAAGCCTCTTTGTCTTCTGACTATATTTGTTCTGCCTTCGATAATGTCCTTGTGTGCACGGTCGTTCGCCGTTTTCCATTGGTGCAAAACCCCCCCCTATTTCAGCTCCGTCGTAATTTTACTTCTAACCGTATCAAAGTGTCAACAGTGTTCTGCAGAAAGTAGTTCTTTTGTTTTTTCAAACGCTTCTTCATGTATTTGCGTCCATTCCCATTTTTGTCCTTTCTTAACAACTGATATAATGGATTTGCTATCATTGCTTTGCTTTTTAAAAAATTTTCAAAAAAATTAATAAGCCCTAAAAAGGCTTGCAATTGTTTGACATTCTTGGGTCTCTGCGCATTTTTTACCGCTCGCACTTTCTCTTTTATTGGTCTTTTCCCATTGTTAGAAATCACGAGTCCTAAAAATTCTAGTTCTTCCGTTTTCCATAAGCATTTTTCTTTGTTCAGTTTGATCCCCGCATCTTTTAATTTATTACATACTTTAGTCAATCGTTTCTGTAACTCACTTTCTGTTGTGGCTGTGATCAGAATATCATCATAGTATGGCGTCACTTCCTGTATTCCATGTAATAATGTGCTGAGTTTTGCCTGACGGTAGCCTATTGCATTGAAAAAGACCAAAAGGCGTGGTTAGTGTTAACATTTGAGCTGTTCTATTCGTTACCTTTATTTGATGGTAGGCGGCGTTTAAATCTAACTTTGCAAAGAAAAAATTTTCATTTGCTAAACCGGCTAACAGCTCGCGAACGTTTGGAACTGGATATGCCCCTTTGGATAAAAATTTGTTTACCATTACTCTGTAATCCCCACAAATTCTAACTTGTCCATTTGGCTTTGTCACTATTACAATCGGTGTGGCCCATTGAGCATCTTCTACCGGTGTTAAAACTCCTTCGTTTACTAGTTTCTGAATTTTTTGTTTTACTTTTTCATGTTGTGCAAACGGAATCTTTCAGGGTTTGCACACAATTGGTCGGGCGTTTTTACTTAATTCTATGTCTACTGGGTCTGATTTGAAAACTCCTACTTGTTCTGAAAAAAGTTCCGGATACGCTGTAATGTATTCCTGTTCGAACGACATGTTTTTTATGATTGTTACCGTAATTCCTAGTTGTTCGAACCATTCTCTTCCTATTATCGGGGCTATGCTTCCTTTTACTATATAAATAGGTAGGTTTAATATTTCTTCTTTGTACCTAATTGGAATCTGTGTTTTTCCTTTTATTATTACTGTGTTTCCGCTGACGTCTTTGACTCTAATATTCGTTTTCTGTATTATGCATCTTTTATGACCTTTGGTAATATCGTTCCATTTTTCTTCTGATAAGAGTGATATTGCCAACCACTGTCGATTTCCATTTCTATGTCTTTTCCATATATATTCAGTGTTATCATGTATTGGTTTTGGATTTGTGCCACACTTTTTTTACTTCATATTCCGTATGTTGTTTATCTTGAGTTTTTGGGTTTCTGCAGACTGATATTAGATGTCCTTTCCTTCCACAATTATAACAGGTATATGGACGCCATTTGCAGTTTTTCGATATGTGTCCTTGTTTTCCACAACAGAAACACTTTATTTGTTTTCCTCGGTCATTCCATTCTTTCGTATTTGTGCTCTGTTTTTTCCCTTCTGTTTTATGTATTTCCCATGACTGTTCATCATTTATCTTTCCTCTGAAACACATTGCTTGTTCCATTACGAGCTCGTACGCTATCCCTTTCCGTATTGCTATGTCGTAGGTCAAATCTGGTTCCATTAACAAATTTTGCCGTAGCCAATCTTCATTCATTCCCCATAACAACTGATCCAGTAGGGCTTGTTCTGCGAACTCTCCGTATTGGCAATCTCTTACTAAATGTCTCAAAATTATATCGAAATCTCTTATGTTTTCACCTCTCTGTTGTCTTCTATTCCGCAAGGTTAATCGAGCCATGAACTTCGATGGTTGTGGGCTAAAATAATTGGATAACTTGTTTATAATATTTTCGTATTCTGTTTTATCCGTTGTTGGCCCATTCATTAGTTTATGTATCACTTCAATTACTTTTCGTCCCGCGAGGCATAAAAGAGCTGCTACTTTTTTATTATTCTCCGTAATGTTATTTAATTTAAAAAAATTTTCGAGTTGAGTGACGTATAACGGCCATTCACCCGCATTTCCGACGTCGAACTCCGAGATGCTTCCTTGTCCTAAAGACATTTTAACTTGTCCGTCCGTAGGTTCAACTTTTTACGGCGACTGCGCCAAGATTTGCCGTGTATTAACAAAATCTTTACTCCGTGTTATTTTTTATAATACCATAATGCTTTATTTAAACACAAACTTCTACAGTACACTCTACTTTTAGAACTAATTACTACAGAAATATATACATGAAAAAAGTCTTTTTATTTGCTGTGTGTTGAAAATTTCACACCTTTCCGGATTTATCAGTTCATTGGTTCAATTATCTCACCATTTCAATTCGTCTATTCTTCTGCATTTCTACCAATCAAATTGTACTCCTAATTTCTCTGTGGTCCGGCTTGTTCTCAATTTCTCTAAACGTAATCCTTTGTCCTCTATAATCCGTTTTATATTTTTATATTCCGCCATTCCAAAAAGCAAAACATATGTTGTAATTTCACTTCTGAAATATTTCTTTTTCTTTTATCAAACACTTCAGAAAGAAACCCTAGACTTGATAAACATGGTAATGACCTAATGTCAAACCAGTCACTAGGTAACCAAATGCGGAAGATGAAAGCATAATTCTACGTCATTTTATTTTACTTATAATCAATATAATACGTGCAACAATAGGGTTCACACAGCAATGGAAAAGGAAATAAAATGCAAGTCAGGTCCAGTATAAAAACAAACCCAGTTCATTTATGTCGTCTTTTACTATTTTCAAAAGGATACAAAAGCCTTATGACAACAACATCAAAAAATCGAATGTTCGAGTCTGAGAGAACATGGACGGCTTATTCGAACACTCCAAATTATTCATTTGATCATTTAACGCAAATTACAAGAAACTACGGCTTTTTTTTAAACAGAAAGAATTTTAATAGATTCAGGAAGTTGGATAAAATAATTGAACTGCTTTAAATAGATATTTAAAATAAAAGGACTGCACTATTCTTCGAATACAGATAAATAAAATAGAATCTCATCAGCATAGTTATATATGAATGATGAAATAATTCTGTACTTATAAAAATTATTAAGTACCAAACAGTGAATTAAGAAAATTTTAATCATTTATGAACTGCATAACAATGTATTCCAGCTAATTTAATACTGTCATAGCGCCGAAGTGTTATCAGCCCTGACCATAGGACGCGCGATGATTTAATATTCAATTGTATAAAGCCTGCTGAAACATCAAATGCCCTGTCTTTAATGTCTAGATGGATACAGAACGAAAACAACAACAGAGGATGGAAATAACGTCATTCCTAATATGTCATCGAGGAGTCCCTGCGAGTAATGTGTGATTTGCCATACAAGGATGGCCTGAATAGTGATAAACTGTATCTATAAGAGACAGTAGTTGCCTAATTCATGAACATTATGCAAGATAACTTGAAGAAAGTCTTCATTTGTTATGAAATCTTTTTTTTATTTTATTTACATATACGTTTGTAGAATTCTGTATTTTTTTTTATTTATTTCACTTCTGCACTTGGAAACCTAAATCTCTATAACTTGGAAGAGACCACTATAGTTGAAGTCTAGAAAGTGCAGCGAGGAAGGTTGTTCAGTTAGATAATTTTTTTTTATTGAATAGTTTAGGTCATATCTCCCTCTATAGTGACATGACATTAGGTGTTATCATTATCCTTATATTAATAAGGTAAGATTTTATTTGATATTATTCCATATTAAGAACATGCACTTGCACTTGCTACAGGACTGTTTGTGTTGTTTGTTTGTTTATTTTTTTTTTTTGTTAACTAATGATTGTTTACAGTTGTTTACTCAGTATGAATGACTAATGTTCTTTTCTATTAACCATAGGAAACTTGTACATAGTCAAGGTGGGTTCTCAAAGAAGATGGAATTGGACTATGAAGCTATTGCACACACCTTTATATAGTATCGATAAATAGTTAGCTTCACGATCATTGTAACAATGAATTAATAAATTTTCTTTTCATTACTTTTATCTACTTTGTAAATATATAGTGGCTTTATGTATATCTACCATGGGAAGAGTTGGAGTAATAAGCACATTTAATCATCAATATGGTAGAGATACATACTTGACACCTACATGTATATATATATTATATTTTTTTTGTTAAAAGAGTTTTTGAATTTTTATTTTGATCGTCAATAAACATTGTTAACTTATTTTCATTAAATGGTCTCTAGTTCGTCAAAGTTATTTATCCATTCGTCCATCAATTCATAACCTGATATACATGCATACACGCACATACTTTGTGTTACATCATAATATAACATTATGGTTAGATGAGTCTTCTACTCAATTGGAATTTATCTTGAGGTATTGTAATTGCTATCTTGGTGAGCTATACTTGGAGAGCTGAATGCTGAATTCTGAGGGGTGTGGAATCTGGAAGAGGAGTGAGGTATGGATGAACTAATCTAAATGGTGTCTGAATTTAATGTGTAAACCTAGAGCTAGCCTATTGGAGGTAGACATAATCATTGGTTAGGTACTTCATCACTTCATTGCTGGCATTCTATCCTAGGTCCGACCATAATTAGATGTGTTACTCTTTTCTGGTGGAAAATCTTGACTGTCAAACTTTTATTTGTTAATTATATCAGATTTAAATAAAAACATATAAAAGTAATGGAGAATTAATTAGGATATCATCTATGCTGTTAAATTTAAACTGGCAAAACTCTCCATACAGTAGTACCACTCAGTGCAACTCAGAGTAAACAATGGATGCAAGAAGGTTTGTGCATAAAATCCCTATCTAGAGCCTACTCATCCAATATCTCCAGACGTAGGGCTTTTATCAGTGAGGAGCCTTGGATTTGAGAACATTGCACCTAGATCTTAGGGACTGGGGATATTGGATGAGTAGGCACTAGATAGGGATTTTATGCACAAGCCTTCTCGCATCAGCTGATTATTCTGGTTTGCTATGAGTGGCTCTATTGTATGGAGTGTTTTGCCTGTTTTAACAGCATGAGAAACATAAGAAATGCTGATCATATAATGTTTAATGTGGAGCCTTGGATCTGAGAGCACTGCACCCTAGATCTTAGGATCTGGGGATATTGGATGAATAAGCACTAGATAAGTATTTTATGCACAAACCTTCTTGCATCCACTGTTTATTCTGGCTTGCTCTGAGTGGCACTACTGTATGGAGAGTTTTGACTGTTTTAACAGCTTGAGCAAGCATAAGAAATAGTGATCATGTGATGTTTAGTGGTTAAATTGAAACTGGTTTTAGAATTAGTGTTCGATTGAGTGGCTATAAATTTTTAAATGAGAAAACTATATGGTTAATAAAACATATTGGTATTAAAGCAAATATCCTAATTTTAATGACAAGTGGATGTAGGTAACATTATTAATCATGTGCCTGCATATATACCTGAAGGTGCAAGGGTTTAATCTCTAATTTTAATTTTATTGTAGAAATGTGATTGCAATTTTTTGAGGTTGGTTTGAAGCAAAAATGACATCTAAGGAACCAAAGAGTGAATAGAATATAAATAGTTGTTCTAATGCTTGGGAAGAGTCCTCTCTCTGAGCTGTAGAATTATTTACATGATCATTGTCATCATGTATACACATTACTAGTGGTTGCCTTTATGGCTGTTAAAAGAATACAATTCCCCAAACACATAAAAATACATGACAAAGTTGGAAAGAGATGGAGTGCATTGCCTTACAAATTACTATAGATCTCAACCTACTATACTTTACTTGTTTGCAATTAGCAATGGTAGGGAAGAGGTCAGTAGACTGCAGAACTGATTTTATTTACATGGCATGAAATCACAGGAAAGCAGCAGTTCTATTAAAATCTTATTTACTATGGAATAATTGTAAAATTCTATTAAGCTTTTAAGTCTTTCATCCACTTCTTTCACTTATTCATCACTGTACCTTTATCCCCCTCTCTTAATGAAGATTGATATAATACATAATCCTATAGGTGTTCTGGGAAGCAGTGTCTTCTTGTGTACTCAAAGCTGTGCACTTCTCTTCATCTTATTTGTTTATGTGCTGTTTTTTTACTTTTATCTTTATTGTCAGTTTGATCTTTAATATACTAGCTTATGGTTAGTAGTTGCTGACTTTGTTCTCATGCCGTTAGTAGTTTCTCATTATCACAATGAATACTGGATTCACTCTGGTTCAGGTAACTATATATATCGTTAGCTTTAGATACTGGATTTCCACTGTGATGAATGATTTTTGATTAAATTTTATAACAATTGCATCTGGTAATTTTATTTTTTGTTTTAGCAGTTATCTGTTTTTATTTATCATGGTAAGTAAATCCTGAAACGGACTTTATCTTTGGATGCCTACTACCATTTCCTTAAACAATAACATCACTTGTTAAACTTTCCCTTTGATTCAAACTAAGTCAGATTTGACTTAATTTTAGGAGACTTGCTCTACATAATTGTGAATGTATTGTGTTATGATAATAATATTTGGGTCAAAATAGTACTCATCTTCCCCTTGATTCTTTTTCTAATATATGATTGTTCATTGTTTAAAATTCTTTAAATTGGATATGCAATATATATCATACTATGTCTTAATAGATTTGGTCTGAGATCCCACATTAATTGCCCAGGTTTTTTTCTAAAGTCTCGATTATAGTATTAAAGCTGGGAAAGATCTCTATGATTTCAAATCACTTTGAGATGAGAATGCATCTACTATTATGTAAGAAGGACTTTTCCTTTAATGGATATGCTTGATCTACGTGTATTCTAATTCATGTTTCCTGACTTCAGATCTTAATGCTATTTTTGTCTTGCAAGCATATTCGGTACTTATACTTATGACAATCCATCCCGCTTGATGGCGTTGTTCCTCCAACAAAACACATCCATATAACGTTACTGGGCCATTACATTTTCTTTAATATTTTAACAAATAAACAATACACAGACAACTCTTTAAAATTACGTTATTTTATTATTTTTTAAACTAATGTTATAGATTTTGATTTTCAATTAATAAGCAATTTTTTTTTGTTTTATAACCAATATTTTTTTGTTTTTTAAGAAATATTCATTTAGGTTAGGTTTTTTTTTTTTTTTGTGAAATAATTGAATATATTTGCAAAATGTTCGTTTGTTACTTGTTTTTTCACTAACGTTGATTTGATTACTTCAAACATAGTTTTATTTTTGGTTGATAAACAATGCCTCAATAACCAATTTGTTTTTGTTTGGTAATAAATGTTCCTTTATTTTATGTTTTTTTTTGTGTGTGAACCATATTTTAATATATTAGGCAATAGAGACAGCTTGAACAAATACTTTTTTCCACTAATGTTGATTTGATTACTTCAAACATAGTATTATTTTTGTTTGATAAACGCCTCGAGAACCAATTTATTATTATAAATGTTTTTTTATTTTTTTTTTTTTTGCGAACCGTATTTATTATGGCAATAGAGACAGCTTGAACAAAGACTTTTTTTTACAAGTAGCCATTTTTTCACCAACGCAAGCTCTCGCAATGTACGAGACTTTAGATTCAGGTATGCTGAATTGCCACATTTTCTAATTTTAACACATTTGGGGGAGGGGGATTACATTGGGTACAGTGTGACAATTTGGAGGACCTTATAGTAATTCATTTAAGTTTGAAAATAATTGCTTCTGAGCGAATATTGGTTCACTTTCCATCATTTAAATTATTAACATCCTATCATGATAACTTAGTGATATGTTAAGTGTCTGCATTCATATAGACAGAAAGCAACACATATCAGAGATAACTGATATGGTAGGATAAGTGTGAATTGCGAGAGCAATTGACCGCAAAACAGGCTGCTGGCCGCCGCTAGCTCAATAAGTTGTGCATGATAAATGGTATTTTCAACTACTTTTAGCTAACAACAATGCTATCAAGCTGGATGGATTGTCATAAGTATGAGTACCGCATATTCTTTGATGACTAACATTACTAGCAATGGTTAATAAGGAATTCCATATCTTTGTCTATTCATGGCCCTGTAAGTGTGATAGAGCTAATGTTTTCATTTGCACTATGCTTATATGCTCCCAATTAAGAAAATTGAGCACTTGCCTTTCATAGGGATAACTGTTATAATCTCCAAAATTTGTGCAATTATATAAAATAGTTAATTCATAGCATCAAGCCCAAAATATCTATGTGCCATGCATTTACTATTTATATTACAGGCTTTTGTTTATCCACTTTTCTACTTAGGCACTCTTGTGTTTTGATATTGATAAGATCAATCATTTCAATTTGTTTTTTCTCCAATGAATCTTCTTTACTTTTATTGGAAAACTTTAATGTTTCTACTTAATGAATATTTTTCTCATGTACATATGTTAATTCAAACATATCTTGACAATTTAAACGATCAAGTCATATTTGATGATATCTGCTGCAGCAAACCTCCATTGGATGATGATTTATTGAGTAGAGATTTGTGGTCCATGATAATATAAAATTCTAAATACAACTTTCCATGCCATCTTGATTATAGTATGACAGCATTATCACTATTCCTAATAGAAGTGTTTCATATTATAAAGATTAACTCTTTCTTAGAACTATAATGGTACAGATCTGAAGCACTAAATGTTTTTGTTTATTCCACATTTCCATTTTTCCTTTCCTTTTTAACAATCTGTATAGAGGTTCAACTCTATTTCTGGCTTATGTGGAATACAACCTTTGTAATATGTGGTTAAATTCGAAAATGTTTTAATTTTATTCAACAATAAATGTGGAATGAATTTCATCAGTAGTTTCTCAATAATTTCTTGCGGTTATTTTCTCATCTTGGCAATCAGGAGAAAGTCATCAAAATGCGCACTATGTATACATAGCTCCTGAAATGTCTACTGTTAGTTGATTAATCAAATACAGAATATTGCAAGAACCATGCAATCCCAAATGTGAATTTATTAACTTTGTACAATCTTGCTTGTAATAATAGCCTTATTTTAGAAGAAAATCTATCAGACACAATATAAATATGTTTTATTGACAGAGATGGATAGTTATTTATTGATAATGCTTTATTTGAGCTAATAAACATCACTTGATCACATTTCTTTTGCTTGCTTATAACTGTTATTAAAACAGGCAAAACTCTCCATACAGTCTTGCCACTCAGTGCTTTCTGGCATCCATTGATTACTCTGTCTTGCACTGAATGGCAATACTGTATGGAGAGTTTTGCCTGTTTAAATGCTTTATTTAAGTTGGATTTATAATCTTCATTCAGCTAATAGATTCTATTATCCCCTTTACTTCCAGGTGGTCTAGCTTCTTTGTTATTTTCTATCTCATTGCATTTGGAAGAGACTGATTGTTTATAAATTTTTATTTATAATCAAACATGAGAGGTTCATTATAATATTTGACTCTATTGAAAAAACTTAAGGTATTCTTTACCTGTTTTGACATGTGTTCAGTTTGGTTAATGGATAGTATCTCATATTTCAATTTTTCAAACGAATCTCTATCTAATAGGTTATTATTGTCATTGATAGATATTAGTAAAAAAAAAAAAAATTTAAAGTTACCTTTGCACATGCTTTCTTTGACTTATTTCAACAAGGATTTATTCTTTCTCTGAAAATCGCTAACATCTGTTGGCTCTATTTCAGTTTATTGTTCTTGTTCTTATTTTTTAGATCATGATTTATTTGAGCCAAGTTTTATATGTACTTTGTAATTATTGATAAAAATCTAGAGTTTGTTAAATTTGTTCTTTCTCTTCCAACAACTTGTATTTCTATTCTTAGCAAAATATGTCTTTTCTATATAGCTATTTGTCCATTTGCACATTTGGTTGTTTTCTCTTTTACAACATAGCACTTCTTTTCTTGCCAACTTCTCTGGATCTTTCCTTATTAAATACTTTATTTTTAATACTACCACTTAGTTTTGCGATAGTGCTGTGATTCCTGAAGTATTGTTTGCTAATTGTGCAACTTGCTATCATCTTTGTTAGCATTGTTTGTGTTAGGGCCATTTCAAATAATATTTCTATATTAAAAACCTGAGTTTTAATGAGCTGATATCTCATAATGAATTCATCAATGCTTCTTCCTAGAATGTTCTTGGAGAAGATAATTCCAAATTCATGAGAATTTACCTTAGTTTTGTGGTGAAATCCATAGCTCTTTTCATCTTCTATTGATTTTTCAAAATGAAAATTTAATGTTGCATTTTTACCAATGGCTTTGGATAAAAATATTATTGCTTTTTGTCTGAAACTTTTTCTGAAGAGAGCTCTGAAATATTGATACTTTGTTTATAAGATTGGAAAAAAAAAGATTAATATAAAAGAACAATAAATAAAGACGGAATTTCTTTTCTTTATTGAGAATATAATTTAAAATTCAAAAAATTGTTATAACTATATATTTAAATGATTAATATTGTTATAAAAAATGTATAAATTATTTTTTTTTATAGGTTTTTCTTGTTGCTGGTTCTTTTGGATTAAAAGAATTTACATCAATACGATATCAGTTTAGCAGAATTTCATCAGTAAGTCTAAAATTATAATATAATTTTATAATAATTAATTTTTGTTAAATTAAATTCATGTGTTATACTCAAATTTACAGATGTATATGCACCTATAAATTATATATATGCACACAATTAAAACCACTCAGCAGATCTAATTTCACTTCTTAGTTTCCCTTAATAATAGTCAAAATATTAATAAAAAAAATTTGTCCGATAAAATATTTATTAAATTTTATTTAGTTGTTTAATTTCAATTGAGTTGAAATAATTTTTTACTTCGTAGTTTTGAACATTTTATTATAAAATTATCTTTTGTAATGATAATTTAATTTTAACATTTAAATGTAACAATGTAATACTATTCTTCAAACATATAACTAATTATTTATAGTATATAAAATTTTCCAAGCCAAAAATTAAAACATTAGAAAACTCCAGTATACCATTAAATGTACAAGTTGAATCCTGTAAATTACCTATTATTCAATTTCATCAATTATTATAATAATATAATTAATTTGTTAACATTCAATAGTACTGTTACCAAATGAGAGCCTGTAATCATGGCTGAAAAAGCTTGTATTCAATCTCATGAAGCTTGTTATGAAGCCCTTTTTGAGTTAGTACCTGATCATCTTAATCCATCATTAAATTTTATAAATTATGTAATTTTGATACCTAGTTGCTACTGAAGTAGGTTTTCAATATCCTATAACATATTTTTTTTAGTAAGTATTTAGTATAATTTAGATTTTTAAACAAAGTTATTGATAAAACTAGTAAAATATTCATTAAGATGTGAGAAAATAGTTGTATTGTATTTAAAACTAATTTACATGTAAATTCTTATTGACATCAGACTGTTATGAAGTGGATTGAACAATTATGGCTAGACATAGGACTTTGGAAATAATTTAACTAGTAAGAATACTGCCTTTTTTGTTTCTGGTAATAATATAATTTATATAGCAGGAGTAATCAGTAAACTAAAATCCATAATGGACAACATACTTACAAGCAGCACTGGTCAAGAAAATGTTTTAGACTAATAAATAACAGTATTGAGAGAATTGGGAACAGTAGGAATGATATAAAATATAAGAATAGCTATACCTTAGAATACATGTCATTTCAATTTAACATTTGCAAATCTAATTAATATATATATATATAATTATATCAATATTTAAAAGATTAATTTTAATATTTTTTGTTATTGATTTTTATTGAAGTTGTATATTCAATAATACGCAGTGTTTACATTTGTATTTCACTATACATTTTTAAAGCAAAAAGAATCGCATGCATTAGCCATGGTGGTAAATAGCGCCACTTCAACATGTTTTTATCCATAATTATAATACTCAGCTAATGTAAATATATTTTTTGGAAATGTAATACTGTTTTTTTATCATCTAACTGCTTTCAATTATTAAAAAATAGAAGTGTTGCAAAAAAATCACTGAAGACTTTTTTTACAAATAATTACACATCAGATGTTTCATATAGTTGTCAGAAGCTCAATAAATAGTTAATATTGTTAGTTAGTTTGTTTTATTTATATTAAAATGTTAGCTTTTTTCTAAGAATCAGTTGTAATTACATTATCAACATACCATGCATCATTAAATTTTTTTGTTAAATTTATTAAATAAAAATTGATAGCTCTTATATATATATATTTCCTTACATTTCCTTTTTTTTAATAATTAATTTGTATAAAAAGAATACTTTGGTTATATAGATTTTTCCATGTTCTATATATCAAATTTTTGTAAAATTAGTAAACAAATTTGAATTTTATGCT
This sequence comes from Epiperipatus broadwayi, assembly GCA_028023455.1. Taxonomy (NCBI): domain Eukaryota; kingdom Metazoa; phylum Onychophora; class Udeonychophora; order Euonychophora; family Peripatidae; genus Epiperipatus; species Epiperipatus broadwayi. Next base: position 1,849,678 of record JAQFVV010006202.1, on the reverse strand, counting down.
TTCTTTACAAGTAAAGTTGAAGAAATAATCTATATTAATATATAAATGGGAAAGTTGTAACTTTACAACTCAACAAATATTGTACCAATCTAGATGAATGAAGGGTGGTTTTTCTTCTTATCTTACATAAAATTTTATAGACTTTAAATTTTTGATTTATGACATTCAATTATTTTAAAAACTTTGGTAATTTGCAATATATAAAATGAAGATAAATTAGATAAATTAATAAATGTTAAAAAAAAAAGAGGTCTTGGAAAATATGAATGACATATTGTAAATTGCTTAGATTGTAAGAAATAATAAAAATGTTTCACTTATAGGAACAATAAAAAAAATAAATTGAAAACTAGATTAAATACCTATGTATGCAAGAGAATCTAAACATTTAAAAATTGAAATAATGATGTTGGAAAATGTGAAATCTTATAAAGAAAGATTAGTTAAAGAAAGTTTATATAATATCTAAAAATGAGAAAACCAGTTTTGAATAGAAAGTGTTTGGAATCTGGTGTAATAATACAAGAGAAATTATAATAATTGAAGGGTATCTATATCTTCTATATTAATATACAAATGTGAAAGTTTGTTTGTTTGTGACTTTATAACTCAATAAATATTGTACCAATCTAGATGAATCTTGAATGATTTTTATTCTTTTCTTGCAAAGAATTTTATTGGCTGTAAATTTTTACTTTATAATATTTAATTGTAAAAGGAAGAATGTTAAAAAAAGAAGACTCATGGTTTGTAATGATGGTATATTATAAGATATGATATGTTTGACTATTCCCATCATTTATGAGTGAATGTTGAATGTATAGAAAATTTTAAACTTTATTTAAACTTTCCAAATACAAACAACTTGTTAGACAATACAGGTTAGTAATTACACAATGTTTTGAGTAGTATTATTCTCCACTCTTCTTCAGGTGTTGCTGGCCTATATGCACAGTGACAATATTCGCTTAGAAGTTGAACTCGCAACTTTAGATTCTTGAATATTGAATTTAAGACAGATGCTCTACCAACTGAGCTATTCTGTCAGAGGCAACATATAGTAGAAAACTAATTAGTCTCACTATAAAAAAAAAAATTGAAGGACTTGGGAGGATTTGAACCAACCCTCATATATAAATATATCAAATTTCTACTATATGTTGCCTTTGACAGAATAGCTCAGTTGGTAGAGTGTTTGCCTTAAATTCGATATTCAAGAATCTAAAGGTGCAAGTTCAACTTCTAAGCGAATATTGTCACTGCGCATATAGGCCAGCAACACCTGAAAGAAGAGTGGAGAATAATACTACTTGAAACGTTGTGTAATTATTAACCTGTATTGTCTATTTGTGCATTATTACTAACAACTTGTTTGTATTTGGAAAGTTTAAATAAAGTTTAAAATTTTCTATACATTCAACATTTACTCATAAATGATGGAAATAGTCCAACATATCACATCTTAAGACTCATGGTTTTGTTCACATTAGTGGAATAAAAGAATGTAATGTAGTTGATAATTAAAAATATATTTAAATAATATTTAGATGACATAATAAGACATGAATTATTAACAGCAGGTAAAAATGACTATTGTAATGCATTTTTATAAATAATGGTGTAGGTCATTTTTATCTGCTCTTGATAAATCGTGTAAATATTATCTAAATATATTTTAATTAGCAACTACATTATATTCTTTTATTTTACTAATATGAGCAAAGCTACGGGGACATCTAATTCTATTATAAAAATGCAATATTTTTTTCATTAAAAAAAAAAAATTGGATGATTTTGTCATTTAGGAGATTGTTTGATATTCCATCACTAGAAGGACAGACTGTGTGTGCCAATTCTGAAATCTTTAGTTCTTTAATCAATCACATTACCATTGAAAAATATAAAAATTGAAAAATTTGTCACTTAAGAAATCATGTGATTTTTGAGCATTGGAAGTGACATTTTTGAATTTATACTCTGGGATCTTTAATTCTTGAATCATTTTCTCTATTTACAACATTAAACCACACAGAGCAGTAATTGAATAATTACTTGCTTAGGAAGTCATGTAATATTCAAGCATTTGAAATGACAGGTTAAGCTTTGATCCTAAAGCTTTTAATTCAAAGGTCATTGCTGTACAACTATGCTAAACTATGCAGAACTTTTTTTTTTCAAATATGATTTAATATCAAATGCTATGAAGTAAATAAATTTGGAATACATGTACATTCATATATATATTGATGCAAATAATTTCAAAGATTAAAGATATCAAATGTTTATTAAGCTTTTACCATGCTTAACGATAGGCAAAAATATAATATTTGAACATTTCAGTTTATTTGTCTCAAAATAGTAAAGATTAAATCCCAAAGAAGTCAGATATTAAACAGTAAAGTAAGAGAAAACATAGCATAACAAAATCATAATATATTAGTCGAAATCATTTAACAATTTTATAAATAAATAGCATTTTCTAAATGTTGAATAATTTTAAGTTGTCATTCTTTTCATCCAAATAATTAGATTCATTCAAATATCAATGGCGAGCTCTGAAAATATATAAAGTTACCAGTGATGATTATGTGAATAGTAAGCTAAGATGAAAAACTTTTTTGTTTTACTATAATTTAATGTTTTACTATACACTTATACATATAAAAAATAATAATGTCACTAATACTTATGAATATAATAACAATCCCATAGAAAGCTGTATAAAAGATGTTATGGATTTAATTAGAAAAGTACTTAATTAATATATTATAATTATTTATATATATAATAAAAAAAGTTGACTTTCCTAAACTAAAAACTGCTTAAAAAATCGAGAAGTCAATGAAATTCTCTGCTCAATTTTTCACATTTCTTATATTGCTCATACTAATAGAATAATAAAGATATGGATTGAAAAACATTAGAATGCTATAAAACAAAACTTTTTCCTCTTTTTTTGTTATTCATAAAGTCAACATTAAAAATTAATTTATAAATTTTGATGAAGCAAGAATTCTTTGAAAGTGTAATAAATTGGAAAACAGATTTATCAGAGGGACCATTGATATGCTCAAAAGTCTCAATTGTTTAAATAAGAAAGGTGACTTTTTAAAGTTATCCAATATTTGAAAGCCATTTTTAAATTTCTGAATAATTCTAGCCAATGTATTAAGAATTTTCTATGTTTGATTTCTCTTTCTTTATTGGTTATTTTAAAATTCAACTTCTTTTTCTCTCTTATATTGAAATTCAGTCATTCCTATGCTGTAAATGATAACTGCAAAGTTCTTGAAACATTGAGCTCTTATTCATCTTATATATTGGAAACCTACAAAAATATTTAACATATATAGAGAAAAAAATTGATGAGGAAAAAAAAATTAGGGAGGAAAGAATATGTTTGCTCACCAAAAAACATCATGATGGTTATGTTTTACAGTATTATTTTGAGAAATTGTTTATGAAAATGCAAAAATGTTTCATAATGGATGGAGTAGAAAAAAGTAGTTTTTTTTTCATTGTAAGCATTTTGTAGTTGAAAAATTATATTATTTGAAGAATAGTGATAGACAAAAAAATTGTCTTATCTTAGTTATATATCACTATAACTAACTAAAATTTACATTTATACTTGTAAAAAGTTTTATTCCTAGTCTTAAGATATCCAGATCATATTAGTAACTAATGGCAGTGTATTCATTGAATCCCAAGTTAAAGCTAACTATGGATTCACTGTTTGCAAGAGTATGATATTTTTTTAAACAGTGATGAAGTTCAATCAGTTTACAGTTATTTATTATTTTTACAATGACCCTTTTCTGATTTATTAAATTAATCTGGGTTCTTTAACTTGTAACTAATAACATTTAAAGGAATATTAGTTGGATTGGCTATGAATCAGTTATCTGAAAGAAAAATCTTGAAAAAAAATATCAAGTTCATTGGGACTTGAACCAGATTATGGATATAGTGGAGAATGCATCACCACTTCATGATGAGGTTCTTATGATTTCAAGTTGATTATGCTATTTATCTTAAAAGTCAAAATTCACACAGTTTTTGTTCAACTTACAACAATTGTTTTTCCCTCTTCTTCTTGATTAATTAATTCCTTGTCAACACACAAAAAAAGTTAAATCAAATTTAATTTTACCAAAATCAAATATCAAAGTATTTTATATAAAAAAGTGTAATCTTTCCTGATTATATTAAGACATCTTTGTATTCAATAAATATGTAACATTCTGCTTTAACAAATTTAAGTGCCACAAAACATCTCATTTCTTAGACTTATATTCTTTTTACAACAGAAATTAATTATTATAAAATATATGCTTTCATTCTACTTCAAATTTCAACTAACCCATTTTGCATTGTTCTGTAGTCACTTATAATATGCTACACTGCCACTTTGTGAAGGTATCCAATTTACAAAATATAGTTAGTACATTATACACATTGATTTTCATGGCATCTTTGATAATGTAAACCATTAATTTCTGGTGCAATAGTTTCTAATTATTTTTTTCATATTAACTAAAATTAGCCTTTGCAATAATCAATTAGTATCAGGAATTGCTCTGTCTTTATTAAAAATACATTTTCTCATCATTATTTAAGTTAGCAAAAGCATTATATTGGTGTATTCTCTTGTCCATTTAACAAACACAAAGATTTTAATACATTTTTTTTAAAAATGCATCTCTTTTGTCTTACCTATATAGATCACTTGCTCATGGTATCAAGGGAAATTGTGAATAACTTTTCACTTGAAAATATTTTAAGAAACCACAACATTGGCTTGTTCATATCATTGAAAAGATTAATGGTATAACAAATATCATTTAAGCACTTCCTCTAACTGGTTGTCTTTGTCATATCACCAAAATTCTTTACAATCCAGATATATAATTCTTACTCACAAATTAATATATGAATAAAATATAACCATTGCTCACAAAATTAACAACTTTTTAAATAGTCTCAATTCAATAAACTTACATTTTACTATCAATTAAAAGCATGCTAAGCATATTATGTTGATATATTTAACATTTTTATTTTAAAATATTAAACAAAGTTTTATTAGTATATATGTTATACATATTATTTATATTAAATTATATTTTTTAATAAAGTTTAAAACTATTGGAAATACAAAATTAAGATTATTAATTCAAATATCAAAGACATCATTGCTTACAAATATTAAATTATATTTTTGAGTAAAGTTTAAAACTATTGGAAATACAAAATTGAGATTATTAATTTGAATATCAAAGACTTTTGTTGCTTACTAGAAAATCTCTATCAGATTCATTCAAGATCCTTAGATTTTGAGTCTAAAGAGTCTCAAATTAATTCATCCAATGTAGTATATTCAAATTGTCACTACAAAACTTTTAAATGGATCGTGATTTGATATGGAGCATGGAGCCACTATTGAAAATAAGCAATAAATGTGAGAAAAATGCAAATCAGTAGCACAAATATGAATTTCCTTGTACAATGCAATATTAGTGTAAAACTTGCTAATTTTCATGACTGAGTAGTAGATTTTTCCTTTTTTCCTTAACAATATTAATAAAGTAAATAAAATTAAATAAAAATAAGTATGTTATGTGTACTTTTTCAGAAATGATACTGCAATTGACGGACAGCTAAAAAATTCAGAAATTTAATTTAACAAATAAACAAGAAGAAAAGTAGTAATTACTTTTACAAATACAAATTTATTTATACAATTTTTTTTAAAAAAAAATAAAGATTACAAATAAATAAAAATGAAAAAAATAATACTAATTTAGATGTACAAAGTAATTCAATAAATAAATAATAAGAAAAGAATACGAAATGAGTTGTATAAAGTAATTTTTTTTTTTTAAATATAAAAAATTGTAGTGGAATGTTGAAGTCCTATGGCATTGAGGGATAGCACTTTATTTTTCTGCTTTCAAGTCAAAGTACATTTTGTTATTTTATAAAATTAGTCTTTTTTAGAATATTATTCATTAAAATTGTCTGAAGTTTTTTAAAACTGTCTGTAATATTATTTTGAAAAAACACATACACACAGTGATTATTTTAACTTCATATTTGCAAAAAAACTAAACAGCCATTTCTTATTTTTCTTTAGTTTCCTTTATTGACAAGAAAAAACCGTTTGTCACTTTAAATGCCCTTCTCTAATGTAGTATTGTTTTGATTGAAACATAGACAGAAAATTACTTTTACTTTATTTTGGTCAAGAAAGAAATTGATCATTTCCTTTGGTTTTATTTTATTTTTCCTGCTGTAATCTCACAAAAAACCTTCACATATCAATTTTTGATATTCACCATTCAAAATATATAACGGATATTTGACTTATTTCACTGAGTCTGCAAATAACATCTTAATTTAAAATTACGCATCAAATTTATTGAAAAGAATTGATTTCCATCTAACTGTTGTTTATCCAAAATCTGTGAAGTAATTTTTTTTGTTTTTTTTAGATAATCAAATTTATTACTTAATATCTTCAGTAGAGTTCAGTAGCTCCTCCAAGTGTCAGAAAATATCTCTAATCATCTATTAAATGATTATTCATGATTCGATATTAGCATCTCAATAATCTTTGTGCATGATGTAGTTTTAGCAGTTAAGACTTAATTTTTTTTTAAAGTGTGATTTATCATACATTTGATTTGGACTTGGTTTTTAACAAGCTCAACTTTGTCAAGTGTAATACTTTTCAAATCTCTATGCTTACTAAAAAAACAATCTATGAAAAGCAAAATGGCATATGCTTTTAGTATTGAGTATGAATATGTCTCCTATCTAATATTGTCTATAATCTTAGCATCTACTCAACCCTTGGAAATCATAAAAGAATGTGGATGGCAATAGACATTTAACAATATCAATACTTGTAATCTTTCAGTCTTTTTAGCACCATTGAAAGTAATATCTTCTCTTAAACTAAAATCATGATGAAAAACCTATCAAATTAAAAATAAGTTTTTAATATAAATTATCCATAACTCAAAATCCAAATATTATAATATTTATAAATTACTATTGAACTAAAGCTTACAAATAATTGTAGATCTATAACCTCAAGAACTTTAATTTAAAAGAGCTAATTTCTATATTTTCTTAATCCAAATATTGTGCTCTATGTAGCATATATTAACTTCTTCAAAATAATAATAGTCGATTGATTAACATCTTCATGCTCTCATTTTCAAATGCTTAAGATTTGTCCGTACTTAAACATTTGAGTCGAAAACAGATGGATTCATTCTATCTTTTCACAAAGACTTTATCTTGTGTTTGGAAATTGAGAATATTCATTTATAGTTAAATCTATAAAGCACACGTGCATTAGCTTATTGGCTTATTAATATTACAGTTTATAAAAACAGTGCTATATAAAATAAATGTTTTATTTATATATTTATTATATAACATTGCATCACAATCTTTCTATTTATGCATAATTTTTAAATTCATTTTTTTGTATCTCTATTCTTAAAATAGTCCTGTTTTAATTCTTTAGCAATAAGTCTAAACTATGCAGAAAGGCTGATATTATAATTCACATAATAGATTTCAGTTCTTTTTTTTTAATCAAAAGCCTAAAGCTTATTTCAACAAAAAGTGTTAAATAAAAATTTGTTCATTCTTTACATTCTTATGCAAAAATAAAATAATCTGTCTTCATATTTCATCTTTTTCTTTGATAGGCAAGGTGTTAGCTTATATTCAGAGTCACACCTGTTCAACATTGATTAAGAAAAGGGAGACCAGTATGTAAAAAATACTATGGATAAATAATATACATTAAATTCAATTCAACAAAATAGAATGAAAATATGGAAAAATAAATTTCAAAAGATATGGTTGTTTTGTTGTTATTTTTTTTGACAATTGAGAAGCTTTATTGGAAGAATTTAACCTTAATCTCTATTTTCAGCATGTATCAAAAAAAAAAAAAAAATTAAAAAGAAAAGTAATGAACATGTGCTAAAATTTTTTCAAGCATTGGAAAACTTTTTTAAGCTGATGATTGTTAAAAAATTATACTTAAAATTTATAATTTTAGTTTTGAAATTCACGTACATAGAGACTGAAGTATCTTATAATTAAAGTGTAATATTTTTTTATTATTTATTTTTAAAGGTTGATCCAAAAGAATTAAAAGAAAAGGGAATTAAAGTAAAGGAAAAAGTCACATTAGAAGAAGAATATCAAGTATGTAAAATTTGCAATTATTTATTCTAAAAATATTGAATTTATTCTTATTTTTATCTTATGTTGTAAACCAGTGGTTTTTAAATTTCTTGAACTCATGGCTTCATTATGATGTAAAATGTGTGTGTGTGTGTTTTTAATATGTTAATACAATAATTATTAATACATGACACTGAAAGAGGTTTTACAACAACACACATATTATTTAATTAATGAACTTTTTGAGTTTTTGCATTTGTTTGAAATACAATTTTCACAATAACTTCAGTTTATTTTATACAGAAATAAGGGCAATGCACCATGGATTTCAATAAACATAAGAAAATAATCATTGTTATAAAATAAAATTTAAATGTATTTTAAATTAAAAAATTTAATCATTTTTAAAATTGAACTTTGACAATAGATCTATTATATTCCTCATAAAATTACAATTAAAATGATGTATAAAAATTTATCTGCAATATTTCATGCCATCAGTAGTCAAAAAATAAAATACATTCTTTAACTATTTGTTCTAAAAAAAATATCTTGCATATATTTCAGATATATATTTTTTCCTAATAAAGCAAATAGAAAAAAATATTGAGGACAAATTACAGCATATATATATTAAAAGTAACATTAATAAACTATAATTTTTACACATACTTATGAATAAATACTTGCTTAAACTGTTGGCATGTTTACATTATATTTTTTATGATAGCAGTTAATTGTTTTCATCTATTAAAATATAATTTTAAAATAATAAAATCAAAGTTTTATTTTATAATATCTATATGCAATATAATATTTTTATGAGTTATTTATATATTATAATAATGATTAAAAATAATTTATTCTAAAAATTGAACAAGAAACATATCATAGTGTAAGTTTTATAATTATAATAAAATTTAAGAATACTTATTAAAATTCTTTTGAAAGCAAACAAATAAACTAAAATTATTCTAAAAACTTTAATTTTCATCATTTTTCAAAATAGCAATCATTTTTGGAAAAATAATTTTATACTGAATCCTAGTGATGTATTGTACAATTATGCAGTTGGAATAGTTTTATCTCAAATTTGAATTGAAGTTCATGATTTGAGAATTTGAAAATGAACTTTAACCAAGCAAAATTTATATGTAATGATATCTAGATTAATTCTTTATTAGAATTCATAAAATATATGTTACATTGATGAAGGCAATGAAATATTGCTAAAAAAACTTAAATATTAAATGATACAATATTTATTATTGTAATATATTCAGAAATAAACCAATCTTTATGCATGTGCTGTTTTAATATAAATTGACACACACTCACCCATAAGCAAAATTTTAAAGAATAAATGAATTTGCTTCTCCTTCAAGTTTATCTATATATGTCAATCTTTGCTTACCATGCATTATTCGGGGCTTGGGTTTATTATATGCCTGATTTTTAAAACAATGTTCAAATTGTAGAAACATAATTCAAATATTACAGGAAAGAGAATTTATCTCATTTTTAATCACCTGTAATTAACATATAATAATTTAGACTCTAAATATATTGATAAATATTTATTTTTTATACAACACAGAGTATTTATTATAATTTATTCAGACTGTGTGAAGATTGGTTTATTTCCAAATATTTTATAATAAATACTAGGCTGTATAAAAATAAATATTTATCAATATATTTAGATTCTAAATTATTATACATTAATTGCAGGTGATTAAAAATGAGATAAATTCTTTTGTAATATTTGAATTACATTTGTACAATTTGAACATCATTTAAAAAATCAGGCATATAATAGACTCAATACCTGAATAATGCATGGTAAGCAAAGGTTGACTTATATATAGATAAGCTTGAAGGACAAGTGAATTCATTTATAAGGGCATGCCGATTTATCTTAAAACAGCGCACGTGTGAAGATCAATTTACTTCTGAATATATTACAATAAATACTGAGATGTAATATTTATTATTATACAATCTTTTGTAGAATGATTTATTTGCATTTTATTATAATACTAGTAATAATAACCTGAATTAATTTTACTTTTAAAAACATTAATGTAGTGCAATTTCTTGTTTTTTATTGCATAATTTAACAAATTGGTATTCTATTCAAAATGGTGATACACTTTTTATTTTTTCAATGTTTAATTTTGATTTGTAAGTAGATTTAGTTGTTGCAAATGCCAAAAATCCAATTTCATAATGATAAGAACTTGCACACAACATTAATATTTTTCCAATCTTCATTGCTATATTTAAGAGTTTATTAAACACTACCAAAATTTATGTAAAGACAATGATGCAAACTTATTTTCAATGTGAAATTTAATTGTGGCCAATAAATTGTTCTTTTTTGATGATAAACAAATCTGGTGAGATTTTTGTTCGAAGGGTTTTTTTTTTTTTTATCCATGAAGACTCTTCAGAATAAAGTTTCTCCAAGTATCCATGAGTTGTGATACTCAACAGTTACTATTTTTAATTTCTCATTTAAAAATGAATTTTATTTTGTTATGAAAATTCCTATAAATGTCGAAGTAACCATTTTTACTTACTTTTATTTTATTTTCCAAAATTCTAGTTTTTTTTTTAAACACTAAAACTTTGTCTGTCATTTGTACAATACTAATTTTATTTTTTTGAAGAAATGCATTAAATCAATTTAATTTTTCAGAATATCACAAAAATAAGCTATATTAGAAATTAAATCAGTGCATTTAAAATTTTCAATATTTCAGTAAGATATATAATATATGAATAGAAATCCAACCTTTAATCAAATATCTATGTTGGAATATTGCTATGAGAAGTCGAGAAATAATTACAAAAAATATAACAAGAAGTTTACTCCATTTCTACATTGTAATGGACAGCTAACACCTATTATCCATCAGAGGGCACCACTAGACCTCTTATGTAAAAAATTTATAATTTACTGATGAGTATGCCAAGTACAAATGCCTACCACAGCTATACCACCACTATGTATCTAATATTGCCTCTAGATGACAGAGAGCAGAGATTCTTAACAAAATAACAATTGGCAAAGCAGACAACAGTAAACAAAATGCTGGACAAATCTAAATTAACAAAACAATCTTTATTAACAATTAACAAAGATACAATTCAATAGTACTAGAGTTATTTCAAACAATTCAGAGATTGATAATTAACTCTTTTAAATAAGTATGTAGTGTATTTGCCAGCTGGTGGTTCAAAATATTATACACCTGGGTCTCATTTTACGCGATAGATAGGTTCCTCAGAAAACACGCGCAAACGAAATCATGCAAAAATAGACGTAACTTACCTTGAAAAAGGGGGGATACAGACTGTGATTTTTCAAAACTCGCGTAAAAGCAAAGCACCAACGTAAAATTTACTTTAAAATTCGTGCAAAAAAAAAAATAAGGAAATAAAATATGACTAATAAAAAATTTCAAATTTGAAAAAAATTGATACAAGACAAACTTTTTTTAACTATAATATTTAATTTTATTCAAAACAGTATATTTTTATGCATAATTTACAGTAATTTATATTTTTTTATACACATTTTAATTATTATCGCTATTTGCCGGTAAACAAGTTCGTTTGCAAACTGATAAAAAAATCAGATTCTTCACAAGAGGAAATACAACTAGCATCAACGTCACTCTCATGTTGTGTTAATTAATGGTTTTCTGGTGACAACGTAATTAGTAATTAATCTAACAACTAAAAATTAAATTCTTATTTTTGTCTTTAATTTTCAATTTTAATTGTGCCCACTGCTATTACTCACCATTTAAAAATAAACCGAATGTGATTTAAAATGCAAAATTAACATGCACAATGTTTGAACAAATTTACATTATAATCTTGTAAAATTTAATGTGTGTATACATAAAATGTGGAAATCATGATTTTAATTTCATTATTGCATAAAATCTTACTATTATAAAGCACTGAAAATATTGAAATTACTAAGTTGAAAGTCGAATTTCAATAATGTGCTACTACTTTCAGTATAACGTAAGTGCGTGAAATTTATTATTTAAAGTAATAGCGTAATATCGGAGTTCGACTTCCGGTGAAACACGAATCCCGTAACTTCAAAATCATGTTAAATAAGTCCGCGTAAAAAGAGACCCAGGTGTATTTCCATAAATTATACTTTTAGTACTATTAATAATCCTTGAAGTTTACAAAGACATGATAATTTATTCTGATGTGCACGTATATTTTTCATATTGACAGTAAAAAACAGCAAATACTCAAGTATATTGTCTTCCGCCAGAATATATTGCCACAAATGCACCTATTACAAAACTAAGCCTATATGCGGTGCATTGGATCCAATCACAAAAGAAACAAGGAGCAACAATAAATCAATCTATTAATAGTACGGGTTAGAAAACAAAATATATAGATAATCATGGGAAGGAAGATCACTTTATTCAATGAAAAAAATATCAATAACTGCAAATATCTGAAATGGCAATCAGAACATTAAATCACAGAGGCCAAAATGTATAATAATACATTTCTGTGGAATATAAATATCTAGGATCACTCTGTATAATGCACACATATACATGCTTATCTTTTTCTTTACTTTCAGATGATATGATATAGAATAAACAAGAAAACTGCTAATAAATAATTTATAAAGATATGCAGACACACACATCGTGTCAAGTTCACATATATAAATGATTTAAAAAAAAAATCTTTAGAGGACTATTAATGATTACATATAACCAACTGTAAAATCAAATCTATCTTATTTAAAAACTTTGTTTTTGTGATTCATATTTAAAACTTCTCATTAAAAGTAGTCTGTGGATTGCAATTAACAACAATTGGGGAATTGATTTTCATTTAAATAAATCTATCTCAACCTTATGAAAGAGGCAAATAAAGATTAATTTTCTTTCAAAAAAAAAATCTTTTACAATGAAAATCAAAAGATTGTGCTTTAAAATTCGATTCAAACTATTAGCTATATCAAATTAGGATAAAACATAGAAATATTATTATTAATAATAAACAGAAATAGTCTACCAACAGACAATGGTATGAATATAAAATTAAAACCTTTAACCTATATATGACTGGTTTACTGGCAATGTCTTAAGAAAACAGTTCATCAGAAAAGATTTATCTTAAGTCCAGATTGGGGTTGGTAAAGGAATACTATTTTCTGTAAAAATGGTACTAAATAAATGTACATATGAGCAAATGTAGATGGGGTTTTTGTTTCTTTTACTGGTTTCTTTGATCTGGTATAAAAGTTTGTCCTGGAATTGTTCCTGTTCTATTGAGAAGTGCATTTACTTATATGGCTTATTTGAAGATAGTAGTTGACTAAATTGTTGGCTTCTCAGCAAGCAATGTTAACTATTCAATAGCTATAGCTACATACTGGAGAGTAGAGCTCATTTCTCAGCATTTTAGCTGGTTATAGTTTTACACATGGCCACTGGTAGAAGTTCTGGATACCACATGTTAAACAGGCAAGGTAATGATCATGAATAAAAGCAGAATCATGGCAGAATAAAAGGAATCAGCAGCAGAATAGAAAATACTGGAACCGAATGCAGAAAGTAGAATAAAAATATAATTATGAGCTAATCTTTTTATAGCACTAAATTTAATTAATTAGCCCACTCATTTTCCAAAAATTTTTAATTAGCCAAGCCAGTGATTACATTTTTAACTCAGATCAAGCCATTAGATTTACCAAATTTTAATTAGATTAATCTGGGGAGTTTATCGACAATAGAATGTTAAAATCAGGAATAAAACTTAATAATTGATTTTTTTAGAAGTTTTGAATTAAGGAACAAACTAATTAATGATTGATAAAAGTTTTAAGATTAAGCATTGTTCCTGTATTATACATTTTTTTTTATTGATTGATAATAATTTTAGTTACAAAGTACATATTTTTTAATTTTTTACAACTAACAATAACTTTGCCCAACACAATAAATGCAAGTTTACTAATGTGTGTGCATATATATAATACAGCATTTTTATAAAACAAAACTTAAAAGCTGAAATTAAGTTTGTGCTTTGCCAACATGAAATATTTGTATGTACGTTAGATATTGAGATAGCCAAGATACATCTCAATATCATTATACATAATTACAAGTCAGCAAGTCTTTTGTGGGAAGTATTATAATAAAGTTAATTCGTTTCATTGTTAATTAATTAATTATATGAATAATTGGTTAGTTGCCGAGGAGTTTATATAACATTTGAGCACTCAATTCATCGAGCATTTTATTCAGTGAACCAAACAGAAATTTATTTTTAATTTTATTTAGTATCGAATAGATTTAGGAACTGTTTTGATTATTGTTTGTAGAATTTCATTTAGAGTGAGGCTTACAATTGAAGTGCAAGAAGTTCTCTGAATAATGCTATGTTTTTCTGGACATTTGGCATTGTTTTATGTATAAGGATGCGTAATATTAAATATTTGTAATACAAATATATAATATGTATAATTGTCAAAGAATTTGATTTTATCACTTTTATTGTCAGGAATGAAAGTATCTCAATTTCAAATAAATTTTTAGTTTTTATATTGTGATTAATATCTTTGCTGTAGAATAGATTTTCAACAAATTTATCTCTGTCTATCAAGTATACATATTTTAGCTGATCATTGTGGCTGTCAGTTGTTTCATTTAGCCAAATATTGAATTTGTTAATTAATAATTTTTTTTTCATCAAGTAATTTTGTCATTTGATTTTTAATTTTTAGTAATTACTGAAGAATAAATTTCTTTTATTCCATAACTTCTTTTTTTTCACATCATTCCAACATACTTCATTATCTTACCTATATTTCTCACATGTGATGTCACTTTATGCTTTTTACAATCTCTTAGAATCCAGTTTAAGGCTTCAATTGCCCATTTATTGTCATTTCTTCAGGAAACATATCCAACCTAAATCCTTATCAGTTTCTTCATTTTTTAATTATGTCATTGATACCTGTTTATTCTCCTATTAATCTATTTCATTTTTGATTTTTTTTTTTTTGGTATTTCCAGCATACTGATTTCTATATTTTTTTTTGCATGATCTGAAGTCTCTGAATTGCTTTTCTATTAATCTTCCAAGTTTTTTGTATAAAACACATTTATTAAAAATCTTTTCAAATATATATATATATATAAAATTCAAAACTGCCTAACACTATAGTAGTAATAAATAAAATACAAAACCATGAAACAATACAATACTAGATAAAAATTCAAAATTTTACCAAAATCCTTATATGGCCATAGTTTCATCTACTAAACAAATAGATTTTCTCAAGTGAAAATCAAACTAAAGAAACAGCATATATATACAAACTAAACAAACCTTCCCATAATTCATATCATCTTTGCGTATCAACATCCATAAATATTTAATTTTATTTTCTTTGCTTCTAAAATCTACTTATGTTGAAATAATCCATTTTGGAAAATTATTAGATGAAAAGGCAGTGGAAAGATCATTGAGTTAAATTTTTTATTTATTTAATAAAATGTAGGTCTTCCTTACAAAGCGACTTGACCAGGGTAATAAGTAAACTTAATATAAAGGTAAGATTTTATTGTTCTTCATTTTAAATTCATTCACTTATGACAAGACAGAATTTTTTGTTTATTACTAATTTAATTAATTTAGTAATATTTGTTTATTTATTATTTATATAAATGACTAATATCCTTGGATGAAAGGTTTTTTCTTTCAATGATAGGGACCATATATAGATGGGGAGGGAGTCTTATAAAATGGAATTCCCTCAAAAGGATTCGATATTACAGAAGTCTTCATTTATACTTATATTGTTTAATTCAAATTTAGTAGGCTAGTGTTATTATAATCTTTGAAATTATAAAATGTTATTTTTTTTTTTTTACAATCTATTAAATATTGTGTTATGATACATATCTACTATGGGGGTATGGGAAGGCATCGTTTTAAATTTTATATATTACTATAATAGAAATGTATGTAAAGCACTCATAATGATAAATTTTGTTACATAAAGATAAATTTAAATTGTTGTCAGTTAACAAATATTGTTTTTTTTTATTTTATTTTAAGAAAGTCTCTGATTTATTTAAATTATTTATTTTATTTTCATAATAAAATAAGAATTGAATACACATACCCATATATATATATCATCCTGATTTAACATCATGATAACTTGGTTGAAAGTAATTTTAAGAATCTAATTGAAATTATATTAAGTATTATTATTGTAGGATATTGATGGATCCCTGAAGAGAGTTAAGTGGAAAATTCACCCTGAGTTTGAATACTGAGCATGACGGAATAATCAAGAGAGGTGAAGATTGGATGAACTGATCTAAGTTGTATCTATATTTAACATTTAATATTAAATTATCTTATTTGAAATAGATTCAATCATGGATTAAACTTTTATCGCATCATTCATGGCATCCTATATGAAGACCATAATTCCGACTATAGTTAAATTCATTCACCCTCATTCCTTAAAGGAATGCAGACTGTTACAATATATATATACAAACAATGAATTCAATGTCAGGGTATTGTATGTCATTATAAAAGGTTTAGACTAAGTAGACATGGTAACGACCTAATGTCAAATCAGTCACTAAGTAACCAAATGCGGAAGATGAAAGTATAATTCTACTATGTAATTTTATTTTACTTATAATCAAAATAATATACATAACAATAGGGTTCACACAGTAATGGAAAAGGAAATAAAATTTGAATATACCACACAACAGAAGCCGTGTTCAGTATAAAAACAAACCCAATTCATTTCCATTGTCTTTTTATTATTTTCAAAGAATGCAAAAGCTGTATGACAACAATATTATAAAATCGAGTGTTCAAATCTTAGAGAAAATGGATGGATTATTCGAACACTTCAAATTATTCATTTGATTGTTGTAAAGCAAATTATGAGAAACTGCAGCTGATATTTAAACAGAAAGAATTTAATAGATTTATGCATTTGGATAAAATAATTGAGCTGATTTAAATAGACATTTAAAATAAAAAGGACCACGCTATTCTTCAAATACAAATAAAATAAAATAGAACATCATCAGCATAGTTATATATATAAATGATGGAATAATTCTGTTCTTATAAAAATTATTAAACAACAAACACTGAATTAAGAAAATTTTAATTGTTTATGAACTACAAAACACTGTTCTCCAGTTAATTCTATAATGTTGTAGGGCTAAATGTTATCATTCCTGACCATAGGAAGCACGATGGTTTGATATTCAATTGTGTAGTGCCTACTGAAACATCAAATACTCTGTCTGAAATGTCCAGATTGACACAGAATGAAAACAACAGGAAATAGAAATAATGTCATTCCAAGTGCATCACCAATGAGTCTCTGCGAGGAATGCGTGACTTGCCATAGAAGTCTGACCAGAATAGCTATGAATTGTATCTATCAGAGACATTAGTTGCCTAATTCACAAACATTATGCAAAATAACTTGAAGAAAGTCTTAATTTGTTGTATAATTTTTTATTATTTATATATATGTTTATAGAATTCTGTATTTTAAATTTATCTTTTTTATTTATTTCACTTCTGCACTTGGAAACTAAAATTTCTGTAACTCGGAAGAGTCCATTGTAACTAAAGTTAGGAAAGTGTAGGAAAGAAGATTGTTAAGTTAGACAATTTTTTTTATTTTATTAAATAAAGTTTAGATAACCTGCCTCCATAGTGACAAAAGATAAGATTTTATTTAGTATTAATATACTTGCTACAGGACAGAGTTTATGTTGTTTATTTTTTTTGTTAATTAATGATTGTTTATATTTGTTTATTCAGTATGAATGACTAATATTCTTACATGAATGTTCTTTTCTATTAACCTTGTACATAGTTAAGGGTGGGTCTTCCAAGAAGAGGAAACTGCTACAGTTGGAATTAAACTACAAAGCTACTGAACACATCTTCATATATCTTTGTTAAATAGTTAGTTAGCTTCGTGATCATTGTAACATTGAATTAATAATTTTTCTTTTCAGCAATCTGATCTCTTTTGTAAATATGTAGTGACTTTATGTACACCTATTATGGAAAGGATTGGAGTGATAAACATATTTAATTATTGATATGATAGGGATACATACTTGACACACTCACATGTATATAATTATTTTTTTTATTAAAAGAGTTTTTCAATTTTTATTTTGTTTGTAAATAAACATTGTTAATTTGATTCTCATTAAATGGTCTCTAGTTTATCAAAGTTATTTATCCAACTGCTCATCAATTCACCATCATACATATGTGCATACACGCACACATCTTTTATATTATAATACCCCTGGGTTTTATTTTATGCAGTAGATAGCTTCTGCAAAAAACACGCATACAGGAAATCCACAAAAATAGACTTAACTTACATTGAAAAATATGGGATATGTTCCATAATTTTCGAAAATCGCATAAAAGCAAAGCAACTATGTAAAATTACTTTAAAATTTGCACAAAAAAATAAGGAAATAAATTATGACTAATAAACAATGATACAAAACAAACTTTTTTTACTTTTTTTATTAATTATTTAATTTTATTCAAAACAATATATTTTTATGTGTAATTTATTTTACATTTTTTCAAACATATTTTAATCATTATCATTATTTGACAATATGTGGATACATTTGAGAACTGATAAGAAATCAGATTCGTCACAACAGGAAATACAGTTAGCACCAATTGCAGTGTCATATTGTGTTTAATAAGTGCATCAACTGAAAATTTTCATTCATGGCTTCAAGTCGCTCTAAACGGTCATTATTGTATCAAATTTACAGTCTTTTTCTTAAAACATATTGTAAGAGCTATTATTGCTGTTCATTTTGAACCAAAGGGAGCGCTTGACAATCAAAATGAAAATGTATATTTTAGAGTATTTTTTGCGTATTTTTTTTATATATTATAAATTATTTTGATAAAATCTGCTGAAAATATAATTATTTTAGAAAAATAGTTAAGATTTTAGTGAAAATTCTTTATTTTTACACAAACATAAATTGAGAAAGAAATCAGGCATATGCAGAATTTTCTAATAGGTTACGAACGTTCTTTTTAGATTCTCCGCTATATAATATTTTTATAATTATAAATAGAAATTTATTTTTGAAAAAACTTTCATTCACTTTCATAATCTGACAAATTATTAATTTGCTTTTACAAATGAATCTAGTATTAAAAGATGAATATATTTTTACTACTGATTCTGTAATTGAACCAATCAAAAGTTTAAAACTTTAATTCACTTGGCCAATAAAATTTTTTTCAGTCTAAAAGTTAATGGTTTTCTGTTGACAATGTAATTGTTGATTGAGCTTCGAGACGATGATTTTACTAATTGTTTATGAAGCTCACGATATCCAGACATACAACTATGTATTTAGCTTTCATTGTAATTTAAGAGCTCATTCATAATTTGTGTCTTTAACAAGAAAATGATTGTCCAATTGATTAGAAAGTTGAAGACTTTCTTAAATCATTTTTGCTGTGAAACGAACAGGTTCCATTTTTGTTTCATTATCTTTTTCTAAATCTTCTACAGTATCTAAATTTATTGCCAAATCTTTTTCCAACAGGCATTTAAAGTATGTCAAATATAATGTGTGTATATAAAACGGGGAAATCTCGATTTTAAGTGAAATATGAACTTCTTTATTGCATAAAAGAAAACCGCATAAAAAGATATTAAGAAGAAACGTGAATCACATAATTTCAAAATCGCATTAAAAAAATCCATATAAAACAAGACCCAGGTGCATAGTAATATGATTAAATGAAACTTCTAGTTGTTTTGAACCCATATAAACATATTGTAACTGCTATCTAAGGTAAATTTATCGCTGAAGAGAGGCGAGTGCAACATTCTCCCTGGGTTTGAATTCTGAGGTATGTGTGGAATCCGAAAGAGGGGTTTAGGTATGGATGAACTAGCCTAAATTGTATCTGAATGTAATGGGTAAACCTAGAGCTAGCCCATTGGAAGTAGACATGATCATTGGTTAGTCACTTCATTGTGTCATTCTTGGCATCCTACCTGAAGACTAGGTCCGACCATAATTAGATCCCTTCCCACTCTTCTGTTGGAAAATCTGACCGTCATGTAATGTTCTTTATTAATTGAAATACTTTTCAGACATCGTTTTACTCTTTCTATAAAAAAAAATATGCATTGATCTATTTCTACTGAAATTGACAATTTCTGTGATAATTCAAATTTTATTTTTGCAAATATACAATTAGTATGTAAAAATTACTATAAAAGCAAACAAAATGCCTCCAGCATCGTAGATTAAATCTGTAATCAGCTAGACCACACACTATAGATAATTTGTTGTAATATTGCACCTCTGATAGAATGAACTAGAACTATTATAAAGATGGATGTAATTGAGAAAATAAATATTTTATTTTACTTAAGTCTTAATTTAATATTTGAATTATGGGCATGTTTAAATAAAAGTTTATTACAAGGCCATTTTATACTTGTTTTTAAAAATGTCTGAGGGCCGTATTAACAGCTTTTGAGGGTCAGAAGTTCCTTATCCCTGATATAAAGTAATGATTTTAATCACCATATAAATGATTTTATGGCTGATCAAATTTAATGTTAGGCATATCTTGGTACAAATATATCCATATATGTTACTAAGATACAAACCAGATCCAAATGATTCTTTTTAAAATAAACCTGTAAATTAATATTTGAAATGGTATTCTGGCTTGATTGATATAAAAACAAAGATTACTGCTAATCTGAAGTTTCAGCCTATTCAGGTAATTTTTTACAATATAACAAATCAAAGGTCAGATAGAAAAGGATCTCCTTTTATCTGACAAAATAGATTGGCATTGGTATAACAAAAAGGTAGGTTTATTTAAAAAATGATTCCTTTGAATCTGGTTTGTAATGTATCCTAATAACTTATTCGGATATATTTGTTTTGTGAAATATATGTATATATAAAATGTATACTATTGTTAAAATATTAATATGTATTTTATTGAAATTATTATGCCTATTTATAAATTTATAATTTTTATTATGTGTTGCTTAAATATTTTTTTTTATTTTTAGAAAATTTTAGAAATGGATATTGATACATGGGAAAATAAAAGAGGTCCTCGTCCTTGGGAAGAAAAAATTGCTAGCACTAGCTGATTTTCTTATTATAAACATGAATTAAAACTGTATTTATGTAAATATTTAATTAAACTTAGAAGAAATTTTATATTTGTACATGATTTAGTATTAATTCATAATTAGTGAAGGAAAAAATGTTTTAAAATAACAATACTCTAATAAATTAAATAATTTTTATTTTTTAATAACTTAAACTAAAGTAGACAAATCTGTTAAACTCAAATGTGTTTGTTATTTTATTAGGCAAATGTTTTTATGTGATTTAATTTTTTTTTTTAAAAATGTATTTGCTTTATCTTATATATCAAAATAAAAAGGACATTTATTTCTGGTAAAAAAAAAAGACACCAAAACAACTTTATAATATACATAAGGTAAGGGTTTAGTTTACACAAATATTTGATATTGTTTTATTTGCAATACTGTTTTATAACAGAAAGCTTTCAGGATTTTTTTTGACTTACTGAGCTCTTTTAAATATGTTGAATGATACTATTGCTATAGAATGCTTTTTCTAAATATCCAACCATAATTATGTTATGTAGGTGTTAAAATTATGTTTGCCTTGCCCTTGATACTGCTTTTTCGTAATAGAAATGTCTAGACTTATTGCTTACTATCCCAACATTCTTTTGAAAAAAACATAAACAAAACTGACATGCTCTATCCAAATATGAGAACATGCATTAGAAATATAAATGTGAACTTAATTGAAATATATACCTAAACAACAGTATTTGATTATTTGACCTTACTACAGTACCCGGATTATTTTAGCTTTCTTTATTATAGCACTATTTATTGTAAACCTGACAAATCAATGATGACCAGACAGTAATGCAAAACTGTTTCCTGGATTTTGTCTTTTTCAATGAGAGTTTAGGATTCAAAACTGAAATCAATATATTTATATGTCTTAAACTCCTTTTATGACTTGAATCTCAAAAAAACTCTAAGGTTTGAATCTAGCCTGATTATGTATAGTAATATAGAGATCTAACACCAAATTAGTAATCATATATTTTATCAGTTGTATTTTAACTAGGCATTTGTTTTTCTTGGCTAATACTAACACAATATCATTTGATTCTTTCATTGCTGTGTAAACATGAATATTTCTTCTTTTCCTATTGTAGAATTCATTGATAAAGACAAAAGCAAGAAATTAATATGGAGTTGATATTTAATCAATTACTATACTAGCTAATAACTACTAATTATTCAGGTTTACAATAAAGAGTGCTACAGTAAAGATAGAAATAGTCTTAGTCATAAGTAGGAAATCAAGTATTTGGTAAACAATTTTGTTATTAAAGTAAATAAGATAATGCTAACAATGACCATTGAAAGTTGTTGTTTTTTTAAAAAAAAATTAAATTTAGAGCTTTAGAAATTTTAAATATAACCAATTCTCTTCACATGTGATACAACTATACATTTTAATCTTTTTTTTTAAGTGTCATCCTTCATCTTCTGCTATTTATCCAAGTAACTTTTTCAACTTTTCTATTGAATGCTGTTATTTAAAACATTTCATTTAGCAATCTTTATTTAAATAAATACATCTAGAATTAATGTTATTAGAAATTTTGAAAAATAAAGAACAAATATCTTTAATGTGATAGTTGTCTGGATGAACATGGAAGGTAGACATAAATAATGGAGTAATTTTCAAGTTTTTAACAAGATCGAAACCTCATAAGCAATATGCAATACTTTCAAACATTTTTACTTGTTGCAGGAATTTTCCAATTTTGAACCAATTCTTCAATCTCTCTTGCTTAAAAAAAATTATTGTGATTTACATTTTAGCATATTGTTTAGATGGTGTTTGTCCATCACTAATTCTCCAACTTTTATTTTCTAATATCAAAATAATTTATATAAAATTATATTATTTGTTTTTAATAGAAAATGATAGTTTTTTTAATGTTTATTAAAATAAATAATATATAATTTTTTTAAATTTATTAATTCTTTAAAACATTAGCAAAAAAATTATAAACAGTTATTAATTTTTTTTTTCCAAATTTAAACTTCTTGATTTATCAAGTAGAACATCACTAGGGATCAGTTCAGTTTTTAACTCTAATAGAATCAACCTACATAAGAATTGAAAGTATGTAATCTCATTTTTTTCTTAATGTAAACTCAATAATTTTGGACTGTAACATTTTAATTAATAAAATTATAAGGTAAACATTGTTCATCTGCAATGTTTTAGTTTGCAAACTTATAATATTTAAACACATTTATATCAGCCACCATGCCATAGCAAAATATGTATAATAACTATAATTTATATAATACATGAATGCTACAATAAAATAAAATCTTAATTTAGTATATCATGATTTAATAACATTCAGACTACAAGTGGTATCTCATACTGCTCCTAAAATATATATATTTGTTTTATATAAGTATTACTTCAAATTTGATTTTTTTTATAAGCATTATTTATAATGTGTTAAATTATTTGTATACAAAATTTTATAAAATATAGCTAGAAAATGAAATAAAATTACTTTTATTTAACTGGATTCAGTTGACTTTTTTTATAATTAGTTGATTGCTTTCTTATAAGGAGTGATTTTAATGAAATTAATTTGTTACTTATTATTATTGCTATTAGTTCCAACATGTTTTATTATATTTCTTTTTAAAAAATAGCAAAACGCTGTCAATTTGAAAAAGGTAAAAAATGTACATCAAATCTAGACTACAACCAATATGAGTACCACTAAAACATAAAGAGGAGAGGGGTTATAAAATTAAAACTACATCAGCTGAATTCAAACTAATTTGATTTTTGTAAAATAGAGATATACTTAGGAAAAGTAATATGAAATTAAGGCATTTGAAAATTGATCAGCAGTATCATATAATTGGTTGTAGCAGTTGCAGATTAATTATAGAAACCATGTTGTAATGGAGTGGAAATATTAACAGTACTGTTAAGCACAAGTATTTATTTGAAAAATTTGGTCAAGGCAATTCGAACCACAAGTTGAATGAATTCCACTACTGATTCCCCAACTTTCTGCAATATGAAATAAAAATGAAAGAAAAAATGATATTCACTATTTTCTGTGGCTTGATTTAATCAAAAAGTTAGAAACATGTACATTCGTCATTTGGTGAAATCAACAAACTTCTATGTAATCAATGGAAACTGATTCATAAGTACTGCATGCTGCAACATCCCCAGAATAAAATTAATTATTAAATTTGTGCTGGAAAATATCAATAATATAACAATCATTCAATATTTTGCATAATCATTATGTAAATACAACTATTTAAACCATTTTTAAAAAGAATATTTGTAAGCAACGTTTGAGATTATATTCAAAGGCATTGATAGTTATGTCATTGCCAGACAAGTTTCAAATTTACCAGTGCCATTGGAGCTTCAGTTGCCACAGTATCGATAGCTATTTGAACACGGTATGATTGCTATTTGAACACGGTATGATTATCTGTTCTGGTTTTTCTTCAGAATGAATAAAATTTTATTGTTTCCATTTAGGATGAGCAATAAAACATTTTTTTTTTTGCAATTAAATATTTATAAATTAAAATATAAATATTTATTATAGAAAAATATAACAAAATAATAAAAGACAAATATTATTTTAAATATTTATCACAGTGGTTATTATTGTTGAATATATAAAAAATTATATTTTCCCAATTATCATTACATAAAAAATTGAAATAAAAAGTAATAGTTGATTTACTCCAGGTATTATTATTTATCAAACAGCAGTTAGTAAAAATAAAACGTACATTAGATCTTTTAACAATGATCGGTATAGAAAAATAAAATGGTTGTGTGTTTGCAATATTAGAAATACTGTACTTTATTTTGTTTTTCTTGCTTACTTTTTGGTAGCGATACATAATAAAGCACCCCTACTTGGAAATTTCACAGGCTACAACTGTGTTTAATGCAAAAAAAAATTGTAATTGGAGGTGAAATTCATCAAGCAGTTTTGCCTTGATTGATAAAGTGTTTATAAAAAAATGATAAAGAACATTCTTCATAAGGAATTAATGTTTGCTAATAAATTATTATCGCTATATTGCAAAGTAGTATAAGGAAATGATACCCATCATAAGCACAGTAATTTTCTCAAGAGTGAATTATTTGCATTATCAACTATTTACAAATGCCAAACTCTATACAATAATGCCACCAAGTGCGAGCTTTCATAATCAGTGGATGCAGGAAGGTTTGTGCATCCATTAATTATGAAAGCTTGCACTTGGTGGCACTATTGTATGGAGAGTTTGATACTCTTATTAATAGAATGTATAAGCATAAGAAATGGTGATCATGTGATGTTTTTATGGTTTTATATCTAAAAAGTGCTGCTTTCTTCACAAGAAAATTAAGTAATAAATTTAATTTTTATTAATTAATACAATATTGTAGAATAATATATTTTGAATATGTTCTTATTTCCATTTGTAGTGAAATGACATTTTCAAATAATGAAAAAATTCTAATCACAAAAAGCTCTGGAACTAAGGGTTCTAGATTAATAGTATTATATCTATTACAAAAAGTCTCTACTTTATATTTTAAAATATTTTCTGCCTCCTGCTTTAAAGTGTTTTAAACAATTTCTTTACTAATCTACCTACTCAGATATTTTAGGAAAATGTAGTTTTATTTCATAATTGTTTTCCAATTTCTTACGGGATTTTACTGAGATTATATTGTGGTTTCTTCTCTCTGGCGTGAAGTTTTTCAATGAGCATTTGTTTTATTTAAAATTAGTTGATGGTCATGGATTTCTTCTATATAGCCTTCTAAATTTTAGTTTTATATATACTTGATAGATGGAGTCTAAAATCAGTCATAAATATTGCATGTATGCAGTGAATTTAGACAAGAATCAGTCATTTAAGATAACTATAAAAGGAAACCATATTGTTAAAAGACAAAACTAAAAAAAAAAAATTTTTTAAATTTCAAAATGCTAAAATAATATATTAATAAATATTTTTAAATGCTTCTATTTTTAAACATTTATATTTTTTATTGTAATTTGGGATTAGAAATTTGCAATTATAGCATTAATTTTTTTATGAATTATATACCAGTGTGTTCCAGTGAAAAAATGACTGGTTCTCTCTCCAAGGTGCCTGAAGTGCCATTTCTGAATGAATATATATGTTATTTAACCATAAAAGTTTTAAGAAATTGATATATCTGGATAAAGAGTTATAACATGAAATGTGACTGTGTATTGTCTACATATGTAATTTTTTTCCAATTCCCTGCCCATGTGAAATCTTGCAAATTACTTGAAAATATTCTTGCAACTCGTGTCTTCACTACCATACACAGGTTGAATAATTTCAATAGCAATTTTGCTCATGGAAAACAATTAATGTTTGCACATTGTTTCATCATGAGTTAAAGCACAAAATATGCAGTTACATTTTACATTGTGGCTTGTCATCCAGACATGTTAGCATCTTAATAGATAAACTATGTTGCTACATAACATGCATTGATTCAGATATGACACTGCAAATACTTTGGAGAGAGCATCAGTCATCTTTTTAGTGGGACATGTATGTATATAAAGAAAAAATTGTATTACTTTTTTTGAAGATAGAAAAATAAAACCACAATAGAAAATGCATGTTTTAAAAACAAATATACTGACCAAATGTACAAATACTGAATAATTTCACACTTGGAAATATATAAAAATTAGTGACTTCTAGCTTGCATATAATTACTGCAGAATTAAAAAATTAATGGCAGATTTTTGTAGACTAGGTTTCAATAGTAAATTCTAGCAGCCATTTTAATTTCACATTAGAAAGTATATGGTATAATGTTCTATTCAGCAAGATGAATATTTTTGAAGAAAATATTAAGTAATAAGTTTTTAATTGGAATAGTTTTCATATTCAGGAAGTGATGGCTTCTTATATGCTATGTGAGTTGTTTTTCTTAAAAGTTTATCTTTAAAGTAATTTTTTTTAAAAAAAAAGGTTTTATTGCTCAGAATTCATGTTTGAGTGCCAGAATCTACCCTGGGGCCTCCAATCCCAAGTAGGACAGTACTGCTGCGCCAAACCATCAGGGCTTTAATGCATCTAATAATCTAAAACCATTATAACAATAATAATATCAGTCTTAACAATATTTTTACTGAAAACATTTAATATTCAAATTCATGCGTATTAATTCTATTTTTAAAAAACATCTAAAAATATTACTTTTAAGCAGAGTTAGATGGAAAGCTTCATTGTATTGAAAAATTGAGAAAAAATACTGCTTTTAATTTTTGTTAATAGCTATAGCAATTTTTTTAATTGCATATGGTAGGAATGGAATATGCATAAACATATTCAATAAAAAAAAAACTTGATGAAAATGCTCAATGCATTGAGAAAAAATTATAATATCCACAAATCAGGATTAAGATATTTGAGATTGATCACTGCAGTAATTCAAAGCAGAAATCGGATTTTAATATTTAGGAATTTTAAGGATTTAATAAATGTAATGTGTATATATATATAGCCATTAGAAACCAGTCAACACTTAAACAATCCCAATGTAATCAACTATCTCAAACTGTTGTCAAGGCAATCTTTTAACAAAAAAACATAAATACCCATTATAAATATACTATATGTAAGTTCCAAATAATTTTAATGGTAAAAATAATAAAATATATATTTTAATTAATCAATAGCACTTTCGATTATGTCCTAATCTTTATCAACTGTAGAGTGATACAAAAGTTTAATATCAGTGATTTTCCCTGAGCTGTGTATGTCAGTATTTGATGCTTGTCTATTTATTATAGTATCTTTAAATTTATTTATCGATATTGCTTCTTTAATTTTTATCTTTTTATGATTTATTTCTTCCATTAATTAGCTACAAAAATATTAACGGAAGAAAAAGTGTTACTGATTAATTAAAACATTTTTACTGTTAAAATTATTTGGAACGTATATATATATTGCTAGTGTTTGCAAATCGTAATACAGCTTTCCATAATCTTAATTAAAATTTTATTATTACTGAAGTCAGCAAACTGTCCTGAGTTAGTGAAGTTTATTTTTCATGATTATATTATTAAAGTATTTCCAACAATTCTTAATAGCAGATTCTAAAGATTGTGTTATGTAACAGTTAAGAGTTTTCTTCATATAGAGAACTTAAATGAAATTACTATTAAAAATAGACCATTGATTTTAAAAGAGCAATGATTGAAAAAATTTAGAAATGGAAGATTTAAATAGACCAACTTATTTTTAAAAATAAATATTCTTGATAGGTTGGATGTGAAAATTTTTTTAATGGAAAACATTTATTTAAGATGTTCTTTTTGTAATAAAACTTTTAAAAAATTGTAAAATCGCCATTTTTTCAGACACTGTCTCATCCTTATGTTAAGGAGTGATTGAATTTTTTTGAGATATAAAAATTTAATAGTATATTTAAATGGCTTTATTGTTGACACTTAAGAAGTTTGAGTGCTGGAAGTGCTAGCATTGGAATTGATCCTAGGACCCACATTCTAAAATCTGACATTTTATATTTGTGATAAGGCATATAGGATGGTATTTATAATTCAAACATCAATAAATATATCCTTAATTTAAAAACTTAGTTGAATGTAAAATTACATACTTTGTAAACTCAGCTCACTGTTAGATTTTTTACTTTTGTGCTTCTAGAGAATGGCAGATCTGAATATGAGTTAATGTAGAAATTAGCATGGTTAACTCAGAATGACTTGAGTTTCATGATTATTGCTGGAAATAGAATCTTCGAATTACTTAATATTTTGAATGTCAAATATAACAGGTAAATTATAATGGAAGAATGATGAATATGGAGACTTGAAAAGTTGAAATCTTAAGAAGGCAATGCATAATGTAAATTAATACACTGTACAAGCTTACACACACCTGCACATATATAATGTAATATAGGGATTCGAAGTCAGACTTTCGCATGACCCTCAACTCTCCATGCCATCTCATATTGCTGACCCACCTGATCATACAGAATGACTAAATGGTCAACATGGGTAGGATGACAACCTCGACACTAATGTGGGCTTTGAACATTTCATCATCAGATTTTCAATGAAATGGATGGCTTATGGGTTGGAGTAGAGATTGTTTATCTTAATATAAAGTTGAGCACTGATTGTATATATGTGTGGAGATGGTAATCTGGACCAACTGATGATTGCTGGTTTAGCATGAAATATGTATATTGGTGATTATTTATCTTTTCATCATATGTATGATCAGGTGGGTCAGCAATATGAGATGGCATGGAGAGTTGTGTGAAAGTCTGAGTTCGAATCCCTTATATTAATATGTAAAATGTTACTGAATTGATGCAAGAAAAAAATAATGAAAATATTTTTAAAGGTTACTATGTGGGAAGGAAAAATGACATTGAGAGTGAAATTTGAGTTTTAGAAGAAAAACCAATCAAATGATTTATTACTTGGGAGTCAGTTTGACTGCTGAAATGACAGAGACTGGACTATGGTCCATTGACTTGAGGTATAAAGTCTACTCATCAGACAGTACTAAACCTTGTAGGGCATTAGAAAAAAAGAAGATGGTAATGAAAAGTATTCAATAGGAGCATACATAATTTAAATTGGAGAAAGTGGAAATGAATTTCAAAGAGTGCAAGCAACATTTTTGGGGTTAAGAATCCAAGCCCAGTATAATTTATCCATAACATTTGTACATCTCAGGATTATTGGATTTTAAAAGTCAATAGGGATTTCTTTGTGTCCTGTCTGTGTAAGAATTACAATGAGACAAATATTTGATTTATTATGACTTTCGATATAATTATTGCATATTTATTTGCAAGGACAGAAAACAATGAATAATATTGCATATAATATGTGCTAGAATAATACCTTAATTGTGAAATTGGAGCTGAAGAGTAAATGGAAAAAATATAATAAATTAGAGTTTTAAGTATTTCGAAGTATGAATTAAAATGACAAGTTTTACAAATAAATGCTTCCTTTTTTTTTAAAGCAGTAAACCTTTGATTTAATAAAGAGTTATTAATATGTTGTTACAAAAAGAAGATATGAATGGTAAAACTAGATGAGTAAAATTGAATACGATGAAGAGAGAGAAAAAAAAGCGTTGGCATCTATTTAGATAAAATAATATAATAGATATTTTGATGAGGGGAAAAAAGATTGAAATGTTAAAAAAATGTTGATATATACAGCAGAAAACTGAAAATAAATAAAGGTAAAAATGAAAAAAAAAAAAGGGGACTAACATCTGGTTCAGCATAGAGAATTTGATATTAAGAAATTTTAACGAAAATTAGCCTGATAATGAAAAATATATATTTTTTATTAAATAGATTTTTATTTACTTATGTAAGAAATTTCAAGTACAGTAATATGAATTACAGATGTTTATATATTATTTATATGTGTTTAATAATATTTTTTCTTGAGGTATTTTGCGCAGTCAATTTACGATAACATTTAGTTGCCATAGTAATAAGAAATGTATCCTATTGTTTTGATTAAATCATGGCGATAATTCCTTCTCTAAAAAATCTTATCAAAAGATGATGTGATTTTTGTTTTTCTACTTATAATTATTGAAAAATAACTCCAAAAATAATAAAAATCTTAAAACATGTAAGCACGAAAACAAAAATAATAATTAAGATAATATTACAAAAAATTACTATCGCGATAAATAATAAAAATTATAATTAAAAAATACTATTTATTATTTTTGTTCTTCATTATAAAATTAATTTCAAATAATTGATTATAAACGATTAAGGTATGAATGAGTATATAAATATGAGCATACACGCTGAACTATTATGAATATACATACACAAGTATCTTAGACCATTAGACTGGGCAGCTTCTATAGAGAGTACAAAAAAAAAAAAAAACCTATAGTAGTGCATAATATCTTCTCCCACTTTCACTAAATTTGATTTCAAATCTTGGTCACCTAAGAGGGTCGATATAACATATATAAACATTATTAACAATAAAATAGAATACTGCAATGATTATATATATAAAAAAGATCGTATAATAATAAATTAAAAAGGCTATCACATGACTAATTGAATGCATATTGAGTGCTCACGTCAAAATACCCGGCAGAGGTAATGGATGATAGAGAAATTACCGCATAGAAAATCGGAAAAGATATATGCTATTTCTTAAAACTGAATTAGCTGATATAATATAAGAGAATATACATGAATACCAAAAACAATTTTGAGTTCATAACAAGCACTTGTGAATGGAATCTGAGAATCATTGGCATTATTAGCATAACAGCTTTTAAAATGTTAAATACTAATTTGAGGTTAAGATGGAACAGCAAGGTATGCAGTTGTTGAAGATTGAGAAAATTTCTTGAACTGTTTCTGTGTACATGTCAAATTAAAGCATAAATTAAGGCAGCACATTGTATACAGACTGGTTTATTTAATAAATTTATACACATATATAAAGCTTATCAGTACAGGCAGTGATATGTCACTCTAGAAATAATTATATGTAGAAAGTAGATTTAAGAAAATTGCAAGCAAATTACATATTTTAATTTGCATAGCAATAAATTCTAACAATATGCAAATTAGAAGAGTAATTAAACTTTGATTCTAGAACTTCTAATGAAAGAAGGAAGAGAGAAAAGGTAAAGTAACAAGCAGTCTAGTGAAAACTAGAAGAGTAGAGTGAAAGCTTGTTATTATGGTTGCAGATGAGATGTAGTAAAAGAAAGAGATATAGTTCAATCCAATTAGATTGATTCAGAGTGTAAGAGAACAGTAAGGTGTTTTTTAAATTTGCTAGGGAAGATCGTCTGAGATTACAGGAATTAAATGATAAACATAAAAGAAGTGAATAGTTTTTAAAAGAAAGATTTTTAATAAATTGTGGAAATGGAGTTTAGCTATATTTATCTGTCTATTTATTTGTTTATAAACATATGAACTGTTCTATGATCTATTATTTACT
The DNA here is from genome assembly GCA_028023455.1 of Epiperipatus broadwayi. NCBI lineage: Eukaryota > Metazoa > Onychophora > Udeonychophora > Euonychophora > Peripatidae > Epiperipatus > Epiperipatus broadwayi. Next base: position 1,817,176 of record JAQFVV010006202.1, on the reverse strand, counting down.
GCTGTTTCAACCAGCTGAACTATTAATTATTATTAGTAATATATTATTATGAGTAAATAAACTCGTTTAGTTATTAAATAAAATACCGAAACACCTAACTAATTGACATAAATTAGAATACTCCCCCTCATCACTATCAACTGCACACAGCTATGAGTATGAAGCCATGGAGCTTTGAAAGCGCTAAGTATTAAATAAATTATTAATAAATGTAACATCTCTAACAAGTGTTAAAAGCGCATAATTATTAGTATTAGTTATTTAATAAAATTTGTATGTTTCAATTTAAGTTAAAGATATGAGTATGGCTGCTAGATTATAATCTGGTCCTGTAAATATCAAAAATGGCACAGTCAACAGGATCTATTCAAAAATTTGTGTGAATATTAAGCGGACCATTCACCAGTAGCAGAATAAGAATTAGTATATACAAAGACAAATACAGAGCAGTGTGATAAATCTTTTGATGTGACCATGTGGAAAAATACATGATAATAAATAGGATTACTGGTGTCAAGTTGAAGGTCTCCACTATATTATAGATGTCAGGAAAGGATGTCCTACAAATGGCAAAACTGTCTGTGATTTGAAGTTGTCGGAAGAAATCCCATATGAGGAATTACTGATAAAATTAAATGCTGTGACTGATATCAGAATTGCAAGGTTGTTTTTCAAATGTAGAGTTTCATGGACTCACTGGTTCACTATGGTGTGACAATTCTTAGTGAGTCAGCCTGAGTGATTTAAGTAGAAATAAAATTACTCTGCTATGGAGATTTCAAAACTTGTGGCCACTTGAAATCCAGCTACCCTCAGACGATACAGTAGCCAACTGTGAATTGTGCAAATTTACATAAAGTGTCACAAAGCTCAAAACAGGCCATAATATTCCTGTGCAATGCCACCAAGTGTCCTGTAATGGCTAATACAACAGAATTGTTGTATTAGTCACAAGTCCAGCTGCATCAACACCACCATGTGCTCCGTTCCTGTTGTCAGCAACTACCACAATTTGAAAATCTGCTTGCTGCAGAGCACCATTTTATTTGACTTGTGTATTTTCTCGTGAAAACGTTTCTGTATGAGCTTGGCCAAATTGTGTTCAGCCCTACCCTTTGCCAATATTTTTCCCATTCCAAGTTGTGTAGGAAAAGGTGGGGATGGTGTGACAATTCTTAGCAAGTCAGACTGTGTGATTTAAGTAGAAATAAAATTACTTTGTTACGGAGATTTCAAAAGTTGTGGCCACTTGAAATCCAACCACCCTCAGATGATACGGTAGCTAACTGTGAATTGTGTGAATTTACATAAAGTGTCACGAAGCAAAAACAGGCCATAATATTTCTGCGCAATGCCATCAAGTGACCTGCAATGGCTAATACAACACAACTGTTGTATTAGCTGTAAGTCCGGCCACGTAAATGGCATATATGTTTTAGCACATAACACCATCAAGCAACAGTACCCAACTATCAGAAGAGTACCAAAATTTCTTTTCTATCTATCAATAAATTTTTTTATATACATATAATATTATATAAATTACATAAACTTACTTTCTTATATTCCAAACTTTTTGTTACATTTACATACACACAGCCAATTTGTTATATATTACCTTTTTATACACTTTTACCAATTACTTTTAATTACCAATACTTTACATACAATTTGTTTTTATTTAAATACATTATCTATACAATTTTTTCTTTTTAAAACAGATTTGTTTCTTTTATATATAGACTTTTTTATACTATTCTTTCGCTATATAATTTTACTCTTTCTAATATTTTTATCTCAAAATTTATATGCCCAAATTCTTTACTAAGTGTATTACCATTTGAATTTTTATCAATTAAATGTTAATATCTGTAGTAAAGAATTTGGGCATATAAATTTTGAGATAAAAATGTTAGAAAATGTAAAATTATACAGGGAAAAAATAGTAAAAGAAAGTCTATATATAAAAAGAAACAAATCTGTTTTAAATTAAAAAAAATGGAAAGATAATGTATTTAAATAAAACAAATTGTATGTAAAAGTATTGGTAATTAAAAGTAATTAGTAAAAGTGTATAAAAAGATAATATATAACAAATTGTTATAAACAATTCAAAATACAGCAAAACTCTCCATATAGTAGTGCCATCTTGTGCTAACAAGAGCAATCAATGAATGCCAGAAGGCTTGTGCATAAAATCCCTATCTAGTGCCTACTCATCCAATATCCCCAGACTAGTTTCTGGCTTGTGACCTTCATCAGTGAGGAGCCTTGGATCTGAGAGCCCTGCACCTAGATCTTAGGATCTAATGCAACCCTCCAGCACCCACCTTTTAACTCTATTTAACTACAAAACTATGAAAATGAAATTGAAAACACTATTAATATTTTCAATCCAAGCTCAATAGCTTATATAGTCATATGGGTCTGAACTCAATTCAGTACCCATACATTTTGGTGTCTTTGGCTCTTTAACAACCATAGCCACCACTATCCTTATTAGGCAGGATTGGTGTTAAACCACTAAACATCACATGATCACTATCTCATACTAGCACAATAATTGTTATAAACAACTAGTCTGGGGATATTGAATGAGTAGGCACTAGATAGGGATTTTATGCACAAGCCTTCTGGCATTCATTGATTGCTCTTGTTAGCATAAGATGGCACTACTATATGGAGAGTTTTGCTGTATTTTGAATTGTTTATAACAATTATTGTGCTAGTATAAGATAGTGATCATGTGATGTTTAGTGGTTTAACACCAATCTTGCCTAATAGGATAGTGGTGGCTATGGTTGTTAAAGAGCCAAAGACACCAAAATGTATGGGTACTAAATTGAGTTCAGACCCAATTTCATTCTCATAGTTTTGTAGTTAAATAGAGTTAAAAGGTGGGTGCTGGAGGGTTGCATTAGATCCTAAGATCTAGGTGCAGTGCTCTCAGATCCAAGGCTCCTCACTGATGAAGGCCACAAGCCAGAAACTAGTCTGGGGATATTGGATGAGTAGGCACTAGATAGGGATTTTATGCACAAGCCTTCTGGTATTCATTGATTGCTCTTGTTAGCACAAGATGGCACTACTATATGGAGAGTTTTGCTGTATTTTGAATTGTTTATAACAATTATTGTGCTAGTATGAGATAGTATGAGATAGTGATCATGTGATGTTTAGTGATATAACAAATTGGTTGTAGTTATATAAAGAAATGCATATGTAAATGTAACAAAAAGTTTGGAATATAAGAAAGTAAGTATATGTATTTTATGTAATGTTGTATGTATATAAAAAGATTTATTGATAGATGGAAAAAAAAATGTTATTGTTTTTATGATGAAAAGGGTATATATATTTTATAATATTAATGATGTAAATGATATATTTTTTTATAGATCCTTGAGAATGACTTCAGGAAAAAGCGGTCAAAATGTTGGAAAAATGATAGTGTATTAAAGATTTATATATATAGTTTAATGAGAAAAAAATAAAAAATTTTAAAAGAAAAAATGGAGAAGAATGTATTTTATTTGACTTATATGAAGAGAATGTTATATTTTTTAAAAAGAAAAAGGGATTTATTATTGTTGTTAAAATATTTTTTAATAATGATGATAATAATTTAAATACTGTATATAATTTTGGAAACAGAATTAATATTAAAGAAATTGTTTCAGTGCCCATAACAGTAAACAATAATAATAGAAACTTACTATTATGTGTAATTACGAAGAACATTAGCATATTAGGACACAGTTAAAACCTTTGGATATTAAAGTTAACATAGTAAAAAGGGTAATGGTAGAAGCTGAATTTAGAGATAAATTGCCACAACTATTTAAAACTAACTCAACAGCGCTTAAAACAAAAACAGTGGATATAGAGCTAATGGATAATACATAACAAGTCATTTATAGACTAAGGATGGTCCTGTTTGCTCTTAAGCCAAAAGTAAAAAAAAGTAGTAAAAGATTTGATAAATAAGGGCATTTTACACCAATAGAGGAATCTGTTTGGGCTACACCAATAGTAGCATTATTAAAACTAGATGGAAATAGGAGGATATATGATGATGACTATCCCACTAACATCTTTACAGAAAGCTACATACTTTACAAAACTAGATTTGAAATTGGCATTCCTATTATGAGTAACACAGCTGACATATTAATAATAAATATACATATGGGACTGCGCAAATTCAATAAGCTACCATACAAAATAACTATAGCATCTAATATCTTACAAGAAAAAGAAAACTTGCTTAGGGGATAGAAGGGGCTATATCATATTTAGATGACATTTTAATAGTTGGTGAAAATGAAATACAAATTAAAGGAAAGAATACAATTACATCATGCTGGATCATTCCAAGTATATACTTTTTAATAACCATAGATGCATATTTCAAATGGACAAAATATCATTAATTAAAGAACTACTAATATAGAGAGTATAATAAAAAGTCTTAAATGAACTTTTTTCCATGCACAGGTATACTGAGACAATGACATAGAATTCAGTTCAGAAAAATTGAAGGACTTTTTTGCTCTGAAAGGGATATGGCATGTGATTACACCACCATACCACCTCAATCAAATGGAATTGCAGAAAAGGCAGTCCAGCAGTTGAAAAATACTCTAAATAAAATGGAGTGTGCTAATATCCATGAAGTCTAACAACAGCAATGTTTTACTAGAATTCCATACAAAGTTTCATTCCAAGGAAAATCCTGGAAGCATCATGTAAGGATACATATGTCTGTGATAATACTTTATAAGATTCAAAAGAAGTTACTTAAATTTAGAAAATGTTAGATTTAAATTAAAGCAGAGCATTTGAATAAAGGATACTCTAAAGAAAAAATGGTCACCAGAAGAAATAAGCAAATAATGTTCGCACAAATATGAGAGGTAAAACTAAATGATAACAGAGTAGTGGGAGGAGATATTAACCATATAACAGAATATCAAATTGAGATGCTAGAAGATACAATTGATAATATAGATGTAGCTACTACTTTGACTAAGAATAATGAAATTAACACTGATTCAGCTACCAATACTGAGACAAAGATAGAAAAATCTTTGGAACAAGTAGTTGAAAGAGAAATTTCTAATCTAGATGTACAGGAATCAATTACTTCTTCAAACAATGAAGTATTTATTGAAAAGGAGATTTTATTCTAAAGAAGAAAAAAGAAATGTCTGCAATTAAATTTTACTTATTTCTAAAGTGAAGTGAGGTATTGTTATGTACTGACTGATTTAAGTGTTTACTTAATAAAGTTATACATATATATAAAGCTGGTTAATATAGGCAGTGTTGTATCATTCTAAAAATAATTATATGCAAAAAATAGAATTAAGAGAATTGCAAGTAAACTACATATTCTAATTGCAAGTAAACTATATATTCTAATTTGCATAGCAATAAACTAGCAAAATAATTTAACTTTGACTCTAGAACTTCTAATGGAAGAAGGAAGCAAAAATAACAAGGAGACCATCATATCTGACCTTGCCTTCAGAAGTGGACTAGTCCAGATTCCTTCCTTATCTAATTGGATTGAGTATTCATTGCCACTAACCAATGTGTAAACATGTTGATAACAAATGTATAAACATAGCCAAAGGGTAAAACATAAGTAAGGCCAATGTGTAAACATGTGTATAAATTCCTACCATTGATTAGTTTGGGCCATTAGGCATTGATGCTCGCTGATATGATTGCTGCCAATAAGATAGGGGATCTGGCAATAAATAGTTAATCTTTTTGGAGGCAAGACACAGAGAGAGTACATCTGTCTAACCTGAACAATTGAACATACTCTCAATTGAAACCACTTTCAACTGCAAAGATGTTTCTACTATAGTCATTACCAATACATGTATGCAGTGAGGCAAGTCCACAATAGGAGTGGAAGCTGCTATGACCATGGCTGACTTGAGGCAAGCTATCCAGTAAAGCTGGAAGAATCTTGACTAGAACTCACAAGGCAAGCTAATATACGCAGTTGGAAGTGAGTTCAGTCATCCGGGAATGACCAGCTCATTATTGATTAAGTTATACATAAAATTGTACTTATTAATGGTATAACATATATATATATGTGCTAATAAATTATATATATTAACTTTACAAGTATTCGCATTTTTTTTTATATTACTGTTGGTTTGGAGCTGAAACCTGCAATTCAGCCAAACACAACAGAAACTAGTGAAAACTAGAAGAACAGAATGAATACTGATAGTGCAATTGCAGACCAAAGATAGCAGAAGAAAAAGATCCAGAGCAATCCAATTATACTGACTGAAATATGTAAGAGAACAGTAAGGTGTTTATAAAATTTGTTAATGAAAACCATCTGAAATTACGAGAGTTAAATGATAAACGAGAAGGAAGCGAACAGTTATGAAAAGGACTTTAATAAATTGTGGAAATGGAATTAGACTTGCCTGCGTGCCTCCATACAATTGTGAAAAATAATAACTGCATGGATTCCAGATAATGAAATTGTTTTAAATATGATGTAGAATATATATTGAATCAATAAATTATTTACTAACACAGGACTGGTATGGGAAATGAATAAAATAATAAACAATTACAATTTGTATGTGTACGTGGATATCAAAAAAAAAAAATGACAGGGAATTAATTAACTGCTTACGTAAGCATTTTTTTTTCCGTGTAAAAGGAGGAAAAAGATATATTAAGATTTAAGATAAAAAAAATAACATTCTTTAAAATAAAAATTAATTAAAAAGTTCTTATCACTAATTTTGTTACGTCAATTCTGATTTTATTGATTTCATTCTAAAATTGGATTAAATAATATATACAATAGTTTTTAAGTACAGTATAACAACTGAAATCTAATAAAAATTGCAAGTTACATTGACTAATTAAAAATACATATAATTGCAAAAAAAAACAAACTATATTACTATATATGACCAAGTTCATTTAAATTATTCCTATATATCGTTTTTGTAAAAGTACTGAAATTAATTGTAATTACAGTGAAAGTATATTTCTTTCTCTATATAGTCTGTTGTTATTTTTAAATATATTTTAAATGTGCAGTATCTACAAAATGATGTTAATTTTTGTCAAATATAAACAATAATAATGTCTCACTTTCATTTCAAAGATATTTTAACAAACAGCTTCTTTCTGTATCCTAAAGTTTTAAGGTTCTGTTCTCCATATTAACACAATGGTTAGAAGTTTGAATATAATTAGTTTCTAATATAGAAATAAAACAAACTAACTCCTTCTTTTTAAAACTTGATTTATTATGACTATAATCATGAAAAAGAAATCGACGTTTCGACTATTTTTTATAGTCTTTTTCAAGGCACACTAAAATAAAATATATATACACAATAAATATCACATATTCCAAAAAAAAAAAAAATTAAATTAATGAAAAATTACAAAATATAAAATATATCCATAACCAAAACTTTCTTTTTTTTACCGTATCTCACTCCCCTTTCCTATTACAATCACAACTTAAACACAACTAATTCCTTTTTAAAATTCTATATATATCAAATAAAAACTTTTTAATTAAAAACCTATTATTTTCTTTTATCTTTTTCTATTAACATCCTATTTAATTCTGGTTTTATTTCATTTATGTATACACCCTCTTTTATTATCCTTTCATTATATGACTTAATACATTCCAAAGGTTTTATTTCAAAATCCCCATGCTTAAATTTATTCTTATGAATGTAAATAGCAGAATTTTTACCACCTAAATGTTGTTTTAATCTAGTTTTTAATTTATTTTTACTAGTCCCAATATATGTCATTTCTACATTCTTTCTAAAACAATTCAAACATTTTATCAAATAAACTGAATTCATAATGTCTAACCTATTATAATCCCCATTATTATTAATTAAAAAATTTAAATTTGCTTTCTTTTTATAAACTGGACAAATTGAAACATTATATTTCCTATTAATCATTTTAACTAATTTCTTAACGTTAATAAATAAATCTTTAGATATATTAAAACCAACATAAATAATCTTTTCTCTATTTTTATTAGAATGGGATTAGATAGGAATAAAAATAGAGAAAAGATTATTTATGTTGGTTTTAATATATCTAAAGATTTATTTATTAAAGTTAAGAAATTAGTTAAAATGATTAATAGGAAATATAATGTTTCAATTTGTCCAGTTTATAAAAAGAAAGCAAATTTAAATTTTTTAATTAATAATAATGGGGACTATAATAGGTTGACATTATGAATTCAGTTTATTTGATAAAATGTTTGAATTGTTTTAGAAAGAATGTAGAAATGACATATATTGGGACTAGTAAAAATAAATTAAAAACTAGATTAAAACAGCATTTAGGTGATAAAAATTCTGCTATTTACATTCATAAGAATAAATTTAAGCATGGGGATTTTGAAATAAAACCTTTGGAATGTATTAAGTCATATAATGAAAGGATAATAAAAGAGGGTGTATACATAAATGAAATAAAACCAGAATTAAATAGGATGTTAATAGAAAAAGATAAAAAAAAATAATAGGTTTTTAATTAAAAAGTTTTTATTTGATATAGATAGAATTTTAAAAAGGAATTAGTTGTCTTTAAGTTGTGATTGTAATAGGAAAGGGGAGTGAGATAAGGTAAAAAAGAGAAAATTTTGGTTATGGATATATTTTATATTTTGTAATTTTTAATTAATTTAATTTTTTTTTTTTTGGAATATGTGATATTTATTGTGTATATATATTTTATTTTAGTGTGCCTTGAAAAAGACTATAAAAAATAGTCGAAACGTCGGATTTCTTTTTCATGATTATAGTCATAATAAATCAAGTTTTAAAAAGGAGTTAGTTTGTTTTATTTCTATATTAGATATATATGAACTATTTTGAAAAGAAAAACTGTGTGCTGGATATATTAAATTATTTTATTATATAATTAGTTTCATATATATAATAAAGAATTAATTGAGAATGTAAATATGAAATAAATTGAAGCTATATTAAATCTTCAATTCACTATCCATTGTTTTTCTGTTTTATTCTATTCATTAGCATATTTTAATAATAGCTTCTAACACTATTGATAAAGGTTGTTATTGGTCTGAACATATCCTTTGAAGTTATATTATTTTTCATAATGTGTCATGTATATAATGAAATAGAAAATATAGTAGATGATATATTGAAGATTGAAATGATAAATGTATTGAAATAAGAAAAAAAAAACGATTAATTGAAAGAATGTAGATAATATAAAATAATTTAGTAAAATAGAGTGTTATAATACAAGCTTATTAAATTAGATCATGTGACATCTGACTTGATTTTTTTTTTTTAAAATAGAATGTAGATGAAAGAAGCATTTAAATCGTTATAAATAGAGTTAAACTTTATTTATTAGCTTTCAAAGAAATTAAATATTCTATTTAAGTAATAGCATTTAATTGGATAAAGATTGTCATGTTGAACAATTCAAATGTAAGGAATTATTATTAACATATCAAATGTCCATTTATCACACAAAACAAATAGGTATGAATAAAATATATTATTCAATGTGTGAGTATATTTTCCTTTGTTAACAAACCTTCAATAGGTTCTATTTAATCTAATAATCAGGTAGTTTTATTAAAAATAAATACAATTCTAATAAGATTTTATTCAAAAAATAAGTCCACTTTAAAAGAAATAAAAATAAATTTGAAATAAAAATATTTCAATAATTTATCAAAATAAATCATTATTTTTTTTAAAACGCAAGTTAAAAACATATAAATTCTATATTTTGACATTCTAAAGTAGCGTAGTTAGTTTGGAATGATAGAGTATTTTGTTTAATTTAAATATTTTGTTTAATTTAAATATATTCTAAATATCTTCTAATAATAAAAAAAAGTTACCTCTGATTATCATAAAAGGCAAGTTGTATAGTTTTTATTAGTCGTTCATCAGACTAGAGATTATCCAGTTAATGAATAATATTTTATAGTGTAATTTTCATGACACCTCTCTTACAAGAAGATAAGGACTGGGTTCTATTTGCTTTTCAAACCTTGTGGAGTGATATAATCATAAATATATGAAGTGTGAAGAGAAGAGATCTTATGTTTTTCTTTAATTTTGTTTAAATCTAAATGTTAGATTAAAAAAAAGTCTCTACCAGGTGTCAATAAATCTTCACTAAAACCATATACTTTTATGGAGTTTGAAATAACAAATAACTAACAAACAAAAATTTCATAATTGTTAATTTATTCTCTAATATATTCAGCATCTCATATTAATGGTAGTTTCATTAATATTATAAAGCCAACTGCAATTTCCATGATCATGTTATGATATTTTATAAATATATATCTAGTAAGAAATTAAATACTGCCTGATGCTATACCAGAAATAGAAATTCATATAATATTACAGACAATACTATCCAAAAAATAAAATTTTACTAAAATTCTTCAATAACCATGGCTTCATCTATTAACAAATTGATGAATTTCCATTTTATCTAATGAGAAATGTATGAATTATATATTTTGATCACTATCATAAAGAATTAAGAAATTATAAAAATATAAAAATCTATCTTGAAGTTATATATTTTCACTTTATAATAAAATCCCATCTTTGTTGTTGTTTGCAACTGAAAGTGAATCCAGAATCACATTGGAGTAAATAGAACTGAAGAGAAAAAAGAATTGATATTTAAACATTCTTCAAAAGAGAGAAATTAATAAACTTTAATAAAAAAAATATTGGGGTATAAATTGGATGAATTTATTTGGAGAAATTATTTTTTTTTTTTTTTTTTTTAAAAAAAAAAAAAAAAACAAATTTTAAATAAAAAAAAATTATTAATAATTTATTATAGGAAATATGCCTATGTGTTTGAAAAGGAAGGTTTTAATAAATGTGTTTTACCAGTTATTACTTATGGATCTGAAACTTGGGTACTTAATAAAAGAGCAATACAGAGACTTTGGACCACTCAAAGAAATATGGAGAGATAGATATTGGGAGTAACAAGAAGAGATCGAAAATGCAATATATGGGTAAGAGAACAAACAGGTATTACTGACCTCATTGAAAAAATTAAAAGACTGAAGTGGAGTTGGGCTGGAAATATTGCTAGAAGAGATGATAATAGATGGACAGTTGAAATATTAAACTGGATTCCAAGAGATTGTAAAAGACTCAAAAAGAGACCATATGTGAGATGGATGGATAAAATAAGGAAGTGTGCAGGGGTGATGCGTAGAAAAGAAGCTAAAGATCAGAAAATATGGATTGAATTTGGAGAGATCTTCATCCTGTAGTGAATTGATAATGGTTGATGATGATAGCCATACAAAAATGTATATCAAAATTATATTATTTAAAATCTTCAATTTTATAAAATAACTGTTTATCTCAATTCTGCTTGCATCCTATTTGAAATGGCAAAATATTAACTAATATTAATAACTTGATCATTAAGAATTTCCTAACTTAAGAAAGAAAAATTTATAATTATATTATTTACCCATAAAGAAATAATTTAAAACTTAATTAATATTTTTTCTTGAATTATATAGACATATTAATGTAAATTTAAACTTTTTTTTTATATTATTAGGCTAAAAGAGAGACCTAACATAGTCTTAAATGATATTAAAATAGCTTAGCTCAAATAAATCAATAGGTTATGTCCACATTTGTGAGCATTTAATATACCATTAGTATGTGTGAATTAAGTAGATGTAAAAAAAGAGTCATTCTAAATTTAATCATTGTTATTGTTATTGCTTACATAAGCCATAAATTAAGTTTGACAAATATGTTAATATTACAATGACATTGCTTCACAGAAGATCTTTGCAGAATAATTATAAACTTATATTTATAAGTAAAATTAATTCTTTACTAATGTATTTTATTTGCCTAAGATATGCAAGTTCGTTACTGGCTAAAAATTACATAAGTATTATATCTACAACAAGAATTGTATTTTCTCCCATAAGATTTTCAAAAATTATTAAGAATGGTAATGTGGTTGACTATGTTATTTTGATATTAATGAAGGGTATTATCCATGATATCATCAGTCATACAATAGAGATATTGCTTATGTTAAGTGCTATTGCAAATGTGAATATAGATAACATGACCCTACATACATTTTATGTATTTTATACTAATTCACGTTGGCCAATAAACCTAGAACTCGAGCACTGAGTAATTTTATACTAATTTTTAACAACACTTGTGAAAAATCAATAGAGATAATTTTGTTTGCAAATATTTGAAGATAATAAAGGAGAAGAAAGATTACCTATTTAATAAAAAAAAAAAAGTAAAATTCATGGGACTAAAATATTGATAAGACAAATGTGAATCTAATTTTATTATGTCTTCTAAGAATTTTTTTAAAATATGTAAAATAGTTATAATGATTTTATATAACAAACTAGAAATTTATGCATAAGATATTAATACTGTTTCTATCATATATACAAATGAACTCAGTCAAACATATCTTGTTTAATATAAGTGTGGAAATATGATTCCAAATTTATTAAAATGCACCACATATAAGTAGTAGAGAAGGCATGATAAACTGATGTTATTTTGTGAGAAAGGTATTAATAAAGGGGTATTTTATTAAATTATATCTGATTAAATTAACTTTATAAATTAATGACAGAAATTATTTTTGAATTAATATATGTGAGGGGTACTATGGTATAAAATGTTAGAAAATGGTAATACAAATTATGAAATTTATGCCAATTTTTTAATCATGTGGATACTCGTACATAGTTATGGCATCTTAAGCTAGCAAGCTCATAGTCATAAACTAAGACATTTACTAGGACAGTTTCAAATACAGAAGATAAATCCTTTACAAATACTGTATTGTTATATTCAATTAATGATGTTTTTGTTGAATGTTAGGAAACTCTTGATCCAAGCCACAAGATAGGTCACTCTTATTTTTTCAAAGACTCTATTTTGTGTCTTGAATCAAGATTTTCTAACATTCAACAAAAACAATGTTGATTAAGTATAACACGACAGCACACGTGTAAAGGTTTGATTATTTTATGTTTAAAATTAAACTCATAGTCACTAATATTGAGATTAAGAAAAAAGCAATAGAATCATGCCATTAAATGTATATATATAATCAAATAGTTTGTTGCTCAGGAGGTCATATGACACTCGAGCATCGGAAATGACAGAGTTAAGTTTATCACTAAACCTAGAGAGCATATCTAAATGATTACGCTTGGAAGTTATCAAAGTAGTTTGTCATCTTTTGCTATGCTTTAAAACAATAAATTGTAAAAATATTAATAACGATTTGCAGTTATATTATAAACTACATTAGATCACTCTTATCTTTAAGATAGATGAATATTACATTTATATAATATGCAATAAAAACTTAAATAGAATATTAATATATTTTTATTAAACTATTTAAATTTTTTTTTTTTATATTTGCGTGTGTGTCAAAATGAGTGATCATGTTACATTATCTGTTACATTACTTTTTATTATAATTATCTGTTTAATACCAGTATATCTTTATATACATTTTAGTGTATTAAAATATTGATTTTTTTTTTTATTATTACTTTAAATGTTAGGAAAATTTTCAATATCTTTTTTTAGCCCGAGAAACATTTAAACTTTATAAAATATTCATTTAATAAAAACTTGTAGGGCAAACACAAAATAACATTCTTTGGAAAGAAATGTCATTTTTAAAATGTTTAAAATGCTTATAATTAAAGTTTTTTTTATTTTATTCTTCAAAAAGTTTGAAACAAAAAAGTGATAATCAAAACATATGAAAAATTATTTTATAATCTTTTGATTTTTAAGTGAAGAAAATTTTAATACTGAGAAGGAAGTATCTTTTTAAAATTAAAAACTTGAATGCCTATTAATTAAAAAACGATTATTAATATGAATGTATTAAAAACAACAAGAGTTGATATTATAGATTAAAACTATTTTCCATCCCATTTAAATCTCCCAGCTACAACCAAAATATAATTAATTTTACCGTGTGCATAATCATAAATAATGAGGCTGTGCTTAATAAGATCCTTGATGTATCTATTATGTTTTCCTCCATCACTTGCGGCATCCGTTTCTTGTTCTCAGAGTATTCAAACATTTTTAGATAATTAAATTTTTTTAGGTAACCTTAGAAGAAGTAGCTATCCACAATCATCCTAATTGGTCATCTAATTTTGATCAAAATATGAGTGTGTAGATATTTTCAACTGGACGATAAATTAGGAAGCTATAAAAACTCTTGTGAATTATCATGTGGATTCCTCAGTACGTGTGGCAAATCTATAATTAGGATATTTATGGAAGTTACTTTAATGTATAAGTAATTAAAGTGAAAGGCTGAAACCTTCTCGCATGCGCAAACTCATTATGAATTAGTGAAAATATAATGTAGTTTTTCTATGAACAAATTAAAAACTTTTAACATACTTTTTAAACTGAAAATTATATGACAATGTTCTAAAATAAATTATTATTTTTTAAAAAAGGTTCAATGATCGAAATAATTCTACTATTAGTTCAAGTATGAGAAATTACACACGAAATCCTTTTGCAAATCTAAACAAAAGTAAAATAGGCATTGCAACAAGAACAAACAAAGAGCTACCTTAGTTTAAATGCTGTATGTTATTTAAACCCTAAATACAAACGAATAAAATCTTTGGGCTCTTATTGTGCTAAAATATATAAAAATTGTGAAACCATTGAAAGTTTAATGTGGCTCTATTGAAACTTAGAAACGGGCAAATAAGTGAAATCTTGAATTTTTGGAAATTGAGTGCGAAATTTTCATCTGCATCAATTTTTCCCCCCTCATATCTATATGATTTAGTAACTTTTATAACTTATAAACAACACATACACACATATATATTTTCAAATTTAGGCATTAATTACGGAAGATAATTTGTTGATTCTTTTGGCAATGAGAAACAGAATGGTGCCAATAACAATCCTGAAAAAATAATCAGGAATGAATGGATTTTTTAAAAAAATATTTAGTCACTGATTTAAAAAAACAAAAAACACTAGCCATTTTTATTTTATTTTAGAAGTGGGATTATAATAAATTTATAAGAAGTTTAATTTTATTACCTAACAACAGCAAATAAAAATTGTTTACTGAAAAGTTTTTGTGTAGAAACGAAATCGGTCAGAATCAAATTGGTAAACATGATTATCATATTATACATAAACTTTCTGAGGCCTTGACGCTTACTGATTATATAGAGCAATATGTTCAAACTTTGTTACTCTTGTGTGGTTGCTTTGTGTGGTTTGTTGTTTAAACTTTTTATAAACACCTAAGTAATAAACCATTTGATTAATTAATTTTTAATGCCATATGATTGAAAGTCTGTCCTTGATTATTTTGGATTTTTTTTCTCATTAACATATGTATAATATTTATATTGGAAAAAAATAAATTTCCAAAAATAATTATTTTATTGTCTGATTGTTACAATAGAAATTATTATTATTTTGACATATTAGAATTATCACAGGTTACATAATAAAATATTGAATTGTTAAATAAAAAGTCATGTGTAGCATATTATATGTATATTAAATTTATGTAAATTACAAGTTTACATAATTGTTATCTTTGAATTACAATAGTTTTTTTTTTAATTTAAAAATTATTTCAAAAACAAATTTTTTAAATTAATTTTTGAATAATTTAAAAAACATTTTTCTTGAACACTTATTTTTCATTAATCTGATATTGATATGATTTTAAAATAAAAAATCTATTAAAAATAACTGCAAAATTAATGATTTTCAATCTGTAGTTAACAAATTACAATAAAAAGAATAATTAATCAATGTTATTTAAAAAGTAATAGTTTTATTATTATTATTATTTTTTTATAATAACAATACAATGTTATTTTCTCTTATATGGTATTTGCTTTTACTTTCTTGTTTTATTAAAAAAATAATTGATGGGATTACAACCATATGTTATATTTAAATTTATTAAATAAAAATCAAATTCAACTACAGTAAATAATCATTATATGTAACTTCTACATTTACACATTAACTGTGATCATGTAAATCCTTTTGTATAGTTGTCCAGTAAACTATCTTGCTATTTTCTTTTTCAGTGAATTATCTAGATTAAAAGGATAACAATAGATATGTTCTAATGTCGATTAGAAATCCTCTAGATGCACTAGAGTTATAAGAGAAATAAATAGATTGAGGATTTGCATTTAGTCAAATCATCAAAGATGGGTGAATAAAATTCAACCAATTGTAAATTATATTGATTGAACATATAATGATTCAACAGGTTTTTGTCTAGACAGATTTAATTGTGGTTAATATTGTCTTTTATTTATTTAAATTTTTTTTTTTACCTGTTATTATAGAAAGAATGGATAGGGACATAGATTAAATTATGGTCAAAACCAAGGAATGATCCAAAATAATATTATTCAGAAAGGATATTCAATCTTTGTGAGAATACTTTATGTAAATCACATACAAATTCTATAAGTTTTCAACTTATATAAAGGTCCATACCATATCCTAAGGAATAATGTTGTTTTTTATATAATAAAAGACTCTAAAGAGACCAAAGATACATTTAATAACTCGATCTCAAATCATAGAAATGTAATTTGGAAAAAAATGTTAAACATTTTTTTGATTTTAAGAAGGAATATGAATGAATACAATTTCTTGAAGGATAATAAGTTTTGTTTTATATATTATAAAATTGGTAGTGATATGACAGTCCTAAAGGTTCACTATAATTCATTATAAAATATGTAGAAAAATTATGGATATATAAAAAATTATATATTGGTACTCCCACTTTTCTTTAATGTTTTAATTTAAAGACAGAAATGTATAGAATTTTATTATCTTTTCTTTCTTTTAAATTATTAATCTATAAAAAACATGATAATTAAATTAGAAATAATTTTAAAATTTCCTTTTATATTTTATTTATTTTAATGTAAATATTAATATATGAAAAAATCACTGAATTTAAACTAAATATTTACATATGGGGATTTCTGTTCATTGGATTAAGTTGTTTTAAGCCTCTATAATTAATAGTTTGTATTTTTTTTATATAAAAATTAAATAAACATGAAAAATATTGAAAAATTTTAATTAAATGTTGCATTTTGAGGAAGCTGTAAAAAGAATATTCATGAGAAAATTAATTCTTTCTTATTAGTCGTTATGATATATTTTGTTTACTTCTTCATAAGAGTAGGATACAATTTAACTGTGAACTAAAGATCTAAGAAATATGGAGAATTGAAATCTAACTTAGCTACCAATCAATCATAGTGAGTGAAATGAATCTTATAAGCATGGTGTTTATTAATAATTTTATACATACAGAGTTTCAAATGTATAGTAGTTAAACTCTTAAACATAGTTTAATAATTCAATAATTAATTTCTCTCACTATAAAATAATATGTCCAGATGTCAAAAGGAACTACTTTTTTTATTAATGTACTTTGATTTTCCATTTTCCATCTTTATCAGAATTTAAATTGTGAAAAGATTAATTATGTGATAATGTTTCAGGTAAATTGTTTAATCTCATACATTATCTAAATAAATATTTTAACAGATAATTGGGATAATCATTTTAAGTTAATCTCTACTAATAATTTGGCTAGGTAACCAAGGGAAAAGCATTTTCTATTTATTTGAAGAAGTTTTCCAGAAGTTGTGATTGAAAATATTTACATTTATTTATATGCAAGAATGATGAAAAAATGAAGATTATAACAAATGGCAGAATTCATTAAAGATATGTCAATATCAAGTTATTGCTAATTTTATTTATGCCTATATTTAAATGATTTTTAAATACTTAGATAAATATTAAACTACTAAATATCACATGATCATCATTCTTTATGCTTACACGAGCTGTTTTACACAGAGGCTAAACTCTCCATTTCTGTGTAAACAGCTTGTGTAAGTATAAAAAATGGTGATCATGTGATTTTAGTGGTTTAATACCAATCCTGTCCAATAGGGTTATTGTGACCATGGTTATTAAGGAACCAAAGACACCAAAAACTATGGATGCTGAACTGAGTTCAGATCGAAGTGAAAACATGTTTTCATTTTGGACTCAAAACTTTATAGTTAGATAATAAGATAAAAGTTGACTGCTGGAGGGTTGTATTAGATTTTAAGATCTAGGTGCAGTGCTCTTAAATCCAAGGCTCATCACTGATGAAAGCCACAATCTAGAAACTAGTCTGGTAATATTGGATGAATAGACACGAGGTATGGATTTTATGCACAAACCTTCTTGCATCCATTGATTACTCTGGCTTGTACTGAGTAGCATTACTGTGTGGAGAGTTTATCCTCTGTGTACTTAGATAAATATTTTGATATTTTACATAATTAATTTAACTGATAATAATGATCTAATAGAAAGTTTTCATGTATATTACAAAAGTGAATTGATTCAATTTGTTTTAAATAATATTATATTGTAGGTATAATATATAAATTTATAATATATTTTATCATAAAACAATCCCAAATATAATAATACAAAATTAACACTAAATTCGGAAAAAAAATTAAGCTAATATTATCAACCAACTTAAACCAACATTTTTAAACCCATTATTTATTTATTTCATTACATCAGTTGATTGTAAAAGTTAACTTTTGTTTTAATGTGGTGACATTTATTCTATACTCAGAATGGATAAGGTCATTTTAATTTCATATTTATTTTAATATGCATTTGTTACATTTTCTCTTTATGAATTTACTTTATTTTTTACTAATTAATCATTGTTTTAATCATAAAACTTTCCTACTGTTTTTTCTTTCTTTCAGTATCGGTTTAGTCCTGATATTTTATTTTCTTGAGGGTTTGATTCTTGTTCTGAATTGGAATCCCACAGTATGAACATTATCCCTGTGTATATTCCCTATTACTTTATTTTAGGCTAGTCGTTGCATTGTACTGTGATATCCTAATAAACAAAACCAGTGATGATGATGATTAAAGGATTTTCAGTAATAATATTACAAAATTTCCAACATGGAGATTAGAAAGCTCATAAATTAGTGGTACAATGTGTGGTTATAACTAAGATCAAATATATACAATTATAATACATTATTTTTGTTATTAATAACATTAACGTAATGTTCGATTATAATCAAATTAGCTTTTAAATTATTTTAATTTTAACCAATTAGAAATATTTATAGTATTTTATTTTTTTTTATAGAAAAATATCTGTTTAAGTTTAGTATATATTTTTTCTTCTTTGAAATAAATTGATTTTTAATTTGTTTAAAAGAAAATTTAAATTCTGTTTCTTTAACTTTTATATTGATAACAGTTATTGATATCTTGCAAAAAAAATAAATGTTTTGTAATAAAATCGTTTAGTTGTTCATAATAAAACAAAACTCAGTTTATTTATTAAACTATCATTAATCATTTCTAAATGAAAATAATTACGGATTTTATTGAATTGTCATTTTAATAAAATGATTTAAAAAATGTTAGTGAAATAATTTTGTTTATAAATGTTTTTTTTGTACATAAGTATAAATTCTATGATACTTTTAAAGATTTATCTGAATTTAATGAAAGATTAACTATAATAAGCATAAATATAATTTTTAAATGCTTTTATTTAACTTTGAAATTCTGATTGCTTATTTATTTGGGTCAAATCTTGAAAATAATTTTTAATATACTTCTATCAAATGAATTTTTTTTTAAATTTTATATATGTGTTAGATATTGATGACAATGAAATGTTTCAGCTTTGTCCAGCCAATTGTCTAATCTAACAGTGTTGGCAAAGACAATTTCTTAATATATTAATATTAGTTTTAGTAAGTTTTCAATGATGTGCACTAGATGGAGATATTTTTTTAAAATATTCTTGCATTGAATTTCATGATTAATTAATTAAAAAGCATTTACAGTTAATTAAGATAAAAAAAAAAGCATAAACCTTAATTTTTTTTGATTGTTGAACTACAGTTTGCTTTCTTTTAAAAGATTGTCTTCATAAACAGACAAAAAATTATGTTGAAAATTTTTAACACATGTCAATTTCATTTCAAATACTAAAAATATAATGACATTTATATTCTCAGTTTTTAAGTTTGAATATAAATAATTACAAAAAGTTCAATAAAAAGTATTCAAAGACTTAAAATGTTACTGTATACATCAATTCTATAAGTAAAAGAAACCACTAAACATCACATGATCACCATTTCCTATGCTTGCTCATAACTGGTATTAAAACAGGCAAAACTCTCCATATAGTAGGGTCATTCAGTGCAAGCCAGAGTAATCAATCCTAAAATCTAGGTGCAGTGCTTTCAGATCCAAGGCTCCTCACTGATGAAAGCCACAAGCTAGAAACTAGTCTGGGGATATTGGATGAATAGGCACTAGATAGGGATATTATGCATAAGCCTTCTGGCAACCATTGATTACTCTGGATTGCACTGAGTGGGGCACTACTGTATGGAGAGTTTGGCCTGTTTTAAGTAAAAGACTCTGAAGTCAATTTTTTTTTTTTTAAAAAAGTATTTTTTTGTTGTATACATATGTCATGCATTTGAAAATCTGCAATTCAAAATAAAAAATAAAAAAAGGAATGAAAAAAAAAAAGATTCACTTTAAAATAAATTGAAAGAAGTTTTATAGTAAATATTAATACTTTTTTTAATATATAAAACAAAAATTCTTATTTAAGCCCACAAAACAGTATTCTTTGAACATTACATTTTCTATTTGGACTGCTTGCATAATGTTTTGTAGAAATTCTATATTCCACAATACTGCTACATATGTGTAATTGCAAATATTCAACAAAAAAAAAAAATCATAATTTTTGAACATTAGTGCATCAGAAACTTAGAATCTTCTAAACCATAGCTAGTTTTGATTTCAATGCATTCTATTATGAAACAGTAAGGTCTGCTTTGCAGATCTTCGTTTCACCTTTTCTCACCTACTTCCTACCCTCATACCTTAGTTTGAATCCCAATCTATCGTAGTGTGTCTGCAATACACTTATATACCGAAAATCCCGCCTAATTTTAAACCACGAGTACAATGCTTGTATTATATATATAAGTCATTCCCAAATAAATAAAAGATTATAGATTATGTATATGTTCACATAATTTTGATTTATTAAAAAGTAGGTTATATAAGTCGTAATTGCGCACACACTATGGTATGCATTTTAAAAACATATCAAAATTATAAATTGTTAAAGTTATTTTGTTTGAATCTATTTACAAATATATTACTGTCATAATATATTTTGATTTAAAATAAAATTCATTTAGTAAATATTCGTTTAGTAAATAGATTCAAATATTGCAAGTTAAAAGTAAAATAATTTTCATTTAATTTAATAAAAGTCATTCCAAATATTTCTTTAAAATAAATGAGGGACAATAGTTTAATTAGCTAATATTATATAAGTTTTATCTAAAAACAGCAGATGTCCACTTAAGGTTTTCTTTAATTAATAAAAGTAATTTTTAATTGAATCTAGTTTGTAATCCGAATGTCGACAGGGAAATTAACAAAAGAAATTAATTAATGTTGAATTCCTTTAGACATTGGGTAGATTTAATTACAGCTGATAAGTCCGATATATTTTTGTAATGCTCCAGGGCAGTTCTATTGTTAACGTCTACTATAAAAAGAAGGGTTTTCTTTTGTTCTCCAGTTTTTCTTCTAATGTTTCTAAGAGAAATCATTCTGAGTTCTATTCTAGTAATTTGTAAATCTTGACATGACAGAGTAGAGCGCGAGAAGGCTATTTCTCTCCGGAATGGTCATCTGCTGCCGTAGACCATCGGAAGTTATCACACAAACCCCGGAACTGCTGCTGCTTCCAAAAATACGAACATTTCCAGATTTTGCTGTTAAATTATATAAAAACCTGCCGACCATCAATCTACCTAAATGCTTCTCCAGAGGTAACCCTAAATTAACCCAAGAGCTCTTGTGATAACTAACCTGCTATAGCTATTTAAAATTGTTTTTCTTATATCTCACATAATTTCATTATGTATTTCTTTAACATGTTTAAATATACTCAACATTTTGCTCTCTATCCTTGGGTTAATATTTTCTATTTATAAAGCTTTCTTTTATTTTATTATGATAATGTGTCAGAATCGTCTTTGACCGAGTGAACTATTCCCTTTATTGAAAGTAAGATGCCGCTATTAAGGCATATTTTAAATTTATAATTTTCCAAATTTATTATCTTGCAAATCACTCGTTTGAGGGCGATTCTATTCTTTAATATATAATATAATCACATAGTTTAAAATCTACATGTTATTGATTTTAATCTAATATGAGAGTATGTGCGAGGTCAATGATTAAATGTGTCCCCTAATGCATGATTGTGTATATAAATCTATACTTACTTTTCAAACCTGCAAGCATGCATTTTCCTATTTTAATTACCATGTTCTACTTTAATTATAAAGTTCATCATTGATGTTGAGAATGTGTGGACCCTTTTAAATGAATTTCTGGGAATTTGATTGGGCATTTCTCTTAATCCAAGTAAAACCCATTCAGTATGTTTTATATACACTAGTCTCGTATTGCTGGTAAATGAATTGGTTGTTGAGACCACTTTGTTTTATTTTTCCAAGGATTCTTTACACGGCAAAGTCCGTTCTTTTCACTTATTGCAAGTTTCCAGGCAGAGGGTGTCCCAAATGACAACCCTGGGAATTAAATGCAATCGTCACACAGTCGCTAAGTTTCGGCTGTTCATAAAATACTTTCCTACGGGTTAGTGGTGAGATGCCCTCCGTAATTATTCCGGATCTTCAATATTGTTTTATTTTATATTTATTTTACAAAGCATCCGTGACTTAAACGTGTCACACCCTCCAACTTTAATAAATTCATTATCAGCAATACTGACCTCCCAATGCAACTCTATTATTATTATTCTCAAATAAATGCTTTGATCACATTCCCACTTTGTTGCTTAGTAAGCTTTTGTCTGTGCTATTCTCGAAATCAATAAATATTTTATAACACTTAATTTCAAATATTTTCTTAAACTTGTATAATTGCTCAAAGCACCTCACACATGTTCCTATCTTGTCAAGCACATTATCGTAATGCTATTAGCCCGAAGAATAGAATATATCACTTTGTTTTAAAACCTTTTTGTCATTTATTGAAATATAATGCCCACAATTATTTAATACGCGTCCCTGTCTCATATAAGCAGACAGTGGCGTTATATATATATTTTATGAATAAATTTTGTGAAATTATTTAAAACTATCTGCATTTCTAGGTTAGGTTAAAGCAGCTCTACTTTTCTTACTGTTACAATATATATATATATATATACCCAAAGCAAACACAAGTCCAGGTTGTGAACATGATAGAGAAAATACATTAAACTAGAGGATTCAACGTCATATCCCTTCCTTTGGAAGGTTTTCAATTCCAGTGCCATAAAACGAGATATATTAATAACAAAATTCTTCCCCCCCCCAATGAACTAAGAAATTCCATAAATAATGATACGAATGGAATTCATTTTTTCAATAGCAAACAGTAGATGCTTTAGTGAATATTATTGGAATTCAAAGGAGTTTTTCTCAGTAATGTGGTTGTATAAAAATAAGTAATTGTTTTGAAGGAAGCAAAGGTAATGCTGTTTTTTGGTTTATTTTTTACTAATGGTTCATAAATGATTTTTAAATTTAGCAAAAATATGCTGAAATGATATTTGTTTTTAATCTCTGTTTACACTAATCATAATTTTCAATTAAAAAATGTTTTTGCCTATTTTTTTGAGCTGGAAAGTTAATTTAATGGTTTAAGAAGTATAATATATATTATTAATACTGCTATGTTGATTTTACTCATATATAGATTTTAATAATTGATTAAATGGAGAGTAAACAAATTGGCATTAGTTGCAAATTTAAAAATGACTGTATATTCTCATCATCACAATTAAATGATCCCATGAAATACTTAACTTACATAAAGTGTAGTAATATTTATTAAGGCAATAATCCTAAAGCATGTGCAGTTGAAAATGCGAAGGTAGGAACCTCTACAGATCTTAATCACAAGCTTACACAATGGAAGCTTGTGGTTAAGACCTGTAGAGGTCCCTAACTTTGCATTTTCAACCGCACATGCTTTAGGTTTATTGCCTTAGTAAATATTACTTACATAATCAATGTGCACTAAATAAATTTATAAAATGTAGTAATAAACCAAGGACTTTGAAAATACATATTAAATTTTTGACATTAGTACTTTTTTGTTTCTCTTACTTTTTTCACCAAATCACATCAACATATTTTCTTTTTTATAAAAATTAATTTAAACCATTTTAATAACATTTGAAAATGAAAAGATTTGTGGTGAATAAAATATTGCAAACATAAGCTAATGGTAAAGGAGGACTTGGTGCCATTTTTAAAAAGGAGACGCATAGTATAATTACTACTGGAAGTGTAGAAAATAGATATGTCTATTAAACTAAAAATAATAAAGTCATTGAGTTACTGCTGGTAATAAAAGTCTTCACAAAATAGAAAAAACTCTGATCTATTAATATAAAGTATAATACAGTAAAAAAATAGAAAGTTGATTAATTGCTGATATTAAAATAGATCTGAGTTAACAATAAAATAAAAATTCTAATTTAATAAAAAATAAATTATTGCGTGATGTCTGTAATTTGAATTTAAATATGATAAATCTCTTAACTGTTATCAAGTTGACATTATTGGTCAGTTATAAACCTCTAGCAAACAAATATCAAGCTTGAATTGATGAATGTTTTGGAACTGCAAGAGATCAGTAAATGTCCATCAGAATTTATAAAATATTGGAAGCTTTTGGAAAACTTTTCAGAGAATTCTATCTTACAAGATTTTGGTAAAATCTAATGCACATTAGAAAAGGGCAATCAATTTTTCAATGATCCTATATACATCGGTAATATTTACAATTAAAGATGTTATATCTTATTAAATAATCACCATCTTCTTACATCTTTAAGCAAATAATGTTTATTATTTTAATAATAGTTTCGACTGTTCCTCGCAGTCTTCTTCAGATCTCAATCTATTCCTTTACCTTTTCCTTGGAAATAATCACCATCTTCTTACACCTTTTTTTGGAAAGGGAAAGGTAAAGGAATAGATTGAGATATGAAGAAGACTGCGAGGAACAGTCAAAACTGTTATTAAAATAAACATTATTTGCTTAAAGGTGTAAGATGGTGATTATTTAATAAGATATACAGTTGTATATGAATAAGCAAAATTACTGAAGAAAGAGAAGGAAGAAGTATATATACAATTATATAGAAATTAAAGATGTTGATAGGAGGAATGAAAAATTCATGCTCTCTTATCTAGAATTGCAATAAATTTCAACCCATCCTGATAAATTGTATTAATTAATATTTGTTCAATAAACTTATCTTACTCCAACAATGTTCTGATAATAGAATTTTGATATATATAAACATAATTTTTTTTGATGTGATTGGTGTTATCAGGTAGCTTTCTGTCTACAAGCTATGAATATGGTACATAGCATTTAAAACATAGTCAGCCACACAGTGATATGAGTAAATGAGGCTTTGTTGAATTTTTTTTCTCCAAAAGTTGCATTGGATTAATTTATTAACACTTCTTCAGAACATAGGAATATTTTTATTTAATACTTTTATTGCAAATAATATACCATTTGAAAATGTAACACAAGATGACTGAAAGATCTTAAATAATAAACATATTATATTAACACATTCACTTATTTTGATAATAATTTTTGAACACTTTAAAAAGCAATTCAATACACTTAATTATTTAAAATGATGCTTGATGTAATATAGGCAACCATAAGTAATTTGTGAACATTTGAAATAATAACAATAAAATGAAAATCTAGTAGACAGATTTGACATAGAATGATGATGTCAAATTGGTATTTGTTTAAAAAAAAGAAACAATAATAATGAATATTTGTTTTAAAATATTTCAAAAAAAAAATAATTGTATATAAAAAGTCCTCAAATAATTATAACAGGCTTCATGTGATTCCAAGTTATATAGTTGTAGGCATACATTATTGTTGAATGGGGGTATAATCTGGATAATTTGAAAATGACAGAACCAAAGTTAAAGATAGAAAGAAAAAATGAAAATAAAATGTATCAGTGATAAAATGAAGACAAGGCTTGCCACTAAATCCATGTTTAAATAATATAAATTAATAACAGCAAATTGGAAGGAAATCTGCAATAAATACTGGTTATAAAGGAATAAAAGTAAAAAATGGCAAAGAAATAAGATAGTCAATAAGTCACAAAGAGCTATTAAAGTATCCCATGGTCACCTTTTCTTATGCTTACAGAAGCTGTTAAAACAATAGGGATTTTTTTTACACAATAGTGCCACCTAGTACAAGCTCTAATAATTAATAGATGCTAGAAAGTTATATATTATAATCCTATCCAGTGATTCTCACTAATGAAAGCCATAAGAAATGATAAATTAGTCTGGGGATATTGGATGGGAAAACGACAGATAGAATTATGATGTGCAATCTTTTAACATCTATTAATTACTAAATATTGCACTAGGTGGCACTATTGTATGGGGAAATTTGCTACTGTTTTAAATTGTAAAAATAAGAATATGGGGAAATATAAACAGAGAAAAAGTTAGAAGTACATAAAGAAAAATGAATTGCTACAAAAAACAGCCAAAAATAGTTAGAGGGGTGATATAATTAGATTACTCAATTGTAAGAACTGTATTTGACTTAATATTCATTAAACTTAATCAATTTAGTTGAAGAAAAAAAAAGTAATCCCAAGAAAATGAAGATAGAAATTGAAACAAGAAATGATATATTATTAGGAAGTGAAAAAAATATGAAATAAGTGATAGAGATATCAAACTTTTATCATAAGTTACTTAAAAAATGAAATGTTTAGAAAGAATAGCTAAAAGATTATAACTTGCAAAATACAAAGAATTAATGAAATTCCAGTTGACTTACTGAAGATTTTGATAAGACCAAGGTTAAATAAATTTATTAATGATAAGCTAAAAAAAACTAAGTATTTTTTTTATATGAAAATTATGATTTTATTAGAAATAAGAAAAAAAGAACATAATTTTAAAATAACTCATTTGAGTCTTGGATAAAAACATGTCTGATGAATTAAATATAATTTTATTTGGAGAACAGTTCTCATTTAGAAACAATAAAAGTGCAAGAGATATATTTGAAATGGTAAGGATTATTATTCATATATATATATATATATATATATATATTACTATATATATATATATATATATATATATAGTAACAGGATGGGGTATCTAATGAAGAAGATGGCCATCCCTGGGGTGAAGGTGGGATGATGGCTAATCATTTAAAATTTATATAAATTTTTAAAATACAAGTAATGTTAGATATAATATTCAAGATTTAAGTAATGTTTATGTATAGTTTAGTAAAGTATGATATTAAAGTGATATTAAAAGATGAGAAGATATTAAAGAGAGCATAAGACCAAAAGATCTCTGAGAGTTCAGCCAACTATCTCAGAAGAGCAATTTTAAGTATAATTATAAATCCACCAACCAGCATTATAATTAGTAAGAGTAAGTAATACTCAAAATAATAACCATTCATCCTGAATGATTAACCAATCAAAGTACATCAGAATAAAATCAATAGTCAATCTGGTGACTGGATTGGAAATGGGTCTTCTGTAGACCAGGCTAACTATTTAGCCCTTGCCAGCTTGTGGCAGATTATTTAAACCATTAATTTGGATGTACCACTTAAGTGCTAATTTATCAGAGTAGATAATAATCAAAAACAATAATGCTGGGATATTAAAACATGATCATCATCAATGCTCTGGCCACTTAGTACCATTAACTGTACTGCCCAACTATAAACTTAAATTTTTAATAAGACTAAGCTAAAACAAAATGTAGTGCAGGAGCTTTGAAGAATATAATCCTTGTACCAAAACCATGACAATGTCATACTATAATGCTCCTAAAGCACTAAATACATCCCCATTTATATATTCATCCTGTGCTCAAATCTATCTCAGAGAACATTACATTAGCTCTATTACAGTTTGTGATCAAGAGATAATGAAAACAATTTTAACAATTGAATACAAGTTTATTAACAACAATAACAAAAAGGGAAATAAAGGTCTATGTGACGATACATATAAATTAAGTCTTCTGATTTTAATTAATATAAAATTTAAAAAAATCACATTTGTGATTTACAAAATTAAAGTTATTACATTATTTACAATACTTCTTAATATGTTTCCATAAATGCATATATGTGATTAATACAAAATTCAAGTTATTACATGGTGGTTTACATATATATGCACACAGATGCGTGATTTATAATATACAATTAATATATTTCAATTGATATTCAATAATGACAAAAAATGATTAAATTTTACATATATTTCCTATTTTAATTTGTTACAATAATAATATTATATTTTCTTAATTAATTTCATTTGGAAAACACAGAAAATTTCACACAATTTAAAATCAGTTATCAAATTCTATTACAGCTTGTTTTTTTTTTCTTTTCAAACTAAATAAAGTCAATTTTTGTTTGAAAGGTACTTGTTGATTAATTAATTACCAAGGTCTCTAAATATAAAATGTCTTTTTTTTTCTTTAATAAAAGAAAAATAAAATCATTTTATATCTCTATCACTTCTGTACTTTATTAGTGTACCTGCGGCGGCTTCACTTCCACAAAAAAATAATCCCTGCGATCCTTATCAGCACGATGGATTACCTAATTTTACAATCATTTGGCATTTTCAGTTATTGCCTAGATTTATTTCTGGCAACAGCTTTTTTTTTCCATTGTGTCTTTTCATTGATTTTTTTCATTGTGTATTATTGTTCAAAATGATAAATATTGGGAAGCTATCAAATACAGAAATAGATGCGGTCCTGTACCTACAAGAACAAGGCATACAACCTTCAGCAAAAATGTGTCTGAATGGACATAGCATTCACACAAGCAATGGCATTATAACAGAATGGGTTGCAATACTAAAGTTGGAATTCACAATAACATGTGGTTGAAAGAGTCAAAAATTCCCATACTGACAATTATTAGATTTATCTACAGTTGGTGCCATCAATTATCTTATATAGAATGTAGACAACATGAGCTGGAATCAACTAGTAAAACAGTCATTGACTAGAACAACTATGTGCAAGAAATTTGTACTGAGGCTATGTAGAAACAGGAAAATCCAAAAATCAGGAGTATTAATAAAATCATAGAAGTTGACGAAAGCCTATTTTCAAGAAGAAAAAATCAAGCAGGCTGAATACTACCAGAGCAGTGGATGTTTAGTGGCATCTGTAGAGAAACAAATCAATGCTTTATTGTTAAAGTTGAAGACAGAAAAGCAGTGACTCCCATAGAAGCCATAAAACATCATGTTGAAGAGAGCTCAATGATATACTCAGATTGCAGGAAGGCCTACAAATCTGACGAATTATGTGAAGCTGGTTATGAACAGTTTCAGGTAAACCATTCATATAATTTTGTCAACCCAGAGACAGGAGTGCACACACAAAATATTGAGGGACTGTGAGGTTCAGCCAAGTGGCAAAACGAACATCAGCCAGTGGCAAAACGAACATCAAAGAGGGACAGCAAGGCAGCACCTGGACTCCTACTTGATGGAATTTATGTGGAGAAGAATGCACAAAAATGACTTGTTTATGGCAATATTGAGCAATATAAAACAAATGTTTCCACCAGGATAAGTAAAATACAAATAAATAAATAAAAGTGTTTTTATTTTTAATGTGTCATTTTCTTTTGGGGTGGGAGGAATTTCACATGATTACAAAGTTATCAGCAGATTGATAGGAATGTGAACAGGCAGTAGTAGGTCTAATACATGTCACCACAGCTATACTAATAAAGTACCATCACTTCAGACCAAAAAAATCATTTAAAATTTCACTATTATATATAACACTAATTAGATTTCAGCTCAAGCAAAAGTTACGTTTGTTTTACTTTAAGTTACTAAGTTAAAATGTCTTTTTAAAGAAATATTAAAAAAATACAACTCACTGTATATACATTTATCTGTGCTTCTCTGGATATAGACGCAGCAACATATGTATAACTACTTCATCAACTGATGATTTTTCTTGATGGGGATCAATTCAGGAAAGTCATAATTAGAAAGTATATAATCCAGGTAAGTTGGTCTTGATTTAGGCCTCCTTCTTTCTCAACTTGCAGACTTCAAGCCAGCAAACTATCTTTTCCATATTTAAGCAGACTAGTGAATATAGAAATGGATCAGCATAATGATTCAAAACTTCAGCAGTAAATTATGGTAGCTGCTTCCTTGCATTCTTATATCTTCATGGCAGTCCTCTGTATAATTCTGCCAGCCATTTCTGTAGCTAGCCTTACTATGGCCACTCTCTGCTACCATTACCAGCAAACTGCTGCTAACTCTTCATAAACACTTTGCAGTTAGTCATTAGATAAGTGCTTCACCAAAAATATTAAGACAAGAACTGTCTTAAAAAAAATTAATATTCAAACATTGTAGCTGGTCAATTTGGCCACCTGCTTAAAATATTAAAATCAGACTCTTCTGGCCAGTTCTTACAAAAACTGCAAGTCAAATTGAACTGATATTTTTTTTATCAGCCCTTTTATAGAATTGGTTTGTGGTGATAACACATTTAATTAAAAAGTTTTTTTTTTTATCTTTTCAAAAAAATCATTTCAAATCCCTTTTAATTAAAAGCTACTTTTGAAAGCAACTTTGCAATTTTACCAAAGATGTGATCTACATGTTTTTACTTAGATAGTGAAATGCATTAATTAAAAAAGATATTTTATACAAGTTTTAATTAAAAGATTTTTCAAAAAGCATAGATAATAGAAATATTTACAATTATCAGTTCTATTTTAAACATAAAACAAACTTGTTTTTTTTTTTAATTTCAAAATCAGAATAAAAATATTAGTTTTTATTAGACATTTTAAAATCTTTATTTCATAATAGAATTTTATTTTAAATTCAGAGTTATTTAACCCTTTATTATTCCAGGATAGTGTAGAAAAATATCTACAAATTTATGACTGTGTTTATTTCTACTTTTCTTTTCAACTTTACATATAGATGTGTACACACACTATATTATTGTGTGCCATATAGCAGACATTTATAATATATAAAGTCTTGTTTTTTTATTAATGATGGAAAAAATATTTACAAAAATAATATAGACTGGTTTATTGTACATTTTGAAAAATAAAAAATCTATTGAAGTTAAGCATTGGTGGTGGAGAAGTCAGTGACAGCCGCTTTACAAGCAGTAGTCCCGGGCTAGTGGGTTCACTTCCCGGCTGATGCTATGACACATGAGAAAAAAAATCTATTGGAGTCAAGCATTGGTGGTGGAGAAGTCAGCGACAGCTGCTTTACAGGCAGTAGTCTTGGGTTAGTGGGTTTGCTTCCTGGCTGATGCTATGACACATGAGAAAAAAAAATCTACTGGATAATATCTTTATACCAATAATATTAAAATCAGCTGTTGTTTTGATATCATTGTTTTGCCTTCTTTTTATTTCAATGTAAACTTCATATTTTAACTTTGTTTTTTAATTTTTTTAATATCTATAAGTCTCTTTATTGTCAATCATAAATATGAGGTCATATGTAATTGCTGTTTCGTTCACCAATCATTTCTAGTATAGTCTCTAGCATTACCAAAAATAGTTCTTTTTACCTTCTTAGCTAATTTTAAATATATTTGGAATATATAAATTGAAATCTAAATTTCAATATGAAAAACGAATATATATATATAATGTAGTCATCGGGTTTTTTTTTTTTTTTTTGTGCACATTAAAATTTATTATTTAAATTTCAATTTGCAAAAATGTAATTTTTCATAATATTTATTTGATATTTAATACTTATTATCATGAAAAATTTTAATTTTAAAATAATAATAATTCATTTATGTTTAAATATTTTTAAGATTAATAAAAAAAAAAACTCAAACTGTTTTTAATATCATTTTATATTAAATTTGACAGCTAGGCAAACAAGAAAGTAATTTTAATCTATTTCTACATCAAATTTTAATGAATAATATTAATATAAAATTCAAAATTAAAACCGAAAATTTTAGCCAAAAAGAGAAAAAAAGGTTATACTGTATGTATATTTATATCTTCAGGCTAAAGCTTTTATTTATAGAAATACACTATCAACTTTTGAAAATACTCAATAGATGGCAGCATATTTAAAAAAAAAAACAAGTAGAGGAGTGTCATGCTCTAAGTAACAGCTTAATGACGAATTACGAAAAAACTGGAAAATAGAAAATCAAGAGGGGTAGATCATATAGTAGCGGAAATGGTAAAAGAGATAATATTAAAATAATATTTGGTAATACATTTTAATGGGATTATGAGAAGTTATAACTGACAAGACAAGTTATAATTGAAAGATGATGAATTATTAGAATACAATTAATTTTTTAAAGGTAAAGATGAAAATCCAGAATTTTGCGAAAATTATCAAACTGTGGCAGTAACGAATATGATACATAAATTATTTGTTTATATTATTAAATATAGGATTGGGCATTAGATGGAAAATAATAGTCTTGTAGGAGATTTGTATTTACAAAATGTTTTTGGAAATGATTGGAGATTTTGGAAGCAGGAAGCATATTTTGTTTCGTTACTGCTAATAAAAATATGCAAATTAAATAAAAGTTTGTTGGTAGCTTTTTTAAACGTTATAAAATGATAATAATAAAAAAATGAAAGTATAGTATTTGGAAAAAAGGACATAAATAGTTGTAATGATTTGGGTTTTAAATGTGTAAAATACGAATATTTATCAGTGGCATGGTTTAGAGATTGGGGAGTAAAGATGAAAAGTGAAATAAATCTAGACAAAGCTATTCATCTTCAGGGTTTCTTATGATTATTTACATGATTTAGATAATTAATTATAGTTCTTTCAATTGCTTGGACAAAATTATCCTTTTGAAAACATTGGAGTTTTTTTTTTTTATTGATATTATTTTGTTGAGAATTGAAAACATATGATTCTTTAGCTCAGTGTCTCTCAACCGCGGGTCCACAGAAAATTTTTACCGGTCCATGAAAAATATTCTTAATTTGATAATTACAAAAAAATTTTCAAAACTAATTTTCAATGAAAATAAATAAACTTTAACGTGCCTCTGATCTCATGCAGGTTCTACCAAATCGTACAATTTGCACCATTAATCAGACTTTACAAAATGACACATTTAAAAATACTTAATAGTTTTGAACATTTGTTCCTTTTTTAATTCTATAATCATGCTGTAAAGTAAAAAAAAAATTCAATGGTTTATTCATTAGTTATTTATTGTAATGAGATTAAAGTATAATAGGGAAACAGTAAAATGAAAAGTCTTAATTAAATATTTTTTAAAATAATAATAATAATAAAAACAGGAATATTTAGTAAATTCTTTAAATGAATTTACTTTATTTGAATTAATACACTGTACAGGCTTACACACACCTGCACATATATAATGTATATAAGGGATTCGAACTCAGACTTTTACACGACCCTCATCTCTCCATGCCCTCTTATATTGCTGACCCACTTGATCATATACATGCTGAAAAGATAAATAATCACTAATATACGTATTTCATGCTAAACCAGCAATCATCAGTTGGTCTAGATTAATATCACCACACATATATGCAATCAGTGCTCAGCTTTATATTAAGATAGCCAATGTTCATACTTTAATGGACAGGCTTCAAACTACTCCAACCCACAACTCTTCAGCCATCCATTTCATTGAAAATCTGATGATGGAACATTCAAAACCCATGTAGTGTCAAGGTTGTCATCCTACCCATGTTAACCATTTAAACATTCTGACCCCTCATGTTGTACTGGAGAATAATCCATTTACATACATATGCAAGGAACACACTATGTTTTTAATATGTAAATTAATACACTGTACAGGCTTACACACACCTGCACATATATAATTTTAATATAAGGGATTCAAACTCAGACTTTCACATAACCCTCAACTCTCCATGCCATCACATATTGCTGACCCACCTGATCGTACACATGTTGAAAAGATAAATAATCACCAATATATGTATTTCATGCTAAACCAGAAATCATCAGTTGGTTCAGATTACTAATGTCACACATATATACAATCAGTGTTCAGCTTTATATTAAGATAGCCAATGTTCATATTTTAATGGACAGGCTTCAAACTACTCCAACCATCCATTTCATTAAAAATCTGATGATGGAATGTTCAAAGCCCACATTAGTGCCAAGGTTGTCAGCAAATCAAAAAAAAACCTTTCTTTTATTATAGAATTTGAACTTAGGAGTTTCAGTCTATATTCATCCTCCACTGCATCTCAAAACTGATACACATGACCACGCATATGCGAAATAGATAAATGATCCCCAATATAATACTTCATTAAACATCACATGATCACATTTCCTATACTAGCACATTAATTGTTGATAAACAGAGCAAAACTCTCTAGCATTAGATAGGGATTTTATGCACAAGCCTTCTGGCATCTATTGATTACTCTGTTTAGCACAGGTGGCAATAGTGGATGGAGAGTTTTGCTCTGTTTATAATACTTCATGTAGAAAAACCTATTTTCAAGGCAAATATAATTAACCTATTCATTCAGTATACTGAAAATAATAAGTTAATTTTTTTTTTGTTGTATTAAAGGGTTATACTAAAAACAAAATAATCCACCATAAAATCATATCACTGTTAGAGAAAAGATGGAGAAGTAGCACTTTTTTTTCATTATAAAATTATATATTTAACAAAAATTTGATGAATCCAAAGATTAGAAAAAATATGTAAAATATTAATATAAATTTGAAATATAATAAATATGTTTAGCCTTTAACAAAGAGGCAAGACACATTATTTCATTTTTTAAAATAAGAGTTCTACCTCTGCAGAAAAATCGAATGAAACTGAAATTGGGAGCCCACAGAAAAAAAGAGAACATCTTCCTCCATTAAACATTACAATGTAGTGATGAAATGAAACTATCAAAAATGTTATGATATTTGAAGTGAAACATAATTAGAAAAACAACCCTTGAAATATTTTGAATGTAAAAAGCAAGAATTAATTTTAGGAATAAAACATTAAAATTTTTTTTTTTTCAGAATAAATCTCTTATTAAAATGTTTCTATTTAATAGCAGTTTGAATTGCTAAAACCAAAAAATTATTTATTGGCATGGAAACCTTAATAAAACCAGTTTTATTAGATGTTTATTCAGAAATGCTTGGATCATCGGTTGCTGATAAAATTAGATTAGTATCTCTTTCTGGTGGTATTATTGGAAGGCAAATTGCTGGATGGTTAGAAAACAATACCAGCTAATAAACAAGATTAAGGAATCAAAAAATTTGCAATTCAAATTAATAAATTATTTGATATTTCCAAAAAACCATATTAATCTGTTAACTGGATATATTGATTTTATTTCTTAAGACATCTAAGAAGAATTTATGTGTTATGTAGAACTAGCTTCATACACAATAAACATTGAAAATTTTAATGTGTTAAATTCATACAGTAACAAACATGATTTGGAGTAAAAAAAATGTGTAGGTTTACATACTGACGGAGCAACTAGTATGGTTGGGCAAGCATTGTGGTGTTACCAAAATAATTCAAGAAGTGGAGATCCCTGATTTATTAATTACACATTGCATAATACATCCATAGCATTTAGCAGCTAAAAATTTTTCCTCAGAGTTGAACGAAGTCTTAGTTGAATGTATAAAAATCTTAAATCCTGTAAATAAAAAAAAGCCATCTAAATTTCCGACTATTCATACTATTTTGTCGAGAAGTTGGAGCAGAACACAAGGAAATATTACTTCATACTGAAGTCAGCTGGCCCTCTTGAAGTAAAATGCTAAGCAGACTATTTGAATTAAGAAAAGAAGTATTCTTGGTTTTAAAAAATCTTCATTTGCAAATTATTTTCGTGAAATCGATTGAATTGCAAAACTAACTTAAGTGATATATTTTTCTACATTAATGATTTAAAGTTAAGTCTACAAGGAAGTGGGAAGAATGTATTTCATTTATATAATAAAAGCAATAGATTTAAAAAGAAAATTCAATTTTGGTTGGGTAGAGTAAAAAAAGAAAACTGTGATCTGTTTGTTGTTTATTATAATTTGGTTAATGAGCACCAAGATGTGGATAAATTAAAGTTAAATAAAATTATCTGTCACCATATACAATCATTGTATGGGGGTTCTGAAAAATATTTTCCATCTGAAATGAACTCACATGAGATGAATTTATGGATTACAAATCTTAGAAACATCACCACAAATTTAAATAATCAAGAATATAAATGTGTCTTGGAAATTAGATCAGATTTGACATTAGAATCAAACTTTTCCACAATGAATTTAAATGCATTTAGGATCTAGATGAAAAATGGGTATCTAAATTTGCATGAAAAGGCAATGAAAATGTTTGTCTCCTTTGCAATAACATATTTGTATGAAAGGGGATTTTCAGTAAGGTGTTCTATAAAAAACAAACTCAGAAACTGATTTTCCATAGGTTTATTTCTTTACCTCACTTTAACCAATTTGATGCCAAATCTTGAATTACTAATTAAAAGTGAACAACAATAACAATCGCATTAAATTTTTAATTGAAAATCATTTTCTTTTATTGCTATCATCTTCATGACAGTTCTTTGGCTTTTAATTTTGTGGATTTTGTGTGTTCAATATTTCTTGTAATAATTATTATGTGATTATATTATAATAATTATTATATGACCTGTAATTTTGAATTAGTATAATTTTATGTGATTTTTATGAAGTATTTGTTATTCTTAATTAACATTATCTTTATAATAATTATATAGTTTATGATTTTATAATCAATATTTCCTGTGCTCATTATTTCTGTTTTTTGTTTTTTTTTTGTAATTTTACTGTATGAATAAATAATATGATTATGTTCTTGAAAAATGTTTCTATTAACCAGAACAAGCAGTAATCATTTCAGGAACCAAACCAGTATAAAAAAAAAAAAATTAAGATAATTTATTTTAATTATGTTACAATTTTTTTTTTTTTAATTTAAGCTATCTGCAGAAAGAAAAAGATTGAGAACCACCACTTTACATGGATAAATATATGAGATTTAAAAGAGAGAATGAGCGATATTATTGTTGCCATATTATAAGAGAAGTGGAGAGGGTATTTGAAGGTTTGATTATAAAAATAAAATATCGGAAAAAAATATATAATTAAACGGTGTACATTATTTACCTACTGTAAATATGAGTAAAATTTGTGGACAGGGTTTGAAATCCTAGAGTCAGTGTATGGTAATGTGGTAATATGTTTGGAAAAACTTACTATGTCAAAAAGAAATTGGAAAATATGCATTTGGAGCAGATTAGGGAAGGGGGGACCAAATCTATTATTAAATTTTTCTGGAATTAGTTTAAGCTTACTAGAATTATTTTATTTGCTGGCAGGAATAAAAAAAAATATGAGCGATATTGAGGTATTAATTGATTTGCAAAAAGCTTTCAGACTATTTTATTCTAATTTTAGTTCATGTTGTTTTCTTTTTTATAAACATTACCAAATTAATTTCATTTCTCACATAATAAAATTATAACTTCTCCATCATTTAATGCCTGTTTAATACAATATACGTTTAATAAATAAACATATAACTATCTCTTCAGTATAGCATACCTACCTCTACTTCAGAAATCCAATACTATTTACTTCTTTAACCTTGTTACACATACACTCCTCAAAATACCTTGGAGCACATCTGACTCCTTGATTTCCCTATCTTTGATACCTTTCACTTTCAACTTAGTGTGCTTCTGAATAATCAGCTGGATTAACTTATTCAGTTTTTACTAGATGATTGCTCTCTTCCTGATTTATAAACTCTTTAAATTCTCTTATTTTTAAGATTCAGATATTATATTATGATAGAGGTGATTAGTATGCCTTCAATATTTACTTTTGTTCTCTGTTTCCACCAATATTCAAACAGGTAAAACTCTCTATACATATTGGCACTCAGTGCAAGCCAGAGTAATCAATGGATTCCAGAAGGCTTGTGTATAAAATCCCCATTTAGCACTTACTCATCCAATATTTCCAGACTAATTTCTGGTTTGTGGAAGGTCACAAGCCAGAAACTAGTCTGGGGATATTGAATGAGTAGGCACTAGATGGGGATTTTATGCCCAAGCCTTCTGGAATCCATTGATTACTCTGGTTTGCACTGAGTGACAATATGTATAGAGAGTTTTGCCTGTTTGAATAACAGTTATGAGCAAGCATAAGAAATTGTGATCATGTGATGTTTATTGGCTTTCCACCAATAGTGATTATTTTACTCTTTACTAAGATTTTCTTTAAGAAATCCAAAATTCAGACATTATCATTTAAGCACTTTTTGAGTTAACATTTGGTCCATATTCTTTTGTACCAATAACGATACTCTCAGTCTCAGTTCTCTACCCATTAACAATTCTGGTAATGCCTTCATAGTGGAAATCATAGGCATAGCAGTATTCCAGATGGTAGGGCAAAATTAACATGTATGACATATCCTATTTGTCTCAGATTTCTATTTTCTTTTACATGAATCTGGTTTTATTATCCACTATCAATACATCTAGAATCTCATGATAAGAGATAAATTTTTGAAGATCTTTAGCTATTGTTTTTTAACTAGAGTTTTAAACATGCTATGATTTGTCCATATAGAGTGTGAAACAGTAATGATAAGAAAGATACAATTCTTAAATAGTTCTGAATTTTTGACATATATCAACAATAGGCAAATGTGACTCCCAGAGCCACATGTGGCTCTTAGTCAAGATAAGTGTGGCTTCCGTTGAAATCTGATTTTATATTTATTATTTCAGTTTTTTTTTAATTGGACAAAAATTTGTAATATGATAGCAACTTTTATCTAACATTTTGAGTGATCACATGTATATTTATGATTTGGGAATTTTGTGGTTGTATTTTACAGTGATAGTTTTCCTATCAGTTAAATGTTATATTTTATATTCTTTCAAAAAATATAGTAAGAGAATAGCCAAAATAGTGTTTAATTGTGTTACAAGTAAAGGACAGGCAATAAGATATGAAGAAGATTTGAATAAAGACTTTATGTCAGTATACTTGTACAAATGATCAGATGATTATGTTAGGAGGATTGTTGAGTTTATGGTGACAAGGAATGAGATAGAAGAATAGATGCATTAATAAAAAATAGGGAGTTGAAGAGAGAGAGAACTAGTATGGAGAATAAAAAGAATTTAAATATATATAGAAGTAAACAGAATATTGGGTATGAGTTAATTTGTGACAATAGTAGGGAAAGTAGTTTACTGCTTAAGGCTTGAACAGGATTGTTAGGAACAAAGGAATATGCACATAAATGGAGAAGTGTAAGTGATTTAGTCTGCAAGTTATGTAAGGAAGACATGGAAAATATTAGGCATCTGCTAACTGAATGTAAATGATTACAAATAGAAAGGTACAAATACTAAAATTGTGGCAAAATATACATAAACAAAGTGTGTATACAGAAAGTAGGTCTTTGATTTTTATGCTGGGTTTTGAAAAAGATAAGGGGGATCAATATAAAGGCCATAGAATGGACAAAGATTATGTGGAAATGGGATGGAGCAGGATGGAGAAGAATATGGGGAAAACAGTGTGGGTAATGGCAAGGGAAGTTAAGGTGGCTAACAGGTTTCTCTGGACATAGTGGCTGATTGACCTCTAACTTCAATACAGTAGCCATGGTGCATCACATCACACATAAAGTATGAAAAATTAAAATGTTTGATAATGAAGAGAGAGAGCATGCAATAGTAATCATAATTTCTTTATAATATAAAAGGTTAGTAATGTGATAATAAAATAGTAATGAAAATAGAAAGGGTAGTGAAAGATGTGGATGGAGAATGAATGATAAAAATAAGTTAGAAGAATACAAAATAAAAGTTGAAGAAATCATAGAAGAGTTTGTTGGGGATGAATATAAGGACAGGTTTGGTGAGATAGAAAAAGTGGCAAATAGGGTTTTAGAAGAGAATATTCAGAAAAATATAAGTAATAGAAAAGTGAGAGTTAGTAAAAGTGTAAAGAGAGGAAAAAGCATGCAGAGAATATAAATGTGTTATTAAAAACAAAGAAAGTGAAAAAGATGTTAATATTACACGGGAAAAATATTTTTTAAAAAAGAAGTTGGCTAAAATATATAATT
This sequence comes from Epiperipatus broadwayi, assembly GCA_028023455.1. Lineage (NCBI taxonomy): Eukaryota > Metazoa > Onychophora > Udeonychophora > Euonychophora > Peripatidae > Epiperipatus > Epiperipatus broadwayi. The sequence goes on along the minus strand of JAQFVV010006202.1, from coordinate 1,776,573 downwards.
ATAAAGAGAGAATAAAATTAAATGGTAAATTGTTGGAGGGTATTAATCAAAGTGGAAGAGATGGGAGTAAAAAAATTTGAAAATATACTAAAAGAAGTAATGTAGGGGAGAGAGAAATAGTATTACTAGATGATGAGGGAATAGAGTGTAGCTCTAAAGAAGAATTAGAGACAATCTTAAGTATATAATGGATATAGAAAATATGTTAGATGTGAAGGGACAGAGTGATAACAAAAATGAAAGCATATAATAATGGAAATATTAGGTAGGGAAGAAATTAAAAAATGGAAATGCAAGAGATTTATATGGATGGGCAGCAGAAATAGTGATGAATTTAGTAAATAGGGCTAAACTAAACCTATTATCATGTTTTAGTAAGATGGTATAGAAGAGAGAATTTCCAGATAGCTGGAATAATACAAAAGTAAGGTTACTATTTAAAGGAAAGGGTAAGAATCATAGAAAGTTAAACAATTATAGACTGATAGTGGCAATGTCAGTGTTATATAAAGTTTTTGCATATATGGTGGCTGAAAGCATCGCAAAGTAAGTGGAGAAAATAATATAGTGGTAAAATGCAAAGAGCTTTTTGGAATAAATTGATATATAAGAGATAGTTTATTTGTAGTCACATAACTTACAGATATAAATAGGAATACCAGTAGACAGTTATATATGGTCTTTATAAATATAGAAAAGCATATGATAGAATAAATAGAAATAGATTGTGGTTAAGTTTACTAAATTTGGAAATGAATGGTACGTTAGTGGATCTTATTAAGAGATTGTATGAAAAATAATTAATATGTGTATCAATTAAGAAATATAGAATGTTAAAGTTAAAAATGGGGTGAGACTAAGGCAAGTATGTCCTATGACATTTATTTTGTTTTTATAATATTTGAGAGAAATAGAGAGAGAGAGGAGGAGGAGAGAGAGAGAGAGAGAGGAGAGAGAGAGAGAGAGAGAGAGAGAGAGAGAGAGAGAGAGAGAGAGAGAGAGAGAGAGAGAGAGAGAGAGAGAGAGAGAGAGAGAGAGAGAGAGAGAGAGAGAGAGAGAGAGAGAGAGAGAGAGAGAGAGAGAGAGAGAGAGAGAGAGAGAGAGAGAGAGAGAGAGAGAGAGAGAGAGAGAGAGAGAGAGAGAGAGAGAGAGAGAGAGAGAGAGAGAGAGAGAGAGAGAGAGAGAGAGAGAGAGAGAGAGAGAGAGAGAGAGAGAGAGAGAGAGAGAGAGAGAGAGAGAGAGAGAGAGAGAGAGAGAGAGAGAGAGAGAGAGAGAGAGAGAGAGAGAGAGAGAGAGAGAGAGAGAGAGAGAGAGAGAGAGAGAGAGAGAGAGAGAGAGAGAGAGAGAGAGAGAGAGAGAGAGAGAGAGAGAGAGAGAGAGAGAGAGAGAGAGAGAGAGAGAGAGAGAGAGAGAGAGAGAGAGAGAGAGAGAGAGAGAGAGAGAGAGAGAGAGAGAGAGAGAGAGAGAGAGAGAGAGAGAGAGAGAGAGAGAGAGAGAGAGAGAGAGAGAGAGAGAGAGAGAGAGAGAGAGAGAGAGAGAGAGAGAGAGAGAGAGAGAGAGAGAGAGAGAGAGAGAGAGAGAGAGAGAGAGAGAGAGAGAGAGAGAGAGAGAGAGAGAGAGAGAGAGAGAGAGAGAGAGAGAGAGAGAGAGAGAGAGAGAGAGAGAGAGAGAGAGAGAGAGAGAGAGAGAGAGAGAGAGAGAGAGAGAGAGAGAGAGAGAGAGAGAGAGAGAGAGAGAGAGAGAGAGAGAGAGAGAGAGAGAGAGAGAGAGAGAGAGAGAGAGAGAGAGAGAGAGAGAGAGAGAGAGAGAGAGAGAGAGAGAGAGAGAGAGAGAGAGAGAGAGAGAGAGAGAGAGAGAGAGAGAGAGAGAGAGAGAGAGAGAGAGAGAGAGAGAGAGAGAGAGAGAGAGAGAGAGAGAGAGAGAGAGAGAGAGAGAGAGAGAGAGAGAGAGAGAGAGAGAGAGAGAGAGAGAGAGAGAGAGAGAGAGAGAGAGAGAGAGAGAGAGAGAGAGAGAGAGAGAGAGAGAGAGAGAGAGAGAGAGAGAGAGAGAGAGAGAGAGAGAGAGAGAGAGAGAGAGAGAGAGAGAGAGAGAGAGAGAGAGAGAGAGAGAGAGAGAGAGAGAGAGAGAGAGAGAGAGAGAGAGAGAGAGAGAGAGAGAGAGAGAGAGAGAGAGAGAGAGAGAGAGAGAGAGAGAGAGAGAGAGAGAGAGAGAGAGAGAGAGAGAGAGAGAGAGAGAGAGAGAGAGAGAGAGAGAGAGAGAGAGAGAGAGAGAGAGAGAGAGAGAGAGAGAGAGAGAGAGAGAGAGAGAGAGAGAGAGAGAGAGAGAGAGAGAGAGAGAGAGAGAGAGAGAGAGAGAGAGAGAGAGAGAGAGAGAGAGAGAGAGAGAGAGAGAGAGAGAGAGAGAGAGAGAGAGAGAGAGAGAGAGAGAGAGAGAGAGAGAGAGAGAGAGAGAGAGAGAGAGAGAGAGAGAGAGAGAGAGAGAGAGAGAGAGAGAGAGAGAGAGAGAGAGAGAGAGAGAGAGAGAGAGAGAGAGAGAGAGAGAGAGAGAGAGAGAGAGAGAGAGAGAGAGAGAGAGAGAGAGAGAGAGAGAGAGAGAGAGAGAGAGAGAGAGAGAGAGAGAGAGAGAGAGAGAGAGAGAGAGAGAGAGAGAGAGAGAGAGAGAGAGAGAGAGAGAGAGAGAGAGAGGGGGGGGGGGGGGGGGGGGGGGGGGGGGGGGGGGGGGGGGGGGGGGGGGGGGGGGGGGGGGGGGGGGGGGGGGGGGGGGGGGGGGGGGGGGGGGGGGGGGGGGGGGGGGGGGGGGGGGGGGGGGGGGGGGGGGGGGGGGGGGGGGGGGGGGGGGGGGGGGGGGGGGGGGGGGGGGGGGGGGGGGGGGGGGGGGGGGGGGGGGGGGGGGGGGGGGGGGGGGGGGGGGGGGGGGGGGGGGGGGGGGGGGGGGGGGGGGGGGGGGGGGGGGGGGGGGGGGGGGGGGGGGGGGGGGGGGGGGGGGGGGGGGGGGGGGGGGGGGGGGGGGGGGGGGGGGGGGGGGGGGGGGGGGGGGGGGGGGGGGGGGGGGGGGGGGGGGGGGAAGAGAGAGAGAGAGAGAGCAATAGAAAGCTAGGAAGAGGGGTAGAGGTACCATTAATAGATGGCAAAGCTATATATATATATATATATATATATAATAACGGAACCCACTACCCCCAAAGTTGATGGTGCCAGATATACTGGACCACACGATACACCACATGACAATGCGAATATGGCTAAGTAGTTGAATGATTTGGATGAAATGTATCAACTCACCCGCAACAAGTCATATCCAAAATTCCTGATTCAACAGCACATTTAGGTGCGTCAGATGTTACTGAATCAGCAATGGCATATATAAATAAGCATTTATTTTTATAGTGCTATGTTTTATAAATTGTAATACATTAAAGATCAGCCTTTTCAAGCTATTGTGCATGTGCTTTTTACAAGTGTTAATATTGTGTTGGGAGTGAAAGTATTCATTTATTATTAACACTCGTAAAAGGTGCATGCACAATAGCTTGAAAAGGCTGATCTTTAATGTATTACAATGGCATATAATAAAGGGAGTGCATCTCACTACTGTCAGACCTAAGTCTTCAAATAGGATGCTAAAGATGTCACAATGAAATGCCCAGTTCCAAGTCACATCTACTTTCAATATACTAACTTATAATTTACTAACAATATTTCAATGTAACTTAGACCAGTGCATATTCATTACACCTCCCTTTTTAGGTCCCATTACACCACAGAATTTGAACTCGGGGAGTTCTTGCAGTCAGCTCTCTTCAGGGATAGACCTACTCAATTATAAACCAAATATGTCTATACATAAGCATAGATATAGGAAAATACTGATGATGATCAATTATTTATAAGAGCAATATACAATGATGATGATGATCAACAAACCTTTAATAGTGTAATTCATAATGTGATGATGATGATCAACATCTAATGGTATCAATGCACAGTGATGATGGTGATGATCAAACTGAGATCAGATTAAATTTAAACAACTTAATTTATTAAGTAACATATAAAATAAATATTTACAAATAAAAAATAATAAAATAGATAAATATTCGATTATCAAGAATGGTTTTTCTATCATCTTGATGTCATTCAACAGACACAAAATAATTTTAAAGCATACTATATACAAAATTATACTATATAATTTTGTAAAATATATACATAAAACAACAAAAAAGAAAAGCACAATGAAAGTTCACTAATTATGGAACTACCACATTAAAATAATTATTATAATATTTTTAGACTAGGGTAAATATATTATATTTGTAACTGACCCACTCCCCTTTATTTGTATGCAAGTCATGGTAGAAGTTAATGACATCTAAAGACCATTCACTCAGTGAGTTAATTCTGTATTCAGAATAAAACAAAATTACAAGTAAATATTAGTAAATTATTTAGTCTTATTGTCTTAAAGTCTTGCCCTCAATGTTAAATATGTATATAAAAAAAAACTTTACTTGAGATGAGGTCACCTTGGTGGATTAATGTTGAGAGGAATCTGAAAATTTACTTTTATTAAAAAAAATTACATATTAATGGTAGTGGATTCTTTTTTTTTAAATATTTCAACATATGATATCTACTTTTCAATTGTAGGTGATCGAATTTAAAAAACGAAATTTAAATACACAATAAATAAAAAAATTACAATATATAAACTTTCAAATAAAAATGACAAAAGCAAAAAAAAATAAAAATAATCATCACGTGAATAAGATATATAATTTATCTTGAGTAAAGCAAGCACTCAGTCCAAAAAATGTCAATATTCATGGCAACTCTGTTGTTATTTATATATCCCATGCTCCTAGATTGAAACAAACGCATATGAAATATCTTTCCTGACCAGATGAATCCAAGGAAAATGGCTGCACACCAGCATTCTTGAGATGGACATTCTAATGAGAAAATTTATAATTTCATCATTCCATAATTTCCTAATGACATCAAAGTTAGCTGGAAAGACCACAGCATTGGCTTTTTACCCCAAATACATTATAATGTTGCCTTTATTATAAACTATATTTATAACTTGGCTTACTTATATATATAATTAGCTTTTAAAGAAAACAGTCAATTTTTAGTATTTTCAGAGCTCCTTTACATTATTTTTATTATAATGAATTTTATCTCGCAGAATAAATCAAGTCACTAGTTCAAATTACAGTTTAACTTCTTGAAACTAATATTATAATTTTACTATTTCTTTTTTTTTAGATGCCAAAAAGTTTCTTTTTTTTTAAAAGAAATAAAAACTTAACTTTTTGCTGTCGGTTTAATTCCAGATTTTTTAAAAAAAAAACCCGAACGCTATTCTGCTGCTAATTTTTCCAGTAAAGAGAAATGCTGCCCTGTCACGTGTTTGGTAAAAAAAACCTATTTTTACAACTTAATAAATAAACAAAATAATAAAATATTATTTTTATCATCATTTTTCACTATTTCAAACCCCGATCATTTATACAACAATATTGACCTCATATACATTTTAATTTTTTATTTGTCTTATAAGTCATTCAATTAGTATTTTTAAATAATAATATTAAATGAATAAAAAGAATAGAAAAACAATTAATTTCTACCAAAAGATGAACATATTATGCATTTATTTGCTTTCTCACAATAAAAAAAAAAAAAAGAGAATTAATTTCCCAAACATATTAGTTTACCTGTATGTTTATACGTAGATATATATCGTGTAGAAAACAAACTTATTTGCTCTCCCACAATAGCTAAAAAAATAAAATAATTAACTTATCAAACATATCAGTCTACATGTATATCTATAAATGTATACACTACTTTGATATAAGCAAGTATGTGGGATATTTAATTTGCCTACCACTTGGTCTGAATTCAAATATTGAAAAAGAAAGTGGAACAGGTATGTAGGCCAGTTGTAAGCCAACTCTTACAATATATATATTTTCAAGTCTTTTATTTGCTGATATCTTCTTGGTACAGAAAGTAGGGAAGATTTTGTAGGTATGCTGAAAACATGCACAAGGGTGGATAAAGAGATGGGGATTAAATTTAGTGAAAAAAAGTTTAAAGTAATGATGATAAATGTTGGGGAAAAAGAAGAGAACGAATTTTTATTGGAAGGTATGAAGTAAAATTATGTGAATAGGTATAACTATTTGGGAATCATCCTATGTAATTAGAGAAATTGCTTGGATGAATGGGAAAAAAATTAATAATTGAAGCAAAGAAAAGAAAGGGACTGATAAAGAAATTAATAGTGTTTTTGTATAATAAATATGATGTAGCTAGAATTGTATGGAAGGGAGTGGCCTTTGCAGAATTAACTTATAGTAATGATGCATTCTGTGTTAGTAAAGGGGTATTAGATTACTTAGAAAAAGTACAAAGAGAAGTAGGAAGACATGCATTAGATGCAAATGTGTGGATGGCAAAGGAAGCAATTCAAGGAGAAATGTGATGGTCAAGTTTTTATATGAGAGATGCAAAAAGCAAAATGAAAATGTTTGGTAGACTGCAATTTATGGATAATAAGAGAATAGCCAAAATAGTATTTAATTGGGTTATGAGTGAAGGACAGGCAACAAGATGGGTAGAAAGGTAGCATGCTATGCAGAAGATTTGGATAAAGACTTTATATCAGTATACTTATACAAAAGGTAGGATGATTGTGTTAAGAGAATTGTTGAGTGTTATAGTGGCAAAGAATGGAATAGAATAATAGATGCAATAATAAAAGTAGGGAGTTGGACAGATAGAGAACTAGTATGGAGAATAAAAAGAGTTTAAATATATATAAAAGTAAACAGAATATTGGGTTGAGTTAATTTATGATAATAGCAAGGGAAGTAGTTTACTGTTTAAGGTTTGAACAGGATCATTAGCAATAAGGGAATATATATAAATGAAAAAAATTGGGTGATTTAGTTTGCAAGTTATATAAGAAAGGCATAAAAATATTAGACATCTGTTGATTGAAAGTAAATGCCTACAAGCATAAAGGATACAAATAATGAAGTTGTGGTAGAATAAATATAAACAAAGTGATTATACAAAAAGTGGGTATTTAGTTTTTATGTTGGGATTGGGAAAAAATAAGAGGATTTAGATATAAAGGCCATAGAGTTGACAAAAATATGTTATGGAAATGGGATGGAGCAGAATAGAGAATATGGGAAAAACTTATGGTGGGGAATGGAAAGGGATGGTAAATGGCTGACAGATTTCTCTGGGCATAATGGCTAAGAGATTCCTGACTCCAAGAAAGGAGAAGTCACAGTGCATCACATAGGTTCCTTTTCTTCATTTTGATTTTGGAAATGAAAATATAATTCTCTAATATTTTTTACACATTTATTTTTTCCCCACAAAATATTTATAAAATATTAATTATTTCACAACAACAACAGATATTAATAGAAAATATTTACTTTTAATTAAGTATGAGTTAAATTATTATTAACAAAATTTTATTGTACAAATATAATATTTCCATTGGCTTAGTTATTAAGAATTTTTTCTGGGATGCATAAGAATGTGAGTTCAACTTCTAAATGGGAACAATTTTTTTTTTCATTATTAAAAGTTTTAAAAATGTTAACATCCCAACAGAAACACAGACAAAAATGTGGACTATAAGACATGTCAAGTTAATATAAAGTATTTTTTCACCAAATTCTTTGACTCTTCAATTTCTATCAATTCTGAAAAAAATCATTTTTTCCACTTTAACTTATAGTTGAAAAAAAATTGTATGAACCATTCTTAACATTTAATATTTCACTTTTAATAAGTTAAATATTAAACCAAGTGTAATTGTTTTTGCCTGCAACAATTTGTTAGAATATTTTATTTTAGATAGTAGAGTAAACCATATTGTTAAATTTAATATGGATGATGTTGTTTGTGATAAATTTTAATAAACTTGTATCTTTATATATAATTGTATGTCATTGCTTATATGGTGTATGTAATGCATTTATGAGATCAAGCAATTAATTAACAAATATTTATTATATAAATTTATAATATAAATAAAAATATGTTACACATTATTATTAAAGCATTACTATAGTTGTAAAATCTAAGACTAAGTAGGATGTTATGAGTACACACGAATGCTCAGTTATGCATTGTAAAATATTTGTACTTTCATATAATGACTAAGAAACTATGACTAGAAAAAATATGACCATGCAAATAGATAGTAATTGGACTGCATACAGAGTTTATATTTTCCAGTTTAAAGACTAGCAAGAAAACATTTTCTCATTCTGTCTTGCAATTGGATCATTTCTCATGGAGAGTCCATTTCTTCACTTGATTAAACAAACCTTGATCCATTCGATCTGTTTCCAGTCAGTAAATTGGAATCTTACACACTTGAAGAACTAGTGAGAAATTCCAATCTGCATTGAAAGTAGACCAAGTATTTGTACAATTATGTGAGAAGTTTGTTACAACTTATAAAATAAATTCTTCTAGAACTATACAAATTTATTTAAATTGCTTATAGATGATTATAACTGAATCAAATTGGATTTCCAAAGAATACTATGTTTTTAAGCTTTTTAAATTTTTTTATCTTTTCTGTAGAAGCAAAAAAAATAAAGAATACTTCTGTTTATTATTCCAATTTTTCCCCCCAATATATTTTACTGAAAGCAGTTCACAATTAGCAAATTAAAAGGTGATAAACAAGATATATAAATAGGTAATAATTTTAATTAATTATTTTAGACTACACACATAAATTTACCATTTATTTTATTTTTATTAGTGTAAATTTGCCATTTACAATTCAGAAGACTTAAATTTAGTTCAGCCCCCTTCCACCATAGCCTTGAAAATATTGTTAACATATTATATATTATAAAATTAATGTAAATATTACAAACAGTAGTATCCAATACTACTAAATATGGTTTACACATATATAATCCAAAATCACATAAAATATTATATGCAAAAATAAAGGATGAACAATTTACAATTTAGTTTTACTGCAGCCTTAATTAAACAAAAAGTTTTAACTTAAAAATTCTGTTTGATTGTTTATTTATTTGGATCAAATCTTGCAATCGATTTTTATCATACTTTTACTTTCCTTTCAAAAATCAAAACTTTATTCACATTTTAGAGTAGATACAAGAGAAATCAATGACAGCATAAAATTAGGTGAATAATAAAGTCTCAATGAATACATATAAATATGATATGTGAACAATGCATATAAATAAATCAAACGTTGGATTACGGCCATGAAGCACTACATTGTATATATAATATGATTGAAATATAAAGGATGTAAAATCTATATACAAAGTTCATGAATTTTTATAAGACAAAGTAAGGTTTTAAAAGAAAATAATGAAAGTAATACATTAAATCAATAACATAGTTTCAAGAGTTATATAAAGGAAATATGATAGGTAAATTAATGCAAATATAAAGAGAAAACCAAAATCAAAGGTTACACTAAGACCTTAAGGCAGTGCATCATATATATCATCTACTAGGAATACAGAGGAAGTCAAAGCTATATATAAGGGTTTCAAATTCCATTGATTAATGACTTGCTTGGCTTAAAGGTAAACGAGGACCATAACAATATTTAAAAGTTGATATATAAAAGGAACTATTAGGAATCGCTAATTAGGATATATAAGTAAATTAATTATAAAGCAAAGAACCAATGCAAATTATATGTAATAAATACATAGGGTACATAAAAGATCTAAATGATTACAGTTTAAACCATTAGTAGGTGAAAGATAGGATACATTATTCATTTAGCAGATGGGAGAAGGATGAGGTCTTAGGCCATGGAACAGCATGAGTCAAGTCTATAGCCTCATCTGACTCCAGGTTTCGTCAGCCAGCCATGGCTGACAAGCTTGTTTATCCTGATCTTTTATCTTGTAAAGGGACTTGAAATATCAATTAACTATTGATTCATCGCAGCCGTAATCAAATATCATGCTACATTTGGTAGCCCAAATTGAGAAGTTAATAAAAGTGGCATGTCTTATTTTTCTGAATTGAGCCTTTTTAATTGTGGCATTTTATTGAATGGATTTTCTTGAAATTTCATATATAATGTTAGATATCAATGATAATGCAATATTTCAGGATTGATCAGCATGGGTTCAGGGGCTGAATTTCAAATTGTGTTGATATCTGTTCAGTATGTTTTAAGTAATGTGCAATAGATAGTAGTTATCAAATTTTGCTTACTTTTCTTTGGCTATGTAATTCTATAAATAATGTTAATATGCTTCCCATCTAAAGATTAAATTTTATTTGACAATTTAATAAATAATTCATTTAGCAGTGCTTTCAACCCAGAGGGTCATAATCATAGCCATCAAAGTTATCAGTAAAACTGGTGTTGTTATTTAGAGAAAACATGACATTAATATTCACTGTCCAATATGTAAATTTGTAATTTACCTGTTCAATTTTCAGGACAAGAAAAAGAAAATTTAAAGAGGCATAGTTTATCACTAATAACATCCACATGATAAACAATAAAGACACTTCTCCAAATAATAACAGTTTAACTGATAAGTTTGAGTACTCTGATTATGACCTCCCCCCCCAGGTTGAAAGTACTGTTAAACAAATTATTTGCTAAATTGTGAAATAAAATTTAATCTTTTCTTGGAAGCATATTAACATTATTTATAGAATAGATTGTAGTATATCAATATGCTTTCATTGAATATTATGACTAATTGATTAAGGGGTGTTTACAATTAATTAAAATAGAAAGAAAAAGAAATGAAGAATGAAGTCTTAATTTCTCTTCATTGTTTATTTAACACTTTTTAAAATGGTGCTTTCATAAATATAGAAATCTTGTAAACAATTTTTAACATATATAAATTATATTTTAAATTACTGGAAATATATTGCAATATTTAGAATTTCAGATTTTAAATTTGAATATAAATAGTTACAAAAGTCTATTGTAAAATATCCAAATTTTACAAAATAAAAAATAATATACAGTATACAAAAAATATTTTAAAAAAATGCTTTTATCCAATGAGAGTGTGTAATGTGCTAAAATTCTCAACATAATTTTTTTCTTCAATACTGATTGAATTAATTAATTTATGAATGCCCCACAAGTTTAATATAACCACCAAAATTGTAATTGAGAAAAAAAGTTTTTTTTAGTGGATTACTTATCAAATTAAATAAAATAATTATTTGATCAACTTTTAAATTTATATTATTATTTAATTCTAAAGCAGTATGTAATTTGCTTATACTGAATATTTTCTATATATATATATATAATTAGATATATATATATATATATATATATATAATTAGAGGGATTTAAACTCAGGATTCATCAGCCTATTCATCTTCCAGTCCATCTCAAGAAACCAATACACATGACCACACACATGTAAAAAAAATACATGTTCCCCAATAAATGTATTTTGTGCAGAACCAGCACTCATAAATAATGAGAGGTTGGATTGATGTAATGTCTACATGGGTATGACTACAATATCAAATCAATAAGGACTTTGAGCATTCCTTGATTGGATTTTCAATAAAATGGATGGCTGAATATTTGAAAGAGTGAAAGATTGAAGCCTGTCCATCAAAGTTTGAGAAAATGCCATCTTAATATAACTGAGCACTGATTGAATATATGTGGGGATTATGTATCTTTTTCACATGTATGTGGTCATGTGTATCAGTTGCTTGAAATAGGTTGGAGGATGAATGTTAATAAATAAAACATAGAACCATTTCTTCAGACATAGTAAAATAAAAAAATACATTGTGGTTATATAAAGCTAAAACTAAAAAAATATATTAGAGCTTTGGTCTCATATCTATAATAATAAATAGGAAAATAGTTTGTGGTTTAAGAAAAGGGTAGAATCTTTAGAAAATAGAATGAGTGTTTTTAGGGAAAGAGAGAAATAATTGATTTCTGGATTTTGGAAAGAAAAATTGTGTCAATATATTAATGAAAGCAGAGATTGGGAGGAGGGGGATTGACTAAAGATATGCGTATCACTAAAAAAAATTTACTCTGACAAATCAGTTTCTAAGTTTTATAATTATCTATAACACTATTTAAGTTCATTTAATTACGGAAAATTAATTTGAAAGTAATAATATTTCTTTCCTTAGTAACGATGCAATGGAATTGAAATAAATTTACAAATAAAAAAACTAAACTATTCAAAAAATAGTTTTCTTAATTACTGTTTCCTTAATTAATGATAACATTTAGTAATTGTAACAATTATCCTATAAATTATTATTATTATTTAAAGTGACACAAGGAAAAATAATTATAGAATCTCTTTATCTCTGCCACATACTTAAGTGGGAAAATCATCTTTGAATATCTAAAAATATTTTTGGGGTCACCGCATGTCAAAATTTATCATCTCATATTCTTAAATATTATATACAAATGCATTTTTGATTTTTATTTATTTATTATTGGAATCTCATTCTGAAAAATTATTTTTATGTGGTATACTAATATATGTAGGTGTGTGCATATACATGATACATCGCTTTAAATATAAGACATCTATTGATAGAGACATCTTATGCACGTATATTAAAAAAGATAGTTTTTGTTATCATTTTAAAGTGTATTTAAAACAGATGTGAAGACGCCAGTATTAATTATAAATTTAATTATAATTTATAGTTAATCTCTCACTTATGCTTAATACATATATTTTAATAAAGCAAAATCAATTCATTAACCAATCAGATTTATTGTGAAAAATAATATCCAAAATATGCATAATACAGAAAACGGGGTTTTAAGCAATTAATATTATAAAGTGACAATTATTATAATTTCAACTTAGCTAAAGTTCTAACCAATTAATTATTATAGTTGTAACTTAGCTAAAGTATTAAAAGCAATTACATGAAACGATTAATATATGCGGGATTCGAACTCAGACTTTCATTCGACCCACTACTCTCAGACCAACTGATGATTTCTGGTTTAGCATGAAATACGAATATTGATAATTATTTATCTTTTCAACATGTGTTTGATCACGTGGGTCAGCAATATGAGATGGCACTGAGAGTAGTGGGTCGTATAAAAGTATGAATCTGAATCCCATATATTACATATATAAATGCAGGTTTAAGCCTGTACAATGTATAAATCGATTAAAAAACTTAGAACTAATGAATTCATCCCAGTTTCATTTAAAAAGAATTATTATAAACTATAATTTTAAGTTTTGGAATACATATTTGATTTTTTTGTAATCAAAAGGTCAGAATAATTGTGACCGTTTTCCAATATGAGTGATCATTTCTAGTTATCATTGCCATAATTTCATTAAAAGTTTGTAATCAAATCAGTTAGAACTTGATTACATAATAATCACTAAGCTACTTGGAAGCCCAAGGCAAATTGCTTGGCATATAACTATATATATATACTATCATTAATTGCCTACAATTTAAGAGTCAATGACCAGCATAACATAATTCACTCAGATTAGCCAAATACATTTTAAAAGTAGTATTTGATTAGGTGAGTGTATTGTATTCTGCCGGTCTTTGACTTCTGTTGACACTATCTAAATAAATATTTATGGAATATGTTTCATTTGTTTGTTAATCAAGATTTATACTTTCAATTTATTGCCTTGTATATTGTCAAGTACACTAACTGTAAATTCTAGAAATTTCATTTTACATATATATTCTCACAAAATAGAATTCAATATACAATGATTTAACCATATAATTATTTTGATATGTTAGAAAGAACAGATATTACAAAAAACTGTCTTGATAATGTATTTATTGATGAAAAGAAAGGTTTTCTTAATTTTAATATATACAACTGAATAAAAGTGTAATGAGCAATGTTAAGAAAATAAGAGTATATCTTAATTTATTATTTATACTTTGAGGTTTAAAATATTTATCTTAATATAGTTATAGAACGAATCAGTTATAATTTTTAAATAATCAACCCATTGACATATAAAATTTATAAATATTAAAAGTTTTCAAGGTAACTAATAATAAAGTCTTAAATCAAATGGCAATATTTGATCACCATAGGTGATTATTTGCCATTTTATTTATTTAACGTATAGATTTTTTTTAGACAACTTAACTGTTAAAAATAGCATAAAGTAATCTGTAGTGATTTGAACCAAGAAATAAATTTATTACCAGCTTTATTAAATCTTTCAATTCGGCCATTCCAACTGTAGATTTGATTTCATTAGATCAGTGGCTGTTAAATTCCATTTATAAAGTAGATAAGCAAAGCCACCATGGTTCTGAATTTATTGATAAGACTCAGTTGTGTCTAAAAAGAACAAATCTATACTAACTTTATTAAAACAAGCAAAACTCTCCATACAGTAGTACACCTCAGTGCCATCCAGAATAATCAATGGATGCCAGAAGGCTTGTGCATAAAATCCCCATCTAGTGCCTACTCATCCAATATCCCCAGACTACTTTCTGGCTTGTGGCCTTCGTCAGTGATGAGTCTTCGAACTGAGAGCACTGCACCTAGATCTTAGGCACTACTGTATGGAGAGTTTTGCCTGTTTTAATAAGTTATGTGAAAGTATAAGAAATGGTGATCATGCGATGTTTAGTGACTAACTTTATTGTTGTAATTCCAATTTTTATGCTATAATTCTTCAATTGTAGATTCTTGATTAAACATCAAAAAAGGGAATCTTGAAATGAGACTTAGGTGGTCAAACTATATTCTTAAGTTATTAGATGAGTCCAACTTCTATGAAATAACTTCTGTTCTTATATCTGACAAAGAAATATGCAAATGAACAGGAAGTCACTGAAAAAAAGTAGACTTGACTGTGCCATTAGTATTCTCATGGTAATAGTTGAATACTCAGAAGCTTAGTATGGATTTTTTTTCCAAACAAGAGTGTAATATTTATCAGCAGAATATGCTAGCACTAAGGAAGTTGTCCATAAAGTAGTTGCATCACAAACCAGAATAATAGAAGCTAACATTTCAAGAAGAATATTTTTAGAAATTAATTTTGATCTAATCTTAAAGAAAAGAGGAAAATAGGTTATGATGCAACATTATTCTTAAATAGTTTATGGAATAAACTTATGTTTCAGTCTATTATTGTAAATGGTTATGTTCAGATTATAAGATGTTTTAATTAATGAGCAATTGAGCACATTGTCTTTATTTGATTAGGAGCAAAATATCTGCTTTTGAAAAAGATTTTCAATTTTTTCATATGCTTCTTGGGAGACTTTTCTATTTGAGGAAAAGATCTCTTGAGAAGAGCAATAACATCAGCATACATGAATTCCCTGAATTCTGTTTCTGGAAGGGCACTGACAAATATATTAAATTGGGAACCTGGATAGTGTCTTTTTTGAATGCTCATATATATGCATATATTTAATGCAGTAAACTCTCAATACATTATTTTTCAGGAAAGGGAGGACAATAGTATTGGAATTTCATTAAAACGTGTAATAAAAACAATTAAATGGTGGTTTCACATCTATTATCTGTAAAATATGCATCTGTGTAAATATATGTGCAGAATATAGTAAATATAATTTTAATATCACAATAATTTTATATGTTTAAAAAATCAAATTGTAATGATTGAAAGATTTTTTTAAGCAATAATCTTATCTAACCATTTCACTTATAAAATAAAATAGTATTTTTGTGATACTGTTTTTAAATTGACAAAAAAAAGAAAGATATTTTCTTTGATCAATTAATCTCTAAATTTTAGAATGTTTATAAGACTTCTATCATTAGTGCTTTCAAATAAATCTTTTCAAAGCTTTTGCATAAACAAAACAAAAAACATATAGGATAAAAAAGAAAAAGCATATGGCTTTATTACTTAGGAATTCATAAGAAGCTTGAGTGCCAGACCAGTGAGCACCAGAATCGATCCTGGAAGCTTCCAATCCCAAGTAAAACACTCTTCCAACTATGACAAACTATGCATGATACATGCATGATAATGAGAAAAAAAGGGGATGGAAAGCATATCTCAAAATCTGAATGCACTCTGAAGTTAACCAGTTTGCAAACCATTTCTAAAAAAACAAAAAGAAAAATAATATTTAAATTAAATTGCCATAAAGATAAGTATTATGAGAGAGAAGAATGTGGGGTGGTGATTTAATTTTATATCAATTTAATTTTTTAAAAAAAATATTTTCTGTTTACATTAAAAAATTATTTTCTATTTTTAATGATAAAAGTATAATTATTACATTTTTTTTTTTTAAAAAAAATCATTTCAGCAAAATATTGCAGATGGAATCATGAATTGTCAAAATTAAATGTGATAAAAATGACATGTTGATATTTTATAGTGCTAATTCTGGGATCAAAAAAAAAAAATAGATGAGGGATGTGAAAAAATGATAGATGATGCTATACGGTAGATTTGGAGTTCATTGAGATAAAAATATAAATCAAAAATAAATAAAGTTTAGAATAAAAATAAAGTTAAAATATATACTATGTTGAAATCAAAATATCAATCATTATGAATAAAAATTCATAGAAATAGTTATTGATTTAAAAAGATTAATTTAAAAAAAATAAAAAAGGAGTTAGACAAATCAATATATCCACTAGGAACTATATTTAGATAATACAGCAAAGAAAATAAGAAATAATAATTTACACAACATCAGACAATGTTTCGATATGAATATATTATTAAAAAAAAACTACAAAATATATTTTTATGTCAAGGTTTATGTTAATTTTTAATCAATGATCTTAGTTAAAAATAATGTTGATATTATTTGCTAAATGATCTGATTTTGAGTTGCGATTCAATAATGAAGAAAATTAAGTAATAAAAATCTTAAAAATATATTAAGATGGTGAATCATCTATGTGAATTTAATCTGAAATTTTTTAAAGTTTTCTCCAGTAACAATTATAAGTACATTACATTATTTTGATACTTTTCTTTGTCAGAGTTGATGGTCTAACTTAATAAATTTATACTACATATAAATTATATTAAAAATTAAGTATGCAGTGATTGTGAAATGTAATTTACAAAGCATACAAAAGCTTATCTCATAACTATTGTTATTAAGACAATAAACATCACATGATCACCATTTTTTATGCCTGCTTATAACTTATTAAAACAGGCAAAACTCTCCATAAATGCCACTCAGTGCAAGCCAGAGTAATCAATGGATGCCAGAAGGCTTGTGCATAAAATCCCCATCTAGTGCCTACTGATCCAATATCCCCAGACTAGTTTTTGGTTGTGGCCTTCATCAGTGAGGAGCCTTGGATCTGAAAGCACTGCACCTAGAATTTAGGATCTAATGCAACTCTCCAGAAGCCACTTTTTAACTCTACTTAACTACAAAACTATGAGTCTTCAACTGAAAACACAATAATATTATTTTCAATAATATTTTCAATAATATTTTTAAAAATAGTTATAAGCAAGCATAAGAAATGGTGATCATGTGATGTTTATTGGTTTAAAACCAATCCTGCCTAATAGGATAGTGGTGGCTATGGTTATTAAAGAACCAAAGACACCAAAATGTATAGGTACTGGACTGAGTTCAGACTTATATGACTATATAGGCTAATGAGCTTGGATTGAAAATATTGTGTTTTAAGTTTAACATTCATAGTTTTGTAGTTAAGTAGAGATAAAATATGGTTGTGGGAGGGTTGCATTAAATTCTAAGATCTAGGTGTCATACTCTCAAATCCATGGCTCCTCAGTGACAGAGGCCACAAGCCAGAAACTAGGCTGGAATATTGGATGGGTAGGTACTAGGTGGAGATTTTATGCACTAGCCTTCTGGCATCCATTGATTATTCTGGCTTGCACTGAGTGGCAATACTGTATGGAGAGTTTGGTCTGTTTTAACTATTGTTATTATTAAAGATAAGATAAAATCTAAAGCAAATAATTATAAATATAAGGATGATTATATAAAAGGTCATCATTATAGAACTTATGTTTTTAAATTTTCTTATTTTAAATTTTTTTAAAATTTTTTTTAATTATTTTTTTATACCATGAATGATCTTCTATATTTCTTAACTACATACAAATCATTTATAAACAATTATTATCTTTGTTTTATTATTAGTATAGTATTATTTTTTTCTCTTCTTTGTGTATTTCTCGCTTGATCAATAGTAAGAAACATGGAAAAATTTGAAACAACAATCTATAACTTTATGAATATTAAAATTAAAATAATTATTTAATCAACTAGGCTATTTTATCACAAGCAACAGACAACAGGAATTTTATAAACATCATATGATCATCATTTCTTATGTTTGCTCATAACTGTTATTAATACAGGCTAAACTCTCCAGTAGTGCCACTCAGTGCAAGCCAGAGTAATCAATGGATACTAGAAGACTTGTGCATAATTAGATCCTAAGATCTAGGTGTAGTGCTCTCAAATCCAAGACTCCTCACTGATGAAAGTCACAAGCTAGAAACTAGTCTGGGGATATTGGATGAGTAGGCACTAGATGGGGATTTTATGCACAAGCCTTCTGGCATCCATTGATTACTCTGGTTGGCACAGGGTGGCACTACTGTATGGAGAGTTTTGCCTGTTTTAGGAATTTTATATACTAATCTATGAGTTTTCTTGATTTCTATATATATGTATATTTTTAAAAACAAGGTCAGGGTGTTTCCAAATATTATGGATCATCACACTAGATTGACTTATCAAATTATTGTCATTATGACATTAACAGCTTCTTTAATTTGTTTTTATTTTGAATTTTCCTTTCATATTCTTGGGTTGTTCCATTCAAACATACATTCATTGATGATATATGCATGTTATTAAAACAGGAAAAACTCTTCATACCGTATTGCCACTCAGTGCAATCCAGAGTAATCAATGGAGAGTTTTGCCTGATTGAATAACAGTTATAAGCAAGCATGAGAAATGGTGATCATGTGATATATGCATGCTCTAATACTTTGAATACAGCTGTTTTGTCTTTATGTTTTTTAATTATTTTTTTTGAAGGGGTAGGTAATTTCACCAATCAATTACAAGGTATTTCATAGTTGCAGTTTGTACTTTTCAGCATTTTAAGTTTAGATTTTGAAAAAGTTAATATTCCTTACAGTGAGTCATGATTTTAAAAAGCTGTTCTAATATTAAATGAATTTCAAATCAGTTTAGTTTATAAATTTATTTATATTCTAAAGAGTTCCTAAATTCCTTTTTTCAGTTAATTTAATAAAAATTATATTTCCTATTTATACTACAATTATAATAAAACATGTTGTTTATTCTTGTATAAAAATAGTTAAAAAAATAAAAAAATTATTATACACAAACTATTAATAATAGTTAAAGTTTAAATTGATTATTATAAACAAGAGTATATCCTTGTGCCAATGTAAAAAATGTTATTGTGAAACAACAGGAGAGGCTATAAAAACTGCAAAGAAATGGCTATTTAATTTATTATGTGTCATTTCTGACCATACAAAAAAAACATCGCAAGCCATTTATCAATCAATCCAAATAGAAACTGAATACAGTCACAAAGTATCAACAAAACTACAATGACTTAATTAATTTAATGTCTGTTGGTTGGGATTTTCAAATAATTTGTGATTTAGACAATCTGGATGTCAAATCTAATAATCCATTTCTACCAGTCGAAGTTACATAAAGACATTTATGATCCCCCTGCCATAAGTGAACAATTACATACTGAATTCAACCATAGAAATTTCAATCTTATATCAAAGTTGTCTTGGAAATTGATAACATTTCTTTTAGAAAACTCGATTAATTTTATCTGTAAGCCAAGAAAAAAAATATTAATCTAAAATCATAAAAGTCTCCTCATTTATTTAAAAGAAATCAATATTTATTATTCTTAAAATAATTTTGTAGCCAATGCTATGAAGATTGTCAAGAGAAAAAACTTTTATTGTGCTAACTTAAATCCTGAAGGTACTATATTTTAATAAGACATGATTTATTCTCTAGTGGAAGTTAGTTATCTAGTACATTAAATATTGTCTAGGTAATCACTTATAATTTTAATTTGCCAAAGTATTTTAATAATAATAAGTGAACATAAACAGGCGAGAAATGAAATAGACTTTTCAGATATTTTAGTTAGTAATTGATTATAATAATATGTGAAAGACAGATGTACCTGTTTGTGTTTGTCATCATGTAAATAATGAACATTTATATATTTTTATTTCATTAAATTTTTCTACTATTTTTTTTCCCTATTCCATACTTTTCATTATTTATTTTATCATTATAATCTCCTCGTGTATTTTTGCTGAGAATAAACTGAGGGCAATAAACGAAAATCTTTCATTGAAGGAAGATGGGATCCTAAATAAATATTATTTTCAATTATTTATTTGTAAACATCATCAGTTGAATTATTTAACAATCTAACTTTCTTCGTATGTGCATACTAATGATTCCTATATATAAAATTAATAGAATCGTACATAATTAGCAGCCCAAAGAGAGTATAAGCGTAGCTAATAATCATTCCTCAAACATAACTTATCACTTCATTTCCATTACAATATATACATACACATAGTGTATTACACATCAATTATGCTAGTTCAATATTTAAAATTTCAGAAGTGTTTTTTTATATATATTTATTGAATTAAATTTTAAGATTAAACATAAAGATAAACTATTTCAGTTATAAGTTTAAAAAAAAAGTGTTTTAAAAACATAATCTATAATTTGAATTTTCAAATCTTCTCAAGTAGACTCCTATCTACCCTGTGGACCAACTTTATATTAACTGATAACTCAATAGTGCTTTTTTATATTAAAAAAATATTCAACTCTCAACAAACACTTTATTTGTGCTTCTAGCATAACATCAATTGAGTGATTTATATACACATACTTGTATAAAAAGAAATACTTGGAGAAAGAATATATATAAGCCGCAAGTGACTAAGCATATGAATGTTGTTGCTTTAGTAATTTTTTTAAGCGAAATATATAGATGAAATTAAGAAATAATTTCATATATTAAAAATAGCATACACACACACATTTTTTCATTATCTGTTTAAAATATTAAACGCATAATATGCAGACAGAGGTATACTTGCATGCAATAGTTTATTGCGGATTCGTACATTAACGTGTTATTTGGCATAATAGATTTGATATTATTTTATAGCTCGATGTTTTGAGCAATCTATTTGACTAGTGGATTAATAATCAGTAATTAATTATTTAGCAATAAGAGGAATGTCGTTTGCCCTTCGTCACATATATAATATTACCATAATTAGTAAAAATAATGTGTACTTATATCTTCATAAAGTTATTAAAAATAAAACCGACGCACATATACAATATATGAACTTGATAATTAGTGGTTAGCACAGTCATCTTTCATGGCCATGATTTGAAGTTTGAATTTACGTAAAAGTTGAAAAAAGTTTCAAATAGTTGAAGATTTTTAAATAAATTTAGAATTTTTTTAGGATAAGACAGCTCATAGCTGGACTATATAATAAATGATCATCTAATTATTGATCAAGAAATGATATACTTCTATTAAATTTTTTGCCAAAGGTAGGTTGAATAATTAGGCAACACAATAATTGATACCAATGAATAAAAGTCATCAGTGATGACGCTTTGTCATTGTTTATTGGAAATCATATAAAATTAATCATTTGATATTTGTATTTCCAGGTATATAATGATTTTTCCTTTAGTTTTGTTTCCATAGAAATATACTGTTGAAGCCTTTATCCTAAACCAGTTATTTAAAGGCTATGCTACACTTTATACATTTATTAATAGTAATTAGAATTTTAAAAAGATAGATAGATAAAGCTGAGTTTCTACAGTGCAATAAAAATGTTTTTATTAAAAAGATGGAACTACAAACGTCAAATAGGAGGGATGAATACATTTGAAAAGTTGTGAATAAAACTGGTGTTAGTTGCTGTGATTATTGATAGCTTAAGAGTACTCTTCACATAATGTTGGATCAAGTATTTTATTCTTTATAGAAATAAAACAGGTCATGAAAAGGTAACAATTTTTAAGTGATATGCAATCATATAAATTTTTTAGTCTGAGATAAGCAACACAATATGAATACTAATTGTTTTCATATTTAAGACTTAAAGAGCTTGCTAAGTAGCTACGAATACTAGTAGTTTTTGGAATGGGGAGATTTAAAGTGAAATTTTTCAATGCCATAAATTGTGAATATGCTTTATATGTCTAAAAAAAGGTAGATATTTTCATAATAATAATCTATATTAAATGTGAAAGTCTGTTTGTTTGTGACTTTATAACTCAACAAATATTGCACCAATTGAGATGAATCTTAAATGATTTTCATTCTTTTCATGCATAGAATTTTATAGGCTGTAAATTTTTGCATTATAGTACTTAGTTATTTTAAAAATTTTGGTCATTTGCAATATATAAAAAGAAGCTAAATTTAGATAAATTAATAAAAAGGAGGGATTGGAAAATATAAATGGCACTTATGCTGTAAATAGCTTAGATTGCAAGAGAGATAACAAAAATGTTTCATATGTAGAAAAAATAAGTAAATTGAAAACTAGATTAAAACATTTCATATATAAAAAGTCTAATATATACATACAAATGAAAAAATATAAGCATTTAAAATTTGAAATAAAGATCTTGGAAAATGTGAGATTTTATACAGAAAGGTAAATTTAAAAACATTTCTACAATATATAAAAATGAGAAAATAAATTTTGAATAGAAAGTGTTAGGAATCTGATGTAATTATAATAATTAAAGATATCTATATCTGGCTATATTAATATGTAAATGTAAAAGTTTTATTGTTTGTGACTTTATAACTCAACAAATATTTTGTCAATCTTGAAGAATCTTGGATAATTTTCTTTTTGTATGAAATTTATTACCATATAAATTTTTGCTTTGTTTTAAAACAATTTGTAATTTGCAATATAAAAATGTGTGGAAAATTTATATCATAATTGTTTTTGAATGGCATCATAAAAAAACCAAAAAGAGGATAGCATTGATTAAAAGATTACAGAGTTGAAAAATAAATAAGTTAAATTTGATTTTGCAAATATATTTTAAATTAATTAAATTGTATTTGTAAACAAGTATTTAATATCTCTTTTGAATAATGACAATTCAAATCAGTTATAATAATGAATTTGATAAACTTTTAGGATTTTAGTTTAAATATATATGTCGCACATGTTAAAGTAAAATTTAAATGGTACCAGTATAGATAGCATGAGAAATAATACTGAATTCAATAAACTTTTATTATAAAATTGATAAACTTTTAGGATGTCAGTTTAAATATATTTAACATGTGAAAAAGTAAATTTTATAATGCTGCAGATACAATGTCAGAAGTAGTGAATTTGAGAAACGTTTACCATTTCCCTTTAAATATATTCTCACATGATAAAGTAAGATGTTGTAGCCTCACTATTAAAATATATACTTTAGAAATGTAAAAATATTAGTTTTTGGTAACCCAGATACAATTTTATTGAATAAATGCATTTTAAATTATTTAAACTTCATTTGAATCATGTATTTAATTTTTCACTTGCATATATTATGATGATAATAGTAAAATTTTATAGCCATTTAAAAAATTATTACATGAAAAATATAAAATCATTTATTTTAAAATTATTGTTTTTTTGGATTTAATGAAAGTTATACTTTTGTGATAATGCTATTGATACTTATTTCATGTAATATTACATAAATATATTTTAATTATCAAACTTTCTAATAATGGTGATGGGTCTGCTAGAGAAATGGAGAGAATTAGCAAGGGAATTTTTATTTAAACATTAAAAAATTATTACTGTGCAGAGTATATCTTCCTTATATATATATATAAACATAAATAACTAATGGTATAAACATTATTGTAGTTTAAATTCTTTTGAAGCACTTTCGATTACGTAGTAATCCTCTTCAGCTGTAACTGAATTTCTTTTTTTTAAAAAACTTAATGTTATATAAATATATGAAAAACAAAAAAATAAATTAAACTTGCTAACGCTTGTATTTATGATCAACAGATGGCATTTTACCAAAAACACCGTCAAAGCATGTTTGTTTACATAAACGTCAGAGTAAGCATTCACTATCTCTTTTGTTAGATCCACCCTCAGATCATGATTTCAAGCTGATTTGCTATCATCAGTGAAGGATAGGAATAAGAAACTAGATCTAAACACTAAACTCTGAGCATTTATGAAACAATTTCTATTAATCTTGCAAGCGTGAATCTTTTAGACACGTAATGTCTTTAAACTCAGCATAGCAAGCCAGATATCTATATGGGTCTGATATCAGTTCAGTTTCACCACATAGTAGAAGCCTCTGCAATATATATTATTGCAAGAAAACTTCAAAGGTACATTTATGAAAAACAAAAAAACAAGTTAAACTTGCTAATGCTTGTATTTATGATCAACAGATGGTGTTTTACCAAAAACACCATCTAAAAGATTCACGCTTGCAAGCTGAATAGAAATTGTTTCATAAACGCTCAGAGTTTAGTGTTTAGATCTAGTTTCTTATTCCTATTCTTCACTGATGATAGCAAATCAGCTCGAAATCATGATCTGAGGATGGATCTAATGAAAGAGATAGTGAATGCTTACTATGATGTTTATGTAAACAAACACGCTTTGACGGTGTTTTTGGTAAAACACCATCTGTTGATCATATATATATTTATTTGAATTATAATTTTATCTTTTTTATTGCCTTGCCAAATTCATATAACATTAATATCGTTTATGTTTTTATTATTTTTTACAATGCTTTTTACAACTCATTATTGACATTTTCAATTGCCCAGAAATCTTCTTCAGAACTATAACAAACACAATACAAGTACATAAATACAAATATACATGAACATATAAGTTTACATCTTATATGTAAAATTATATGTTAATGTATATTTGTATTCATATATTTATATTGTGTTTGTTATAATTCTGAAGAAAACTGCTGGGGCAAGATGTAAAATTATATGTTCATATATATTTATATTCATGTATTTGCATTGTGTTTGTTATAGTTCTGAAGAAGATTGCTGGGGCAATCGAAAACATCAATAGTGAGTTGTAAAAAGCATTGTAAAAAGTAATAAAGAACATAAATGATATTAATATTATATATTAGAAATATAATTTAACAAATCAGCTGCATTTTATTGTTTTATATTTTTATTATGCTACTATAAAACAAATATACTTAAAGAATATTTATATGAAATAATAATATACAAGTTATCAACAGCAGTTTAAAATGACTTACATTATTTATAAAAATACCTTGCATTAGTTATTTTCAGGTGCCATTGATAACTCATGTATTATTATTGCATATAAATATTGTTTATATATACTTAATTATCAACAGTATCACATTCTTTTAATATAACAGTGCAATTAAAGCTGCAGATACAACTAGTGCTATTATAAATATGTATATCTAATTATAACAGGTTTCTATAAGAAAATATTGAAGATAAAGTACTGCACAGATGACCTTTTGCATTTGTTGGAAGTGGGCTAAAATCACATTTTTTAATGGGATGATATGGAGCACTAATTCAATGATATTTTATTAGTGTGGTGCTAATATGATAATCGACTTTGATATTTTTTTAAACTCATGTTTTTTTTTAATTGAACAAAGTTCATATTTTGGAATTATGATCTTTCTACTTTAGATTAAGGCAGCTATTAATTCACAAATCTTCAATATTATTAACTGCTTTTATAATTGTGTCAATTATATCATTTCTGAAAAAATGGTTTTAATTTATATATATTTACTTGATTTATATTGGATTAATTTGTTTTTTAGCTTAAATAATTTTATTGTTGACATTCAAAGTATGTAACCAATATTGGAGAAAATATTCATACTATTGTCAATCAACATGTTTATTTTTTAAATAGATGTTAAACACTCCTTTGTCTTGATTTATTAAATTCTAATTGGAAATGAAAATATTTACTGATTTAAACTATCCAGCAATTGGAAAGTTTAATCTAGGATTCATGAAAATTGTTCTGCTGAATAGATTTGTATTACCTCAAACATGATTTGTTAGTAGATCAGACTAATATATAGTTCTATAAATAAATAGTTGTGACAGTTCTTATAGATAACCAGCAACATAAAGTGTGCCAATATATTTATAACTACAAGTAATCAAATATGCAAATTGTAATTATTACAACCACAGTTATGCTACTATTGTAAACTTAGTAACTAATAGCAAAATATTTAAATTCCAGAAAATCAATCTTATAAATCTTAATAATTTGTTACATATTATTTAATGAATAAAATTTGTAAGATTAACTAAATAGATTTAAAATATGTTTTGCAAGATTTAGTGTTTGCATATTAATAATGATTGCTAACATATATTTACATTTTTAGTTGCATATAAAAATTTATATTACCTTTTATTAATCTGGACATTGATCATTAAATAAGTATATTCAATAAGGCAGTTTTCTTGTAACAGTTATTGTCTTCAATTTTTTTAAATATAGATTTTTATAGTATTTATATCAGGCATTGGGAACTAGTGGCTCCAGAGCGCCCCACGCGGCTCTTTAATGAAAAAATTTATATATATTTTATTAAAATTTAATATAAAATATTTTATTTATGTATACTAATATATAATTTGTAAATAATTATTTTAATTTTATTATAGTTTAATTAATACAAAAATGTATACATTACTGTGACGAGTATGAGTAGTTTAAATTTTAAATAGCATCTTACACATTATGTTGCACACAATAATGTGTGCAGTAAAACTGTTACTATAACCTGTGCTTTAGAATTGCTGCTTAATTTTTTTTGTCTGTTTGATTTATATGTATGTTTTAACTTGGAGTTAAGTTATAAACAATTTAATTTTTATTATATTAAAATTGTGATAATAACTCTCATAAAATAATGAGTTCAAGAAAAAAAAATAGCCGAGGAAAAGAGAAGCTGCAATAAATTGTGGACGGAAATTTTTTTGCATTTATGGAAGTGGGAATTTTCGATGTTTATTTTGTCATTTGCAATTTAAAATAATAAATCTAATAATATTGAATAACATTTTCTTGGAAAACATTTATATTTTAGTAAGAAGTATTCTGATAGGTGATATTAGAAGGAAAGCTGTTGAAGAATTGCAAAAAAAAAAAAAAAACATTACTTCAAGAAACAAGTTTTGTAACTTGGATGAAATCTTCATCAAATTCTATTGAGGCAAGTTTTATATTATCCCTAGAAATAGCAAAAGCGGGTAAATCATTTACCGATGGTGAATTTTAAAAAAAATTACAATGTCTCCAAAATTTTGTTTAATGATATGAAAAATAAGATTGGAATATGTATAAAAAATTAAGGATTTATCTTTTTTAGCTAGAACTGTACAGAAAAGCATTGTAATTACTTCTGAAGAAATTTCAAATATGCAAATTATGAATATTTTATATCCATTGCTGTTGACAACTCAATTGATATTTCTGATACAGCTCAATCATGATTAAATATATCCCATCTTCTAGAGTTAAAACAGGCAAAACATGTGATGTTTATTATCTTCTAGAGCTCAAGAACTTCTTGATGTATTGTCATTTGGAAAACATACTATAAGTAAAGATATTTCAGAAAGTATGTTTATATGTTAACAAAATTAAAGATATAAATAGTGATCAAGTAGTAGGCATTGTGACTGATGCTGCTGGAACTATGATTGCAAAAAACAGGGGGTGGGGGTGTCAAATTATTCTCCACTCATATTTCCCATGAAATTCTTTCATTTCATTGTATTTTGCACCAAAAAGCTTCAGGTATACAATCATTGGGATTGTTATCACAGCTGAAATGTGTAATGGATAATGTTGTACCAAAATTCAACTTAATCTGATCTAAAGCAGTGAATCATGGACTTTTTAAAACATTGATAGAAGAAATGGGCAGTCAGTATAATGACTTAGTGTCATTTACATTTGTAAGATGGTTATCAAGGAAGGAAGCATTGAAATGGTTTCTTGAGTGTTTAAAAGAAGTGAATATTTTTTTAAAATATAAAAAATACTATCTAAAACATAATTACTTAGTAATCCAGAATGGATTCAAAATTTTTGTTTCTTGATTGATATGACTAACCATTTTAATAAGATGAATCTGAAATTGCAAGAAAAGGAAAATACAGCTTTACACTTATTAGAAGAGACTTTATATTATAGCAGAAATTGAGAGTATTCTTGAAAGATGTTATTAAAAAATGAATTTAATTATAGGGGATTTGAACACAGACTTTCAAACTCCTTTCAGCTATCCACTCTATCTCATACAACCAATATCACACACATGTGAAAAGATGATTTAGTATGAAATACATGTATTAGAAATCATTTATCTTTTCATATGTGTGTTCATGTGTATCAGTTGTATGAGATAGAAGGGATGCTGAAGGGAGCTTGAAAGTCTGTGTCCAAATCCCCTATAATTACTTCTAAACTCCAAATATATGAATTATGTTTATATTCAAATATTAAAGATGAATTTATATTTTTTGAAAATTTAAAAAATTATAGTCAGCCTTTCAAATCAAGAAAAAATTAATTGTAAAATATTTGCAAAAATGGTAACCTTCATTTTAGCTTCTTTTACAAGCAGATTTCAAGATTTTAAAAATATCAGGAAATTATAAAATTTATATTATATTCAATGAGATATAACTTGAAATTAACAGATATATAAAAGCTTTTTCTGGAATATCCATTACAAAACTACAAATGGAGCTTCTGGAAATTCAAAATAAAAGTATTTGAGTTCAAAATCTTTATGAAATGGTAATGCAGGTAGAAGAAATTTAGACAATTATGAAATAAACACCACAACACATCAAATGCTAGAATTCTTTTCCAATGAATTATTTGTTGCTAGACAATTAGAGTTTGAAATCCTGACCCTGTTTGCCTCATAATATAATTGTGAACAATTGTTGTCTTCAATGAATTATGTTAAAAGTAAACACAGGAGCAGACTGATTAATTCAACTTTGAAGATTTTATTATTATTGAAATGCACAAATTTTATTCCAAATTTGACCAGAATGGCTGAGAACATAGTAGACCAGAAGTCATATTAGTAAATTTGAATATTGTATATTTATATAAATGATTTTTTTCACTGATAAAATTTATAATACAAATTTAATGTATTTACCAGAAACTTAGGGGGAGGGGGGTAGATTCTAATTAAAAGTAAAATTTGCAGAACATTTTTATTTCTTTTGTTTCACCCACCAAAATATTATATGCAAGCTTAAGACATTCAAATTTTATATAGGCATAGTTAATGTTATTAAATTTATAAATAATGAATAAAACTGATTTCAAGTTGCGGTTCCTAAATTTTAATTTTTCTACATTTTTTTATCAAAATGGTTTCTGTTTTATATTATGAATATGTTAATTTAAATATATCGTACCACCAGATCACTATAATGAATTCTTAAAGTTAAGCTCCAGATACATCTAAACATGCTCCAGAACAAGAGTAAAATATGCACTGTGTTGAGCTACTGTTGAGTAAGGTTGCATTGGTTATATATATATATCCTTAAATTAATACTTAAATTTGCATTAGAGAGTATAATATTGCATTTCATTTGTGTATTTATTAATATTTTATAACTAAATATACAGCGAGATCTAAGTTTATCATATATGCATGTATTTGTTTTCTCCTCTCATTGTTTATTTCCTTAATTTTCCAAAATCATGCCATAAAAATATATCGTTTTTATAGATTGCTTTTTAAAAAACTATTTTCACATCTGCCACTGTTAAATCCCAAAACAATGTTTTTCTAGATGGGTTTTATTTTTTAATTTGAAAAAGCAAATCATTATCAGCATCATCATCAACCATTATCAATCCACTGCAGGATGAAGGTCTCTCCAAGTTCAATCCATCTTCTCTGATCTTTAGCTTCTCTTCTCCACATCATCCCTACACACTTTCTTATTTTATTCATCCATCTTACATGTGGTTTCTTTCTGGGTCTTTTACAATATCTTGGAATCCAGTTTAAGATATCAATTGTCCATCTATTATCATCTCTTCTAGCAATATGTCCAGCCCAACTCCACTTCAGTCTTTTAATTTTTTCAATGAAGTAACACCTGTTTGTTCACTTATCCATATATTGCGTTTTCAATCTCTTATTATTATTTCTAACATGCATCTCTCCATATATAATAATATATGTTTAATCGATATGCACACATACTATTATAATTAGTTTGATCATTATTGAATCCTGTTTTAAGTAATTATGTTTTTATAAATTTTATTATAAATAAATTAATCAAAATAATTTTACAGTATTTCAAAAACATATTTATAATTTTATTACTAATAAATTTCCTTTAATTATATATATAGGATTTTCTTTAGGAATTTCACAATCAAAACAACAAAATTGCTTCCCATCCTCCAAAATCACTTAATTCTTCTAAATAAAAATGTAATATATTGTAAATTAGTTACAACTAACTTAAAAGTTTTTTTATTTAAAACGAAGAAGATATTAATAAAATGAAGAAAAAAAAGCTTGTTAGAAAAAGAATGTATTTTCTATCTATTCACTGATTAATGTTAATTCCAATTTATTAAACCTATGTATTTACAGCAATATTGAAATTATATACGTTTAAGCATATACTGCAAATGATGGTTGAAGAATATTTTGGAATTATAAAAAAATTTAATCCATAATTTTAGTAAAGTCATGTTTTTATTGTTTCTCCTTATCGTTCAGTTATTTTACCTGGTTCCTAAAAATGATAAATGAAGAATTGACTGAGTATATATAATCAAAACACAAGAATATATGCATCAACTATTATAATAAAAAAAAATATGGTTTGATATAATCATAATGCTCAATATATAATATCTAACAGTTTATCTTTGTTAGCTTCTTTTGTGAATATCATTTCTATAAGTTTTATTTCTTTTTAGTTTTCTTGTAAGGATGTTGACATTACTAATAGTGAAAATTTCATTGCAAGTCATTCTATTGTTATTCAGTAATTTAATCATTAGTTGTTTTTTTAACTCTGTTGAATAGGAAACTTTTGTGCTTGACTTTTTGTTACAAAACATTTAAACTCTCCAATAACCAGTCACCAAACTCCTTGGCAGAATTAATTTTATTTATGATACTATTTTTGTGCTCTTTATTGGTCTTAGCCTTGGTATTATTAACTAATTAGTTACATGAAGGAAAAAAAAAGTAAAGTCTAAAGAAAACTTCATCAATGCTATTTCTGTTGTAATTATTTGCATAAACTTTATGACATTTTTTTTACAGCTTATATTTTGCTTCTTCTTACATTACCATTGATGCAAAAAGCATATAAATGGTGCAAATATATACATAGCAGAAACTTAATAAAAGAAATGAAATATCCTGGGCTCTTTTTTGCATAATGTATGCTGATGATTTCTGGTAACATTTTGTGATTTGCATTTGTCCAATGGTTTATCTATTTTATTATGGTCTGCTGATGACAAACACTTTTTAGACATGTTTTAGCAGCTGTTTGCCATTTCTAGTTTAACAACAGCGTAAATGCTACTAAGCATAAACATTTTACAAAGTATCATCTGACTATTGATATTTATCAGCACCATAGATAAACCAAAGATAAAGTATAAACTATTTACTATAGACATATCTTAATCTAGACATTTTTGATCTCTTTTTTTGTTTTGTCACAAAATTGACCACTTTGGTGTACTTTCTGTGATATTAGCCTCTCTTCATTATTTTCATCATCATATCTGGAGAAGCCATGCTTTGTAGAGATTCAATATTTTTTTTGCAATATTCTGATCATCATCAAGATGGTCAATAAAGTTTTTCATTTTATTTTTGATAATAGTTGGAGAGTTGTATCACTTATCTTTTTTACCTGAAGTATTTAGAATTTTTTTTTAAAAAAAAAAACACTCAATGACTGTCATAATTTTTCAGGCATTGATGTGCTCTGATATTTTAGTAAAGTGGTAGAATGGCAGACTATAGGAAAGCTCAGTCCTATCATTTCTGGTGCTCAAAATTATTATGAAATGTTTATTTATTAGACATTACTATAAAAGTTACAGTTTGATCAGTCAGCATGGACAAGCAGATGTGTTTTTTCTTCACAGAGTCTATCTTTGCATTCTTCCCATTTGATAGCTGATGATAAAACCTTTTGTAAATTTTTTGATGATAAAATGGAATTTGGTTTTGATAACTTGCAAGTTTCTAAAAGTGGACTTTAACTATCAGAATTAAGTCCCAGTAAACAAGTTCGGTTCTGATTCTAAAATGTGATATCATAAAAAATATTAAATATTTTAATTTGTTATGCCCATATAAAATGTATATTGCTTATTATAAATGAATATACACATTAATTTTTAAAAATTTTTAAATTAATTTAATATTGATATATATATATATATATATATATATATATATAAGTCATGTGATATATGACTTGATTTTCTTACTATTATTATTTGGCTATTGGCTTTGGCTAAATTAAATTACTAAGCCTATTAATATATGGTGTATCTGAATTTGTTCAGGCCCATATGATTATTTCAGTTGGAGAGCTGAATTTAAAGATGTAGATGTCTGAAAATTTCAGATCTTCTTTTAAAGAGTTAAGTATTAGCTTGAGTTGGTATTTTAAATCAGTAGTCCTAGCTCATCACCATAGAAAACCATAGCTCAAAACTGGTCTGGAGATGGGGACAATCCTAAATAAAGATTTAGAATGCATTCTCTTGTAGCATTTATCATAAAATAAAATAATAATAAGCTTGTTTAGAGCTATGAGTATGCTCTTTATTTTACATATTGATAAATGCAAGCTATATATATATATATATATGACAATAGATGGCGTTTTGGTTTTATATATATATATATATATATAAAACCAAAACTGTCTAACACTATTCTAGCAAAAATAAAAATGCAAAACCATAAAACAATACAATACTAAATTAAATTTTAAAAATTTTACCAAAATCCTTACACAACCATGGTTTCATCTACTACAAATAGACCTTCTCAAGTGAAAATCAATCTAAAGGAAAACATATATATATACAAACAAACCTTCCCATAATTCACTACAAATTCCACCTTCCCTTAATATCAAAAGAAGTCTTCATAAGATTGATAGCCTCAGAATCGAGGAGTTTTATCATCAAAGTCTCCTTTATTCTTCTTTTTAACTCATTCTTTTCATAAAAAATAACCGAAGCATTGTTAAACAATATTCTATGACCTGTATTCAATTCATGAATATGCAAAGCTGAGTTAAGATACCTATGTTTAACCCTACTTATATGAACCTTAACCTTTTCATTAAGGCTAAATTTACTCTGACCTACATAAAATTTACCACAACTACATGGAATTTTATAAACAATACCAGGAATAGACCTACTATCAATAGACTGCTTTGAACCATTAAGTAATGAATTCAAATCAGAACCTTTCCTTCATGCAACCTTCATTCCACCTATTCCTATAAACCAAATTATAAATTGATGCTTTAAATGGTAAAGACATATAATCATCATCCTTACCAACAAAATTCTTATCATCCAAATCACGACTATAAACATTATTATTAAATACCACTTTTTTAATAAAATCATGATTATAACCCAATTCTACATATTCAGCAGCAAATTGACTTCTTTGAATATCAGCATCATTATTAAAATTATTAAGCCTTCTATTCCGACTTTGATGATAAAACTCCTTGATTCTGAGGCTATCAATCTTATGAAGACTTCTTTTGATATTAAGGGAAGGTGAAATTTGT
Organism: Epiperipatus broadwayi; assembly: GCA_028023455.1. NCBI lineage: Eukaryota > Metazoa > Onychophora > Udeonychophora > Euonychophora > Peripatidae > Epiperipatus > Epiperipatus broadwayi. The sequence continues at coordinate 1,742,523 of JAQFVV010006202.1, read as the reverse complement.
AGTCAATTATGGGAAGGTTTGTTTGTATATATATATATGTCTTCCTTTAGATTGATTTTCACTTGAGAAGGTCTATTTGTAGTAGATGAAACCATGGTTGTGTAAGGATTTTGGTAAAATTTTTAAAATTTAATCTAGTATTGTATTGTTTTATGGTTTTGCATTTTTATATATATATATGAAAAACAAAAAACAAGTTAAACTTGCTAATGCTTGTATTTATGATCAATAGATGGCGTTTTACCAAAAACACCGTCAAAGCGTATGTTTGTTTACATAAATGTCAGAGTAAGCATTCACTATCTCTTTCGTTAGTTCCACCCTCAGATCATCATTTCAAGCTGATTTGCTATCATCAGTGAAGGGTAGGAATAAGAAACTAGATCTAAACACTCACTCCGAGCGTTTATGAAACAATTTCTATTCAGGTTGCAAGCGTGAATCTTTTAGACATGTAATGTCTTCAAACTCAGCCTAGCAATCCAGATAGTTATATGGCTCTGATATCAGTTCAGTATCACCACATAGTAGAAGCCTCTGCAATATATATCATTGCAAGAAAACTTCAAAAGTACATTTATGAAAAACAAAAAACAAGTTAAACTTGCTAACGCTTGTATTTATGATCAATAGATGGTGTTTTACCAAAAACACTGTCAAAGCATATGTTTGTTTACATAAATATCAGAGGCTTCTACTATGTGGTGATACTGAACTGATATCAGACTCATATAGCTATCTGGCTTGCTATGTTGAGTTTGAAGACATTACGTGTCTAAAAGATTCACGCTTGCAGGCTGAATAGAAATTGTTTCATAAACACTCAGAGTGAGTGTTTAGATCTAGTTTCTTATTCCTATCCTTCACTGATGATAGCAAATCAGCTTGAAATGATGATCTGAGGGTGGAACTAACGAAAGAGATAGTGAATGCTTACTCTGACGTTTATGTAAACAAACATACGCTTTGACGGTGTTTTTGGTAAAATGACATCTATTGATCATATATATATATATAAGTCATAAGATATATGACTTGTTTATATATATGAGCAAAATAGAAAAGAATAAGAATTGTAACATAGTAGCAAACTGTTTTATAATTTTAACTGATAATATTTATACAACTCATCATAATTAAACAATCTAATGTATAATTCAATATATCGTGGTCTAAAATAAGGTTATTCAGCCTTAAGTAATCCAAGGACTGAATCTATAATAATAATGACAATAAATATGTTAAACTATTAGAGTCTTTCTTTTAGTTACAGACAAACTATAACTGAAAAGAACTAATTGCATATTAATTTTACACATTTGCCTTGAATGCTCAGAGCGTGAGATTGAATCAAAATAGTGCAAAACTCTTGTATTTGAAAAATATGTGAATATACAATGATGTAAAAACACCAGAAACTACTATCAACACTATCAATTAGTGGTAGAATTAAAATATTTAATAAAAATTGTTCTTTTATTTTTTCATTTGAAAAAACCAAAATCTTTAGGCAGACCGCACAAACTCTCACCGCAGGAAGTGTTTTGAACAACTCTGGTCTAAGGCATAGATAAACGTATTATAATGAAATATTATAATATAAAAATGTAATTCATTGCGTCCATAAAGTATAGGCTAAAATATGTAATATTTAGCATATTGTTTTGGCATTTATAAACAAGCTAGGTCCTTTAGTGGTTTATTAAGATCTCTAATATTTTCAGCTAATAGGATGTTACTCTACTGAAATAATGTTTCTACAAATTTAAATTGCCATTTATTTTCGTCTATAATTTGCTATCACTGGTAATTTGTCAAATCTGGTTTTTTTGTTTGATTGTTATGCTTTACATGAATTTTTTCCTCATTATTTTGCTCACTTTTAGAAGGCAACTGCCCCCCCCCCCCTCCCCGAAAACATATATCTGTAAAACAAACTTAACAGGGAAACATCAATAGATATAATCAAGAATATAGTTTTAAAAAGTATTTTCGATAAAATTAGAAAATATATTATTAAAATTTTAATTTTTAAATTTCATAAATAAAAACATTAGTCTCTTTACAAAAATTAATATTTTACAGCAATAAAAAACTGTCAGTAGGTTTTCCAAATGTCACAGTGCTCTATAATTATACCCTCTTTTGATGGAAAATAACTATGTAATGTACCTATAGAATTAAACATTTATAGACGTTATATTGAACATAGCTTTATGTAAGGGAAAAAGAGGAAGTAATTACAAATGTCTGCTTTATGACCAATAATTAATATTGTTTGGTATAATTATAAATATTTTTTGTTAAATTTTATACTATTAAGATTAAAGTGAAGTGCTAAAATAATAATAATGATGGATCATAGAAATATTTGGATACTAATAATTTTGAAGGATACGCACATCCTGACTTATAAATTGATTAGAAAAAACTTTTTTTTATTTTAAAGAACTTCCTACGCATAATTCTGCAGCAATTCAGATAAATATATTTTTTATAGCAAAACAATTATATAAATTTTACAAAAAGTAAAAATTCATGGAAAAAAAAAGATATAAAATGATGGTTATAAAATTAATAATATATAAGGGGAAAATATCGTACACACCAATAAAAACAACAGTATATTTAAAAAATGGCTTTCGGCCCCGTTTAATTTTGTAACAATATTAAGGTTGCTTTTATTCTCTAATCTTTTCTATTTTATTTCTCCAAATTTAAATAATTTAATTAATGCTTTAAAACAATCAGTAAGAAAAAAAAAAATTGGGTAAAATAAATTGGTCTGAGAAATGCCAAAAAATAATCGAATGGTTTACTGATCAGGAGCTCATAAAAAGTTTGAGCACTGGAAGTGACAAAACTATGCTATTTGTTTCTCTAATAGACATCACAAGATCACTATTTCTTATGCTTATACAAGCTGTTTACAGAGGCTAAACTCTCCATATAGTAGCACCACCAATGTAAGCCAGATTAATCAATGGCTGCAAGAAGGTTTGTGCATAAAATCCCTATCTAGTGCTCCTCACTGATGAAAGCCACAAGCTAGAAACTAGTCTGGGGATATTGGTTGAGTACGCACTAGATAGGGATTTTATGCACAAACCTTCGCTTCTATTGATTACTCTGGCTTGCCCTGGTGGCGCCACTGTATGGAGAATTTAGCCTCTGTGTCTATTTGTTTCTCGTGTAATTAGGGAATCATATGTTGTTTGTAGCAAAGAGTTAAGTAGCTTAGTTTGATATACATTAAGATTAAATAAAAAAATTAAACAACCAAAGTTCAGAATCTTTATTTCAGGACAGTAAGATGTATTACAATAATAGTTACAATTTCAAAAATATTGATATATTAAAAAATACACAACTGGAATAAGCAACAAATTAATACATTGTCAAATACACTGTATAAAAGCCCATTATGACTAAGTCATTATATGACAAATTTTAAGTTTTATAAACAAAATGAAATTTTTTGATTTCATTTCTTTTAATGACAATTTAAAGAAAGCATTAATTAAATAATTATCACTAATATGAATACTTAAAATTTATATTAAACATCGTTCAATCAATCCATTGCAAAATGAATATCTCATGGAGTTTATCCAATTTCTTCAAGCCATCCCAATATACATATTTCTATATTTTTCAGTATGATTTGTAGTTTCTATATTGCTCTTCTATTGACTATCAAGTTTCAGATCTTAAATAATCACTAGTTGAACCTATTTTTAAAAAATATTTCTGTTTAAACCCATAGATATATTTCCTTTAATATTAATTTATTTGTATCAAAAACAGTCTATTCAAATTTAGTTGTTTTGTTTTTAATAGTATTTCTAATGTTTCTACTTATACTAGTAATCTTATTTGGATTATAGTTATTAAGTTTTTCCAATTCACTAATCTCAAATTTTATTTCCCCCCCCAAATCACTGAACATTATTTTTTGTTTTTGTTCTCATTGGATAGTTTATAAAGTTCAAAAGCATTAATGGTAACAATGATATCATCTGAAAAATCAAAATCTCCATTATTTTTTATTCCATTAACTTTCAATTTTAAATTACAAAATGCTTTCCATAAAACTGCTATAAAGTTAATCACTCTGAAAAATACCTTTAACAATATTAATATTTTTTATATCATCATGTGATCTAATCACTGCTATTACATTTTGATGAATAGAATTTGATAATATACTGAATCTATATTTTCATGTGCCAAAGCTTTAATTATCACATAAATGCTGATATAATCAAACACCTTTTTTGTAATCTACAAATCTAATGCAGAGTGGCATTTATAATTATTGTTTCTCTGTATAATGCCCATTAAACTTGTGTACAGTAAAAATATTATATACAATGATATATATATTGTAACCTATGAAAAAAATGGATAGCGACAAACAATACATCAATTGACAAATAAATTACAAACCGCAGAGTAGATTATGTGATAACAATAAATAATAAAAGAGTTGGACCAGTTCTTATGCTGCCCAAAGACAAATGCATCTAATTAAGATGAGAATCCTGTTATTCTCTCTTTAAAACAAGTATAATCTTATGCAGCAAAATTATACAAAGTTAGTTACTTCAAAATGTTCTTAATCAAATAAATCTTTTTAAAGCAAAATGGATCTTACAAGCAAAATTAAGCTTTGCTTAAATAACTCAGATTTTAAGCCAATAAACATCACATGATCACCATTTCTTATGCTTGTTTATAACTGTTAATAAAACAGGCAAAACTCTCCATATATTGTCACTCAGTGCAAGCCAGAGTTATAAGCAAACATAAGAAATGGTGATCATGTGATGTTTATTGGCTTAAAACCAATCCTGTCTAATAGAATAGTGGTGGCTATGGGTATTAAAAAATCAAAGACACCAAAATGTATAGGTACTGAACTGAGTTCAGACCTATATGACTATATAAGCTAATGAGCTTGGATTGAAAATATTATTGTGTTTCAATTTAAGACTCATAGTTTTGTAGTTAAGTAGAGATAAAAGATGGCTGCTAGAGGGTTGCATTAGATGCTAAGATCTAGATGCAGTGCCCACAGATCCAAGGCTCCTCACCAATGAAGGCCACAAGCCAGAAACTAGTCTGGGGATATTGGATGAGTAATGAGTAGGCACTAGATGGGGATTTTATGCACAAGCCATCTGGCATCCATTAATTACTCTGGCTTGCATTGAGTGGCAATACTATATGAGAGTTTTGCCTGTTTTATTGACTCAGATCTTATAAGTAATATAAAGTTTTCTTAAACCAATTAAATCTCAAATAAAATAAAGCTCTCTAAAATAATTAAGATCTCAGGGTTCTTTCTATAATAAATTCTTCAATAACCAAAGACAATTTTATACTTCTTATAAGATTCTTATATCAACAATGAATGTGATCCCAGTGATAACAACAATAATAAGAAATGATCTTATTTTTAAGATGATATATTAACACATCAAATAGCTATTAATTTTAAAATTAATCATGACAACTCTTAAGTTAAAATAATTATAGCATACTAGGATTATATTCATGATAATATAAGAAGGAAAAGGATTCTGTTGCTATCCACATATCACACAAACAGATTCTTTTCTAATCTTCAGCCAAAACAAAAATAAAGTAATCTTATAATCTTATTTTGAAATAACATAAAGTGATTTTAGCCATGGATTTTATCTTAACATCAGCAATTTAAAAGTTAATAAAGTGACTTTTTCATATTTTTTTTTTGCTCTTATACACCTATATTATATCACATGGTCACTCTGGCATGCACTGAGTGGTAATACGTATAGCGAGTTTTGCCTGTTTTAACACCTATATTATAATGATAAAATATGAGTGAATTTTGTGGATTTTTTGAGAATGCTGATGATGATTATAGGAATACAAATTCAAAGATTAATAACTAAAACAATATTTGTTGACACTAATAAGCATGATAAAACAAAATTTATAAGTTATAATTATCTAAAATTTGAAATAAAATTGTAAGTTACAATTGAAAATAAAAAAAATAGTAAATCAAAATCTTATTTCCTATGAATTCATAAAGTTCTTACATTTTAATAATTCAAACTTTCAGCTGCATGTGTGCCTGTAGAAAATGTTATTTAATATTTCTAAAAAATATAAATCTTACCATCCTTATGACATGATGAATATGGAAAAAGATGCATAAATTTTAGAGCCACATCAATAATTATATACTGAAATATTTTATCGAGGGTTTAAAAACATATCAGATATGTAAACTGGGCATATCAACACTATCAACATATCATAATTACTCTAATGTTATCAAGAATGCAAATAAAGACATGCTTGGCATCACGCATGACCTTCAAAATATTTTAAATAGCATAAAAAATAGTTGGCATCACACATGACTTTAATAATATTTCATAAGCAAAAATAAAGACATGATTGATATTACACATAATTTTAATAAAATCTCACCTAGATAAACATCAAGAGAATTAAAATCAAGGCAAAAATGGAATAAACTTACAACAAACACATACAAGAGTGCGATAAAGAATTAGGACCTTGTCTCTAATCTTAAAAAAACAAATACAAGAATAAAACACCAAAAAGGAGATTGCCTAAGTTATAGCATTCTATGCTAGATATCACTTAAGAAGCTCACTGGCACGATGAAAATAATCTGTAAAAATAAGACCATTATCTCACATAATAACAACAAATAAATGATGTGTAAAACCAATAAAATATAGCAATAGTAGCAAAACATAGTTACATTTATTCACATTCCAAATAACTCCATAAAGACTAATATGGCACACTCCAAAAATATTTCATGTAACTAATATTCTGAGAACTATAATCGTAGATATATTAAAACTATAAATAAATAATACATAGGAAAAAATCATAGACATAATGCATATATAAATAAATCTTAGAAACAAAATATTTACATCCATTTTACCAATTAATAAATTAATAGTCCTTAAATATTGGTTTTCCATACCATTAAACAGCATCACAGTCTAATAAAGAATTCTTGGATATACTGAAGATTTTGAAGATTATCCGAATAATATTGAAGATAAAATTAACAAACAGGCAAATCTGATGTAATTAGAGTTTTAAGACACTGGCATAACTAAAATAACCATTCTAAATAATAATGAAGTATTCATTTTATAACATGGCAATGAACAATTTAAATAAAACAATGAAGTGAAAAGTAATGAGCATTGCATATATTTTTAAAATAGGACGTGACATAATACTTAATATTGTAGATATTTTAAATAACACTCTCTTTTCTTCATAGCATAAGCTTGTGTTTTAAGACCTATAGAGGTCCCTACCTTCGTATTTTTCAGATGCTTATTTCTAAGGTTACAACCTTAGTAAATTATTACATTGACTAATAATAAATATTGTAGACCCTTTAATTAAAACAGGAAAAACTCTCCATACAGTAGTGCCACTCGGTGCAAGCCAGAGTAATCAATGGATGCCAGAAGGCACTGAGTGGCAATACTGTATGGCAAGTTTTGCCTGTTTTAATAACAGTTATGAGCAAGCATAAGAAATGGTGATCATGTGATGTTTAATGGTTTAATACTGTAATTCAATAACAGGCAAATAAATAATATTATTCGCTTTGGAAATATAACTCATAGTTTCACAAGTATTAATGAAGATCAAACATATTTTTATCAGTATAATGCAATGTAATATATAAAATATTGAAAAGCTATAAATAAATTTTTAACATGAACATGGTAATCTTTTTTTTTTTATAAATAATATGTGCCAATAAACATCACATGATCACTATTTTTTATGCTGGGGATATTGGATGAATAGGCCCTAGATGGGGATTTATGCACAAGCCATCTGGCATCCATTAATTACTCTGACTTGCATTGAGTGGCAATATGTATAGAGAGTTTTGTCTGTTTAAATAATATGTGCTGTAAAATAAAGAACAGATTCCAAGAGGTAATAATAAAATATTGTCAAGCACCAAGTAAACATATTTAATAAATATAACAGTCTTTATTGGCAAAACATAAATTAAAATGAGTATTGAGTTCAGTTCATATCATTTTATCTTTTAAATACAGATAAAATATTTATTAGCAAAATAAAGTCTATTTGAGCATAATAATTTTATTTTTTGTATTAGAATAAAATACATACTTCATATTAGCATTCAATAATGCAGATATCATTTATAGAAAAATGCATAAAATGTTTTACTTTTTTTTATTCACAAAATGTTTTAGCAAAAAAATATTATATAATAACTAGAATATATCAAGTATTCATTTTGTAAACGATAAAACAAACATTTCATTTCTTTTCAGACAAGAATATAATGCAACAATAATTTTCAAGAGTAGCATTTTAATATTCACAGATATAAAGTTAACACATTTTTTTCAAAGCAAGCATTCCTATTTTCATAATTAATATTTATGAGCTTCTTTATCATTTACACAATCCTACAACTTCAGCTAACACGTCTAACTAGAATGTTCTGCAAATCATTAGCAATATTCAACATTTTAAAGAAAACAAAACACTTAAATTTATTGAAGAAAAAGCATATAAATTCCTTTTAAAGTTAATGAAAAATAATTCAACAATAAAATGATCACTTCGAAATAACTTTTAGATATGATAAAATAAACAAATTGAAATTAATTATAGTTCTTATTAATATAATAATACCTTCAGTATAAATTTACTGCTGTCATATAGCTTTGAGGCAACAAGTTATTTCCAGAATTTGATGTGTCAATTGGAGTTTCTAATGGAGTAGAAATAGAGATGTTTGAAACATGTTGAAGAGGCTAAGTTATAGGCTTAAACAGATAACTATTTTAGCACTGCATAATTTTACTAACATATAGTAATTAAAATATATATACTATAGAACACTGATAAAGAAATGATGAAATGAAAATAAAGTGAGTTTTAAAATTTGGCAGTCAAATTTTAAATACAATACATCAAATCATATGACAGATAATTAACTAGATAATTGACAATTAAGTAATTAATTTATGCAACCTAGTTCTAAGACAGAACAAATAATGAAGTTACTAAATCAAAGATTCTAAAACTAACTCTAATTTAAAATGTCTGGAAAATTCCAGAGACATAACAAATTACATCAAATGTTATATAAACAATTTATAAATTATTTAATAAAATAAAAACGACATTAATAATAATTAATTTGCAATAATTTTTTCTAATTAAAGGGTATTTAAACCCAGACGTTCAAGCTCCCTACAGTCATCTATTCTATTTAATATAACTGATCCACATGACCACATATATGTGAAAAAAATAAATGATTTCTAATATATGTATTTCATGCTGAACCAGCACTCATTAATTGGTCCAGATCATTATCTCTCATACATATTTAAAATAAGTGCTCAGTTTATATTAAGATATCAAATCTGCACACATTAACGGAAAAGTTTCAATTCTCTCCACTTCTTCAGCCATCCATATATATGTGTGGGAGATGATGATCCAGACCAACTGATGAGTTCTAGTTCAGCATGAAATATATATATATTGGAAATCATTTATCTTTTTACATTTATGTGGTCATGTGTATCAGTTATATTGGAATAGATGACTGTAGGGTACTTATTAAATAGCCACTGTACATCACTTGGTGGTACCGTTTCTGTGCAAAAATGTTTTAATATAATGTTTCTGGGCCAGGACAAAACAAAACACTTTTCTTCTTATTTAAAAATGTACGTTATTCTTCTAATATGTAAACAAGCATCTATTTTTATAGCGCAATGTTTATAATTGTAATTCACTAAATATCAGCCTTTTACAGCTACTGTACATGCGCTTTAATGAGTGTTAAATAATAAATGAATACTTTTCAGTGCCGATACAAGATATAGCATTTAAGAAAGAATAAAATGAATCACTTATTCTTTCCGAACCCAAATGTTTATATATGGGCAAATCTTAAGTACTGGCAAATTTAGCTACTGTACATGTGCTTTAATGAGTGTTAAATAATAAATGAATACTTTTCAGTGCCCATACAAGATATAGCATTTAAGAAAGAATAAAATGAATCACTTATTCTTTCCGAACCCAAATGTTTATATATGGGCAAATCTTAAGTACTGGCAAATTTAGCTACTGTACATGCGCTTTAATGAGTGTTAAATAATAAATGAATACTTTTCAGTGCCCATACAAGATATAGCATTTAAGAAAGAATAAAATGAATCACTTATTCTTTCCGAACCCATATATAAACATTTGGGTTCGGAAAGAATAAGTGATTCATTTTATTCTTTCTTAAATGCTATATCTTGTATGGGCACTGAAAAGTATTCATTTATTATTTAACACTCGTTAAAGCGCATGTACAGTAGCTGTAAAAGGCTGATATTTAGTGAATTACAATTATAAACATCGCACTATAAAAATAGATGCTTGTTTACATATGTTTGAGTTTCGCTTGAAAGTGACGTTTAAGTAAATTCTAAGTAATTTCGTCGATGTCATTAAGTCAGACAATGCGAACTGTAATTTAAAGTGAATGATCTATCTTCACGCTTTATTTGCCAGTACTTAAGATTTGCCCATATATAAACATTTGGGTTCGGAAAGAATAAGTGATTCATTTTATTCTTTCTTAAATGCTATATCTTGTATGGGCACTGAAAAGTATTCATTTATTCTTCTAATAGTAAATGAAATGTAAACATTTAAAAAACCCACTTGATTAACAAACTAATCAGCCCAAATGAAAATGAAATTCCATTCAATTAAATTGTAGCACATAGGACTGGAATGTGCAGGGGTGGACCGATGGTTTTGCCAATCTGAAGGATCGTCCAAAAGATGCATTACTCTGATTACACCAAGATTATGATTTCCAAAACAATGTGCAACCTCAGATAAGTTTATATTATTCTTAGCATTCTACATCAAACGTCAAAAACAAAACACTTCTCTTTTTATTTACAAATGTATGTTATTCTTCTAATAGTAAATTAAACATTTAAACAAAATTAAAAAAAAACAACAAACATTTGATTAACAAACCAATCAGCCTGAATTAGATTAAATTCCATTAAATTAAATTTCAATGCATAGTGTTGGAATGTATGGAGGGAGGGGGGCACAATGGTTTTGCAGATCCGAAGGATCGTCCAAAAGATACATTACTCTGATCAAACCAAACTTACGATTTCTTTTTTTATATTGGACTATATCCATCATCTAATATGTGTGTTGAATGTCTTTAGAAAAGTTTAATTTTAGTTAAATATTCCAAATGCATTCAACTGTTAGTAATATCACAGCAAACAGGTTAGTATATGCACCAACTGTTAGTAATATCACAGCTAACAAATGTTGGTAATATCATAGCAAAGAGGTTAGTATATGCACTAACTGTTAGTAATATCACAGCAAACAGGTTAGTATATGCACAACATTTCGAGAGGTATTTTTCTCCCCTCTTCTTCAGGTGCTGGCCTGACCAGTGTTAGTACCAGCATGGGATTCGAACCTGTGTCTTTAGATTCTTGATTATTGAATTTTAAGGTAATGCTCTAACCAACTGAGCCATCCTGCCAAAGGCAACAGTATGTAGTAATTTTATATAGTTGTATATGAGGTTCCTCCTGATTTCTCCACTTTTTCCTCAGAGCAAAGTTAATTAGTGGTTTCCATACATTATGTATAATCACACTAGGTTGGCTTATGGGATTTTTTGCTATTGTCATGTGAGAAGCTTCTTTAAATTTTCTTTTTTGTACCTTTTCCTCTTTATCTAATATTTTGAAGAAAATTTAAAGAAGTTGCTCACATGACAAAGGCAAAAAAATCCCATAAGCCAACCTAGTGTGACTATACATAATGTATGGAAACCACTAACCAACTTTGCTCTGAGGAAAAAGTGGAGAAATCAGGAGGAACCTCATAGATAAGTATATGAAATTACTACATACTAATGCCTTTGGCAGGATGGCTCAGTTGATTAGAGCGTTACCTTAAAATCCAATAATCAAGAATCTAAGGCCCCAGGTTCGAATCCCATGCTAGTACTGTCACTGGTCAGGCCAGCAACACCTGAAGAAGAGGGGAGAAAAAATACCTCTCAAAATATTGAGCATATACTAACCTGTTTGCTGTGATATTACTAACAGTTAGTGCATATACTAACCTGTTTGCTGTGATATTACTAACATTTGTTTGCTGTGATATTACTAACAATTGGTGCATATATTAACCTGTTTGCTGGAATATTACTAACAGTTGAATGCATTTGGAATATTTAACTAAAGTTAAACTTTTCTAAAGACATTCAACACACATATTAGATGATGGATATAGTCCAATATAAAAATACAGCTAGAACGCCATCACAAACCTTCAGAAAAAAACTTATGATTTGTTTCATAGCTCTTCTTGTGAAAACATGCCTATTCATGTGAGTTCTGGGAAATGGTGTTTGGTCCTATTCTTTTGCAATTCTTTTCACCTTCCAAGCTGTGTAGGGAAATGCATGAATGGGCTTACAATTATTAGTATGTAATACTATGTCAGCTAGGGTCTAAGATCATTACTTCAAATGCACATTAAAAGAGTTATGGCCAGTTGAAGTACATACCCTCTCATATCATATGGTAGTGATCTGTAAAGTGTGCACTATTTGCATAGTGTTGTGAAGCACATCAGTGGGCCATAATATTTGTGTGCAATCTATCTAGGCCTGCTAATGGCTAATATGAACAGAACTGTTTTATATGTCATAAGTTTGGCTGCAGAAATGGCGTATTTCTGTGTTTTTCACAGAAACAGTACCACCAACCGATGTACAGTGGCTATTTAACAAGTACCTACTATTGACTTATTTGTATTAAAATATTTTTTTTATAAAAAAACATTACTAATCCATGTTATCTATTTGTGTGTTATTATTAACAGTTGCTTGTATTTGAAAAGTTTAAAATTTTCTAGACATTCAATATTTAATGATAGATCATGGAAATAGTCCAACTTAACACAAATTAATTTTAAACTTTAATGTATTATAATAAAAAATGAAGACTGCCAAGTTTTATATTTTAATAGTAGGACTGATATTGTTTGGAATGAAGTGCTAATTTAAAAAAGGATCCAGAAAGAAATTTTACTTTTTATATGAAAAAGGGCCTATTATTATTATATTTGCTCCAAAAGAATATAGCTACACAAGTTATCATAAGTGGAATTGATATCTCTCTTCAAAGTAAACATACCAAAAGAAAGGCTAAGACAAATTACACAAGTGAATAATGAACTCTAATGTAACTATTTTTAAAGAAAAAAGGAATATCAATATTATTTACTAAATTAGATGATGAATTTATAAGAGTATCAAAATCTTCATACAGTTGTGTCACCAAGTGCAAGTCTTCATAATCAATGGATGCAGGAATGTTTGTGCATAAAATCCCTATCTAGTGCTTACTCATATAACATTCACAGATTAGTTTCTAGCTTGGCTTTTATCAGTGAGGAGCCTTGAATTTGAAAGCACTATACCTAAATCTTAGGATCTAATGCAACCATCTAGAAGCCATCTTTTATTTATTTGGTTAACTATAAAGCTAAATGTCCAAGATGAAAACACCATAATGTTTTCAACCCAATCTCATTTGCCTGTATAGCCATATAGTTCTGAACTCAGTTTAGCATCTGTACATTTTGGTGTCTTTGACTACAAAGGCTTGGTGGCATTACTGTATGGAGACTTTGGTATTCTTATTAACAGCATATGTAAGCATATGAAAATAATGATTACAAACAACACATAAATTGAACATCTATATTCATATTTATATTCAACATCAATAATTCTTAATCAATCAAGATTGACTCCTTGTATACAATTTCCATAGTTTGTGGTTTTCCACTTCCAAAGTTTGTGGAGTCTATAATTGTGCAACATATAATGATATCTACCCTGGTCTGTTAATTTTCGACCAGAGTTTTCCTGGAAAGAAGAAATCTGATACCCTTGGTGGTTAGGATCAGTTATTAGAGTGTGATTATTTGTACTGGAGTTATTCCAGTCATGTATCTACAAACTGTTGATATCCAATGTGGGTGATTGCTGAGAATTTGCCTGAGATTTGGGTGACTGATCAGAATGAGATTGATTGGATGATTTGGTAGCTCAACAAGCTTGTTGAATTGATTGATAGTTTCCAACTTGCATCTGAGGTTAGTTGGAGAAATATTTGACAGTACAGGTAGACATTCTACTGGTGTTGATATAAGAGTGCCAGAAATAATTTGCAAGGTTTCATTGATCTGAGTATTCACAAGATTAGTATATGTATTTCTGCACTATACTGAAGATCAGTACTCAGCCACAGAGAAAACATGTTTTTAGTCCAGAAGTCCTAAGGATGTCAGTGTTAGAATGCCCTGTAGTGCCTGAACACTTGGATATAATATTATTCCTGGTAGAATGCTTTTTTTTTAAATCTGTAAGATGGGGATTAAAGGAAAGAGTTTGATTCAATTTAATCCTCCAAGTATTTTGGGTATGATTGATTTGTAACTTTGTAGTTATAGAAATTAACATTAAGTTTTTTTTTTTTGGCTAAATTATTACTAAGATGATATTCATATTAACTTTATAGAATAATTGATTAAAAGCAATTTGATCAAAATTAATAATTATTTTCTTTGTTTTCTTATTATATAGCCCACATTTTTTAACGTTTAACAATTTGACAGTATAGAAGACCTTAAAGTGTCCATAAGAAAGATAATATTTTTATGAATGCATGCATACACAATATTGGGTCAATTATTTTACAATTCTATAATGTAAAATAGTAAAGTTTATTTTTAAAATGAGACTATTTATCATTTATTGATTTTTAATAATTTTTTCAAAAATTAGTTATTACAAAGAATGTTATTTTGTGTAATCCCCCCCCCCCCCACCACCACACACGCATTAAAATGCAGAGAAAAATTAACTTTCAATCCTTGTAGTTTAATTAGCTGAAAAATAAAAAAATGTGATTGATTAATATGATTACTGTTTTAGAAGGAGAAGAATAATTATTATTCTTTTCTTTTTACAAATGACAGTTTTAAAAAAGAAAAATATAAATTTCTGAACAAATATTTTTTTTAGTTTATTCTTTAAATCTCCAAATCATATCTTATTAAGAGTTTTATGGAATAATTAACATGCAGTTCTAATTTACTTAGGACCCTAAAAATATCAATGCTTTTGTAGGAAAAAAAATCAACATTGTCTTTCTAAAAGAAAATGCCTGAAAAAATTATCACATGTGTTGAAAAGTATATTTCTTCAAAAACTACTGAGAAAATAAACTTCATTTACAGAAAAATGAAATAAGACCACATGTAAGCACATAGTTGGAAAATAAACTACATTATAATGTTTAAAGGAATGCCAGAAAAGTACATGCATCCTATTACTAGATTTTGTGAAAGAGAGGCTAGAAATTCACATTCAAAATAATGTCCAAATTAATGGTATGTCAGTGTGCAATAAATAAAAGATATAAACTAAGACTATATTGGCTTTATTAGAAATAATAGAATAGTAAAAACATAAAGTAAGCTTTCCAAATGAAGATTCAAATAATGTTTCAAACTTAATACAGAATAAAAGTATAAAAATACATTTATTGGTTTAAATATTTTATATTGGAGCACAATGGGCATTTGAAAAAATATTAACTGATTAAGAAATCATATCAAAAATAGTAAATTATACTTTAACATTAAAGGAATTTGTTCTTTTATATTTTTTATGTGTAAAATAATTGTTTAATTTGGTTTGTAGTTATGATTATATTTGCATTATTAAAATAAAAGATAACTGAATGGTTTTATTGCTCAGGAATCCATATGAAGTTTGAGTACCAAAGATTCCTGAAATGGATTGATCTGAGAAACCTTGACCCTCTATCACTAGAACAGAAAATGTTATAATGAATTTTTTTATACTTTTCTTATAAAAAGAGTTTACATAGTAAAAATATTTGAGTAAATGTGTGTATAAGGCATGATAATAATTAAATCAAATTTATCCTTAAACCAATAATCCATATGTGTTACATAAGCTAAACATTTTTTATTTACTTTGTATGTTAATGTCAAAAAAGCAATAAAATAATTTCCTTATATCATTGTCAATATTTTCAACATGGAGTATGTTATTAACTATATGAATAAGTCTTTATGTAATCTTTTCACTAACAATTGTGGCTATGGGATTATTTTTATCATTTATATATATATATTGTTTTTACTTGTTTAATAAATTTCAGTTAATCTTTTCTTTGTAGATTAGACATAATTATGATAAAATGTAAAATAATAATTTTAATATTGTACATAGCCTTCAGTTTGATTTCAATTTCTAAAAAATCTAAATTATTTTCTATAATAATTAATATCTTAAATGTTATTAGATGATTTGAACAATGAAATAATTTTACTATACCATTTTTAATTTCTAATAAGAAATGAAATTTAAAAACTTGCAGATGATCCTTCAATTTATATCCATTCACTTTCATATGGATTATTTTAATTATTGAAAAACATTAATACATATAATTTCCAACATCAAAATAAGCTTTCAAATTAGAATAACACTTTTCTTCTTGCCAAGCAGAATATGAAAACACTCCATTGTTCTGTGTAACAAGAGAATGATTTTCAAAACTTTGTTTATTGTCTGATATCAATCAACAAATTAGTATCTGGAACCAAAAATCAAGTGGCTAAAATAATTTTTCTTTAAAAATTTATTTAAGCCTTGACTCTTGTTTATATTGTGAGAACTCAAAACTTCATTTTTCCCAGATCATTAACTTATATTGCTTATTGGTTGAGTGAATTAAGGCTAGATTGCTAAATGGGGAAGTTTTGAGATCATCATCATTTATGGATTTTTATTTGCTAATACTTTGGCAAAAATAATGTAATAATCATTTTGGATGTAAAAAATTAAACATTTTACAAATGAAAGATCATTAAGATATATGTTTAATCACTAATATAAATAATATATTTGGTCTTTTATATTAGAAAAAAGAGTTTATTAATATCTTTTTATTAAATGTGGAGAATCTTAAAATTTTATTTAAGAAGAATGTATTTGCTTGATTTGGTAAACATCTTCATTACAAAAATAAGTGACCTAAGGGGTACAATCTTTTTCTCACATTTCTTTATTACATTTGTCACATGTACATTTATGAGTATTGCACTTTTGTTATTAAGTAGTTTTAAAGAACTTAGAAAATGAATTTGCTATCATAAGAAGCTTAATTGTTTGCTTGATTATGAATTCAAATTGTTCTTATGAAAAAGGTAATCTATTTGGAAGTTATATAAGAATGTTTAATTATAAGAGACAATTAGTCATCTAACATTAGACTAATCATCTGTGAATGACTATGTGGTCTGTATGAGCAAACACATCTCTTTCTTTGACTATACTACGATATTTAATTAATAGTAAACAATACATTGTACAGGCTTAAACCTGTATTAATATATGTAATATATGCAGGATTCGAATTCAGACTTTCACATGAACCACTACTCTCAGTGCCATATTGCTGACCCACCTGATCACGCACATGTTGAAAAGATAAATAATCACCAATATACATATTTCATGCTAAACCAGCAATCATCAGTTGGTCTAGATTACTATCCTCACACATATATATAATCAGTGCTCAGCTTTATATTAAGATAGCCAATTTTCATACTTTAATGGACAGGCTTCAAACTATTCCAACTCACAACTCTTCAGCCTTCCATTTCATTGAAAATCTGATGGTGGAATGCTCAAGGCCCTTGTTAGTGCCAAGATTGTCATCCTACCCATGTTGACATATTAGTCATTCTGACCCCTCATGTACAGGAGAATAATAGAGCAAGTCTACCAATTAAGATGTACAATAAACAAGCACAAAGTCACTAAAAAAAGAACATGCATACATTTATATAAATAAATAAAAAATTACATATGTTAAGTAGAGGATATAAAGAAAATAAAAGCATGACAACATGAATACAATTATAGGTGAATTTTCAGATAGGAATAAGAAGTAATTTTAATTAAAATAAAATTGTCACTTCTGGTGAAAAATGATGATTCTGTATAAGAATTGTTAAAATAATTAAAGAAAAGTATGAAGCACAATCATATGAATGTGGAAAAAAGATTGGAACAGAATCAAATGAGTAATGACTAATATTAGAAAGTGTGGATATGGAATGAAATCAAGTAGCTGTGGAGAAAAGTATTAAACAAAGTATAGAATTGAGTCGAATGAGTGTAGAGAAAGAATTGAAAAAGAACAAGAAGAATATGGAAAAGAAATATGAGAATTTACAGAGAAATTGTGAACAAAATAATAGAAAGAAAAATAATACAACTGTTTATCATAGAAATTACACGATTTAAAAAGAATGAGGCCACATTCATTAAATAAAATATTTACACAAGTAATATATCAATTATTGTCATTAAATAAGCAAAAAAAAAAAAGGCAAATCATAATTTTTATTTGTTTTCCATAATGTGCAATGCAGTCCGAAATATAAAATACATGCATATTTAATGTTTATTTCAGTTTTCCATTCCTAATTCAACAAAGTTTTATATAAATTTAATTCTGAATGCCACTGGCAGTATAAAACATGTATGATTTTTCTAAAAAAAATAGATATAAGATTACTCCAAACAAAAGTAAGGAAGCACATACTCTCAAGCTATTGCTTTGCTAGGTGAAATGTCTGTGCGTACTAAACCATATGTAAAAGATTATTTATTTTTGTAAATATGCACGGATATCTGCACTTGAATAACATTCCCTTTATTGGAGAAAAGTATTTTAGAAATTCGTTTGAGAGATTGTCCAAATTATAGATTAAATTAAAATAAAATTTGTATGCAAATAAAGTTAGTTGCACATAAATTAAATCGTATATAAGATACCCCTATTGTAAATGAAGAATAGAGAGGAAGCAGCTAAAATGGTTCGATTGGATTAAAAGTTAATGTTGATTCGAAGTGATATTAGATCAGCAGTAGAGAGTGGTTCAATGATAGACTAGTAGACCGATTAGCAATGATTAAATCTAAAATGGAATAGTGGCAAGTGAGAAATAGTTACTTGTTTGTGTATATAAAAGGTTATTATTAGCAAAAAAGAATTAACAGAAGCTTAATCAAGCAACATTGAGAATTTGGTAATGAAAGTAATCAAAATTCAACATATAAATTGTGAGTGCAAATGTAAGCACTGAGATTGCAAACTTTAATAGCTTATTTATGCTTATTTTTATTACAAGAGACATCTCATTTGAATGCACAAATAGAATAACTGGATTACTTCTGATGTGAATAAAGACTATTTTCACCTAAGGAAAATAAATAGTATAAGAAAATTAATGGCTATTATCTTTTTATGTTATTTTTACCACATTATTATTATTAAATAAATCGTATTATATATACATTTTGTAGAATATTGTTTATTTATTTAGCTCCCTGACTGGTCTTTAAAGACCTCAGGACACAACAAATCACATAGAAGACAGGATTGCTACAGGATTCAGCAGTATAAAACTAGCAATACATAGTAGAGTGGTGTGACAGGATTTGGATTGCTACAGGATTCGACAGTATAAAACTAGCAATACGTAGTAAAGTGGTGTGAATGAACAGTTTGTTGGACCCAGAGAAATTAAAAAGAGAAATAAATAGCTGTCAATACAGGATAACTTCTACTATGAATAATAAAAATATGGTAGCACTAAGTTCTGCAATCTGTGAGTTCAATGTAACCAACATAGGCTCATAGAAAAGTTATATAGAACACGTAGAGTATTATATGTTTATAAATAAAGTGGAAGATGAGTATCTCAAGGTATTCACCTTTATTTGCAGATCAAGATGTTATACAGCTTGCAAACAGAATTACTGATCCCAAACATATGGAAGAAATTCTATATAAGGAAGTTGTAGAAATTTTAAATGGATATTTCACTCCAAGAGTATCAAAATGTGTAGCATGGCTGAGAGTGAGAAACTGAAAACAACTACCATAAGAAAAATATGTTAAATATGATTTAGCTTTAAGAAAGCTGGTTAAACAATGTGATTTTGTTCTGGAAATAAATGATATATTATTGGACCAACTTCTATATGGCAAAGAGGATGAGAATTTTCAAAAAGTATTGCTGAGTGATCCTGACCTATGTTATAAAAAAGCTGTGGAAAAATGTATCGCACAAGAAGCTTTATAAAATATTGGAGTTTATAGAGCCATAGCAGTTGGGAAAATTTCACTAATAGATCAATATCTTGCAAAATTTATTACAAAACTCTGTAGTGATAGAAAAAAGAAAAAATGCTATTGGTGGCAAATTTAAATATTTTAAATATAAATATAGAAATAAAAATTGTAAAAACTGTGACCAAAATGATTAATTAGTATCTGGCTGTCATTTTGGGGACAGTAGAGCTATTAATTTTGTAAAACCAGGCCATAAATATGAATGAAGATTAAATTATGAGAATGTAGATTCAGTTTTATGTAAAAAATGAAAGTGGACAGTGGAGCTGGTCATCAATGATATCTTACAGAGATTGGATTAAAAATTAGTGGAAAAAGTAAAAGAAAGATAATACTTTCAAGATGTGACAGCTGTAGACATAAATGGCAATAAAAATGATATTCAAAGAAAAGTGGTAGTACCTGTAAACTTAATTTCTAATGAGAAATGGCTGACACTTTACATAGTAAATAAAAATTTAAATCCATAGTTAGGGAGAAATTGGTTCTGACCATTAGGTATTCATATAAATATAAATAATGACTTGTTAAACTCCAGAACTTTAAATAGTGTGGTTATTATAGCAAATTAGGTAGGGGAAAACTCTAGGATTCTTCAGACTCGATTAACAAAACTAGTACTACCTATTGGTAAAAATGATAAAAGTTCTAAATTGGAACAAATTTTTAGTAGGAGCAAAAATGTGATACATGACTTAATTATAAATGGATGGTGAAATAGTGAAAATAATATTGAAGAATATAAGAATAGTAAAATTACAGAATGGGTGGAGAGTTGAAGAAAAGACATGTTAAACACTTTCACCATCATTATGAAGATACTTTATCAGATATTCATCTAAATAAATCCTTAGAGGAAGAATTAGAGAAAAAAGATTTTTTATTGGAAGATTTAATTATGAATTTGGACCAAGGTAAATTAACTGATGATAAACAGGTGTTCGTATAGAAGAAAAATAAAGGTGGGGCTACTTCAAAAGAAGAAAAAGTTATTTCCAAAACTCTGCATAAACGTAAAAGCAAACTATTCTGACAAGTTTAAAAATATGGTAATAAATTATGTCCATATTTCTAGACTAGGAGAAGGAATGAAATGTCTGTACATATAAAACTGTATATATATATATATAAAATATTATTTTTGTAAATACATACAGATTTTTTTATTTTAATAACATTCCCTTTATGGGATCTTGAGTGATCATCCCAAATTATAGATTAAATTAGGATAGAATTGATATTCAAATAAAGCTAGTTGCATACAAATTAGATTGTATATAAGATGACCTCATTGTAAATGAAGAAGAGAATGAAAACATCTAAAATGATTAGACTGGATTAAAGGTTAGTGTTGATTTGAAGTGATACAGATTAGCAGTAAAGAGTGGCTCAATGATGCACTAGTAACTGACCAGAAAGTGAGAAGACAGTTAATTTGTGTACAGAAAACATTACTAGTGAATGATAATTAATAGAAGCTTAGTCAAGCAGCAGAGAGAAATATGAAACAGAGGTTAAAATTGATGTAAGTACTGAGATTGTGAACTTTAATAGTTTACTCTATACAGAAATTATTTATGCTTATTTGTGTTTCAAGAGACATTTGATTTGAAAGCACAAATATTACTCCTGGTGTGAAAAAAGACTATTTTCATTCCAGGAAAATAAATAGTGTATGAATATTAATGGATTATTATATTTTAATGTTTTTTTTTTACCACATTATTATTATATATACATTTCGTAGAATATTGTGTATTTATTTAGCTCCTTGACTGATCTTTAGAGACCCTTAAGGCAAATTATTGGTTAATGGTGATTATCTGATATAAATAATATGCATCATATAAAGATATTTTGTGAGCAATTGTTGCTTCTGACTAATAATCAAGTCATCTCTACTCATCAATGAACTTTATACTGTTATTCTTGTCAGTACATAACTCTCCTGCAATTAAGATTGACAATTTTGTCAATGGCAGTTTTAACAAGAAAATATCAAGAGTTTAAATGACTCTGTTAGTCTTTATCTAACTGAAAATTTATGTTACAAATATCTATGGTCATTGCTTCACTCATAATAATCTCTCATAGTTTTGCTATAGAGCCTAACTATGACAAACAGTTGTTACAAACAATTCATTCTTGCATTACGAAACTCGTATTAAGCAATTCTATACACAGACCATCCACAATTAAGTCTTTAACTACATCTTTTCAAAATATATTTCTAGATATATTCAAATCTTACATATGTCCTAGCTGAACGCTTTTCTACATTGTTTCGTTTAACACAATACACAGCGTAGTCAGTAATTTAATCTTTATTGTTTCTGTATTTCTGATAGGTTTGATGATTTGCGTATCTAGCTTACTAGCACATACCTTCTAATTTGCCTGCAACTGTTTGATTTTTTCTGGATGAAACAATTTTTATATTGACACATAGCACAAAAGAATATGCTGCATACAGCTAACTATTCACATACAGATAAATAGATGTCGGTAAATAGAAGAATTGAAGACAGTATGGATTTATGAATAGTTACAAAAACAAATAGATTGTTAAATGTAATATTTTTAATAGTTATATATATATTACGGTAAAATGCAAATTTAAAATTAGAACGTTTTTATAGTTGAAATAAATAATTATCGGCATAAAAAAATAATAATCAATTATTTTTTTAGTGTCACCAGAAAAAAAATACTAAAACTGTCTTTGGTGATTGAACTAAAATGTCTTTGACCAGAAACAACTTTCTTCAAGAGCTTTCAGATTGATGTGATCCAAGAAAAAATACATCCCTTCACTTTCTTTTAAAAAAATAATAAATAGGAAATGGATTTTTGTAAAACAAATGACTTTCATTTTTAAGAAATATCTTATACAAAAACGCAATTTATAAAATAAAATAAAAAAACAGAAAAACCCTGTTATTTCAGTTCTCGGATACCATTTCTTTCTTTTCTGAAACGTAGATAAGACATGTAATGCCCATTGACTTACAAAAAAAAGAACAAAGCTGATCTAAAGTATGATTTTTTTTTTTTTAAAGTGAAGCAAAAAATTAAAAGAAACAATAGTAAGTATATTAGAAGAAAAAAGAAAATAAGCATGACAGTAATCATTGCCGTTGTTGCTTAGTAACTAAGCCGCTGTAATCACTGATGCGATAAAAAAAAAATCTACACATACCCACACACATATATATATGCGGATAAAAAAATGTAGCAATACAAAATGAATTTATTTTAAAAAATCACATTAAATTAATTTGTATAACAAATGATTATAAGATGATCTAGTTAGATTAAAATAAATAATCGAATGATTTTGTTACTCAAGAATTCGCAAGAAATTCGAGCGCCGGAAGTGTAGAGTCGGAATCGATCCGAGGACCCTGTACTCACGAGTCTGATACTCTACTACTGCAGCAAAACATAGGAGCATCTAATTAGATTCATCCTCCTTCTCTATAAATGAATGAAGGATCATGGGAATAATTTTTTTTAAAGATAAATCGTTTTTAATCGCGCGTTTTTTTCTTTGCTCCTTCTTAATGCATCTTAATAGTGAAAAAGCTTTTGATTTATTTTATGAAGTAATTGTAAATGTAAACTTTAGACTAATATGTATTAAGGAGAAGGTGAAACAATGGCCGATTACTATTGATGATATGCAAATGATAACATTTGGTAATAGTATGCTATTATCAAAATATTTCAACCTAGCATAGTTCAGCCCACTTAGCATATATTCATAGAATATATACCAATTATATTTTACCCAAGTGTAAACATTAATTTATTATTCTAAAAAAATATGGGAGGGGGGGGTGATAATAAAATCCAACATTTTTTCTTCAAAAATATAAAAAATTTGCAGTTTTAGTAATAGGCAATAATACTATTAGACAATAATTTACTTCTTTTATGCCAGATTACGTGAATGAAATATATATTTTATTGATAACAGAATATTTGTAAATAGTAAATGTATAAAATAATAATAATTACATTCATTAATATATAAAAATTCATAGTAACTTTTATTCAAGTATCATCTTATACGTTGTTCAAATAGTTGGAGAGTGGAGAAAATTGAAGCCTGTCCATTAAAGTTTGAAGATTTGTTATCTTAATATAAACTGAGCATTGATTATATATGTGTGTGGGAGGTGATGATTTGAACCAACTGATGAAGTATGGTTTAACACGAAATACATATATTGTAGATCTTTTGTCTTTTTTGCATATATGTGGTCATGTGTATCGGATGTATAAGTTGGAGTGGATGACTGAAGGGTACTTGAAAGTCTGGATTCAAATCACTTCTAATTATATATATATATTAATTAATAATTAAACAACTACATTATCCAAAAGAATGGATATAAGTTTTGTTGGATATTTACTTACACAATTGATAAATATTTCAAGATGCTTTGCTTCTCAAAATTTTATACACATACCCCTTTTGTATGAAAGATTATGTAGACTATTTATTTTAAATTTTTTATTAAGTTTGGCACACTAACTGTTTGAAAAAAAAAAATCCACATTATATTATTGGGCCATGTTTTGTTCATAATATTCCTGAGTAGAAATATTAGGGAATATAAGTATGTGTTAAATCACCCTTTGTTATTGTTTTTTTTTTTTTTTTTAGTATATTGTAGTTTTTATTATAAAATATAATGGAACAACATATAGGTCTGTGTGAATAACCACAGATGCATAGTAGAGATGGAAATTTTTTACATATTTGAAAGCAATTGCTTAAAGTTGATTATGAGCTTGTAAAATACAAGCCTAAAAATTCAAAGTATGGCCAAATTTGAAAAATGTATAACATTTCTTCTGAATATCAGTTACATAAGACCAATGCAGATTTAATATTTAACTTGAATCAGTTTATGAGAAAATTTTTGGTCAGTATTGTATCATGAAGTAAGTTGAAAAGTAATTCTAACCATGATTGTGAACACAGATTTTGGAATCTATTAGAGTTTTAGCAACAGCCAGGATTAAACAAATTTTTAATCAGTGATTAAGTATGAAAGTATTGCAGTGTATTTACATTTTAAATTAATAATTCCGTATTATTGTGAAACTTTTATTTGAATTATTAAAATTAGTGTTAAAAACTGTTGATAAATTAAAAATATTTATGGGCAATGATAGCCAATAGAATAATACAAATGCTGGCAATATAGTAAATCTCCAGATTTGCAAAGTCTTCACATATTCAGTTTTGTAAAACTGAATAAAATATTTATGGTTCAAAATATAAAAGCTACTACCATTTTATAGAATTGAATGTATTAATTAAAATTTAATTTAACAATCACTCACTTTTGATGAGTAATAATCATCTGACCTTCAAAGCAACTAATCATTTGTTTGTTTTTTTTTAAATTAATAAGTAATTACAGAATGATTTGTGTTATACTTCATACAAATTTAGGTTTGAAAAAAGCTATCCCAAAAGCCAAAATTCAAAAAATGTCATTTCTAAAGATCATACCATCTAAAAAGTTAACTTATTGAATGATTAAATTCCAAAATTATCAACATATTGATAAACCAGCATCATAACAATGTTTTCACTATGTATATAATTTTTCATTAAAAATACATTTCCAAAAATTAGCTTTTCATAAGTAAAAATTTATTATATTAATTTTAAACTAATATAAAATTGTGATTATTTATTAAGCACATAGGAAGTATGTAAATATTTCTAGAGAAAGACTTTAACCATTATCATATGCTCTTTGAACATTTATAATAGTCAAACAATGTCTTTTTTTGACTAGAGAGGGACCTCTCAAATCTCAACACAAATAGTGACATTATAAAGATAAGAACAGCAGTCTTATCTTTAACTTAAATTCCCACTTATATAGGCCAATATGAAGCATCTTGATTTGGGAGCATGAAGCTATTAGTCTCTTCACTTATAAAGTCTCTATCTTGTGGTGAGGTTTGGGAAGTCCTCTATAGTCAAAAAAGATATTGTTTGACTATTAAAACATTCAAGGCACATATGATAACGGTTAAAACTTTTCTCTAAAAGTATTTACATACTTCCTATCCATTTAATGAATAATCACAACTTTACATTAGTTTATACATTTTCAGTATAAAGATCATAATATTAACTCATTGTAAAACACAAGATTTTGTGAAGATGAATTTGTAAAAGAAATTGTGGATTTAAATGTGAAGAGACTAACAACTTCATGCTCCCAAATCAAGGTGCCTTAGATTGGCCTATATAAGTGAGAATTTAGGTTAAAGATAAGATGACCATTCTTATCTTTATAAAGTCACTATCTTATGTCGAGGTTTGACAGATCCCTCTATATTAAAATAAAAGACAAAAAAGACATCGTTTGACTATTAAAACATTCAAGGCACATACAAAAAAAGTTAAAACCTTATATTAATTTCAAAACAACATATCAAAAGAAATTAGCACATATAATATATATATATTGTGATGAGCGCACATACTATGGTCACACATGTACCTACAAAACATCCACAAATTAGAAATGTTAGGGTTGGAAAGATATAAATAAATAAGAAAGAAAAAACGGGCTTGGAAATTAACAAAACCAAGAACTGTTGAAAATTAGCAAAACAAAGAGAAAGAGAGGGAACTAGAGTTAACAAGATCGTTATCTTTTGCTAGTCAAAGTCCGAATTTTGATAAAAGTAAATATTAAATTATAATATTACCAGCATAAGGTAGGAAAGTTAAAGCAGTAAAGAAACATAAATAAAGCATGTAGTAAAATATGATTTAGGAAAAGTAAAGTTTAAAAAAAAAAGGAAAAAGAAAAAACTTCGATAGCGCGGAAAAAAAAACCTAGAAAATTAATATGTTCGAAAAGATAAGAATCTGGGCTTCAAAGTACACATTTGACGATAAACGAAATGCGGGTTTTATGGGGTAGAGTTAAAGCAAGAATTAGATAAAAAATAAATGATTATTAAAATTTAAATAAGAAATAAAGAAAACATGCATTAAAATTTGTGTAAGTAATCAAAGAAAAATAAGGAAATAAATAAAATGTACGTAGTGCTATAAAATCATATAAAATAAAGTTACATATGGCCGAAGGCATAGCATGGGGGGTGTAGGAACAACAAGTGGAAACAAAGAATCTAAAGGACAAAGACCATTGGAATGTTTTAATTAAAAAAAAAAAAAAAAAAAAAAAAAAAAGGGTGGAGAGCTAAGGAGATAAAAAGGAGAGATTAGAGCTTGAGACTTCGAGTCGACAAGGTGAACGGCTCCAAGAATCAGCCGACATAGCAACCAGATGACTTTTACCATCGATATGTCACACAGTATGACGCTAAGCATCATGATCGCGGTCAATCCGGACTTCTGTACCAATGGTTCTGCAATAATGTAACAGCTACGGAAGTAACGCCTGCCTATGGACTTCTGTAGTGGCCCGACCTGTGACGCCTCATCCTCCATGCCTTATTAACCAAGAAGCTACATCCTGCCAAATATAATCTACGACCGTCCCTCCTAAAGAAGTGGATAATCCACGTGACGGTTGACAACACGTCGGAATGAACTCAAAGACTAAACCCTAGGTAACTTAAATATTATTTTATATATCATCAAATGTGCACATAAATTCCATAGACAATGGCCAAATGCCTTTCATGAATGGTAATGACATTCTTTTGATAGACAGCTAGGCTAATGAGTTATAAATGTGACAGCATTTATAATGATTGCAAGTATTTATTTATAAGAATTTCAAGTATTTATTTCCTTATAGCACTATAGAATATAATATGTTTAATTTTTATGTTAATGTTTCTGATATCTTTTATTATCAAATTATTTGTTAGTATTAAAAATATATTAATTTATTTAAATCTGTCTTGTCTCATTCTTCGCCACTCCACAAAATAGTCTAATACTAGGCGGGTAGAAATATTATTTCATTTTTTTTTATTCTTTTAATTATGAAATTAACACGTGAAACGTTGATGGTGCAGGGTTTTATCCTGTAAAATTTATAAATTAGCCAAGTGCTGTAACTGTAATATCTTACAGCAGCCAGGAGAAAGTTGATCGGGAAAAATACAGATTCGGTCAAGTACGGAAATTGGTTCGTCTGTTTCCGTATTTCTCTCTGCTTGAGGTAGCGGAAGGTGGACGATTTTGAATAATAAGAATTCCCCATTACATATATAAGTGATAGGGAAGTTGGAGCTTTTTCGATCGTCCTGTGCCCGTTACAATATATATATTGTAGCCATGTAGCTACATTGTTGTAATAAAATAATAATTGACAGCATGCTACTTAAGTTCAGAATTATTTAATTCATGGAGTAATAGTATTTAATCTGCTCATTATGTTTTTAAAAATAAAGGATATTTATTTAAATATTTTTTTCTCATATCATGATAAAATGAAAATTTTCAGATGTTAAACATAAGTTCAATATTTAAAATGTATTATAAGTTATAAAGAGTTGTAAAAGAGATAGAACTATAAAAACATTTTTTTTGTTATCTTTTCAATAATTTTATTCTATTTCCCTATTTAATTTTTAGTTTTGAAAATTACTGAAAAAAAAAACCTCTTCAGTAAATTATTTTACAAATATTTTAACATTAAGAGATATAAAGTAAATAAAAATTTATATGTGTAAAGTTTTTTTTTATATATAAGAAAAGAACTTTTAACAATTTGATAAACTTCATAGAAGTTTTTTTTGTATTCTTTATCTTTCTCCAAAAGAAAAAGGCAATGTAATTAATCTAATTATCTGTTTTTTCTTTTGGCAAGAAAAAAAATTGTAATTAAAGAGAACAAAAAAACTATGATTTTAATTTAAGTTTTTGACTTGCTTTCCAATCTCAGTGTTGAAGGAGGAAAATAGCTGAACAATTGTTTTTGTTAAAATTAATATAATTGGTTATTATTAAATTTGGTCATGTAGAAGACAGAATTATGATTGATTGAATACATGTTTGTTTTAAAAATAAGCATGTCAGTCAATCAGTTGACCCCAGTGTCTTATATGAAGCAAGAATTCTTGACCCAGCTGTTGAAGAGGGCAGTCAGTCTTGATCCAGATGCTGAAGAAGACATTAGAAGGAAAAAGTTCTAATCAAACTGTTGAAAAAAACAGCAGGAAAATTTAGCTGTGAAAAGCACATTATGGATTTAGCTATAAAATTGTTTTCTAAGATGAATACAACAATGTGCTTAGTTTAGCTAAAGGCTAGACATTATCTTCATCCATGTAATCTGTTTTATTCAAAATAAAAGTGTAAAGAAGAGGATCCCTGAAGTAATCTGCAACCTTGTCTCCAATCAAAAATATGAGTATCTCTGTATTAATTTGATCTGCAAATTTTAATGTAAAAATGGATAAATTCTTGCTGTTTGTTAGCCTGAAATCTTCTATTGCCAAACAGAAAGAAATGTATGTGGTGACTTGAAAGTGAAAAATCTTCAAGAAGAAAACCTACATGGAAACACTAAAAATTTATAAATGCAATGAAGGTCTCTCAAGAAAATTAAAACTATGATAAAAAGTATTTTTATGTGCACATTATACTCTCATGTAGAGATACATTTTCTATAGTAATGAATAATTTTATTAGGACAACATTTTCTTGTGAAACATTATTTATTCAAGTGATTTTTTTCTTTTAAAATTATAAAGGAATTTTTAGACAATTTAATTTTTATCAAATTCAACATTCCTTTTTAAATGTTTTTTTGTTTTATGTTATCCCCCCAAATTTTATACAAAGAGTTAAACAAATTTAATTTCTTATCTTTGATTAAAAAGCTGTTTTTCAACTTTTGTTATAAGAAAATAATTTAATAAATAAAAAACTTAATTTAAGAAATAAAATCAGCTGGTCATTTTTTTTATGAAACTATATTTTTGAGAAGAATGTATAAATTTAAATTACTATATTATGATATTTTTAAAAAATTCTTAATTATTAATCAGTTAGTTATTAAAAAATTATTTAAAAATTTTCTAGTGAGATGTCTTTATTCCTTCAGTTATCTGTTCCATGATTTGGCAGTGTGCAACTTGATTTCATTACAGTTGAATGTTTTAGGAATTTTTAAATTATCCTAGTAAAATTATTTAAAATAAAATAAGAGTAAGCTATTATATTTATTTATTGCCTGTTCACAGCCATGGTCCCTAGAGTTCTTGCTTCTTGAGCTAGTTTATAGCATAATGATTATATAAATGTAGGTATTTATGTTGGTAATTGAACATTGAGGTGATAACTGTATGACACAAAGGTATCACATTTACAAACCATTCACTGCATTTTGTTTTGTTTTATTAGAAATTTATTCTATAGTTGGCTGATACACTCATGGTATCATATGCCAGAGCATTGATGATGATCAGTATGTATCAGCATCTCAGCATTTTTTATTTTGAGTGATGGGTTAGCATTTAAGTCTGTACATCCAAATAATTGTGATATATTCTTCCCTGAGTTTGGCAGTGGCTAGATAAGCAGCCTGTTTTATATTATACCCCTTTTAAATCCAGTCACAAGGTTGACTGTTGATGATTTTATGATGTTGATTGTTCATCATGATGGATGAGTTGATTAATTTTATTTAATGCTGGGTGAACTTAACAGGAGTATAATTTATTAGTATAATTACTTATAGGTTAGTCATTGCTGATTCCCATGTTTCTCTGCTTGTTTGGCAACTTATTGTTCATTGGTTTGATTAATAATGATAATAGTATTCCATCTCTCCAAATCACTCCTAATACTCCATACAATTATAAGATATATTAATAATTTGTTTCAATAAACTTCTATTTCTCATTATACTTGATACAAATTTTTGGTTGGTTTCTATTTCACTGGCTTATATTTCAACCTTTATATACATATATCATTAAAAACCAATCAACACTTAGAAAATCTCAATATCAATAACAATCGACTGGTTTTTAATGATTATTTACAAATGCATTTAACCTTGAACACTATCTATCTATCTATCTATCTATCTATCTATCTATCTATCTATCTATCTATCTATCTATCTATCTATCTATCTATCTATCTATCTATCTATCTATTATCTATCTATCTATCTATCTATCTATCTATCTATCTATCTATCTATCTATCTATCTATCTATCTATCTATCTATCTATCTATCTATCTATCTATCTATCTATCTATCTATCTATCTATCTATCTATCTATCTATCTATACCTACCTACCTACCTACCTACCTACCTACCTACCTACCTACCTACCTATCTACCTATCTATCTATCTATCTATCTATCTATCTATCTATCTATCTATCTATCTATCTATCTATCTATCTATCTATCTATCTATCTATCTATCTATCTATCTATCTATCTATCTATCTATCTATCTATCTATCTATCTATCTATCTATCTATCTATCTATCTATCTATCTATCTATCTATCTATCGAGAGAGAGAGAGAAAGAGGGAAGAAGCTCCTTTTCAGGATTTTAATACACATGTATACTGTAAATATATGATTTCTACAAATTAAACAAATAAAAATAAAACAATTTTAATTATATAGAAGGTGATTATCCCTCTTCACTAATGCTGTTAAACAGTGATGTTAAAATTTCCAGGATACTCTCACCCCAGACACAAAATAGAGGCTTTGAGAAAATAAGAATGACTCTCTTATTTTCAGACTCAAATGCACTTATAAGAGCCAATCTTAAGTGTCTAGAATTGAGAGCATGAATATATAAATCATTCACTTTAAATCCATTTCTTTTTTATAATCTTATTAGCACTTCTGACATATTATAATTTACTTTGTGCTAATATTAGAAGATGTTAAATTATGCAATAATAAATAAATTTTACAAGTGCAGTGTTTAGATTATAATTATATAGGTTGGTTCTTATAAATGCATTTGAGTTTGAAAATAAGATGGTCATACTTACTTTCTCAAAGTCTCTATCTTGTGTCTGGCGCAAGAGTATCCTGGCAGTTTTAACATCATTGTTTAATGGCACTAGTGAAAAGGGATAATTACTTTCTATATAATTACTATCTAAATACTGAGCTTGTAAAATTTATTGGGTATTATATAAAATAAATTTAAGCAATAAGAATATTTACATTATAATTTTTTATTTCTACAATCACTACCACAAACATAATATATCTCCACTTAAATAAGTAATTTTACCATTATTGTAATTGTTAATTTTTACCCATTCATATTTCCCCCTGCAATTATATTTCATTAAATAATACTAATTTTTTGATCAATTTTTGTGGAATGTATTATTACCAAGTACAAAGATGTTAGAGAAATGGCTAATCGATCTATTTGGCTTTGAAAAATATATGGTGAAATCTTCATTCAAATGTATTGACCAAATTAAAAACATTCTCCTCTATGAACAAGACTGCCTAGCATCTTTGGACATAACAGAACATTATTATTCTGTTTGCATACAATGTCCATCCAATCATTGTGCAGGTATTAGATCAAGCTGAGTACAATCCAGAAAAAATAGTATTTATCATCAACTGCCCAGCCTGGATACACAAAGACATCATTGTGTCTTTCAGAAACAGATATTATAAGACAGAACAGGGATGGCCTATGGGTCTTTCATAAGTGGGATCATTCCCAATATTTTTCTCAACAAGTTCAAAGAAATGATCTTATCCATGTATCATACATAGAACCCTGCATTACTGTACCTATGGTGCATTGATGACATCTTCATTTGTAACCCAGATTCTCTAATCACTCAAATCCATCAGGATTTCACACTTGCTTCATCATTGAAATGGACTAGAGAAAATGAAGAGAACTATAACAGCATCAAATTTCTTGATTTGTACATTCAATGAGACATGGGCTCATTCAATTACAAAATGCTCATCAGATCTCCATATATGTGATTTCATACACCCAAAATCTCTTACACAAACAGTGCACAAACTTTCAGGGTTTAAGGCATTCTTATTCAGAAATTTTTATCTTTGTAAATGTGAGTCCAATTAGTAAAACAATATTGACACATACATATCTGATCTGTGCAATATTGGATTTAAGTTTTCATCCTTCATTCAAACCCCAAGAACTTTTATTATAAAATGTGATACCTGCTTCCAACAACCAATGATATTCTTCCCTAGATACCGAAAGTCACTTATTTGATTCATAAAATTATCACTTTTTCCTATCGAGTTGAACTCATCCCCCCTCCCCTTATATCAGTTAATTACCACAGGATCTTCATTCTCAAATTGTATATAAAATTAATTGCCAGGATTCTTTCTGTTCATCTATAGTGAATCTCTCAGGCTAACCTATCTACCCATTTGGCTCAACATAAATACATGTATAACTGGGCAAAAACACATTTGGACATTAAATTTGTTTTTTTTTTTAACATCTCATTAATTCTGACCATCAATTTGAGCCTACAAATTTCAGTATTGTTTGCTCAGAACACAATGATGCTAAGCAAAAGGTCAAAGAATCTTAGCACATTTCTGAGGACAATTATGCCATTAACAGGAAAGAATCCTGCATTCCCTAAACCCCAAAAGTGGCTTGCTCTAACTAATTAATGCATATGCAAATAATATGCTAATTTTTTAGCTTTTAAATAAAATAGATTCATATTTCCCGTCTCAGTTACAAGCATTGCTATTTTTATGACAATTATCTGTCAAAAGCATGCTAAGCATTATAATATTTTTATTGTTAATAAAGCTGTGCTCTTAATACAGTTTTTGTATTTGCATATATATTCTATATTATTTGTATGTTTTGACGGATTTTATTGTTTTAAATGTTTGATGTTACATCATTTTATACTATAAAATCATAATTAGGAAGGCAGTAAAAGCAATATTATTACAAATAATAGTATATAGAATTACTTAAATCATATATATTGTATATTTACAAAAAAAATAATTTTAAACCTAATATTCTCTTTAGTAGTGCATCAGATTATTAGAGACAGCATTCTAATGTCTTGTATGCTGTTGCATTATAGATCAAATATCAGAAAAAATATTGTGTGGAAATTTTTCCATCCCTTGTTCTAAGTGATTCTAATTTAATCCAGATGTTTAACTTAATTTAATAAATGAAACAGTTTTTATATTATTTTTAATTATAAAAAATGACAACATATAGCAATCACTAATCTAATTTAAGTCATCTTAACTGCTAAATGTTTAAATTATACTGATGTTTTGTTTGTTGTAGTTAAATCTTTGAGTATTTTTATAAAGCATTGCCATCTTTTGATCATTTATAATATTATAAATTTAACTTTTTAATTATTATTTAAACAAGTATAAATCTTTTTTTTGTTCATATGTGAAAGCGTTGTCCGGGAAACGAACCCGGGCCAGCTGCTTAGAAGGCAGCTATGCTAACTGCTAGGCCACCAACGCTTGACTAAATCTTTTCTTCTAATAACAATAAAGGAATATCTACGCATATATATATATCATCATCATTATCAACCATTATCAATCCACTGCAGGATGAAGGTCTCTCCAAGTTTAATCCATCTTCTCCGATCTTTAGCTTCTCTTCTCCACATCACCCCTGCACACTTTCTTATTTCATCCATCCATCTCACATGTGGTCTCTTTCGGGTCTTTTACAATCTCTTGGAATCCAGTTTAAAATTTCAATTGTCCATCTATTATCATCTCTTCTAACAATATGTCCAGCCCAACTCCACTTCAATCTTTTAATTTTTTCAATGAGGTCAGTAACACCTGTTTGTT
Source organism: Epiperipatus broadwayi (assembly GCA_028023455.1). Taxonomy (NCBI): domain Eukaryota; kingdom Metazoa; phylum Onychophora; class Udeonychophora; order Euonychophora; family Peripatidae; genus Epiperipatus; species Epiperipatus broadwayi. The sequence goes on along the minus strand of JAQFVV010006202.1, from coordinate 1,707,243 downwards.
CTCTTACCCATACATTGCGTTTACGATCTCTTTTTGTTACTCCCAACATACATCTCTCCATACTTCTTTGAGTGGTCTGAAGTCTCTGTATTGCTCTTCTATTAAGTGTCCAAGTCTCAGATCCATAAGTAAGAACTGGTAAAACACATTTGTTAAAAACCTTCCTTTTCAAACACATAGGCATATTTCCTTTTAGTATCAAGTTATGTCTACCAAAAGCACTCCAACCAAGTTTAATTCTATGATTAATTTCCTCCATTATGTTTCCATCTGTATTAATAATCTGACCAAGGTATTTGTAACTGTTAACTTCTTCTAATTCATCATAATCAATCTTTATTTTCATATTTTGAGCAAATCGATTAAACATTACTTTAGTCTTTTTAACATTTATCTTTAGTCCTACTTTCCTACTTTCATCTGATAATTCCTGCAACATTTCCTGCAGATCTGAAGCATTATTTGCAAAAACAACTACATCATCTGCGAAATCTAAATGACTTAAATAATCACCATTTACTTTCACTCCTTTAGTTTCCCATTTTAATCCACAAAATACTTCATGCAGCACTACTGTAAAAAGTTTTGGAGATATGGAGTCACCTTGTCTTACACCTTTCTCAATGTTGACTTTCCCAGTGTCATTATGTAATCTAATTGTTGCTGTTGCATTTTTATAAATATTCTTTAAAATATGACAATATCCTGGATCTATACCTTGATGATCTAATGCTTTAATCACTGAAGAAATGTTTATAGAATCAAATGCCTTTTCATAATCTACAAATCCTAAGCATAATGGCAACTCATATTCATTTGTCCTTTCTATAACTTCTCTCAATACCTGGATATGATCTACTGTACTAAAACCACTTTTAAATCCGGCTTGTTCTCTTGGTTGGTGGAAATCCAATGTTCTCTGTAGACGAGTAGTAATTATCTTGGTAAAAATTTTATATAAAACTAATAAAAGGCTGATAGGTCTGTAATTTCTAATATCTTCTTTATCACCTTTTTTAAATATTAATATTATTACTGCATTCTTCCAATCATCCGGTACATCTTTATCATTTAGACATTTGGTATATAACTTTGCTAAAAAAATTTCTATTTCTTCACCTGCTTCTTTTAATATATCAATTATAATTCCATCATTACCTGGAGCCTTTCCTTTCTTCATACATTTAATTGCATGTCTCACTTCTTCATTTAAAATTCTGGGCAATTTGGAAGATGTAATAGATATAGGAGGTACTTGTTCTTTATTACTATATAATTCTTGATAAAAATCTTCTACCAATTTCATGATGTCATCTCTCCTTTTAGTAATAATTCCATCTTTTTTTCTTATTGCAGATATAAATTTCCTACCAATACCAAAATGTTGTTTTACATTCTTAAGACTTTTATATTCTTCTACAGCTTTCCTTGCTAGTTCACAGTTATACTTTCTTATATCATTTTCAACTCTTTTCTGCACCATTTTACAAAATTCAAGATATTCAATTCTTTTTAATGCATCATTTTTGTATATCTTCATATTCCTTCTTATCTTCATAAATTCTCTAGTCTCAGTAGAAATTTTATTGGTCAATTGCTGTTTCTTTCTATCTATCTATCTATCTATCTATCTATCTATCTATCTATCTATCTATCTATCTATCTATCTATCTATCTATCTATCTATCTATCTATCTATCTATCTATCTATCTATCTATCTATCTATCTATCTATCTATCTATCTATCTATCTATCTATCTATCTATCTATCTATCTATCTATCTATCTATCTATCTATCTAACTATCTATCTATCTATCTATCTATCTATCTATCTATCTATCTATCTATCTATCTATCTATCTATCTATCTATCTATCTATCTATCTATCTATCTATCTATCTATCTATCTATCTATCTATCTATCTATCTATCTATCTATCTATCTATCTATCTATCTATCTATCTATCTATCTATCTATCTATCTATCTATCTATCTATCTATCTATCTATCTATCTATCTATCTATCTATCTATCTATCTATCTATCTATCTATCTATCTATCTATCTATCTATCTATCTATCTATCTATCTATCTATCTATCTATCTATCTATCTATCTATCTATCTATCTATCTATCTATCTATCTATCTATCTATCTATCTATCTATCTATCTATCTATCTATCTATCTATCTATCTATCTATCTATCTATCTATCTATCTATCTATCTATCTATCTATCTATCTATCTATCTATCTATCTATCTATCTATCTATCTATCTATCTATCTATCTATCTATCTATCTATCTATCTATCTATCTATCTATCTATCTATCTATCTATCTATCTATCTATCTATCTATCTATCTATCTATCTATCTATCTATCTATCTATCTATCTATCTATCTATCTATCTATCTATCTATCTATCTATCTATCTATCTATCTATCTATCTATCTATCTATCTATCTATCTATCTATTGTACCCTATCCTTAAAGGGAAAACTACTGAACAAAACAATCAGGCTAACTGGGATATAACATAAACAATGACTATTAAAATAATAATGTTCTAACTAGCTCAAGATACATTACTAAGATACAATATCTAATAAAATAATATCTTTCAATGGATTAAATATAATATAACATATTTACAATAAGTAATTAGCGTTCCAACTATAATACTCAATCTATTCATTTTAATAATAAAATATAGCTTGCTCAATATTATAAATAAAATAAGGTTCTATCAAAATAACAAATATAATTGTGAAACTTTTTACATGAAACGTTCAGTAAAGTACATTGGCTTAAACATTGAGAATGCATGCCTAAAGACACATTTCCAATGGCATAGAATATTACCCCACCAAATTTATCAAATAAACTACTATGCAATACACTTATGTCTCCAAACATACACATCTAACAATTCTAAAATATGATTTATAAATTTATTACAGAAATAACAATACATTAATTACTTAATATTCTTTTAATAAAAATTCTAATTGGACATTTAACCTTTAACAATTTCTTATCATCTTTCAATAGAAAATTTTACAATTCTCCAAAATAATCATCTCAGGTTTATTTTTAACAAACTAATAACAAAATGAATGAATTAATTAAGACCCTGTAGTTAAATATGATGAGAGATTTTTTATGATATCTAACTATTCTTACAAAATAATAATAATAATAATAATAATAATAATAACAACAACAACAACAACAACAACAACAATAATAATAATAATAATAATAATAATAATAATAATAATAATAATAATAATAATAATAATAATAAGAAGAAGAAGAAGAAGAAGAAGAAGAAGAAGAAGAAGAAGAAGAAGAAGAAGAAGAAGAAGAAGAAGAAGAAGAAGAAGAAGAAGAAGAAGAAGAAGAAGAAGAAGAAGAAGAAGAAGAAGAAGAAGAAGAAGAAGAAGAAGAAGAAGAAGAATAAGAATAGAAGAAGTAGATGAAGAAGTAGATGAATAATAAGTAGAAGTAGAATAAGTAGAAGTAGATGAAGAAGAAGAAGAAGAAGAAGAAGAAGAAGAAGAAGAAGAAGAAGAAGAAGAAGAAGAAGAAGAAGAAGAAGAAGAAGAAGAAGAAGAAGAAGAAGAAGAAGAAGAAGAAGAAGAAGAAGAAGAAGAAGAAGAAGAAGAAGAAGAAGAAGAAGAAGAAGAAGAAGCAACTAAAATAAATGACACTCAACATTATAAAGATATAAATAATATAATAAAATTTAAAGTAACCATTGAACAATCTCTTTTTGCTTAATGTGGCATTCTTAAAAATATAATATATTGGAATATTGTGGCAATATCAAGTACATCTCCCATTGGTGTAGTATCAGTTTAAAAATAATTACCAATGATATTATTTTCTATGATGATAATAATATATTTTGTTACTTAATCAAATATAATAGAAATAATATCTAAGTAATCTTAGGAATCATGTGCCAAATAAGTAATATTTCAAATTATTAATTTCTGTAAATCATGCATGTAGAATAAAAAATCAAATAAGCAACACACAGATAAATCACAACTTAACTAAGATAAGTTTCAAAAACAACAGTTAACAAATTTATTTACAAATTAACAATAAATTTATAACATAATATAAAAATTTTTTTTTACAAAAGTAAAATAAGACTTGACATTATTTAACATATTTTTTAAAAAAAAATATTTACAATAAATCTTACCAATAAATAACAAAAAATAAAATAAAACAGCCTTCACTTTGGCCATTTCAAAATAAAATAAAACTTACAGTAGTAATGATAATATATAATCCTTATTCAGTATAATATTATTCTATTATTTTGTATTGGGAACAGTTACAATAAATTTCCCAATTTCTAAGAAGACTTAATATTGTACTTATAATCATATAAAATATATATTTCTTATAATGTAAGGCATCAATATAAGTTTATATTTAAAATACTTCACTTAAAATTCAACAAATATTAAAAAATAATAATTAAAGACTTCCTTTGCAGTTTAGCAAAAAATCATCCTGATATTTGGATATCAGAAATTTTTATACAAAAAAATATGAATATCTCCTCCCTCTGTAAAAATTAATTATTTATGCAAAATACTTAAGAGATAATTTCATAAAATTTTGTAACTTAAATGAATTTGAATTATTTATAATAAATTTAAAAAAAAAAACTATCCATAAATTATATTGCTTGACATTTGTATTACTTTTGGTTTTTTTATACTCTTACATTTATCATATCAGTCAAAATCATTTTTACTTTTCTCACTTTCATTCTGATTTGAATATGCATCAGTTTTGGGCTAAGTGATCTCTGCTACTTATAGTAGTATCAATCATTCCTCTCTTATGTTGTGTACTATGACAATCATCAATCATCTCAACATTATTTGGGAAAGAAATTTCTATATATTTCATCTTGCCCTCTCACAAAATTATCAACTTCATACAGTTTAGTCATTACTTTACCAACTTATAAAACTATCCTTTACAATGATTCCTGTGGTAATAGATAGTGATTAAAGTGTAGGGTATGGAATAATAACAAGAATGACTCAAAAGAGTATGTTAATATCATCATAGATCCAGTGCAAATCATAATAATAGATCCATATTCATCAGGCACTTAAGATTCAAGTCATGGCTCTATTATAGCACTTATTGATGATAAGAAAATGCAACTGTCCTTGGAAAATGATATACAGCCCTATGTTATCTGTATATTTTAATAATTTCACAATATGAAAATGTAATTCACATACAATAGCTTTCAACATATCCCTAACACCTCCCACCCTGAATAATTCACTCAACATTGTAAAACATACAAATTGGATTCTAAAATAATTTCCAAAACACAATATTAAAGAAACAACAAAGATCTAAATTCATTTCGGAATGTTTTTTTTTAAAAGTTTTTAAGCACAAATGATCTTGATAAATCATACATCAGTACTATATGTTTATTTACTTATTATTATATAACTTGGAGATTGGTATTAGGTCTTTCTCTGTATTGCAATAAATAATATTCATAAAAAATAACATATCAATAATGTAACAATGTTATATAATGTATGCATATTCAAGCATTCATGTTAAATAAATATTTTAAATATCCTTGGATGATTTTAAAACATTCACCTGCATTCATCAATTCTTTTATAAAAATACACCCAATGATAATTTTATCAACAGTTCATTCCACTCTTTAATATTAAATTCAAGCAATATTAAATATTAATTTTAAAATACTAATTAAGATATATCTTTTTTTAAAAAAAATAATTATTAAGCAAAATATAATCTAAACAATAAAAATAAATTTGCAATAATCTTAGTCATTGCTAAGATCATTCACAGAAATCCATTTCTTGGACCATACATTAAAAAAAAACAATTTTGATTGTAATTCATTTTGTTCAGAAAATTACTCTCTGAATATTAATTTTTTTAAACATAATAATAAAGATAATCTATTTTAAAATTAAATTTAAAATATAATAACAACAGGGTGGTTTTAAAATAATATAAAAAAATGTAATATTCTAAATATTAATGTTAAACTTAATATAAAAAAATAAAGTTTTAAAGTTACGGAAATATTTTTTTTTCCTCCTGCTTGTAAGTTAAATGCATGTCAGAAATTTGCTTGTCAGGAATTGTTCTGTTGCCTAGTTATGGTTAGACAGCTTTGTTCACAAATCATACTCTTGTCTTGGTGCCATATGTAGAAATGTACAAATAATAATAATAATAATAAAATCCAGTAAAAATCCAAGAAGAATATTAATCATCCTGAAGAAATAATTGTCCATTCCAGTTTTTTTCTGAGCATTCAGGCATATAATATCTTCTCAAAATAATTCAAGATCCATTTTATATGAAAATATTTTCTTACATACATTTTGGCAGTTGTGTATAGCAGATATATTTAATAAATATAATATAAGTAAGATTCACATTCTCCATTGATCAAAAACATTAGTAGCAAACATTGCATAATATATTTATTTAATATATTTATCAGCAGACTTGTAGTTTATTAATTAAAATAGATATTTCTTTCTTTAAAAAAATATGATTATTTATTCTTTGAAACATATACCTTTTTCACTAAATTTTTTTTTTCCAGGTAAAAAGACAGTTATATCATCCAAAGCATTTATTATTTAATATAATTTCAATCTTTTAAAAAGATGAATCAGGATTCATTTATTCCAAATAAAGTTATTTTTTAAAGTATACCATTTATATATTGATTTGATCAATAGCAAGTCCTTTTAAAAACATAAAAGACATTTCAAAGTCATCTTAAATTTGTCTTTAAATACATTGTTATTAAAACATAAGCCCATTTAGATTACTATAAAGACAAATTAAATGTGAATTATTACTATAAATTATATAATAAACAATCATTCATCATACTATAAAACATTTTAAATTCAGTTTTTAAAATTAGATGCAGAGTCTTAATTTTCTTTCTTTCTTCCAAATTTAACACAAGAATAATGATTTTTAATAAATATCTGATTCCTCTTCATTAACTTTAATAAATTAGCTGCATTGCAGTATGATAAAGTCATTTCAAATAAATGTTCTCTCACCTAGGCATACTCTTTACAAAAAGTACAAAGTTCTTATATAAATCTCCAGTCTTGTTACAGTATATTCCTTGATATCTGATGTTTATTTCCCCCAAATTTAAGTAGCTACTATCACATTCCATAGAATTATTGAGTCCTAAGCTAAGTTTTAAGTAGAACAAACTGACAGAGAAATTTAGGTTTAGGGAATCATCATTTAAATAGTTATTCCAATTGTATTTTTTTAAAATACTTTTAAGTAAAATAATAATTTTAAAAAAATATTATTGTCACAATATAAAAAAATATAGTTATAAATTTCAAGTTAAATCTCTCTTAATACAAATTTGTAAATTACTGAAAATCTGTCTAGACTGCCTTCAACCTCTGTTTTTATAGTGGTTTTAATCCAATGATCTCATTGGTCAATACTGCTTGTAACAATCTGCTAATTTACATACCTACATCAATATCATTTTTAAAATTAAGTTTAAAAATTATGAGCCATGAATTACTAAATATCAAATTATTTAATACCTTAAATATTTTTAGCTAAAAAAATAAATATCCTTATTAAAACAATTTTTTAATATTTAAATAACCTGAAATTGACTTAAAGTAAAATATTACATTTTAAAAAAATAATTTTATTCATTACTTTGCCAATATTATCTCTAGACTTAAAAATGTATTAACAAATTTTTGTTAACAAGCTAAATTAAAGTTTTCTTTCCCTAACTTTTTGAAAGCACATTTTAACCTAATATTAAATTAACTATCTTTTAAACAATATTTTAAACAAAATAATTACTTTAAACCTATAACATGAAATATTTACTGCTATAATTAAGCTATTCTATCTCTGTAGTATTTTTAAATATAAATAAAAATTAATATTATCTTTTAGACAATTTATTATATCATTTTATTATTTAATTCAGTTCAAAGAGTTCGAACTATCTAATATTTTTTATAAGTTCCTATCTACTGAATTTGAACTCCTATTACTTATAATATCAAAATTATATGCTAAAAATAACCTAAATTTAAATTTTTTAATATAGCTATTTTTCCAATCCTACCTAAATATCTGTACTAATTGTAAAGGATACAATATATATAATATTTTTTTGTTGGTTCTTTCCTGGAATTACAATATTTGTACTAAAGTATTTGAATATTACTGATTTTTTTTCATCATTTAAATGTTGTAATCAAGGTTGTACTTCATTCTTTATATTTCCCATGGAGTTACTATTTATTATCTCTCTGTTTATTATAATAGTTTTTGCATTTATTTCATATACTTTTTTCATTATTTTTAACTTTATTTAAATTTAATAAATATTTATATGAAATTTTCTTTTATATACAAATTTGAATTATATATATATTTTAATTTTTTGATGATTGCATTTATCATTTTATATTTATATTTGTTTATTTTTAAACTAATATACATATATATTGTTACTTTTTATTTTTTATTTTATTAAGATATTTTTTATTTATGTATTTTATATATAGAGCTCACAAAATAAGCTCTTAACAAGCTTTGAGAATATCCCCAACACCAGACCAGTTTCTGCTACTGGCATTGTCAGTGAGATACTAGGATTTTCAAGCATTAGATTAAAAATACTAGGAGAAGCTTTTATCTAATGTATAACTATTAAGTAGAAAATCTGAAATTTTCAGACATACATACAATCCAGCTATCTAACTTAAATAGCCATTTGGGACTGAACTAAGTTCAGATACACTATATATTAATAGCTTTCACAATATAAAATCGCCAAAGCCTTAATAGCAAAGAATAAAATTAAAAAAAAAATCAAATCAGATGTCACATGACCTAATTTAATAAGCTTGTATTTACAAATGTTATATATAGAGCTCACAAAATAATCTAGCAAACTTTGAAAATATCCCCAACCCCAGACTAGTTTCTGGTACTGGTATCATCAATGAGGTTCTAGGATATTGAAGGGTGTGGGTTGGAGATATTCTCAAAGCCTGTTAAGAGCTTATTTTGTGAGCTCTATAACATTTGTAAATACAAGCTTATTAAATGAGGTCATGTGACATCTGACTTGATTTTTTTGTAATTTTTATTTTTTGCTATTAAGGCTTTGGCAATTTTATATTGCTAAAGATATTAATATATAGTGTATCTGAATTTAGTTCAGTCCCATATAGCCCTTTAAATTAGGTAGCTGGATTGTATGGATGTCTGAAAATTTCAGATTTTCTACTTAATAGTTATACATTAGATAAAGTACTGGGCTTGTCATGGTATTTTTAATCTAATGCTTGAATATCCTAGCACCTCACTGATGACACCAGTAGCAGAAATTGGTCTGGGGTTGGGGATATTCTCAAAGCTTGTTAAGAGCTTATTTTGTGAGCTCTATATATAACATTTACAAATACAAGCTTATTAAATTAGGTCATGTGACATCTGACTTTATTTTTTTATAATGTTATTTATGTATCTATAAGTAATTATTAATTGTAGTTTTTTTAAATGTTATTTATTTTATTTTCTAATAGGTGTGTTAGAAAATAAAATTATAGCTCCATTTATTCTTCTTTTGAATTGGCATTTTCTTTATGAATGTTATCATTGTCTGATGTCCATTTTGTTAAACACCCATAGAATGTATTTTTTTTATATACATTAGTTTTAATATTAACATATTTTATAAGTATTTGTATTCACAAAGTTAATATAAAAAAAATTTCATTTCCATTTTGAACTTCATGTTTGTTTATTTTTTTTTGGTTTATTTCATTATTAAATAATTTACATCAACAGTGAATATCATGAAATAATAATCTATATATCATTTATGAAATAAAAGTTTATATTTTAAAGCTGTAAAATATATAAATTTTTTTTTTTCATGTATATATCTGCCAAACACCCACTTAATGTATTTCCACATTTAGATCTTTAATTTGTTTGTAATAACTTTCTTCAATATTTAAAAGTAATATTAGTGCAGCAGATCTTAAGTAATGTTTAAAGATCTTTTATATTTATTTTTATCTAATATATCTTCTAAAGATAAATTTATTGCATTAGCTTCATTAATATTTGTAAACATGCTATTGATATCAATCTTTACAAACATATACTTTTGTCACAATTATTATTAATAAATAATTTTAATTTATTTAAAAATTATATATTTGTTATCTTGGAATTATTACTTTGTTATTTCAAAATATCTACTGATACCATTTATATATTCTGATATATTCTGTTTATAAATTTTTGAGGCGCATTTTATAATAGCGATTTTTATAGTAATTTTTTTATGTTTATTGTTGTTGGATTATAAATAAAAAAATATATTTAAATCATTATAATATGATTTATTTTTGTTATTATTGTATTCATTATCTTTTTCTATTTCTATAAATTGTTTTTTTAAACACATCACACTTTTTTATAACATACAAATTTTTTTAATGATCAAAAAATTAAATAAAAAATAGAAACAAGATATAAAATTCAAATTTGTATATAAAATAAGTTTCTTCAGAAACCAGTGATTTGAAAAAAGAAAAGATTTATATAAAACCTCTTATAAAAAATGGTTATCTATCAGCAGTTATTAAAAAACCTTAAATAAACAACAAAAAGAAACATCAAAAGAAAAAGACAGTTATTGGTACTGTAATATATCATACATACCAAAAGTAGCAGACAAATGAAGGAAAATCTGAAATCAGTATAACATCAGAACATCTTTCCAGAGCCATATCACACTACAAGGAAGTTTAACATCTACAAAGCCTAAACTTAAAATGCTGAAAAAAAAACTGCATCTAAAAAATACTGTGTGAATGTGGAAGAATGTATATTGGTGAAACTAGTTATCCCATTGAAAAGCACTTACAAGAATACAATGTGATAATTATAAGAGAGAAAACATGTGTCTAAAGTAGTAGACCATATATGTACCAATGAACATATGTTTAATTGAGAAAGTACAAAAATATTGGATAGAGAAGAAAAAATACAAAGAAGAAAATTTAAAGAAGTTGCTTACATAATAATAGCAAACAACCCCATAAGTTAACCTAGGGTGACTATACATAATGTAGGAATTTACTAATCAACATTGCTCTGTAAAGAAATCAGGAGGAACCTCATAGATAAGTATATGAAATTTCTATTGACTGTTGCCATTTTCAGGATGGCTCAATTGGTTACAGCATTACCCTAAAAATCAATATTCAAAGAATCTAAGAGTCCAGGTTTGATTCCCATGTGAGTCCTGTTACTGATCTGGCCAGCAATACCTGAAGAAGAGGGGAGAATAATACCTCTTGAAACTTTGGGCATATACTAACTTGTATGCTATTACTAATATTTGAATGTATTTGGAATATTTAAATAAAATTAAATTTTTCTAATGACATTCAATACTCATATTAGATGATAGAAATAGTCCAACATATAAATACAAATAAGAAATAATGATTTATTATTATTATTTATGAAAATATAGTGACATTATATTTTGGTGCATATTATAAAATATATAATATTTATTATTTAAAAATAATTACTTATATATTTAAGTTTATAATGATGTTTAATTATTAATGCATATTTATGTTGTATATAAGAGTTGGCCAATGCTGCATGTATTGACAGTTTGGATAATTTATGAGAGAATGTGTTTATTTTAATATTATTAGTAGCAGTTTTAAATTTCCCATGGCTTAATTTTTATAGTGATTTAGTTTTGTAATAAAAATTTTATAAGATCATGAATAATGTCATGATAGATTAATGAGTGTGGCTAGAATGATGAATAATATTGTTATTATTTAAATATTTTATATATGTGGTTTTAAGTATAGTTACTCTTTTAATGCTGTTACTTTAAATATTATTATAGTATTGGGTTTATCTTATCTTTAACAGGCATTTCACCCATTGCTTCATCTAATTATCTCTCAGTGTACAAATTGCTAGATTACAAACTATTTATATCAAAGCTGGCTAGGTTTAGGTTGTCAATATGTTGAATTGTCAATTATGTGTGCATTGGTTGATTTCAATGTATAAATTTGAATATTAATAGCTGTTATAACAACATTTTGTTTGTTAAATATAAATTTTGTTTATTTTATTATTAATCACAATTTATTAATAATTTGAATAAAATTGTACAAAATATTGATATCCTAAATATAAATGTGACTCATAGTGAGTAAACTTGCTTTTTTTCTTCAGGATTTGCTATTAATTAGAATAATTTTTAAAATAATTTATGGCCTCCCAACTGTTGTGTATAAGTGTGACTTTGCTGGTAAACTTCTTTCTTTAGGATTGCTTTCATTAATAAAAATATTAGATAATTTAGTATAAGAAAGAGATCTAGACTTGTTAAGTAGTGTCACTTTAATGTGGTTACATGTCAAATTGCTTTATTCATTACAGAGATTTTTTTTCTAAGTTATGGCACCCAATGTAGGGCCATGATAAATTTATACCTGAATGATAAGAATAGTATTTTTGTTTAAGATTTGGTATCCCAATTTTAGGGGCTTTGATGAAGATATACCCTGAAAGATAATAGTAGCATAAATTTATACCTTATTTCTTTTCTATATGATATTATCTTAATTTTTAGAGAATTTTTTTAAATATTTAGCATCAATGTGTAAATCTTGATATAATATAAAGCACTGAGATATTTAAGATTATAGAAATGTTTTTTAGTCATTGACTTATCGTTTGATGCCTGATAAATTTTACCCATTGGCTTTAATAAATTATATCTATTCATTTTAATTAGATAGAAGTAAAACATCTTCAAATATTGAAGAGTATAATTTTTTTTTAATTGAGGCTTTCTAATTTGCTGAGTTCACAATAAAATATTTTGAGATAGTTAATAAAGTTTAATGATTTGATTTTTAAATTTTAAAAGATATAAGGTTACTTTTTTTTAAAAAAAAAGGCACACATTTTTTATGTTGTAAAATATATTTTGTGTCAATTTTAAAATTTTAAAATGTATTATCAATTTAAGCAGCAAAATAGTTTGGATGGTTTTGAGAAAAATAATATATGTAATGATTAATTTATTAATTAACCCTTTTCCCGCCTCTTACGAAGCTCCTCGTGGACATCTGACGTCACGCTAACTCTGCCAGTTCTTATGCTAAAAAATTCATTTGATAGGTTTTGAATAGGTTTTTAAAAGTTCTATAAGATGGTGCCCTCTTCCGAATTATTTTACAAGTAAAAAATAAAAAAAATGCATTTAAACCTAAACAAAGAAAGAACATTACTTGTGATTGGTTCTTAGCATGCTCTCAGCCGAAAAAGACATTCTGATTGGCTGGAAAGAACAAACAAACCGCCTGATCAGAGAAAATAAAGAAAAACGCTGAGATTTTCATTTCGAATGCAATTTTAAGTATTAAAAAAATATAATTTCAGAAATTAAACTAGTTTTTTAAAAAATATACTAAAAAAGCAAAATTATTTTTGAAAAATATTGAAGATTTTAGTAAAAATATTAAAGAAATATTTAAAAGAAATATTTACTTTTCTATAACGTAAAAGTCGACCTTTTTGTTTATATTATAGCTTTTATGTTGCCGAAATTGAATATTTTAGAATAAATAAATAGCAATTTATTTTTGAAAGAACTTTCATTCTCTTCATAACCTGAAAAATTAGTAATATACTTTTTATAAACGTATCTGAGTTGAATTTAATATTATAGGCGAATATGTTTTAACAATAGGCTTTGTCTTCAGTTTGTGAGTTGGCCAATTAAAAGATTTGATTTTTACCTCATACAACCAATAATATAATTAGCGGTTAAAAGGTTAAGGGTAAAGAGAATCTGTTTGGGTTTTTGTCCATTATTGAGAGAAAACTGATTGTAATATTCATTAGATTAATGGAACAAACATTAGGCGGAGCTAGTGAGAAAGAAAGTGGTCAGAAAAAAGAGATCAGTTGTTTCATTCATGAACCACAAATTGAATTAGTAGAACCAAAAAACCTTGAGATAACTTTTAAGAAATCCAAGATTGTAATGGGGGAAAATAAGTATAAAAATTGGTGAGAAGAAAGAAGATTATGATACATTTAATCTGGAAATGTTTAGTCAAATATTGCAAATAATGAAATAGAGTATAAATCAAATGAATGAACATATGCAACAGAAACTGCATGAAAATTGTCAAAGTGTAAATCAAACAAATGAAAATGTACAACAGGAAATGGAAAATATGCAACAGAATCAGCAGCGGATGAACCAGAGAATGAAAACATACTGCAGAAAATGGATGAAAATTAGCAGAGTATGAATCAAATAAATGAAAATATGCAAAGAATGGAGCACAGATCAAATGAATGAAAACTCATTTTTTACTCATGAAAATTTTCACTTTAATATATATGTACATAAATACATCTAATTCATATTAAAATTAAGTTAATATTTACATTTAATAAATTTTCAGTAACATATACTTGTTTTAACTGTGAGCAAAACCAATTAACCAAAAAGATTTTTAGTTCTTATTTTTCTCAGCAAAATTAATTTAATAAGATAAATTTGTATTTCCTAAAAAACTTCAGCATTAAAAAAACTTGGCATTAAAAAAGAAGGATAAATGCATGATAATCTAATTTTTTTTTTTATTGCAAAGATGATAGTAATTTTAATCAGAAGAACTCTTTAAAAAATTGTAAGGATATATATGGTAATTTGTATTATCCCACATCCGCTGTTCCATTAGAAGTCCTAAATGAAGCCTTTATAGCAATTGACATCTTCAGAAAAAACAACTAAAATAAAAAGATAAATGGCTATGTAAAACAAGTAAATAGTTACATTAATCTAATTAATTCATACAAAAATAAAAATATAGATAAGCTCTTTTTTTGACTGGTAGATCTAAAAGATAAAAATCATGCTCAATATAGTGAAGTAAGAGGAGGAAATGATTTTATTTTTTCTTCTATTCAGCAAACACATGTAAAACGGATTATACGTATGCAATTCTATGATGAAGAAATAGAAAGCAGATATAGCATAAGTCATATATATATATGTTATAAAATAATTCATACTGAATAAAATAAAAAATGAACTAATATTATAAATTTATAGTGAACATTGTTATTTGTTAATATGACAGAAAGTAGTAATAGTAGCACATATTATTTGCATAGTTAATGTGAATAATTAAAAAGCATTTTATTACAAAGTTTCCAAGATATAGTCTTGAATTTTTAAAATATATATATATTTTTAAATGTTTATTTACAAATTATAATAGGAAAGTATTATATAGTATATATATCTCTAACTTTAAAAATCAAATTTAATAAAAGTTTCTAATACATAAATTAGGAGTAGGTCATTCATAATTTCTCATTGCCCTAAAGTAATCTGGTTTCATTATAGTATCCAGTAATTCCTGATTTGTTTTATATATGGTATCAAAAGAATATTATTTCCAAATTGAAAAATATATCTGTTGTTAATTTTTTTTTTATAGATATTTATAAGATTGATTATTTGTTAAAAAATTATGGATTTTTAAAAAAATATAGAACAGAAATATATAGAATTACATTTGTATTGAGAATTAGAATACTAGTGATATACTAAGTTACTTCAATAACTAAAGGTCATCATATTGAAGTTCAATTCTGTAATCTTCAATGCTTGAACATCACATGAACTCTTAAATTGTGAGATATTCAGTTATTTTTATATTGCTTATCATTTATTAATTTGACCTTCCAATGAATTGTCTTTTCAGATAGTTGACCTTTAGTATAATGAGTGTTGTATATATGAAAATATTATTTCCAAACTAGTATAAACTGAGAGTTTAGAATTAAAAGTACAAAAAGAAAGAATAGCAGTAAATTTATTATTTAAATACTTTTTAAAGTAAATGTAAAAATACAATTTAAAAGCAATAAATAAATCAATTAGATCCCATAAAAAATATTTGATTTAGAAAATAAGTTGTTTGGCTTGTTTTCACAGATTCAGGAAAATATTTTAAAATAATAAATAAAATTGAATTTTATTAATAAAAATTTGGCTTACAAATATAATAAAGTTTCAAAATATTTATTGCCATGCAAAGAAAGGATAAGGGCTCAAAGCACCATTGAATTCATTATATATATATTTACTATTATTATATACTGTTGAGCAGAAATTCTTTTAAAAAATTTTTTAATGCAGATGTAGTGATCTCTCTAATTAGTTATCAGTAGTTGCTATTAAGAGCTTCAATATAATCTTATAATGATCACTTCACCATATATAAGTATATTAGTCATGCTTTTAAAAATGCTTATTGATGGGTGAATGGATGTCGATTTAATATCAATTTAATAATGCACATGTAAAAAGTAATTTCCTTCCACAGAATTATATGTATATAAAAATTGATATACTATTAGTGAAATAGTGAATTTAAATGTGAAGAGAATAATATCTTCATCCTCTCAAATCAAGATGCTTCAGATTGGCCCAAGTAAGTAAGAATTTAGGGTAAAGACAAGATTGCCACTCTTATATTTATAAAGTCCCTAACTTGTGTTGAGGTTTGAGAGGTCTCTCTATAGTCAAAAACTACATCATTTATCTATTGTGCAAATATTTAAGGTGCATGTGGAAGAAGGCTAAAGTCTTTCTCTGCTAATTATATATAAATATATGAATTCATAGTATTATTTCCAGGAACTTCCATATAATAAAAATATAATAGGTAAATAGCTGACATTTCAATAACAAGTACTTTCATCAGAGCTTCTTTTTTTCTCAAAGCATAAGAGTATGTGTAGTGAATTTTAAAATAATTATTTTTTTCTTTTGTTATTTTCTCCTCATTCTCATATTCTGTTGATTGAGAAGTTTTTAAAAATATTTTATCCTCCCAATAGCTTTTCCAAATATTATTAATTTTCTTTAATTCACATTTTTCATTTATGCTCTTTGGCTTTTTAAAAATCTCTACAGCTTTTCTTAGCAACTCTGGTCATTAGGTTCAATTTTGGTCAGAATATATGTATGTTAGTTAATTTACTGTGTGAATAAGTGGTTGATGAATTAGATTTTTCTCTAATTGCCAAAATGTGTTCTTTCTTTTTTATATTTGATAAATTTGTGCAACTTGACAAAAGAACTGAACTAATTTTAATTTGAAATTTAAAAATAAAAACTGCACTATTATTCGAACATGGAGAAAAGAGAATTAAAACATCACTAGCATATATATATATGATGAAGTAACTTTTTTCTTATATAAACTGACAAATACCAAATAGTAAGTTAAGAAAAAGTACATTTATTATGAACTGCTATGCAATGTATTCTGGTTAAATTAATATTGCCATAAGGCTGGATTGCTACAGTCCTACCATAGAAGTGCAATGATTTAATCTATTTGCCTATATAATGCCTAGAAAAACATCAAATATCCTATAAGAAACATCTAAATGGATCCAGAGGGAAGCAACTGTGGAAGATGGGAACATTGTTTCAAGCACATTGCCATGGGTGATGAATGACTTACCGAGGAGGAATGATTCGAAGAGAGATGGATTGTATCCATAAGAGACATTAATACTAAACTCATGGACATTAACCAAAATGAACTAACGAACATTTTGACTGATTAGGTTTTTTTTATGTGTTCGTAAAAAATTCTAGTTTTATTTATATCCACACTTGGAAGCTTAAACCTATCTTTAACATGGAAGATTCCATTATGATTGACAGCAAGAAAGTGAAAGGGTTGGAAATTATTAAGTTAGACAATTTTTTATGT
Source organism: Epiperipatus broadwayi (assembly GCA_028023455.1). Lineage (NCBI taxonomy): Eukaryota > Metazoa > Onychophora > Udeonychophora > Euonychophora > Peripatidae > Epiperipatus > Epiperipatus broadwayi. The sequence goes on along the minus strand of JAQFVV010006202.1, from coordinate 1,689,270 downwards.
TAAATAAAGTTTAGGTCAGCCTTCCCTCCATAGTGACTTAACATTCAATCATCATTATTTATATGGAATGAGTTCAATATTTTTTTGATACTATTTCATATTAAGTACATTCACTATTACAGGGCAGAGTTTTTGTTTTATTTGTTCATTGTTAAGTAACAATTATTTGTTTATTTTTTGGTATTAATGATCAATATTCCTGTGTAGATGCTCTTTCCTATCAACTTTAGGGAATTTTAGATACATAGGGGGTTCTCAAAGAAGATGAATGTCAATAATTGGAATTGAATGTTGAGGCTATTATGGATATACTTGTATGATCTAAATTTTCAGTTTCACAGTCAATTTTATAATTTTTTTATTATTTTGCTTTGTAAATAATTAATGCCTCAATATGCATTTTTACCATGGGTTAAGGATTGGAATAGTAAATATATTAATCATTGATATGATAGAAATGCATTTTTGACACATATAATTAATTTTTTTTAATCATGTTAAAGGGTTTTTGAATTTTGTTAATAATAAATGTTGTTAACTTGATTTAAATTACATTGGTTTCTAGTATGGATCTTTAATTGGAAGCTATATAGAGGTGCAGTAGTTGCTATCTAGTGTAAATTCACCCATAAAGAGCCAAAGGCAAATTTCTCTCTAAGTTTGAATACTGAGGTGTAGTGGATTCCAAAAAAGTGTGAATGAACTAGCCTAAATGGTATCTAAATTTAATGCATAAACTTAGAGCTAGCCCCTTGGAGGTAGATACAATCATAAGTTAGGTACTTCATCATGTCATTCACAGCATCCTACCAGGAGACCTTAGGTCTGACCATAGTGAGATGCATTCCCCACCTAATTTTCTTGTACCATTACAATACATATATATATTATTATTACTATTTGCGGGATATTCCGTGTAGTGAATTCAATATTTTTTTGATACTATTTCATATTAAGTACATTCACTATTACAGGGCAGAGTTCTTGTTTTATTTGTTCATTGTTAAGTAACATTTATTTGTTTATTTTTTGGTATTAATGATCAATATTAATGATCAAAAACCCATTAACATGATTAAAAAAATTTAATTATATGTGTCAAGAATGCATTTCTATCATATCAATGATTAATATATTTACTATTCCAACCCTTAACCCATGGTAAAAATGCATAATGAGGCATTAATTATTTACATGGAATATCCCACAAATAATAATAATAATATGACATATATATATATATATATATATATTATAATGAGCATACCAATAGCTCTTAACAAGTTTTTCAGAATATCCCTATTCTCAGACCGTTTTCTAGCTCTGGCTTTCATCAGTGAGGTGCTAGGATAATCAAGCATTAGTTTTAAAATGCCAGGTCAAGCCCAGCACTTTATCTAATGGTTTAACTATTAAGTAGAAAATCTGAAGTTTTGACATCCATAAGTCTTCAAATTCATCTATCTAACTTAAATAGCCAAATGGTACTGAACTAAATTCAGCTGCACCATATATTAATAGCTTTAGCAATATAATATTGCCAAAGCCTTAAAAGCAATAACAATAATTCCAAGGAAATCAAGTCATATCACATAAAAGCCAGAGCTGGAAACTTGTCTAAGAGTAGGGATATTCTGAAAAGCTTGTTAAGAGCTGCTGAGTGCTCATTATATAACATTTGTAATATAAACTTATTAAATTAAATCACATAATATATAACTTGATTTCCTTGCAATATATAGAGAGTTCATAAAATAAGCTCTTAACAAGCTTTGCAGAATATCCTCAACCCCAGACTGGCCTCTGCCTTTGGCATCATCAGTGAGGTGCCAGGATATTCAAGCATCAGATCAAAAATACAAGCCCAACACTTTATCTAATCTATAACTATTAAGTAGAAAATCTGAAATTTTCAGACATCCATATATCATCCAATCCAACTATCTATCTTAAATACATTTTTGATCTGATGCTTGAATATCCTGGCACCTCACTGACAATGCCAGGGGCAGAGGCCAATATGGGGTTAAGGATATTCTGCAAAGCTTGTTAAGAGCTTACTTTGCAAGCTCCATATACAACATTTGTAAATACAAGCTTATAATTAAAAGTCATGTGACATCTGATTGGATTTTTTTTGTAGTTATATATATATATATATATATATATATATATATAACTGACTATATATATATATATATATATATATATATAGTCAGCCAAGTCTGCAGACATGGTCAACATCCATCAACAAAGGGCATCATTATATTTATTGTGTCAAAACATCCACTTTTATAAAGGATTTGACTACAGATTTTTATAATAAGTTTAATATTTACTGATTAGAACCCTGAACCACAGCCTCCTACAAAGCCCTCAACCATTACTAGTAAGCTAATTATGTTCATTAGGTCACCAATATCTTAGAATATCCAACTGGTGAACAGTAGATGATAATACAAATAACAATAAGTAATAAAGTTTTATTAAATAAACAAAATAAAATTTATTAAAAATACATTAAGCGATGTTAAGGCACATACTAACAGAATTTTGAGTTGTTGGGTTCTATAGCTAATTTGGATAATATAACTGTTATTTAACCCATTTATTAAATTATCTCAATAAGACTAACTCTAAACTTATATGCAGTTATTTGACATTTCTAATGTATTTCTCAATACCATCATGGATCAAGTTTGAATACTGAATCACAAATCTTAATTATTTAGCTAATAAATTGGTTATATTGCTTCTAAATTTTACATAGTAGGCAGTAATAGCACAGACTCCAATCAAATGTTTTATCATAATCACATGTACAAATGTTACATTCTTAAAAATATGCACCAAACAATTATCATTACTTAAATTAATAATAGAACTGCATAACTATTTATAAATATTTAAAAACTATACAAAAAATAATAACCATGCAAATAATTAAATCTACTTAAATCTCTCTTTTAAAATCAAAGGACAAACATGTAAATCACCAGTCTATAGTTAGCATGTATCAAAATGTAACTGTAAAATAAGGTGTATAAAATCTTTAGAAAATACTTTATCAAATATATACAACCACATTAATATCTTCTTTACTATATAAGCACGTATGTGGCATATGCATATTGGAAGAAAAAATAAAATCCGTTTAAACCTTTTGATTAATCTGTCAAGCCTACATTAATAAATCGAGAAAATAAAAGCACATTTCATGCATTATCTTTAACAGGCTGCCCATAAACATCTTAATTTTATTTCCCCTCTTTTCCTTTTTTAAACAAAATGTTTCAATACTGATCCCAATAAAATGTTTTAAAATCTGATGGTGCTCAAAAATATTAATTTTGAAATAATAATTTACCTATTTTAATTTCTATGATTTATACCATATAATATGATTTTTTAATAATTTAAACAATTATTAAGAGGATTTTCCAGAGCCAAATATTTATTCTGATTAAATATATAATAAATTTAACTGTAGAGTTGAGCCCTAACAAACAACTTTTTTTTAACTCTTAAAAACAATATAATGTGATTAAAATCCTTAACTATAACTGACACAATATTTATTGGTTTAAAATGTACATAATAAAAAATATTAACTAAAATACTGATGGTGAAATAATAATAATGTGATTCTATGGATAAAAAACTTTTAGAATTTAGATTAAGTTCATGAAATGTCTATAAATTAAAAAATGATTTCATATAATTTACATCAGATCAGTCTTTATGCAGTAGTCAGAAAAGTTCATCAGCAATAATAAAATATTTATTTTATTTACATATGTTTTTTTCCTATTGGATTTTGTTTTACAAGAGATCTGTTTGGAAATTCCAAGGTTGAAGTCAGCATTATAGGATCCTGTTTTTCTCTTATTTTTTTTTTTAAAACATTCCATCATGATAATTTTTCCTCATGCTTTTGAATTGTTTATTGGATCATAATTAGTTTTCCACATATTGAAAGGTACATCATTGATAATTGTAGTTTTTTTTTTTTGTTTGGCACAAAGTAGACTTCATTTAGCCACTTCAAAAATGAAAACCATTCCAGTAAGCTTAGGAAGAAGTTTCTAAGTGCAAACTAATAATGCATGAAAGCTTTTTTTGGTGCTTGGGAAAAATTTATGTTAGTTGTCTTTTAGCTAGAAGGTCAATCTTCTATTGATGATCAGCATGATGATGCAGGGGAGGGTGGCAGAAAAAGTAGAAGACATACCTGCTAGTTGTACTACAGTTTGTTTCTAAATAATTTTTAATATTGTAATTAAAAGCAAGTTTATTATAAAAATACTTTTTTAAAACAAACTAATTAAGACCCAAAAAATAAAATATACATCAAAGCTTAATGACAAATGCAAAATAACAGATCATTTTCAAAGTAATTAATTTTGATAATAGAACAAATGATACAAATTTTTATCTCTGATTTCAATTGAATTAATATTCTGTAGTGTTTTTCTTCTTACTTAAATCTTATTAATTTAAACTTTGTATAAATAAATATGTTATCTTAATAAAGAATTAAACTTATAAAAAAAACTTTTTGGTGCTGATTTAGAGCAGTGGTCTTCAACTTTTTCACACTTGTGGACCGGTAAAAATAAGGATAAGGTTTCATGGACCAGCAAAAATAAGAATAAGGTTTCGCGGACCGGCAGAAGTCTATAGATAAATTTTCTTAGAGATATAACCTGCTTAGCCTTAGATGAGCATAATTGTTATAACTGATCAAAACAACAATGTTAAATATACAAGATGAAATTTTATATATATATGGAGTTTGTATAATAAAAAACTTTTTTTTTTAAAATTTTGAATTTTTTAGAAAAGTAATAAAAAATTTAATTCTACTCCTCTCCCTCCCCCATAAACATATGTGATAACTAAAAAAACAAATTAATTTTTGTATGATTGATTAGATTTTGTTTTCGTTCTGTTTCTTTTTTTTTAATTGGGTAAAAATGAGATGAAAAAATAAATAAAAGTTATTTATATTAATTAAAAGTTTAAACTCTTATTATTTTGTTATTACAAACATTCCTGCCAGTCTACCACGGCCTGGCAGAAAACTTCTGCGGCCTGGCACTGGTCCATGGACCAAGGGTTGAAGACCACTGATTTAGAGTATGCTTATTGCCATTTTGAATTCTAAGGATTGCCCAAAACCACTGCTGGCACATCCAAGCAATAAATGCCATCAAATAGTCTGCACGGGATTGCTTGGGTGTGTCAGTGGTGTTTTTGAGTCATCCTTAGAATTCAAAATCCCATAGGGAGTGCAATTTAAATACTAAAAGCTTATAACTCCTAAAATACAAATTTTATTACAATAATGATGGCACGAAGTTCTGAAGTATGCAGTAAAGGGCAAGCATGTTTTTGATGATACAGAGTATCATCCAAAAAGTGCAGAAGTCTGATCAAACCAAGCTTATAATTTCAAAGTACTAAAAGCTTATAACTTCCAAAATACAAATTTTATTACAATAATGATGGCACAAAATGCTGAAGTATGCAGGGGAGGGGGAAGAATGTTTTCAAAAAAATGCAAAAGTCTGTTCAAACCAAGTTTGTAATTTCAAAATACTAAAAGCGTATAGCTTATAGAGTACAAATTTTATTACAATATATCCCCATAAGCACATGTTGAAATAACATACAATTGACCAAACCAAGTTTATAATTTCAAAAAACTAAAACCTTATAACTTCTAAAATACAAATTTTATTACAATATATGCTTACAACTATATGAAATAAAACATTAATTTACCAACTTAAAATTTTTTTTACCAGAAAGAAACTCTGATGTTGCAGCTTCTTTTATTCCATATAGTTAAAAAAATGAAGATAAGAAAAAATAGCATTGTTCACATTTGATCTCCTGACATGGATATCGGATCTACACTTGATTATGTGAGGTTCTTACAGGCTCTTGAATTTGATACAAATCTATATATCTACTTACTTAGTTTTTTATATATTAATGTCAAAGTGACTTTTACCAACAACAAATGAACATGGAAACATGTTTTAAAAAATATTTACAGATTTTAATAAAAATTTGTTGATTATTTCAAATGTAAAAGAGGTATTGGATTTTAAATAAGATAAACACTAACCTTTTTACTGTTGGTAAATAGTGTTAGCATCTCAAGAAATTTAATGATTAACTCTCATTCAGATTCTTTTTATCCATCCACCAGAAAATAATGACTTGTGAAAAATGAAGCACACAACAATACTCACTTTGGTGAGAAAAAAACTAAATTATTATTTTTTTATAGCATAACTTTTAATCTTGAACTTCTTTTTTCTTTTAAAAATAGTCAGTATAAACAATATTCATCAAAATATAAAATCACAAACCAATTTTCTTTAAAAAACTTGTTTTTTTATTTGACTATATGAATTTTAATTTCAAGAGCAACGTTTCGACTATTTACTTCCTTATAGTCTTTTTCAAGCCACTAAAATATACAAAAAATAATAAAACAAATAAAATAAAACATTATATAATCATTAAACTCTACATATATTTTAAATCTTCTCAAAATAAAAAATTCTTTTTTAAAAAAAAATCTTTTTTCCCTTTAAAGACATAAATTTAATATAAAACATTAGAACATTACCTTCCTCTATTTAAAACAACCTACAATTTAAACTTCTATTTAAAACACTCTGTTTAAATTATATTTAGATAAAATACCTCAAAACCAGTCCCATCACCCACAACAATCAATTAGTTTTTTTCTTTATTCCTATATTGTTTAAATTCCCTACTATAAAATTTTTTCCTTTTTTAAACTTACTTTATAATTAATTATTGTTTCTAAAAGTTCTATTTTGCAAATGATGTGATAGTTTTTATTTTTATAAAATCAATTAGTTTTTTATTCAATATGGTTTAAATTCCTTAATATAAAAATTTTCCTTTAAAAATCTTTCTTTATAATTAATTACTGTTTCTAAAAGGTCTATTTGTAATTGATGTGAGATTTATGAAAAAATTGAGATTTTTTATCAGATAAATGTTGTTTAATCTGTTCTTAACTTATTTTTGTTTTAATTAAGAAACATTTTACAACATTAGAAGGGTATATGATAAAATGTTTAGACTGTGGAATGTTGGTAAAGTGTTTTTATTGAAATAAAAAATAGTTAGAACAAGATTAAAAAATTTATCTGATAAAAAATCTGATTTTCTATAATCTGGTTTAAAATGAGTTTGAAGTATTTTTAAGAAAGATTTTAGGTAGGATTTAAAATATATGAATAAAAAATAATTGTTTTTAAAAAATAAAATGTAATATTGAAATAGAACTTTTAGAAACAATAATTAATTATAAAGTAGTTTAAAAGGAAAAATTTTTATAGTAGGGAATTTAAAAATATGAATAAAAGAAAATAATTGTGTTGTTGGGTGTGGGGTTTTTTTTTATTTAAAGAGTGTTTTAAATGAAGTTTAAATTGTGGTTGTTATAGAGGAAGTATGTTCTAATGTTTTTATTAAATTTATGTCTTTAAGGGGAAAAGATTTTTAGTTTTTTTGAAGATTTAAAATATATGTAGAGTTTAATGATTATATAATGTTTTATTTTATTTGTTTTATTATTTTTGTATATTTTTGTTGGAAAAAGATTAGGAGTAAATAGTCAATTTTTGAAATAAAATTCATATAGTCATAATAATAAAAAACAAGTTTTTTAAAGAAAATTGGTTTGTGATTTTATATTTTGATGAATATTATTTTTTTATTAATTGTAAAATTAATATTCTTTATTTTAAACAATTATTATTTTGACTAATGTTAAGATAAAATGTGATTTATTATTAATTATAGAATTAATATGCTTTTGGCAGTTGTTTCTACATTATTCAACATTTATGTTATTTTAACATGTGGTTAGAGACCTATATTGTAATAAAATTTGGATTTTAGAAGTTATAAACGTTTAGTATTTTGAAATTATAAACTTGGTTTGCTCAATTTTACATTTATTGAACATATAGTTTTTTAATTAATCTATGTGTCCATTATTATTTTTTGTTTACTTTTTCTGTTTAAGTATTTTAAATTTATATTTTAGAAATTATAAGTTTTTAGCATTCTGAAATTTATTTGTTCCTCTCATTTTTTAAATTTTGTATATTTTAGTCATGTGATTTGAGCAAGCATAGTTGTATGAAAGTTGCACTTTAATTTTTTGCTTATTGATGGTAAATAGCAATTTCGTAACAAATGATCATATTGCGACCACATGTGGATTATTCAATGTCTTTATCACTTGGATCTGTCAGCAGTAATTTTGGACAATCCTTAGAATTCAAAATGGCTGAGAGAAAACTCTAAATCAGTACCACTTTTTTATTTATTTCCTAACTAAAAATTAGACTAAAAACAATTTTTTAAAATTAAATATTTTTTATTTAAATTTGTGTATATGCCTATATTTATACTAATTTTAAAATGTAATCTATTATATTATTTATTAAGTTATACTATTTCGCTACTATACAGTGTAATGTTTAAACCTTAAATTACTCTCCCTATAGCCAACTACTTAACTAACTTTGAAATGTATATTTTCATTTTTATATATAGTAATGGAATAAAAATATGATAAGGATAGGAAATAAAGACTTTAATATAACCTACAAATTTAAGACACTGATTGCAACAAAATAAAGTATAACTTAGTAATTGATTACCATTTAAAACTGAATAATGCTAATAAAAATGAAAATAAAGACAATGCTAACAAAGCAATACTGTCTCCTAAATAATAATATGCCCTTGTTGGATAAACCAATTGTAATGGGATAAAATTCTTAATAGCAGTAAAAGGATTTATCTTACAGATTCATATACATTAATCTCTCCTTAATAAAATATATAAAAAATTTTCTTTTAAAACTTTATAAATTTATAACATCAAATTATAATGGAATAAAATGTCTACAATAAAAAATTGTAATAAAATACAATACACAAGATCAATGTATTTAATATACTTTATCACTTCCACCAACTTATAATAATATAAAATGAAAATCAACCCTTCAAATAATCTTACAATTTACAATATCCAATCGTAATGATATAAAATAAATGAAAGATTCTTATTTGACACTTATACAAAACAATTAGGAAATCATAACGAATTATCCTTCAAATCAATAAATTATCATTATAATTACACTAATATGCATATTATTATTAACACTCTATTATAAGTTAATGCTAATATTAAGAACTTAATATTCAAATTAAATATACAATCTGCACCCATGAGTTTTAAATCTAAACAAAGTAAATCATTCTATTTAATGTAATTCAAATACTAATTTCAATGTAGATGATTACCAATTTTATAATATCATAAGATTAACATTTTCTAAGTAAATACTAATTTACTATAATGTACATCCAATAAATAATAGTTTAAAAGAATATGCAGGCATCCAATTATAATTGCTTTTATTTTTCCTGAATAATTATAATATTTATACTTTATAAATTATCGAACTGGCTCATATATACATTTTTATCCAAAATTAACTAACTAGTACTTATAACTGTTAAAATAATTGATGATCTTCTAATTAATTATTAAACATCTGGCAATACCAAATTAATTAATTTATTATTATATAAAAACGTATATCTAACTCTAATGATGGTATACTAGATTTACTATAAAGAAAGTAATACAGAATAACACATACACTTACCAATCCAATCGTTTAATTCCCGGACTATTTTATGATTATTTATTATAAACTATATGATATAGATCAATACATGACAACTGTCTATCAAAATTTTATTAGCCAATAGATTTGCATTATTCATTGAATGACAACTAAAGCAAGATTATTTATTTACATGAATTTTAAAATTTATTAACAATAAATATTGAAAAAATAATAATAATGACAAATAAAAAATAAACGTTTGTGACATGTACTCTAATTAAATAACATGAAATATATTCTTCATCTAAATAAATATTAATAAGATACGTCTTTATACAGTGAAAATTCACTTATATAATGTTTAATATATGATATAAAATTTTAGTGAAGCGATAATGTTGCTCACACGTACACTATTTAAAATACAAGAAAGTTAATGACGCTTCTATAATATTCATATCAAAGTAATTGATTAAGATAAAATATAATAATCATAAATATATTAATTCGTTCATCTTATTTTTCAAATAAAATATCAATGAGTAATTGTTACAATATAATTCTTTTAGATTTTCAATATTTAGAACATGTATACCAAAAATAATTTGCAGTCAATGAAAAAACATAATATTTCAATTAAAGTTTTAATCATTAAAATTTAGAATGTAAAATTTAAAATTTAAACTAAATTTTTAGATCGCTTTTATTTCATATATAAAACAAACAACTAACTTAATATATAGTAACCAACGGTATTTATAAACATTATACAAATAAGAATATAAATTAAATACTATTGATATACGACTTGATCACTATCCTCCTGTATGGCATAGCAAAGTAACCCAATTGTTCCAATGTCTATTCCATAAGATGTAATTTATTAATATTCACTAATCCAACTGAAATAAAAGCATCATAAACTGTTATCCAAAATGATGTGTGTTTGTTACATTTCAATATTTTCCAAGCATTAAATTTTTATTCTTCCTTTAGCAAATATTTAATATCGCAAGGACATTATGAACAATCAGACGCCAATCTACATTCCTGATAATAGGATGTGGAATAAACTAGTTTAAATCCCATGCCAAAATACTCTATCAATATTACAAAATTATATCTACAGAAGGAGCAGTATGTTGTTAGTTTCTATATTTCATTATTAAAATATTTTGCTTACATGCGATAATCATTTTTAGTAGGGAAATATTAAATCGAATTTGAATGCCAAAATTACTTTCTCCTTCTTGTTTCCAGCAATCCTGTCCAGCTTCCTGGACAAATATAATCTTTTCCACCTTCGTTGTAGTTATCAAGCAACTATTTTTAAGATGAAGTAAAGTTAATTACCTTCATTAGCATTTGGTGCTTACATCTAGAAAGTATTGGTTTCACAAGCAGCCCCTATACCACTGAATGGATTAACTTTTAAGAAAGAGTAGAAGTTGTTATCTCTTATTCTTCTCTTAAACTATTAAGAATTATGCAACAGTATAAGATCTATCAATGTGATCAGATTGAGAATGAGAAAGCAGATGGATACACCACAAAATTAAGAAAAATGTCATTATCAAATGAATTGGGAAATTTTATGGAAGATGTACTTAGAGAGAGATTTATTTGTGGCAAGACAAATTCTCTTAAAATTAAACTCATAATGGATAGTACAATAACCTTTGAAGGAGCTGTATCATAAGCCAGCATGCAGAAAAAAACAATTAGCTAGTCTGCAACTTTAATCAGCAAAAGCCACATGAAGTGATTAAGAGTAGCAAAGTTTGTAAAATACAAAACAGTCAAGACAAGTATGGAAATCAAATAACAAGGATATTAACAATGCAAGTGATATGTATGTGTGCAGGTTGGAGGAGAAAAACAAAGACAGATAACAAGGAGGTCAATGGGAAAATGGACTCAAATTTGGATGCTGGATGTCACACTGTGGCCAGTGGCTTTTAGAGTGGAGAGCTTGCCTCCAGACATGAGAAAGCAAACTAGAGACTAATCAGGTCAAAATGATTTTTATTATTATTTTGTAGGCCTACAGGTTTGTATGGTCATAAATTTACTATAGTAACTGATCATAAACCACTACTGGGAATTTTAGGAAATAAACAATTGTCTGATCATCTTAATTCTCATACTTTATGATGGCTTAACATAATAGGAGGCTATGATTACATACTCAAGTATAAAAAGAGAAAACTAATAGGACACACAGACACACTATCACATATACCTGACCAGTGTGAATCAGACAAAAAAATAAAACAAAATCAACTATATAGATGTGCTGAAATACAAAACATTAACAGAAAAATTATAGCTCATTTGACAGAAGAAGATGATGGCTACTGATGGATAATAAAAGTAAATCAAAGAGGGCTGGCCTAATCAACACCCCAGCTTCCTCCATAAGGAACTCTGGTACACCCATGGAGAGATGTCTATCTGTAAAGTGTGCATCCTGAGGGATGACCAGGTGCTAATACTAGTCATATGTAGACAGCAAATATTAAAGTTGTTGCATGAGGGTCATCCAAGCATAGTTAGAGCAGAGACATTAGTCTGTAGTTATATATGGTGGCCAAACATTAATGCAGTTATTGACAAATACATAAAAGAAATGCAGTAATAGTCAGTCAAGTACTAAATTACCCCCATCCAATTTTGAAACATGTTCAAAAGCTGACAAGTCATGGCAATGAATTCACATAGACCACTGTGGTCCATTCAAAGGTCATTTGTTCTTTGTGATGATGAACTCATATTCAGGGTGGGCCAAATACAAAATAGTAAGAAACAACTGTAGATGAAACACTGAACAAACTATATGAGATATTTGCCCATTACGGGTTTCCCAAAACATTAGTTTCAGATAATGGGTCATTTACATCACAGAAGTGCAGGAGGAATGCAAGAATGGGGGATAAAACACTTAGTTCATCCCCACCATACCATCCTCAATCAAATGAACTGGCTGAAAGAGTGGTGCAAAATTTAAAATTATCTATAAGAAAAATGGATATAAAATACAGAAAGTAGTTCTTACAGCTCTGCTCCAGCAACATTCAACCCCAGCTGCCAAATCCAGAAAATTACCAGCTGAATTATACTTAGGAAGAAATTTACCCATCAAACTAGCAAACATAGTACTGTCCGCATATCAAATCAGCACAGCTGTCCATATAAATTTCAACCTCAAGAAAGAGTATTGATCATAAACAAAATAAGTGACTGTTGGATGCAGGGAGTTGTGATTTGGCATCATTCAAAACCAAGTCATGGCAGTGCACATAAATAATGATGATAAAATATTAACAAAGCATGTAAACCAACTGTGGAAAGATGAAAGCATGGACCTAATACCCATGTTAGTCACAACAGAGACCAGTGAAGATGCAAAGAGAAATAAAACAGAAACAAACAATACCCCTGACAATGAACTGCAATCAAGCACATCAAGAAAAAAACAACAAGGGAGATGGAAATTATCCATCAACAGTGTGTTAAAAGATAAATTAAAACCCCAAAGTATCTCAGTGACAAAATATTAAATTTAAAGATTAAAAACTAATCTCTTGTTAGCCGAGAGGTATCGCAGCCGCCATGCAAGCAAGTAGTTGGTTGCAGACGGGTGTGAGTTCGCGTCCCGGCAGATGCTATGACATATGAAAGAAAAACTAATCTCTGAACTTGGGGGAAGTAATGATATGAATGTGTGTGGGTACATATGAAGGTAATAATAAGTAAATAAAAATAATTTTAGAATTAAAAGATTTACCTTTGTCAAGAATTGGTGGTTGAGAGGTCAGCGACAGCTGCTTTACAAGCAGATGTCCCCGGTTAGCAGGTTCACTTCCTGGATGATGCTACATGAGAAAAAAATACAGAACTAAAAAATAACTAGAAGTTATAAGATTAGAATAAAGATTATATTTTAATTATAGTGAAAATGTAGAATTAGTGATTACAGATAAAAATGTACTTATAATAATTAAAGGAATGAGAGTCAGATTTCTGTCATTGATAACAAGAATTTGAGTCTCATAGCTCATTAATTAAAGTTAGCAAAAGATAAAACATTCTGGAATCCAACATATGTACACTTAGAGAAAACAACTACTTATTTGATGAATGAGAATACTAGCCAATTAGCTGTAGGAAGAAAACAATGAAGGAAGACATGCAGGTTGGAGAAGAAAAATAAAGACAGTTAATGAGGAGCTCAGTAGGTGGAGGAACTAAAATTTGGGTGACACATCACTTTTTATTATTATTTTGTATGCATATAGGCTTATGTGTATATATGTTATATAAAATGTAAAGTTACTCTAATAATTATTGGCAGTTAATGTATTAAACTATTGTGAGTTAAATTTATTAAATGCACTGGATTTAACTGAAGTAGTGTTGAGTTATTATTGGGTAAACTATTGGAATTCAGTCAGCGACAATAAAGCTTTCCAATAAGCATCTGGGCCATAAGATTTAGTAAAGTGCCAAATTGTAATGATACAAAAATACATAAAGTGTTAATGATAAAAGCTTTGTTATGACCTAAACACTTGGATAAATTAACCCATAATTATCACAACATATGTAATTCTAACTAAATACCTTATATATTTACAGCATTAATAAAATATTAATACAAATGAGAATGTTGATAAAAGGTTTTGTTATCCTACAAATTTATGCACATTAATTATAATTAATAAAATTATAAAATTGCAGATTTAGGAACCAAATTGTAATGAAATAAATCTAATCTAAATGTTGATTGTAAAATTGTAATGGACTAAAAATGGGGGAAGCCAATACTTCAGATCACTTCACAAATAGAAGCACCAAATTATGATGAGATAAAATGTTTGCAATGCTAAAACTATAACAAAAACAAAATGTATAAAATCGACTTATCTATTATACCTCACAACTTACACTATTTTTTTAATGATATAAAATGAAAACCAATGCTTCAAGTAATCCTACAAGTTATGGTATTCAAATTGTAACAACATAAAATAAATGAAAGATTTCTATTTAATACTCCTACAAATACGAATAACAAATTATAATAAGTTATCCTTCAAATCAATAAAACTTAGATGTAAACCAATAAATTATGACTACCATATATGCCTAGAATTATTAGTACTATATTTTAAATAGATATGAATATTAAAAGCTTAATATCTAATTATAAACTGTATCGATAAACTTCAAATTAAAACAACTAACTTATCCAATTAATATGATTAAAATATCAATTTCAATGCATGCAATTATCAATTTTATAACATTATAAAATTATCATCTTTCTAACCATATAATAAGTTATTGTAACACACATCCAATAAATAATAGTTTAAAAATAATACAATATCATCCAATTATAATGGCATTTGTTTACTTTTAATAATTGAAGTATTTATACTTTATAAACTATTAAACTAGTTCAATTATAGATTTTTATCAGGAATAATTATTATATATAATTATTAAAATAATTGTGTTAATCCTTCAATTAATTACTAAACCTCAAGTCATAATAAATTAATTAATTTATTATCAATAAATTACAAAATATTTTAAATTGTTTTGCTATCTAATAGCAAAATATTTGTCCATTCAACCTTCCCAGTTATCAAAAACTCATAAAAGAACCACAACAACAATAAAATTGTCAAGCGTTGGTGTTCGAGAGGTCAGCACAGCTGCTTACAGGCAGTTGTCCTGGGTTAGTGGTTTCACATCCCGGCCGATGTTATGACACATGGGGGGGGGGGACAACAATAAAATTCATGTCAAAGCATTTAAAAATATTTTCTTTAACTATTATTTGAATAAATGGTTTAAAATTTTAATTGAATTATAATTCTCTATAGAAAATATTACTGCTATATAAAAGATATGAACTTATATTCTCCTACTACTCTAACCTTTATTATTTTTTTAGTTTTCATTTGAGCCTGTAGTTGTTTGCACCAAATTATAATGAACTAAAAATGATTAATAAAGAAATGATCCTAGTCTAATAAAGCACTACAAATTGCAATGCTACTTGTAATGAAATAAAATGGTAATGATGTTAATGGATGCAAGATTTGCCAACTAGTCCACATTCAAGCCCCCAATTAGAGATGCCAAATTGTAATGATACAAAAATACACAAAGTGTTAATAATAAAAATTATGACCTACAATCTTGTATACATTAATCATAACTGTCACAACACATATAATTCTCTCTAAATACTTTATAAATTAATAGTATTAATAAAATAGTAATATAAATGAGAATGTTGATAAGTGGTTTGGTTATCGTACAAATTTATGCCATTACTTATAATTAATAAAAACGTATAAAATATTCATTTCAAATGTATCACAGATTTGGGAGCAAAATTTTAATGGAATAGACCATGTTGATCATCAAATTGTAATGGATTAAAAATGTGAGAAGTCAATATTTCAGATTGCCCCACAATGGGTTTAAATGTTTACAATGCTAAAACTATAACAAAAACAAAATGTACAAGATCGACTTATCTAATATATCTCACAACTTATGCTAACTTACAATGATATAAAATAAAAACCATACTTCAAATAATCCTACAAATTATGGTATTCAAATCATAACAACATAAAATAATTGAAAGATTTCATTTAATATTTGTAGGAGTATTAAATAGAAATCTTTCATTTATTTTATGTTATTACCATTAGCAAATTACAATAAGTTATCCTTCAAATCAATAAAACTTAGACATAAATAAATTATGACTACCATAATTGCCAAGAATTATTAGTACTCTATTTTAAATAGATATGAATAATAAAAACTTAATATCTATTAAATTATGACTACCATAATTGCCAAGAATTATTAGTACTCTATTTTAAATAGATATGAATAATAAAAACTTAATATCAAATTAAATATAAGCTACATCAATAAGATTCAAATTTAAACAAACTAACTTGCTCTGATTAATTTGATTAAAATATCAATTTCAATGAAAACAATTACCAATTTTATAAAATCATAAAATTATCATCTTTCTAACTAAATAATTTTATTGTAACACACATCAAATAAATAATAGATTAAATAACACAATAACATCCAATTATAGTCGTCTTTGTTTACCTCGAATAATTGAAAGACTTATACTTTATGAACTATTAAAGTAGTTTCAATATGAATTTTTATCAGAAATAACTATTATATATAATTAAAATAATTAAGTTGATCCATCAATTAATTAAACCTCAAGTCATAATAAATTAATTAATCTATTATCATGTAAGATGTATACATAACTAATAATAATAACAGTAGTAGTAGTAGTAGTAGTGGTCGTGGTCATGGTCATAGCAGTAGCAGTAGTAGTAGTAGTGGTGGTGGTGGTGGTGGTGGTGGTGGTAGTAGTAGTAGTAGTAGTAGTAGTAGTAGTAGTAGTAGTAGTAGTAGTAGTAGTAGTAGTAGTAGTAATAGTAGTAATAATAATAATAATATGATGATGATGATGATGATGATGTTGAATTTGAAAGAAAGTAATGCATAATATTATAAACACTTACCAATGTAATCATTTGATCCCATGACTACTTAATAATTATCCATTATAAAATATAAAATGTAAATCAAAACATGACCACTATATATTAAAATTTTATTAACCAATAGGTTTGCATTAATAACTAAAATGATTAATCTAATACTAACATATAATTTTGTCAAAAAGTACCGGTTTTATTACAAAAGAAAATTTTTCATTAAAATATTTAAAAAAATATATATAACATACAAATGACAAGTTAATATGATTTTAATACTGAAAATAAACAAGGTGTCATAATATCATTTAAAAAAGTAAGATGATGAATTGGAGCTGAACTGAACATGTCACAGAAATATATGTCAATAGATGGTTAGCTGAAGTCTTAAACCAGATTTAAAGAGATTTTAAAAGACATAAAAAGGGAATATATTTTATGTGATAAGAAAGTTTTGTGATATGAAAGAAAAAGTAATTGTTAATCAGAGAGAGTGAATTAAATTTAATCTTATAGTGAAATTTGTAGTGATTGAAAACTGATGACAATTATGTTAGTGGTGCTTTTTTGAAAATATTACTTAGTAATACTGCCACTTTTCAGATTTATAAACTTATTTCATCATATATCAATTTAAAACTATCTATGGAAGGGATAATAATAAACAATAGGTATTATTGAAAACAAAATCCTTATAGTTTTTCGCTATTGAATTTTATAAGTGCAAATATCTATCCAGAATAACACTTTTACTTCCATTATACTATTCATATAATGATCAGAACATTTCGATATTCTGAAGTTTTAAATCCATAGGCATTATATGCTGGATTACTGTCTTTTAACTTTTCTAAAAGACTCCAATGCTTTATGAAAATATATCTATTTTTAGTCATATCTTCTCAGTAAAAGCAATCAATATTGAAATAATTTTTATAATGTGAATGGGATCTCCTCTTACATGAAAACTATGTATTTATTAGTTTCACACCCAGTCCAATAATGATGTGTCTTTATATTAATAAAGAATAACAAGTGAATTGGTATATTCTTTAGAAAAAATTTTAGAAGAAATTTTTTTAAATGTCTAAATTGTATTAAAAGGGAGTCCAAGCCTCATTTTCATAAAATAAATTGGTTTAAATAACTATCAATTCTGATTAAGAATTCTCCAATAATGATTAAGAATCATCACTTGATCATAGGAACACTATTGGTCTTTGGGCATACATCTTAATATATATATATATATATATATATATATATATATATATATATATATTCTAACCATGCTGTCTGCACACTCACTTCTGGGCAATATAATATTAAACAAAAATGGGTTAGCTCAGTTACAGATTACGTTTGATTAAATGCAAATAATTAATAAATAAAATATTCTGCATTAATATTAAATGTTCCACTAGCTCAAATTCAAAAATAAGAATAAGGTTCAGTTTATAAAATAAATAAATAAATATTTATTATTTCATGAGACTTGGAAGTGAAAATACAGGTGACAAGAAAGATTACATTGAGCCAATATCCCACAGGATACTACCTCAATGGCATAAGAATATTATCCCCCCTATTACTACCTCAAATAAATAAATGCATTCTTACGACTTTAATAACTCCTATTCATTAAGATTAAACTAATAATTAAATCTTAATCTTTTATCTACTATAATTTAACTCAATAAAATCTCAGGTTCATAAAATTATTCTAAGATAATCAAATCACGGTAGTAAAACATGATAAGGGATTTTTATGTCATACTCTACTACACTTAAACT
Source organism: Epiperipatus broadwayi (assembly GCA_028023455.1). Taxonomy (NCBI): domain Eukaryota; kingdom Metazoa; phylum Onychophora; class Udeonychophora; order Euonychophora; family Peripatidae; genus Epiperipatus; species Epiperipatus broadwayi. The sequence goes on along the minus strand of JAQFVV010006202.1, from coordinate 1,670,192 downwards.
AATAATAACAAATAATAATAATATTCTTCATTGTATGAACTAATTCTGTATATCATTTTCTACACTATAATTTTATTACTATAATAAAATAATAAAATACCATAATATAATCTTTTATCTTCATATAAAAACATAATAAATATGGGTAGCTTTTGGTAATCTGAAAAATATATGTGTGGCAACTAATAGCATATAATTCGATGTACTATTATGATAATTGATTTATGACTATAAGATAATATAAAATGTGATTACTTAAATAAATAAATACCAAGAAAATATTCGAATTCTTAAAATAATTCTTTATTTATTTTTGTGCAAAAATATTATGTTTAATTTAGTGACTCTGTGTTTTAGATGCATTGAGATGGGAAAAATAAATAACCATAACACACAAATTTTTGAAAACAAATTTAACAAAGTTTTATTATAACACCAAAATAAAATAACATTTTATTTACAACATTTACATTTTTAACATCATTAAATTTGCACCGTTATACATTTTTTATTTGAACCTAGTTAAGTCTTCACTCTGACTTAAAGTAATAATATTAAAAACAATACAATCTTATTGATCCCTTTATGATCAATCTTATGATAAAATTACATTTATTTATACTTATTTAAAATATATTATTTTTTAACTATTATTTAACTTTGCTTCTTTTTTATTAAAACATCTATTGAAACATAGTACAGAAAAACAAAATAATAATAATCAAGAGCATGGATATTTTTCACTAGACAATTTCATCTTGCAATGTTAAAAGATCATATAAAATTTCTACTGATAATTTATTACTAGATTGTGTGGATATCATTCACTACACTGTGATTATTAAATATAATATATCCCATCTAATATTACTCTAATACTATATAGTTGTAATTACTGATATATTCCCTATTATTTAAAAATATAAAATTGTACCTATGCTTATTGTTTATATCATTTTACTTTATAACATTATATCTTAAAAATATGCAGTACTCATTTAAAAAATGAAACAAAATATTTAAAAAATTATTTAATATTTCACAAGCAACTTTGCTTTACATATTTCTTTCCTGAATTTATTTTATTTCCAAAATAAAATCTAAACATATTTTATGATTCTTTTTCCTTTTGGATCCATTGGATTTTCAATTCCAATTTGCACAAACTATACTTCTTCTTACAAGTAAATGAACTTATCTCATTCAGACAATAGCATATCTTAAACTCTAAATTATCTATTATTTCTTTTAAAATATACCATACTGTGCGATGTAGTTACTTTGGAAATTTAGATAGCGAATAGATGTGTAGGCTTTAGGGAAGAAAAACTAGAGTATAACTCATAGCACATATCAGAGAAAAATACCATGGCACAGTGTATCTATAAGAAATAGAGGCATGACCTATTCTGTCTAATGTCCTCCAATACTATCAATGATGTTAAAGCTATTCCTTCAGCTTTATTGAAACATCAATACTTAAAGGAAATAGACATTGTCCACAAATAAATATACACCTACAGGGCTTTGTTAACTGTATTGCATATCTAATCAGATTACTAAATACTATTCATATTCCCTTATTACATCCTACCTTAATATCATCTCCTGGGTTCATGTTCACCATATTACTACCAAGTCACTATCTTATTATTATTTCCTAAAAAATTTATCAAATCTTACATCGACAATTAACTAACTTGCATATTCAAAATAATAAACAAAATTCAATTATAATTAGAGTGATCTCACTAATCCACAAGAAAAGTTTGCTTTACTTTCTTATTCTATCTTCTGAACATATACAAACTAATCATATAAATACTTTGAACATCCAATAATATGAAAGTTTTTAAAAGAATCACATAAATATTCATTATCATGTTGTGTTATATTACTAGTATAAAATTATAGTATGCATATTCTCAAAATAAATCCTAATCTCATAAATTTAAAAGTGTTGTACAAATGCATTTACATATAATTTAACATTCATACTTCCATACATTATAATTCATAGGCAATCTGCAAAAAAGAAAAACAAAATAGACATCATAAAATATATCAATATTTATTAACTATTACCAAGTGATATTGACTTGTCATCACTTTTGCAGTCTTCTTTTTCCATCAATTAGATACAACATTGCATACATGAAAATACAATCCATACTTTTACTTAAATGTTCTTACTTAAATTATTAAATTATTCTACTATAAGATTATAATATTATCAATAAATTAATATTCATGTTCCTACTCTTATAAACCAAAATAATTACATTTAAAAATTAATAAATGAGTCAAAACTATATTTACTTAATCTTCAACTGAAAAATGAATATTCCTTATACAGTTCAAATATTTTATTTTCTTTCTCGAGAGTTTTTTTTTTAAATGTTCTCTTCAAGAGTGATTTTGAAACTCCCCCTGTTGCTATGACAATGAACAAGACAAACTGTTTCCGGCAGTGGTGTGCAAAGTTTAAAAAAAAAAGAATAATAAAAAAAATATGTCTTTTGAAATCTTGAAAAATTAAATAAAATAATCATCAATCTATCCTGGAAAAGTTTTATAGAATAATAGTTTATGTTTCTATTGTCCAGAACAATGATTATTCAAATCATAACAAAATCATAACATTTAAAAATAATTCAGTGAAGCTTCTATTCTAGAATATTCTATGTCGGCATAGTGATGCATTATATCCCATTGGCTTAGCTTGAAATATCTGGATAAACTTTTTGCGCAATATACAATATTTCCATAATTCCATCCTTTTATTTACTCATGTATTCATTTTCTCTGTAGGTTCCCTCTTTAATAAATTTATTGCTATTTATTATCTATTTTCAGCAGTTTCCTTATTATCTTAAAATTCAGTTTTTAAAAAAACAATTTTATAAGTGTGTATAACCCTATACCTCAGGTTTTATCACATACGCTTTTGTAAATATTTCCATTACTCTTTACTTAAGATAATTTCTTGTAAGTATTTTAAATGTTTTCCTTCAAAAAGGATATAACATTAATTTCTGTAGCATTGTTTCCATAAAATTATTATAAAATATACTTGTCATATCACTTATTAATCTTGGACAAGCCTATCTTGCTGTTATATAAAATAATGCATAATTTACTTTTAGTCAGCAAATAGCTTTTCTATTAAGCTTCCTGTACAATGTCCATAAAAATAATTTATTCACTGGAATAGTCCTCTGTGTCAATATTATTAATATTATATTCATAACTATTATATCTATTTTTAAAATTTCCATTAAATACATTTTACTTATCGGCATTTTCATATTTTTATTGTGAAGTAGATTAAGTTTCTGATGAATACTCCTGGTAAAAAGACTTTAAAAATTAGCAATGCATGTTAAAATGGAGTTATTAAACTATTTTTATTTTACACTCTCTTTGCAAATACTTTAAATAAATGTCCTATTAGCTTTGCAAATAAATTGTATGAATGCATTAAAAAATTGACTAAAATAATAAAAATTTAAAATTAATATTATATCGATCACCAACATATTTTAATCACATTTTTAATCACCCTTAATACCCCCCATGCAACAGTATTTATATCCTAGAAAATACCTCATCCTATTGGTTGATTCTTACTTTTTATTCGATACCAAATTTGCATAATGTTACAATCTTACACAATTAAATTTCAAAAAATAAAAATATGACATATTATAACTTTAAAATATTATTTTAAAAATATTAATCCTAACTCAATTATTACTTTATTAAATTAATTAAATATTTAAAATGACTTTTAAAACAATATTTAATAAATTTGTTCCACCTTTACTATTTAATTTATCTATTTTATTTTAAAACAAAATATTTAACTTTTATTAGCTGTTTTCATTTTATAACAATATTTAAAAACATTTTATAATGACTAACTTAATATTTTCTTTTGTGATAGGTAATAATTATATCCAATTCTATAATGCAATTTTAAAATATTTTGAAGTTGATTAATCTAAATACTAGCAAGCATGTGTGTATAACCATATATTATACAAATCACATGACTGATATAACTAAAACAGATTGTCCAATTTTCTGTCTGGGAATAAATAATAAATTGCAACACTTGTATTAAATAAAATAATACAATACAAAATTTGGAAGAATAATTTAGAAAATATAGGATTAAATATAACTTTCACCACTATAAAACTTACTTTTAAAATATATGATATTAATTATAATTATTAAATATAATTTATAATTTTAAATATAACATTTATTTAACTATAAGTTTAAGACTATTAAAATGGAACTTTTTAAACATACTTTTAAATATTTATAGCTGTATTATTTATTATTTTTAGATTTACTTAACTATTTTAAAGTTCTTCATTACAATTTTATGCACTACATATTTTATTTAGCCTCAAATTGTACCTTTAAGATATTATTAATAGAACATAACTAACACATGAAGAGAACATATTCTAAATTTAAATTTTTTTAATAATTTGCTGTAATGAGCTGATTCTGACCTATAGAAAAGGGCACAATATATATTTGAGATTAAGACTCACCACTATACAATATTTTTTTTAAATACTCTCTAATCCAGCATAAGGTAATAATTAACAAAAATAGAGCATCATCTATTCTCCTGACTCATTTATTAATATAGAGGCTTTGCTTAAAACACTTTGGTTAGAAGAAATGCATATTCAAATCAATTGTGCAACCTGTCTAAATACGTTTCAAATTGATTTCTTGCAATAGTTGACAAACCTGAGAATTTTCTCAATTTAAATATTGTCAATGATTCAAAATAAATAAAAATGTATAATAGAATAATTCCATTGCTTTAATATATATATATTAAAGCACTGGAGATATTATATATATTAACCTGATTATAAACAAACAGCTACTTCAAAAAAAAAGAACTTAAAACTAAAGTCATGATTACTATCATAAGATCTTTCATATGTAGTTTACATTTATAACAAATCTTAGAGGTTTTTTAATATTAATATGACATTTATAATCAGTAGAAGCAAATAGGTGTGAGTGTGTGGAAACAAGTAGGTGTGTATGTTATATCTCATCATCCAAACATACTTTTTATTGGCATAGTAACATAAAAAATAGACTAATATTTTCATTTATAAAGTTTACATTCCATGGGATTTAGACAATATAATCCTTTGTTACTTTCTCTGATTTATATGTATATAAAAAGTTTAAATGACTTTAAATAGTCCATTTAAAAAAAATCCCCCCCCCCACCATCTAACAACCTTTTACAAAAATAATGAATGAAAAGACAATTCTCATTGGACTTGTCAATTGCCTAATAGTTAGATTTTTTGCACATTTCCCCCTCTGTTTTAATTAATAAGCTAAATCATTCACAGACCAGCTACCTAAAAAAATTCTAAGGGTGAAAAATTATTTTTTCATATCTTATCATTGACTTTTATTTTTTTACTTTTGCACTATTTTTTACCCATTGTTAATTTACTCTTGTTTATTTCCTTATAAGATTTGTATATATTTAGAGCAAGATCCTGTTTCCTTTATAAAGTAAGAAAAATAATGGTATTTTTTATATGTGTAATGTTATATATATATATGTTTAAATAAATTCTAGATATGATATAGAATAAAATATCTTTATATAACCAACAAAATAATATATGACAATAGCTGTAATAAAATCATATATAATCACAAAATAAAAAAGCTCTTTTCTGCAATTTTTAATTTTTGCTTTTTTTCAATATGTCTTAGTTAATTACAAAAAACAACCTATATTATATACATAGCAACATCTACTGGCTTTATATAAAATTAACACAAACCTATATTTATGCTTTAGTATCTTTATAATAACACACATTATATAGCCCTCCATTCATTTTTCATTATCCAATTATTAGCTAAATTAATTGGCGTTTTATAAATGTTCATACAATTGTTTCTGTTATAATTAATGTAATTAATTTAATATATCTTCCTTCTATTAATTTCTTTAATGTAATTTAATGGGCTTATATTCTTAACACAATCTATTCTATGTCCATGTTTTAAGTAGTGAACATATAATGCAGATCTGTCATCTCTCCTATTAATAGCATTATTATGTTCTTTAGCCCTTTCTTCTAATTGTTTCACTGTATGTCCATAATAAACCATACTGCAAAACCCACAAGTAATTTTATATATTATACTTTTTTACTTATTACTTGTAGAATTTGCAGTATGGTTTATTATAGACATACAGTAAAACAATTAGAAGAAAGAGCTAAAGACCATAATAATGCTATTAATAGGAGAGATGACAGATCTGTATTATATGTTCACTACTTAAAATATGGTCATAGAATAGATTGTGTTAAGAATATAAGCTCATTAAATTATATTAAAAAAATTAATAGAAGGAAGATATATGAAACTAATTACATTAATTATAACAGAAATAATTGTATGAACATTTTAAAATGTCAATTAATTAAACTAATAATTGAATAATGAAAGATGAATGGAGGGTTATATAATGTATGTTATTATAAAGACATTAAAGCATAATTATAGGCTTGTGTTAATTTTATATAGAGCCAGCAGATGTCGCCATGTATGTAATATAAGTTGATTTTTGTAGTTAAGTAAGACATATTGAAAAGGGCAAAAATTAAAAACTGCCAAAAAAGTCTTTTATGTTATGATTATATGATTATATTACAGCTATTGTCATATATTATTTAGTTGTCATATAAAGATATTTTATTCTATATCATATCTAAATTTATTTTTAAGTTGCAAAAACAACATAAAGAATTTAGTTCCTTGTATTTTAGATATATATTTATTTGTTTTCTATCTTTTGCAATATATATTATATTGGCATTTCTAAATAGAGCATCCCTTTATTAATTTACCAAACAGATTTTTATTTTTTACTTTCTTTATATAAGTGGTCCAGAAATCTAATATTTGAATCTGCCATTCTTAAATTAGAACTAAACCTCTCAAGAATTAGAGAAATGAATGAGTGCTCTTTTATATTATTATTGTGATACTAATTTATCTATCTAATATTAATTCAGTAATATACCCTTTCATATTGAGTTATAAAGAGTTATATATTAACATAAGAGAAAGAAATTAATTTAATTTTTTGTAATTAAATACATATTTATTTATGAAATTATTCTATTTAAAAATTAGTTCAATCTTTATTTTTTTTATATAAACATTTCTTAATGATTATTATGCAAATTGATTAATAGAAACTTTTTTATCATGACATTAATGCTAATTTTGATAGATTCTCTTGTCCAACAGTATTTCAGGCATAATTTTTAATTCTATTTGATGCCAAAAAAATGTTGCTACTGGATACACTAGTAGAAGATATAATCAATATTATGGTGCAGTGAAATATTCATTGTGGAAAAGTAGAATTTATATTTGTGGTATTTATATATTCAAAATATTTATTAACATATGTTTTCTTTTTAAACATAGATATTAATAAATATATTTAAACATGCCTATGAATTCTTTTTTTAGCCTCAAAAATCAAACTATCTCTCAAAAATATGCTTTAAATTTTTAAAAGTATCTTCAGGGAATTTTGTATAATAAAGATGTGACACTTTTAAATAATAAACTTGTGAAAAGTATATTTGGAAAGTCTTTAAACCACTCACTCATTTATTTGTATGAAAAGATTTAAAATTTGAATAAAAAAATCTCAGTTGTTGATTAACTTATATTTTCAATTCAAAGAATTGTTTTTAATGGTATGTATATAAATACTTTATTTGACTTGATTTTAGTAAATTATGATCTAGATCAGTGATGGCTAACCTATGACTTGCATGTCAGTGATGACACACTGAGATGTTTTTGGAATGTTTTAGAATGTTTTTTTCATACTTTTTTTTACATATTATAAATTATTCTGATAAAATATGCTGAAAATATAATTATTTTAGAAAAGTAGTTAAGATTTTAGGAAAAATTCTTTACTTTTACATGATCATAAATTGAGAAAAATATCAGCAGCAGCATACTAAGTATTTTCTAATAGGTTATGAAGCAGTTTAGGTAAAGAATTATTTATTTTTGGTTTATTAAATATAGTACATATATTAAAATTATAACTTTTTGTTATTAGAGCTCAAATATCACAAAATTATGGATTTTTTTGAAGTGACACACCACCCAAGTTATATTGTTTTTGGCGAATTTTGACACACCAAACTCAAAAGGTTGGCCATCACTGATCTAGATGATTATATTTAATATTTAAAATCATTAGTATTATTTTGTAAAATATTGTATGGTTCATCAATAAAAAATAAAATAAATAAATAGAAAACTGATAGTGCCAATTATTAGGGAAAGTGATAACAACAAAAAGTTGAAATCCATTTCTTATCTATTGATATTATCTTGATTACAGCTTAATAATATATTCTAGATTTATTTAAGTTTTGGCTGTTGTAAAATGATTTAGATATAAAAACAACTGCTGCAATTTGTTATTTATTATATCAAAAGTTCTGAAGAGTAGGTTTTTTTTGAAATGACATAAAAATGATTATTTATTAATCTATCTCAAATATTTCTTCTTTGCCTGTTGAGTGGGATTTATTGAAAACTTCTATTTGTTTCAATCATATGTTTCACTCCTTGTATATTTAAAGATCTTAACCCAGGGTAAAAAGTGGATTCCATTTTTAGTTTGTTAAGGTTGTCTTGAATACAGATTGGTGATAGTCTATTATTTTATTTAAGCATTGGCTGTTGTGAAGTGATATATATATATATATATATATATAATAACAGAATAAAAATGTGGGCCATCAAAGAATGGTCCTGGTTTGATATAATGTCATGTGAATTGTGGTGCCATTTGTAACAGAATAAAAATGTGGGCCATAAAAAATGGTTCTGGTTTAATAATGCTGCATGATTTGCAGCACCATTTGTAACAGAATAAAAATGAGGATATGCTCTTCATTTAGAAGCTATTTGTAACTGAATAACTACAATGACCATAGAAAATGAAAACTTTAATATAATCTGAATGAAAATATATCCCCATCATTGGTCAACATTTGTAACTGAACAAAATATACTCTGAAGATGAATGCTATTTATAAGAGTATAAAATTATAAATCATACTATATCCTGAGACATAGCCTAATTATTTATCACTATTTGTAAAAGAATAAAAATATGAACCAAGAAGAACAATCCTAATTTAATAATGCCCATGAATTGTAATGTCATTTGTAACAGAATGAAAATAATAAACTAAGCTAAATTAAATATCAAACAACGAATAATGGTCTAATACTTAATTCAATAAAACAAGGATAATAATCTTTGTTGTAAACTCATGGATTTAAATAGCATTTAGAATAAATAGAAAACAAGTAAAATCATTATTTCAAATTACCCTAAAATATGAATGTTATTTGCAATAGATTAAAGATAAAACAATAAAACCAAATATCATTATCTTATATATAACGAGCTATGTCTACTCTATATTCTGCTTATAATATAATAACAAAGAATTAGATAAATCTTAATATTCTTTATGAGTCAAAACACTATTTATAATAATATAAACTTATATCAAAAGTCAAACATTATTTTATTTATATTTAAAGAAAATAATTCATGAATGAATTAGATAATAATTATAATATATCCTACAAATCTAAAATATCAATGATATCTAAAGAAATGAATAATTCAATAATTGATTTCCAATTACAATCAAATAAAATCAAATGTAATACCAACTCCACTATACTATTCTACTAATATTAATATACTCCTATTAACTAAATCAATTATAATAAGAATAAATACTTAATAATAATACAAAATCAATTAATCTAACATATGTTTCTACTTTCACCAACTTAAAATATAAAATAAAACTATCCTATTAAATAATCTTAAGATTTTCAATATCCAATCATAACAATATATGAAATAAATGATAGATTCTTATTTGATGATTACTCAAACACAATCGACAAATCATATCTAATTATTCTTCAGTTTAATAATGCTAAGTTATTAAAACTTTAGACTATAACTGTTAATGTATATGAAAGATTGTTAGTGTGTATACAATCAAATATTAAAATTGAATATTTAAACTGAATTTACAATCCATATCACTATTACCAATTCTATAACTGAATAAGATTATGATCTTTAGGACTGTATAATGACTTAATATAATATTCACTTTAATCAATAATGATTTAACATAAAATACACTAACATTTAATTGCAATTACATTTACTCACCTTCAATGATTATTATATTTGTACCTTTATCAATCATCAAATCAATTCATATATAATTTCTATCTTATGTAACTATTACTTGTTACTAACAAAATATTTATAATAAGGTTCTAATTACTTACCAAATATTTAAGAATGTTAAGTCCATTAATTTACTGCCATATCAAATCTATACCTAGTCAGATAATAAACATTAAATTTAATACAAAGAAAATGATATGTAATTATACTCTCTTACCCATCCTCTGTTTTGATCTCTGAATTATTTTTATAACTGCTTCTAATGAATTATGTGGTGTGATCAATTAATGAATATCATCTCATCCAAATATGATTAACCAAAAAATTTGCATTGTAAAATTGAATGATAACCAAGCAAATGTACCTGTTTTAAATTAATTCATAATTTATTAACACATGGACATAAATTAAAATAATATATATATATATGGCAAATAAACATTTAAATATATATATATATGATCCAATTATGGTTTATGCAATAGGTTTTTCAATTGTCATTAACTTCATATTTAAATAAGTGATTGCACATCAACCTCCATATATTGGATATTAAATACAAAATACATATGTTTATGTAACACAAATATGTTGTAGAACATTTATACTTTCCAAAATATAAAAGAGTTCAAGATATATATTTTTATACTTCATATGAAAAGATAGTTAATCAAAATAATACATATATGAATCTACTTATTTGCTAATGTAAATTTAAGAGAACAAAGTAAAATAAATACTTATTATGATATAATTCTTTTGAATTCCTAATATAAGAGATATACCTGAAGTTAGTTTATAATCAATAAATAAAAATAAATAAACATTTTAAATTAAAATAATAATTACTATGCTGCAAAATATAAATTTAAACTTAGAAAAACATAACTATCTTACATTTAGGCATATAAATAGATCACTACTCAACCTAAATTTACACTACTATTTATATCAATAAATACTATACATTTTAAATAAAGAGAAAAATATATAGTAATAATAATGTTTTGTTATTCTAGAAAAAGTAAAAATATCATGAAAAGCTATTAGATTTGAAACACATTTTATTAATTCTGATATTTAGTATTGTAACGATATATAAATATGTCGGTACATTAATTTAAAATAAAAACTTAAAAGTTCGCAAATAAAAGTAAAAAACTAAACGCTAAAATTAAAACATTGTTAAACGTGTATACATTCGCACAGATGTTAAACTTTAAAAATATTTTTTTTTCATAAACAAAAAAAAAAGGTATTTGAATGTATTTTTTTTAAATAAAAAAATACAAGATTGAAATATAAAAATATTTTAATAAAAAAATAACGTAAGTTAAAATAAAAACAGGTATTAATTAATTCCTGTAATCTATAAAAGGAAATGATTGTTTATTAATTATCTAAAAGCTATTTAATTAAAAAGTCAGATGGAAAGTTAGATAAGAGAAGAAAGATTTTAGCTTGACAAATGGAAGCACTAAGCCTTGGCCCGGACCATAACGAAAAAACAGATTAGTGACGTTTTGTTCAGTGAATCCTTGTGGATAATATAAAAAGGAGAAATATTGAGTATTGGGCAGTTCCAGCTGTTTGTTTTGAGAGTGGTGATAGAGACGCAATATCACACACTCTCTCTCTATTTTAAAAAATGAACTGATTGTGATACCGAAAGGAACCAGCTAATGCTGCCTCCGGAACATCTGACCGGGTTTCAAACAAGGACTCCGTGGAAAAACAAGAACCTGGACTCTTCTTCCGTAAGCTGTTAACAATGAACTTAAAAATTTTTTTAAATAATCAAGAACTTTCATCAAGTTGAACAAATTAATAAACAAGCCGACTTATTTAAAATGGACTCTTATCTGACTTTTTGTAAGTTTAAATCAAATTAATAATGGTTAATTTTATATCTTTCCCGATTGTGAAAAGAATCATTTCCCTTTTAATATTTTTATGTGTAGTAATATTTTATTGGAGAAATTATTAAATGCATTACATTTAAGTTGTCTATAGACGCTTGCATGGATTCGTTTGCGGTTAATTAGATTTTGGTTTTCATATTTGATCAAAATATATAGACATTCGATAAATAATGATACCTTACGGTGAGTATCTAAAATGTATTTATTCGGATGTCTTTTAAGTTATTGGTGACAACGCAAGTATCTTATGGTGAATACTATTGGGTTACTTATAAGTTTCCCTCTGCGATTGTCGGTATCAATAATTTTGTATTTTGATCGTTTATGTTTATTTTGAAATGTTTTTGACCGTGGAATCTGTGAAGAGCGATCGTGTACCCAACATTTTTAAATAAATCTGTGCGAACGTATATAAATGTTAAAATTAAGAGCGTCGCGAATGGCGATATAGTTTTGTAAAGTTGTATTAAGGGAGGGTAATCTTAGGTTATTCATTTCGTAGTTGAATTGGTTCAATGGATTGGATATATTTGTGTAATTAGTAAATGTAGTATGAGATCCGCTACGGGCAGGATTATAGATATACGCACACACCCTCTGTTTGCCTATGGATGGGTTTGTATGTCGGCAGAAGACCGCAGTCCATTCCTATGGAGTTTTTAGTTTATTGATCTACTTGCCCACAGATGTCACATTCCTGTTGGTGGAGAGTCAATGTCTTCTCTATTTCTACTTATTGTTCAGATGTACATTCCTGACAATATAGTATTTTGTGTTGTCGTATCATGCTACATTGAATACATGAATGTATCAGATGGATTGGCGCCAGTTGATTGCGAAATTTGTTGCCTAAGGTTAAATCAGGGAAGAATATTTTCCTTTCAAATGTAGACCTATGTAGTCCATTCATACTCGACCCTCTAAATAAAATATTAAACATTATAGCAAGCTATTTTAATGTAAAATTAAAAATTAAGATAAAAATCTAAATGTTAAACTTATTCCTCGAATTTAGAATGATTTTATATGTGCGTAAATAAATATTTTTCTGTGTTAATTTCTGGCAGTGGCTTTTATTATTTTATTCTTTTATATTTAAGATATAAAATTTATAGATTTTTATCTCGGCGTCTCCGCTGAGCTAGTGACAATGGGCTAACGATCTAAATATGTAAATAAAGTGGAATCCTAACAGCGCGTATCTGCCTACTTTATAAATTTTTCTAGGCTCAAATGCCTAGATGGTGCCCTTTGGTAGTGCGGTGCGGTGCGATGCGATCTCCCACTTCGTCTGGATCGTTATAGTATATATCCAAATTATCTTTTTATTTAGCAGATATTTTATTTATACATTGTTATAAGTGTGCACACACTAATTTATATCCAATATAGGTATCTTTTATTTAATAAATAATTAATTTATAAAATTAGCAAGTAATTAATTTATAAAACATTACAAGGGAACAGATGCTAGTTTTATCAATGACAATGCTATGGAAATTTAATCATTTTCTATCTTGTGTATAAATAATCCATCAAGCTCATAAAACTATATCAGCAGATGAAAATAATCTGTGTGTCCATTTTTCTGTTGTTAGAATTTAGACTTCATCATTGAAAAGTAGATAATATTCTTTTTTAAAAGCAAAGAAATATTCGGATGGTTTTTAAATACTATTCTTTCAATTAAATTGCCATCTCTCACAAATTCAATGGTAAATTAATCCATCGAATGAACAAACACTATTGTTTTTATCCCATCATTCTTTCCACTTTTAATAATCATATATTTTTAAAAATAAGCAAAAAAATACATGAAGGAACTTAGATTTGCTTTAAAGCCAAGATATGAGAGAAATCATTTTAGTTGCTTAGTTCTATTTATAAACTTTTTTTCATTGACCTAAGAGCAGCAATGCTCTGTATTAAGTCTTTGGTCAGCATCAGACAGCATCTTATAAATAAAAATCTTATTACATAAAATAATGACAAATAAAAAAAAGACAATTATTACACATAACAAACATTTTCATTTTTAAAATACAAATAGGATTCTTTCACTCAATATAAATTAAGCAATTAGGATTGTATTCTTTCATACTGCAATGGAAATATACCTTTTATATATTTTTTCAATACAATATTATACAAACAAAATAACAAACATACTTGAGATGTTAAACATTTAGGTATATTATTTGTAACATACTATTGTGAATGCAGTAACAAAAATCTATATAATAAGGAAAATAATTTTATCAAGCCTATAAACTTTATTATCTACACATTCATTTCTAAAATGAATAAAGTCAATTCACAATTTTTACAAACTGCAATTAATAATAAACATTCTTTTCTCCAATATTATATATTGCTATAGTAACATAATCCAATGCAGTCCATTTGATTAATTCACCAATTAAAATAAAAAAAAAAAAGAAAAGAGAAAAAAATGTTATGACTAACATTCCATCACATATAGAAATTTATTTCAAATTTCAGTAGGTACAATATATATATAGTCTGTAAAATTTCTATAATTCATATAATTTAAAAATTACTTATTTATATTGAGATTAATAAATATAATGATCAAAACATAACAGAACATTCTATAGCATATGTTTTATCACACATATAATTATATCTCTTTTTTAAATGATATAATTTTATTCATGGGCTCAATTAAAATTCTAGCTAATTGGCATTATCTATGTTAGTCTTTTATATAACAGATTAAGCTGCAATTGATAGGGAATCTATCTTTCTGGGCATTGTAGCCTGTAATATTTTTCACAGTTTTAAATATATAATATAAATATATGAAACAAATTGCAGGGATATCAACCTTTCAAAGTGCTATCTACACTTTTACAATATTTTATCTATTTTCATATGAAGAAAGAAATCAAATCAATATCTGCAAGACACATGTTTCAGGTTTAGTCACCCTTGCTCAATTTCCATGATAGAAAACTGATACCACATCAATATATACATTTAATTTTTATTTAAATATTATTAACATGAAATCCATTTGGTGCTAAATCTTTAATTTAGTCGTTTTATTTCAATAATGCTTATTTTATTAAAACTCATACATGTATAAGACAAAACTACATAAATTTATTTTTTAAAAAAAAACTTTGAAAAAGCATAGCTATGATTAAATATGTAATAAACAAACTATTTATGTAAATCATTATATAAATATAATTTAACTAAACAAAAAATAAAAAAAGAAACATGACTTCTAACAAAAAAAAAATCTTCATTATTATTTATATAAGATTTTACTTAATAAATAATAACTATTATTAATTTTAATATAGGTAGTTACTTACTCACAGTTTGCCAAAATTATTGAAGACATTTTAAATCAAACACAAAATTAAATTTATTTTTAGACTAAGAAAGTAATGTAAGTAAATTAATAAGAATAATCATGTTACAATTTTATTGCGTTGTTTTTAAAGCAACATTACAACAAGTATTTTCAAATGTTAACTTTAATTAAATATAATTCATATAATGATGGCTTTGATATCAAATGAAGACATAATGAAAGAGAATTATTATAGTAATAACAGATTAAGTGTGAGAGATTACAACAATCCACATAACAGACTGACATTTTGTTACTTTTCTAAGATTAAGATTTTCTAAGAATATGTTATAATATTATAATAAAGATTTTAAAATTCCACAAGAATCTAAATAGTTATATGGTTTTAATGCTAAAAATTTTAAATTTTCAGAAAATTAAAAATTCTCTTTTTATTATAAAATAATATAAAAATCGTAGCTAAATTAATGAAGGCATAAAAATTAGCCAAATTTTTTTATTATCAAGAATTTTATTACTCATGCATTACATATACACACACAACACAGATTTAATCAGATATGGGAAGCAAAACAATCTATTACATACCAATTAAGAGTTGTATTATCAGATGCAGAATTAGGTAAGCCAAGGTCTTCTTTCCATTCCAAATTAATTAGTTCCCAAGTCACTCCGCAGGCAAGCTGTGGCACTAATTTCACATCTCTATTTCTCATTGTCCTTAGTTTCTGAAGGAAGGATTGCAGAGTATCAGTGTCAGCTGGACTAAAAAGCAAATTACATCTCATTAGCCAGAAGTTGTATGCCAAAAATGTGGCACTCCTCACAACAGCAAACTCCTACAACCCTGTAGTGCTGTACAATGGTTAAAGATATGTGATATAGTGTTCTCTTCCCTATAACATAGTGGGCATGCAGGACCTATGGAAGTGAATCCCCTATGCATAACAAGAAAATAGTTCTTGGGGAGGGCATCCAAGTTGAATTTAACAAGAAAGTCAAAGAACCATGGCTCCAGGTTCCATCTTCTAAATTTTTTAATAAGACAAAAGTTAGTGATATATGAGGGATGAGGGACTGGGCAAGAAAACATCATTGGTGAGTTGGTAAGCATCCCAATAGTTAATTTTGGTGGAATTTAATTGAATTGGAGGTGCACTTGTTTTTGAAATATCCATAAGAATCTCAGCTAACCCATTTTTATAAGTAGGGGGAGGAGGGTCTGTAGGGTTAATGGGACAAAATGGTGTTGCTTCTGAAAAAAAGGAACTGAATTTCCCTATTAAATTATAGGCGCCTTGAAGTCAAATTGCTTGAAGTGAGTGTAGTGAAAGGACGTTTTACTTAGATTGTCTCTGTATCTTTCTGAGATTGATGACCACAGTTTTACCCTTCCACAGTAAGTATGTACATAAGGAGTTAACACTATTTATGAATTTGCTCATGAATTTAATGAATGGCATAAAGTATACTATCCTGGGTAATACCGATATATTCAACCGAGAGGTTTTTGTATAGAGTGAGGTATACACTTTTGCTAGAGAATTAGTTATATTATTGACTGAAGCAAGAATGGAGTTTTGTACAGCCCTCCTCATCACCAATGGGGAGAAACTGATAGATAGTCCTAGGAACTTCTGCAGCTAGCAGTGAAGAGGGAGGGTATGGTTTTCCCCAAGGATAGCCTCCATGCATCAGATTTGTTTAAATTAAAGGAAAGCCCCGACTCTGATGAAAATTCAGATATAAGTTGCATAAGCTTTGGAATGAATATGTGAGATGGAAGAAACACTGCCAGGCCATCCATGTAGGAAATTTGAGTGATATTTTTGTTCAGACTGAGGATAAAGAACCCAGGAAGATTCTGCTCCAATGAATATTTTTTTAATAATAAATATAAAAGCAGAAAAACATCATTCAATTTTTCTTAGCACCAGAAGAATATTAAATTAAGCAATTGTCTTGTTTTTCTTTTTTTCTAAAAAGCAGGAAGAATAAAAATAGATAATTTAAATCTTTTTGCTAGATCTAATACAAGTATAGTACAATAGAAAATATATACAAATTTCCTTAATCTGAATAATGTTAACAATGAATTGAAATAAAATAAAACAATTGCAATGAGACAGAGACACAGACAAATAATTCATAAGCACAACTAGTCTTTTAAATAAAATTTTCAAAACAGAACTAGGTAAAAAATGTTATTTATATATATCTGAATCAGCATTAGTAGCCCATCTTTTCGAAAATCATTTTTCCATATATACAGCATATCCCTGTAAAAAAAGTATGTTTCTATCTCCAAGCTATCTTATAGTGCCATCCCTGAATCAATGCACGAGTTTCATAGTGATATAATTTAGCTTTTTATCCAGTAAATGTCTGAATCATGAGTTATGATATAAAATGTGACAATATGTTTCATTCCTTTATAGAAAACTTATGATGAAATAATGTATTAACATTAAATTTGATTTAAATGAGGAACAAGTTGATATTGAAACATTTGAAATAATATTAAAATTGTTTATAAAAATAAGTCCATTATTTTCAAAAATATTTTAAAGTAGTTTGCAAAATTTTGTGATGACAGGGAGAGCATTGAAGATCATCCATAGGAAGACACATTAAGAATAAGTGGGAAAACATGCAAAAAAGTTGCCAAAATTCTTTAAATTAATTGTGCTTTTGTCAGACTCATTAAGCAACTTACTGGCATTCCCATCATCATTAGTTATTGGTTTTTAATGGAATATTTGGAAAAGGAGGTGTTTGTGCATTGTGATCTGCTTGTTGACAATCAATCAAAAAGATGTCAGAGTGGGACATTGATAGAGACATCAGAAAATGACAACAGTGGCTCAGGAATTACATCATGATAAATGATGACATATGTTGTGTCCAATATGGTCTATCAAATAAGTGTCAAAGTGTAAAATTGATATCACTAAACAAAAGGAAATAACCTCAAAAAAATTGTTTGAGAAAAGAACCAAATCAATACATTGCTCACTATTTTCTTTTATTTTAAAGACATTAGACTAAATTACTACTTGAGTGTTTTGAATTGTTTGTAGGCCCAACATTTTATGAAAACAATTTGAATAATTCAGGTAAGGTTCTTAGTTATTTTTGCACAACATTCCACAGTGCCAAATGTATAAGAATTTTTAACCCAAAAAAGCATTGTTGTGTTTGAGCATCTGTCCTATTTTTTGTTTTAGTTCTTGATGATCTTCAACTATTTCCCAATCTAAAATTGACTATGAAGGAGCATATCATGGTTCAAAGTAGGACATCTAGGATTTCAAAGTCTGTTTTAAATATTTTTACAACTGTTTCAACAATGTATTGAGTCCCAGAATATTTTGAATAATCAATAATAAACCCAAAACATATACCATCATCTTTTTACTGGGTCATACTGAGTATTTCATTTTTATTCTAAAGTAAGTAAAAGACCATAACTACATGAATTTTGGGATCAAGTAGATATATTAGCATTTTTAACAAAACATATATATTTTTCATATGTGTTATAATGCTTTTTATAGCTATTTTTTCAAGCTAAAAGTAAAGAATGAAAAGAATATTATGCAGTTATGAAGAAAAAATTATGTTACAAAAGATTCCAACTTAATTATGGAAAATCAATATATATGCATCATCAGATTTGAGCCAATGCATGTTAGAATAAACACATCAGAAATCTATAAACAGTTCTAAAAATTAAGGTTTTGTTTAGGTTGGATTAATATTTTAATTAATGCCTGAAAAATGAATCTGAAACTTAATAATTCTTATTATATATTTGACTTCTATCTCATAATATGTTTTAGTCAAGGTTTAGAGAAAAGGCTAAATTTGTTTTTCAAATGTAATATTAGAAATTATGTAATATTAGAACATCTCAGTATGTGGATTGCAGCATACTTGTACACCATGAAAGCTCTTGTAGTGTTCAGTGATAAAACTTATAATTTATAAAATATAATTATTGAAGCTTCAAGAAAATAAAATATAGTGATAATTTATATAAGTTTAAAAAAAATGAAACTATCCCCATATCCCATTTTATGTGTTTGTTTTACTTTTATCATCTCTCTCTATCAGATATATGCCTAATATAAATATATTATGTGATAACATTTGGGTAGTTTCATGGGTATTGGGAGCTATAGAGCTCTATGAGCATTTCTATATTATATTCTCCCAGTAATACTAATTATTAAATCTATGTAATAATTTGTTAATTTTTCATAACAAATGTAATAATTTCATTATATTTTAACAATTTATTATTATTAATAATAAATTTTTACTTTATCAATGAACATTTGAAAATTCAAAAATGCAAATGATAGTTTTATAAAATTTGAATTTACTTGTATTGGAGACAAAAACAATACTTCAACTTTGTGCATAGTTTGTGGCAAAATAAAACTGAGCAGTGATTAAAGCATTGGATCATCAAGGTATAGACCCAGGATATAGCCATATTCTGAAGAATATTTATAAAAATGCAACAACAACAATTAGATTATAAAATGATACTAAGAAGGTGAACATTGAGAAGGGTGTAAGACAGTGTGCCTCTAGATTTCCAAAACTTTTTACAAATGTGCTAAAAAAAGTATTTTGTGGATTAGAATGGAAAACTAAAGGTGTAAAGGTAAATGGAGATTATTTAAGTCATTTAGATTTTGCAGATGATGTAGTTGTTTTTGCAAATAATGCTTTGAAACTTTAGGAAATGTTGCAAAAGTTATCAGATGAAAGTAAGAAAGTAGGAATAAAGGTAAATGATAAAAAGACTAAAGTAATGTTCAATGGATTTTTTCAAAACATGAAAATAAAGAATGATTAACATGCATTAGAAGAATTGAATACCTTGGTCAGATTATTACTACATATGGAAACATAGTGGATGAAATTAATCATAGAATTAAACATGGTTGGAGTGCTTTTGATAGAAATAACAATATTAAAATTGAATATGCCTATGTTATTGAAAAGGAAAGTTTTTAATAAATGTGTTTTACCAGTTCTTACTTATGCTGAGACTTGGACACTTAATAGAAGAGCAGTATAGAGACTTCAGATCACTTAAAGAAGTATGGATAGATGCAAAGAAGAGAAATACAGAGACTTCAGGTCACTTAAAGAAGTATGGAGAGATGCATGTTAGGAGTAATAAAAAGAGATTGAAAACACAATACATAGGTAAAGAACAAACAGGTATTACTGATATCATTGAAAGAATTAAAATATTGAAATGAAATTGGGCTGGACATATTGCTAGAAGAGATGATAACAGATGGACAATTGAAATCTTAAACTGGACTCCAAGAGATTGTAAAATATCCAAATAGAGATCACATGTGAGATGGATGGTTTAATTAAGAAAGTATGCAGGGGTGATGTTGAAAAGAAAAGCTAGAAATCGGAGATGAATTAAACTTGGAGAGACCTTCATCGTGCAGCAAATTGATAATGGTTGATGATGATGTGTGACCATTTTAAAATGCGCACTAAAATTAATGACAGTAATAATAATAAAAAGTTCCAAATTTCGCATTAGAATATATGAACTATTTATTATTATTTTGAAGAAAAAAAATAATTGTTTTCATTGTCTACTAAAATTTTGGTTTATATTAAACATATAAAAGTGCACTGGCTATATAAAAAGATCAAAGATAACTGGTTTAGTGCATATCTAACCTGAATAAGGCTTAGCATGTTTTAGTGCAGTGGTAGAATGTGATAGTCCAGAATGTAATAAGGCAATTTTTTTACTAACATGAATATTCAAATTTGAAATTAAGAGCATTTAAATAGTATTATCATTAAAGAGTTTTGAACTCTAGACCACTACACCTAGATGTAATGATCTAATGCAACCCTCCTACCAGCTCTCTTTTACCTATTTAGTTAACTATAAAGCTAAAAGCTCAAGATAAAAAATACCTTCATGTTTTCAATCCAACCTGATTCACCTGTATAGTCATATTGATCTGAATCCAATTCAGCATCTGTACATTTTAGTGTTATTGGTTTATCAAAAACCACAGTCACCATCATCCCTTAGGCAGGAAAGGTATTAAATGACCAAAACTTCACATAATCATCATTTCCTATGCTTACACAAGCTGTACTAACAGTAGCAAACTCTCTTTATACAGTAGGTCCAACCAGTTCAAGCCTTAGTAATCAATAGATGCAGGAAGGTTTGTGCATAAAATCCCCATCTAGAAATTAGTCTGGGAATATTGGAGAAATAAAGTATTATCATTAAAGGTCTAATTGAAATTATTGCACATATCTGCCCAAACATAACTTGTTTAGGTTGCAATATATTAATCATACCATTTTAACAATGTGTAGGAAATTTAAACTCATCAGTGAGTGTAACAAAAGCACCAAATCAAAAAAAATGTAGCACTTTATATTAAGATGTGACTTGAAGTAAGATATAAAAAAAGAAATACAATTTTTAACATCTGAACAGAAGACAGATACAAGTATAAACATACATAATGCAGAGTGCCACATCATTTTTAATAAGATTGCACCAAATATTTTGGAAAAAAGCTAGGCAGACTTCCACATACACAAAAAAATAATATAGAAGAAAGAGAGTCATCCATGGCTCAAGATAAAAAAAGTTGGAATTCAAAAAACAGTCAAAGGAAATGCAATAAAACAGCCTACATTAGAAGATAGTACATTTATGCAGCAGGAAAAAATAACAATAAAAGGATTCACAAATGGAAACTAAATCAATTGAACTCCAAGATTTGATAATCAAAAAAATGGTCAAGAAAAATGAGGAATACATACCAGATACATCAAATAGAATATCAGACTGTTATTTCCCACAATGTCTTTTTTGCCTCTACACAGAGAAGTCAAAAAAATTTATATATATATATTTTTTAAAAATGAAACTTAGAATTAGTTCACATTATATAGAGGCTTAAATTCATAAAGAAAGATCTTTCAACTGTCAAGATGGATAAATATTATAAAGCCTTAAGTGTGGATACTCTTAGAAACCAATATATATATATATATATATATATATATATATATATATATATATATATATATTATATTATATATTTTTTTTATTTATATATATATATATATATATATATATATATGTGAAAGTTGATCGATCAATATACCTAGATAGACATGGGTATTCAACTTTTTCAAAATCTTCATAATCTCTTTCTGGAGGGAGTGAAATAATAATTGCAAGAAATTGTCCATTCACGTAATTTTAATTTTCAGTCTAGATACCAATTTTGGGATAGTTTCAATACAGCATACATCAATTACAATAAACACAATCTGTTTGCATATTTCACAAGATTCAACTATAATAAACATATTAAAATATTAATATTTAATCCATTGTTTGCTGCAACCAGCAATATAAGAGATTTCAATATGTCTTGCTAAATATTTGTTTTTAAATGGATGCACAGACTTCTCTTTCCACTGATCTGTAGAGAAGATTACTTGTTACCAAACATAATATCCTTCAACAATGGAACATTTTCATTCCTAATTAATCTAATGTTTTACTCACCTGATGTTCATCAACAAGCACACATCTCATTCCACATCTTATAATATTTAATCCATTGTTTGCTGCAAACAGCAATATAAGAGATTTCAATATGTCTTGCTAAATATTTGTTTTTAAATGGATGCACAGACTTCTCTTTCCACTGATGTGTAGAGAAGATTACTTGTTACCTAACATAATATCCTTCAACAATGGAAGATTTTTATTCCTAATTAATCTAATGTTTTACTCACCTGATGTTCATCAACATGCACACATCGCATTCCACATCTTATCCTTATCCAAACATTTTGCAGTTGTAGTTGATTTAGAAGTGTAAGCAAAATTTCTAATCAGTCAATGTGTAGGACAATAAGAATACTCCTTTCATCAAAAATCCCAGAATTTGCATTTTCAATAACATCTATTCAGATGTTCAAACCAAAATAATAAAACCTAAATTCATAAAAGCATGGTGTGAATTCATAAATATCTTATCTCGTACAATAAAGCATGCTACTAGACCCATTCCTCAATCAAAAAACTCTTACTACTCTCAGATAAACTCCATATAAGGAATGCTCAATGCAACTCATAAAAAGACAATAACATTTATATAAAATCATACTGTAAAATGTATAAGGTGACATAGAAAACACTTAAAGAATATATATCGATATAAAAAAAAGTAAATATTACTAGCTAACTCTTACACATGGATAAAACAATACATGAGTATTAGGCTGCCTATTGGATCACAAGTTCCCTTCTGCTATATTAATTGAAGGATCAGCCATAACCAGAGATAATATGCTGTAATTAATAGCCAATCATTATAACAAAAACTACAAGAGGCAGAGTTAAATAAAGGTCCTTCCTATTTTTCTGAGATATCCTGAAGATCAATCAAACTCTATTTAGTCTAAATGTTATAGCTCTAAACCTTGCTACAATACAAGATTCATGATATCCAGGAATACATAGATTCCAAGTTTTACATTTGCACATCTCATCCAATTTACATCATGCTTGCTGGCAGACAATGTCATCCTCTCTAATTTAAGACCAATATTTACATGTATACTAGGAAAACAATTTCTAGAATCTGCAGTAAGAGATACAGCAGAGCCTTATCTCATACATAATCTCTCTTATACTCAGTTTTCCAGAAGGAAAGTTCAATGGCACTAGCTACACTTACACAAGCAGAATTTGACACAATGCAAAACTTGAAAAAATGTAATACTATATTGGTGCAACTATATATCTCCATGATATTTGATACAGTACCAATAAATACCTTATTACAGAGACAGAAACATCAAAATCCATCATCTATTTAATTGCAAAACTCTTTACGAGTCAGCAAATACAAATCACACTCAATGGAAATATGTCAACAACTTTTGTTCCACATTAATCGATTCCACAAGGCTCATCACTCAGTGCAATTTATATAAACGCTTTACTGCTAGCAATAGAAAGAAAATTAAAGGAATATTCTTAGCAGCAATAAATACTAAAATATTTAATATTGACTATATGGACAACATCACAGTTCTCCTCAAATTAAAAAAACCGAATCCCAATTCTGTTAAACATATTAAAAAAATACATAAATAAATACAAACTATATTTAAATATGGAAATATCTTGTGTATGGTCAGAAAAGATGAGAAAGCAGCAGAATCAGTTTTTTAATATAAACTTTCCAAATTCCTCAGTTTTCATTCTATTGTCTTCTTCGAAAATGAGAAAAAGCTTGCAAGAAAGATTAAAGCAGAAAGAAAAACAACTGATTTTATCTTCAGAAAGAAATTTAACTATCAATATATTCAAAGAGATCTATTTTCAATCAATTGATCATCACTACTAACCAACAGTTAAATTTCACAAAGCAATTTATTTTTAATGTATGCACAATATACAGAAAAGTATTAGGAGCAAAAAAAACTGTAGCCATACCAATAAAACAATTACAACTCTTATCAGATAAAAATGGTCTTAAGGTGCAGCCATTACAAGTATTGCATACACAAAAAAATCTTAAATCTATTAACATCTCTATGGGCCATATATCCATCACTAAAAAACATACTAAAATTACATTTAACTGATAAATCATCTCCACTAATAGAAATATAACTTAAATTAAAACAGGCAAAACTATCCATACAGTAGTGCCACTCAATGCCAACCAGAGTAATCAATGGATGCCAGAAGGCTTGTGCATAATATCCCTATCCATTGCCTACTCATCAAATATTCTCAGACTAGTTTCTGGCTTGTGGCCTTCATCAGTGAGGAGCTTTGGATCTGAGAGCACTGCACCTAGATCTTAGGATCTAATGCAACCCTCCAGCAGCCATCTTTTATCTCTACATAACCTCAAAACCATGAGAATAAAATTGAAAACACCATAATCTTTTCAATCTAAGCTCAATAGCTTATATAGTCATATGGGTCTGAACCCAGTTCAGTACCCATACATTTTGGTGTCTTTGGCTCTTTAACAACCATAGCCACCACTATCCTATTAGCGAGGATTGGTGTTAAAACAATAAACATTACATGATCATTATTTCTTATGCTAGCATATTACTGTTATTAAAACAGGCAAGACTCTCTACACAGTGGTGCCACTCAGTGCCAGAGCAATCAATGAATGCCAGAGGGCTTGTGCATAAAATTCCTATCTAGTGCCTACTCATCCAATATTCCCAGACTAGTTTCTTGCTTGTGGCCTTTGTCAGCAAGGAGCTTTGCATCTGAGAGCACTGCACCTAGATCTAAGGATCTAAGACAACTCTCCAGCAGCCACTTTTTATCTCTACATAACTATAAAATCATAATAATAAAATTGAAAACACCATAATCTTTTCAATCTAAGCTCAATAGCTTATATAGTCATATGGATCTGAATCCAGTTCAGTACCCATACATTTTGGTGTCTTTGGCTCTTTAACAACAATAGCCACCACTATCCTATTAGGAAGGATTGGTTCACATGGTCACTATTTTTTGTGATAGCACATTACTGTTATTAAAACAGGCAAAAGTCTCCATACAGTAGTGCCACTCAGTGCCAAACCAGAATAATCAATGGATTCCAGAAGGCTTGTCCATAAAATCCCTATCTAGTGCCTACTCATCCAATATCCCCAGACTAGTTTCTGACTTGTGGCCGTTGTCATTGACTAGCTTTGGATCTGAGAACACTGCACCTAGGTCTTAGGATCCCTTCAGCACCCACCTTTTATCTCTACATAACTACAAAACTATGAGAATAAAATTGAAAACACAATAATATTTTCAATCTAAGCTCAATAGCTTATATAGTCATATAGGTCTGAACCAAGTTCAGTACCCATATATTTTGGTGTCTTTGGTTCTTTAATAACATGGCCACCATTATCCTATTAGGCAGGATTGGTGTTAAACCACTAAGAATCACATGATGTCTATTTCTTATGCTAGCACATCATTGTTATGGTTGTTAAAGAGTCAAAGACACCAAAATGTATGGATTCTGAACTGGGTTCTGACCCATATGACTATATAAGCTATTGAGCTTAGATTGAAAATATTGTGTTTTCAATTTTATTCTCATGGTTTTGTAGTTATTTAGAGATAAAAGGTTGCTGCTGAAGGGTTGCATTAGATCCTAAAGATCTAGATGCAGTGCTCTCAGATCCAAAGCTCCTCACTGACGAAGACCACAAGCCAGAAACTAGTCTGGGGATATTGGATGAGTAGGCACTAGATAGGGATTTTATGCACAAGCTTCTTGGCATCCATTGATTACTCTCGTTGCACTGAGTGGCACTACTATATGGAGAGTTTTGCCTGTTTTAGTACCAGTAATGTGCTAGCATAATAAATAATGATCGTGTGATGTTTAGAAATATAACTTATTAGAGTCATTGAAAGATAATGATAATAAAGAATTAATTGTGCTACAATCAAAGATCAACTATTAGTAGTCATATAGACTAATCAAAGCTAAATCTTCATGTAACTACAAACAATCCATTCTTAGTATAAATGATAAACAGCTGATCAAAAATTCCAAAACTAGTCATTGGAACCCAGATTTTTTGACTTCTTATTGAAGCAGTTGGATCTAAGTTCGATCCTAGCTTCATGATCTTTCACATGTAGCCAACTTCAAACCCTTGTACTAACCTTGAATTTCCGATGCAATGGGGCTTTATACATTCAGTCCACGCTAGTTTCCTTAAAGAAAAACTATTATAAATGTATGGTAAAATTAACTCATTTGAGATTTAAACTAATCATTTCTATTAATAAATTCATGTTAGAATTATTCATGAATTTATATATATTATAACTGCGTGGATTGTGCGTATATATTTATAAATATTTAAATGTACATATTTGTTCTAAAGTTTCATTGCGTCGGAAATGTTTTATTTTACTTTAAATAGTTAGTTCAAATTTTTAGTGATTAAAAGCTACATTCTTTCGATAAGCTTTCAGATTGTCCCTTTCCAAAAACAATGGGTAAAGTTTTTATTAATTAGAAAAAGATAAGTATTTAAAATGTAAAGACAGTCCTAATTAAAATCATTTTCTGATTTTAAAAATTCATTTTCTAATTAGAAAATGAATTCAAGTTAATGAGTTTGAAAGCCTTATCGAAGGAATGTATCTAAAAATAACTAGTAAATTTTTGTAAGATTGATTAGGAAAGAAGCGTTAGCCTGAAGGCATCAGATACAGTATAAAGAGCCCAGGAAAAGTTTCCAAGCAGCTATTATTCCTCATTAAGAGAAGCCATATATATTTCATTAGAGAAGAAGCCGTCCAGTTAAATTATGAAGTAAAATAGTGTTTCTATCATGGTGGGGGGGGGCTTAACTTCAGGAGTATGACTACAGTTCCTGAAGTCCCCTGAAAATCTTCAATGTGGCTGTAATATAAAAATTCATATACCAATCGTAAGCTGCTGAAACCTTAGAGAAATTCTTTAAAATGTCATTCAAATAATTTTCCAAAATGTGCATCTACGTTTCATCCAACTGGACTCTGCCATGTGTAATTTAAGGAGCCAACAATGAAGAAATGGTAATATCTTTCTTATATGAACCGCTACTTTCTCGCTGGTCTTCAAACTTTATTTTACACTACCTTTAAATTAAGTACTGTTAAAAGCTCTTCTCTTTCCTTAATGTATTAATGCTATTTTAAATTATGTAGTAATTCTCTATCTTAATATCTAGTCTTTAAATTTAATATTTGTTAACTTTATCTTTTCTTACGATGGCGGTTCATTTATTATATGATATATATTTATTGTGTGATTTATTAATGTTGTTTATTTTTAATTATATGCCAGTAAAACTTCAACTCGATAATAATTTCCTTCATTGCGTTTGCCTTGTTAAATAACATTATATTAATTTTTATAGTAATTCTTACCCATTAGAATCATTGGATACAGTTCTATTAATTATTGAGTTGAAGGAGTTATACAATTTTTGCTATTTTTATTAATGGTTAATAATAATAAATTATTAGCTCAATTTCTAACCTATGCTCCTGGCCACTTTACTGAGTTTATAATATTCATTTATTCACATTAATAATATTAAAATGTTTTACTAAAGGTTGATAAAGAGAATAAAGTGAACATATTCTAATTTAAATTTGAATTTCTGTATTAAAACTCAGGGAGAGCATGACATTTGGGGCATGATTAATATGATTTCATAATTGCATTAAGTACTTTTTAGTTAAAGCTCGTTTGACTTTAATTCAACTTGGTCAGGTCATCATGTAGAGCATTCTTTATATAAAATGGGTTTTATTAATTAAAATATGATTACCAAGTCATCATTTTTCCGAACGTTGCTGATGCGAGCCATCTCCTGCTTCACAGGCTTGTCCTCAGTGATATTACTGTTCATTAAATTACATAGGAAGAAAGTACTTCCTCACTTGCTCATTTTATATTTGGATCACCAAAGGTTCGAGGCTATGACCCAACCTGGTTTTCCGTGTTCTATGGATCCTTCATATAGGGCATCAAAGACTTGTCAAATACAAGCACCCTGCTATTTTCTCAAATCACAGACAGGCCATTATTTTTCATATTTATTCTTATAGCTCATAAGTCGTCAGTACCGTTTATTTCTCAGTTCCAGTAAAGCCCGCTCTCATGCTTGTAAATCATGATGAATTGATTCTATTAAAGTCGAACAAATTCATATTTATTTATAATTATGTAAGTTTTCTATTAAATATTAAAGCTATTAAATATTAAAGTTATGCCCTAAACATGTACTTTGCTCTTTGTGAATTGATTTACGAATCTGAAAATAAATCTCACATTCTTTCTTTTAGAATTTAAATCATAATTTCTGTCACAGCCAAATATCTTTATCTACTTTTACTTCCTTGTCGGGGCATAGATATAGATTTTTCTCCTAGAATATTGCGTAATCGTATTGGCATATAATAAGGACTGCCATTCTTATTGTAAATACAAATTCCGTTTAAAGACTAGAGATAATCTATATCATAATCTAAAAGTTGAACAATATTATTATTATTATTAAACATTTTATTAACACATTTGGTTTTTAACTTTCTTTCTTATTCAATAATTATTTTTAATAGTAACGCTCACTGTCTGTATTGTCAACCTGAACATATATATATATGAGTTGACTTATAAAGATTCTTAGTTATTTTATTATACTTCATTAAAGTTAAATCAGGGGTCTCATTAATCATCATCATCCGTTGAGCTAGTTCCTTGGCACATAGTCATGTACCATCGATATATGTCATCCATTGATTTGATCTGAGCTTGTGAGTTGGGTTTGAATTCAGTTTGAACTGCCTGAGTTTGAATCCGACTTTGAGTTTGGGTTTGTTGATGTGTTGCTTCTTTTTGACGGTACATGGTTATGTTTTTGGCGCCCAACATGGGGCCCAATTTAATAAACCCCACACATGCCCTGGAGATAGTAATTATGATTTTAGTTACTCAGTCAATTGAGATCTCAATAAATTAAATGTTTCAGTAGAAAGTGATATTTTTGTAGAATGTTATATATATTTGAAGAAAAGTTATGCGATTTATAACGCATAAACTGAAATGATTGAATAAATTAAAATGTCATTTTGTAATTCTCTTTCTTACAATTAAATGCTTTCAAGATTATTTTTTTTAAATGTTCGTCAGTAAAAGATTCGTTAATTAGAATAATTATTTAAATATATGTATAATTAATTATACATGTACTATATCAGCATATATATTAGACGTTTGTGTTATACGCATTCATGACAGTAGGAAAATTATCATTAGAAAAGTAGTAAGAGCAGATAAAAGCAAGGGGTAAAATAAATGAAATATTTTGTCTGTGTCAAAATTAATTATATTCATCTCAGTTGTTATGATTTAAAATATCCAATATGATATCATGTTAAAAGTTTTAAATTTCAAAGTATTGCTTGCTAGCACATCTATTTAATGACAGCAATTTCTAGAGTAACCTCAAAGCAGGTGAAGACCTTCTGACTGGAAATTATATGTCAAGTGGTCCAATGCAGTGTGACAATATGTTTAAATGACAATAATTTCTAGAGTAACCTCAAAGTAGGTGAAGACCTTTTGTGTAACACCAAGCAGCCAGATGCAGTTGGCAAAATGCTTCAATGGTTTACACGCTCTTATGCTAGCAAGATTAAAAATGATATCAACAAATAAAAGTTCTTGTAAAATATTAATTTTGACATTTTTTGTGTGTGTGAAAGCCTCATGCTTATTTGAAATGAAAAGTTGAACTCCTATGTTTAAAACACGTTGTCAGTTTTAAAACAATAAATATTCATCAATTAAATTGTTCTATCCTAAATTATGTCAACCATATATGGTTTGGGTGATCAATGGGTTATTTCACGTCCTATTAATCTCATATAGCTGACTGGCACCCATATAAATAAATTTGTCAGCAAATATGATTGTCAGTACAGCAGAGAGTGAGTTGCCTAAATAAATAATAAAAACCAAATGGATCCAACATAGAGAATTACTAGTATACTTGCTAAAATATATCAATATTTGTATGTTACTAATTACTTGTATAGTCTACCAACTAATCAGGTAAACTTATAAATGTATCAAATCTAAGTAAAAAGATTTTTTTTTCATTGTTTTTTTTTGAATTGGAAAAAAAATGAAGCAGTTGGATCTAAGTTTGATCTTAGCTTCATGATCTTTCACATGTAGCCAACTTCAAACCCTTGTACTAACCTTGAATTTCCGATGCAATGGGGCTTTATACATTCAGTCCATGCTAGTTTCCTTAAAGAAAAACTATTATAAATGTGTGTTAAAATTAACTCATTTGAGATTTAAACTAATCATTTCTATTAATAAATTCATGTTAGATTTATTCATGAATTTATATATATATTATAACTAATTTATATATATTATAACTGCGTGGATTGTGCATATATATTTATAAATATTTAAATGTACATATTCGTTCTAAAGTTTCATTGCATCAGAAATGTTTTATTTTACTTTAAATAGTTAGTTCAAATTTTTAGTGATTAAAAGCTACATTCTTTCAATAAGCTTTCAGATTGTCCCTTTCCAGAAACAATGGGTAAAGTTTTTATTAATTAGAAAAAGATAAGTATTTAAAATGTAAGGACGGTCCTAATTAAAATCATTTTCTGATTTTAAAAATTCATTTTCTAATAAGAAAATGAATTCAAGTTAATGAGTTTGAAAGCCTTATCGAAGGAATGTATCTAAAAACAACTAGTAAATTTTTGTAAGATTGATTAGGAAAGAAGCGTTAGCCTGAAGGCATCAGATACAGTATAAAGAGCCCAGGAAAAGTTTCCAAGCAGCTATTATTCCTCATTAAGAGAAGCCATATATATTTCATTAGAGAAGAAGCCGTCCAGTTAAATTATGAAGTAAAATAGTGTTTCTACCATGGTGGGGGGGGCTTAACTTCAGGAGTATGACTACAGTTCCTGAAGTCCCTTGAAAATCTTCAATGTGGCTGTAATATAAAAATTCATATACCAATCGTAAGCTGCCGAAATCTTAGAGAAATCCTTCAAAATGTCATTCAAATAATTTTCCAAAATGCGCATCTACGTTTCATCCAACTGGACTCTGCCGTGTGTAATTTAAGGAGCCAACCATGAAGAAATGGTAATATCTTTCTTATATGAACCGCTACTTTCTCACCGGTCTTCGAACTTTATTTTACACTACCTTTAAATTAAGTACTGTTAAAAGCTCTTCTCTTTCCTTAATGTATTAATGCTATTTTAAATTATGTAGCAATTCTCTATCTTAATCTCTAGTCTTTAAATTTAATATTTGTTAACTTTCTCTTTTCTTATGATGGCGGTTCATTTATTATATTATATATATTTATTGTGTGATTTATTAATGTTGTTTATTTTAAATTATATGCCAGTAAAACTTCAACTCGATAATAATTTCCTTCGTTGCGTTTGCCTTGTTAAATAACATTATATTAATTTTTATAGTAATTCTTACCCATTAGAACTCATTGGATACAGTTCTATTAATTATCGAGTTGAAGGAGTTATACAATTTTTGCTATTTTTATTAATGATAATTATAATGAATTATTAGCTCAATTTCTAATCTATGCTCCTGGCCACTTTTCTGAGTTTATAATAATCATTTATTCACATTAATAATATTAAAATGTTTTGCTAAAGGTTGATAAAGGGAATAAAATAAACATATTCTAATTTAAATTTGTATTTCTGTATTAATATTCAGGGAGAGCATGACGTTTGGGGCATGATTAATATGATTCTATAATTGCATTAAGTACTTTTTAGTTAAAGCTCGTTTGACTTTAATTCAACTTGGTCAGGTCATCACGTAGAGCATTCTTTTTATAAAATGGGTTTTATTAATTAAAATATGATTACCAAGTCATCATTTTTCCAAACGTTGCTGACGCGAGCCATCTCCTGCTTCACAGGCTTGTCCTCAGTGATATTACTGTTGATTAAATTACATAGGAAGAAAGTACTTCCTCACTTGCTCATTTTATATTTGGAACACCAAAGGTTCGAGGCTATGACCCAACCTGGTTTTCCATGTTCTATGGATCCTTCATATAGGGCATCAAAGACTTGTCAAATACAAGCGCCCTGCTATTTTCTCAAATCACAGACAAACCATTATTTTTCATATTTATTCTTATAGCTCATAAGTCGTCAGTACCGTTTATTTCTCAGTTCCAGTAAAGCCCACTCTCATGCTCGTAAATCGTGATGAATTGATTTTATTAAAGTCGAACAAATTTATATTTATTTATAATTAAGTAAGTTTTCTTTTAAATATTAAAGTTATGCCCTAAACATGTATCTTGCTCTTTGTGAATTGATTTACGAATGTGAAAATAAATCTTACATTCTTTCTTTTAGAATTTGAATCATAATTTCTGTCACAGCCAAATACCTTTATCTACTTTTACTTCCTCATTTTCGGGGCATAGATATAGATATTTCTCCTAGAATATTGCGTAATCATATTGGCATATAATAAGGACTGCCATTCTTATTGTAAATATAAATTCCGTTTAAAGACTAGAGATAATCTATATCATAATCTAAAAGTTGAACAAAATTATTATTATTATTAAACATTTTATTAACACATTTGGTTTTTAGCTTTCTTTCTTATTCAATAATTATCTTTAATAGTAATGCTCGCTGTCTGTATTGGCAACCCGAACACATATATATATATATATGAGTTGACTTATAAAGATTCTTAGTTATTTTATTATACTTCATTAGAGTTAAATCAGGGGTCTCATTAATCATCATCATCCATTGAGCTAGTTCCTTGGCACATAGTTATGTACCATCGATATATGTCATCCATTGATTTGATCTGAGCTCATGAGTTGGGTTTGAATTCAGTTTGAACCGCCGAGTTTGAATCCGACTTTGAGTTTGGGTTTGTTGATGTGTTGGCTTCTTTTTGATAAACAGCTGATCAAAAATTCCAAAACTAGTCATTGGAACCCAGATTTTTTGACTTCTTATTCATATTCAACTTAATGAATTACCCACTGCATATTTGTTGGAAATATTTTTACTCTTTTCTGGATTATTATAATATTTAAATGAATGTTGAAAACATTCTTACATATTGAAAGCATTCTAAGCATTAATAAAATCTATGTTTAAACTATAAAAGACTATGTTTTCTGTATGAATATCCATAGCCTTAATTTAAATATTTGTTGAAATATTAAAAGGTTATAATTTCCATAATGCTGCAGAGAAAAAGAAACCCAGTTTCATTTTTTCCAAGAATGCACTGGCCTCATAAACTCATGACTAAAATTGACAACATCAATTAGGAAAATAGATACTTCTATCCCAAATTTTTTAGAACTTTTTTCTCTAGCATAAGAATTTCCACCTTTGCATGGTATGCACAGTGTTGCATAAGGTATATTTTTGTCTGCAATTACAGCCTCAGACAGCACCCAAAAAGCAATAAACAAATTGGAGGAACTGAGCATAGGAAATAAATTTGTACCACCAGATATTTTTGTTGGCACCTAGCCATACAAGAAATTAAGAACCAACTCATAGAATGTGACAATCAACCCCCCTTCCCTGAATGCTTGATCAGAAATATACTGACAAACAAGTGAATTTACACAGGGAATGTGATCTTTGAACAATGAATCCAGATAAAATTAGTATTGCATAATTCGTAATAAGGATTCACCACAATGGAAAAATCACAACAATGTAATCAACATGTAATCACATGGCAAACCTGTAATCTTATTTTCTCACACTATTCTATGCATGTAAAATTTGAAATAAATATAACCTAGATTTGAATAAAGCCTTTGAAATTTATTATTAATCATAATAGTAGTAATAATAATAAAAATAGGTAAAAATATATTATTTTTCTGACCATGTAGCATTTACTTCTTTAAAAAAATTTAAAAGTCAGATAATTGCAACTATGATAATCTCTCATAACACAAATGGATTTGACTGGTTTGGCAGAAAAAGAAATGAAAAGACCAATAATTAACTATATATGGCTAATATTTTTATTATAAGAAATTATAAGGTTGATCTTTCAATGATCATTATTATGAATCAAGAAATTTATGGCGTCACATATTTTCTTAATTACAAATGAATCTCAACAAGTCTTTTTAAGATTCATTTGAAGATATAATCAACTTAATATCTTACAAAATGCTTTAATATTTAAATAGCAATATTTGTTATTAATATTTCCATTCACAAATATTTCTTTATAAATTATTATGTGTAATAACGTATGACGACATGCATGTTGTGTAGCATAATAAAAACCATCAAATATCAAATATACTTTTGTCATTGAAAAAAGAAAAGAAAATATGTTTTAACCTGAGAAATTGTTTCACTTTATGATATAAAGTTACAAATACTCAAGTGATTGTTCTACCAGTAAGTATTAGTTTTTTTTTTTTTTAAAGATTCATTTATATCTATATTATGCATGCAAGTAATATTAAGTCACTGAAAAATTTTATAATCTTAATTTTTTTTTTTTTTAAAGTGTCATAGCATCGGCCGGGACGCGAACCCGCAACCCGGGCAACTGCCTGCAAGTGTAAGGGAGTCGCGCTGACCTCTCGACCACCAATGCAAGACTATAATCTTAATTATTCAAAGAAACTTGGATTATAATTTACATAAATCAAATAATGCATGCGCATTTTTTTTTTTTTTCAGGTTTATATGAATTGGAAAATATATAAATGTGTGTGCGCGCGCATGTGTGTGTACGTTTGTGATATTTTAAAAAATAAATTGTGTGAATTATTAATGGTGATATATAATTGTACAATTTCACCTAATTTGTCAATTCAGGGACAACACTATTATCTTTGGTCACTAAATGTGATTATCCAATTAGAGAAATAAAATTAAGATAAATTATAAATTTGTGCTAATTACTTTAATATACTAGTTTTTTGGTAATATATATATATATTACTTTTACTTGCTGACTTTCAAAGAAATTATTTTAAAGCAAAACTAATATTATATATTATATAGTTTATATCTATTGTATGAAGTAAATATAATTAACATTTCTATTTCATTATAAACACACTTGAAAAATATTAATAAAGACCTCTGAGAATATGAAATGATCTCAAAATGCATTTCTAGTCGAACTGACACTCTTCAGTTGATCATGGTCACTATGGGGGAAAAGAAAAATAGAGTTAGATTAATGCTTCTAGTAATTGTGTTTAACATAAACAAATATATTAATCTTTAAATTTAAAGTTTATATCTGAGCTATAATGATGTGATAATCTTTAGTCTAATAAATGATTAATAATAATTTATCTAAAGAGAATGTTATCATGTTGGGTTGTAAAAAAATATGACATTTGTAGCTAAAATTGTGGTAACTATTTTGTATATATTTAGTACTAAATTTTTGTTATTGTTTTTCTAATTCAAAAGATTTTGTATTTAAAAAAATAAACAAAAGATTTTAGGATAAAAAGAGAAAAAGATTAATATGAAGAATTAAAAAAAAAAAAAAAACTGAATAAATTAGATAATAAAAAAAGAAAATACCAAAGAAAAAATGTTCGGATATGTTAAATGATCGCTTAAAAGTTAAGATAGCTGATGGGTAAAATAAAAAGAGTTGAGCAAAAACATTTCCTTCACAATAAAATATAAATGATCAGAGTGAAATAAAATCAAACATTTAAAGATCAGTTAAAAGTAAGAAAGATCAATTGGGAATAAATATTGATAAAAAATAAAAATGTTAGAAAACAGAATTCCACATACATTATATACACACACTCACTCATACACTGTATTAATCTGAAGACAAAAAAGTTCAAAAGGTATTTGAAAAATTCTCCAGTTCTTGAATAAGAATAAATAAATATCTTATCATAGTTAATCTAAATTCAGATTCATAAAGCTAAAAACATTTAAATTACAATAACTTCTAAATAGCTATTTGATTTTTAGAATAATCATTATTTTTAGTTACCATTTAGGGTCATTAACATATCATCATCATCATTATAGCCAAAAGTAAATCCAATAAAACAAAACAGATCGTCTTTTACAAGTATTTTTGGTTTTTGCCTAAAATCAATTAACTTTTTTCCGTCATGGCTTCTACAGTCATGACACTTCTTTTATATTTTTTTCTGTATCTAGATGCACACCATAATTTTCTACACTTTCTGGCTTATCTTTTTAATATTTCTCGAAAACTATATTTCTAAAAATCCAATTTTCTATTTCATATAAATCTCATCTGAGACAAAATATTTTATTTATGCTTATTAAAATTTTATTTGATTATTGCAGTTCTTCCTCTAATTATTTTTAGTATTATTACTGTCATCAGTTAATAAACATCATATGATCACCATTTCTTATGCTTGCTCATAACTGTTATATTAAAACAGGCAAAACTCTATCTTATTATCACTCAGTGCAAGCCAGAATAATCAATGGATGCCAGAAGGCTTGTACATAAAATCTCCATCTAGTGCCTATTTATCCAGTATCCCCAGACTAGTTTCTGGCTTGTAGCCTTTGTCAGTGAGGAGCTTTGGATCTGAGAGCACCGCATCTAGATCTTAGGATCTAATGCATTCCTACAGAAGCCACATTTTATCACTGCTTAACTACTATGAGTCTCAAACTGAAGAACCCATAATATTTTCAATCTAAGCTCAATAGCTTAAATAGTCATATAGTTCTGAACTCAGTTCAGTACCTATACATTTTGGTGTCTTTAGTTCTTTAATAACCATAGCCTTATAGTTATCTAATAAGGATTGGTTTTAAGCCAATAAACATCAAATGAACACAATTTCTTATGCTTGCTCATAACTGTTATTAAAACAGGCAAAACTCCCTATACATATTGTCACTCAGTGCAAGCCAGAGTAATCAATGGATGCACAAGCCTTCTGGCATCCATTGATTACTCTTGCTTGCACTGAGTAGCAATACATATAGAGAGTTTGCCTGTTTTATCATCAGTTAACCATTTTTTAGAAATATTTAAGAGCATTAACTGCTTTTTAATCTTCTGTCAATACTTCTAATTGATATATTCTTCTTTCCACCTATTTTAATTGCTTTAGTTTTTTATCTTTATTTTCATCTAAAATTTACTACAAACTCATCACTTTTTCATAATAATTTTAATATGCCCATCAAGTAATATATTATCAGAAAATCTGACAGAATGAATTTTTAATCAACCCTAATTTTTTTTTTTAAAAAAAAAAAAAAATTATTTAATTATAAAAAATATTTTATATAAAAAAAAAAAAAAAAACTCTTTCTTTTAAATTTCCTCCTTTTTTTCTTTTATTTTTCAAAAAAAAAATAAAAAAAATTTTTTTTCACACATTTTTATTTTTTTTTTTTCAAATGTATATATTTAAAAAAAAATCCATTTTATTATATATACTTTTAAAAAAAAAAAAAAAAAAAAAAAAATTTTATAAAAATATAAAAAAAAAAAAAAAAAAAAAAAAAAAAAAAAAAAAAAAAAAAAAAATATATAAATAAATATAAATAAATAAAATAAAATATTTAAAAAAAAAAATTTTTATTTTTAAATATAAAAAATTTTTAAATTTTTTTAAAAAAAATTTAAAAATAAAAAAAAAAAAAAAAAAATAAAAAAAAAAAAAAAAAAAAACTTTTTAAAAAGAAAAATAATTTTCAATCAAATTATTATACTTATATAAATTAAATATATCAACTTTTTGTAATTACTATATTTCCTTACAGTCCTTTTGTAGCAACTCACTTCTAGCCTTACCCGTTTTACATCTCAATTTACTATTAAATCATTTATTCATAGTTCATATTTTTCATATGGACTCTCTATCATTCTATTCAACATCTTATTTGATAAACTATAGGTTTTTTTGCCTTTGGACCATCTATTTTACTTTTTAAGCCTATGTTGAAAAGGCAAATTCTTTACAATTATTAATATTAAATGAAAGCTATAGAAAGTAAAACACCTATATTAAACCTTAAATCAAATATTTTTATTTGATATAATTATATTCTTAAGTTAGCTAGCTTAGAGACTTTTTATGTTTAAAAATTACACATTAGTAATTCAAAGTATAAGTTAAGATAAATATAATTTATATATGTATATTAATTAATTCATGTGACTTTCAAAATGACATAAAATATACATAAAACATTTATAAACGTTGTCGATAAAAACATATAAGGATTCACATTCATATAAATAATGTTCTATATTTTTTCTAGCTTTATTGTGACCTCCATACTTAACAATTATATACAATTATGCATATATGTATACATTCTTAATAATGTATTTATAAGATGTTTTACTATATATTCTTAATCTAGGAGAAACATAAGACATGAAATATAAATAAACATTAAATCAATTTGATGTGTCTCTATTAAATTATAAAATATCAACAAATTTTTAATCTTAAATGATTATCTGTCAATCTATATATATATATGTATATTATAATTATAAAAATTTTATTATCAAAAATTTAACTACATTTAAGATCCTAATTCTTATCACTACATCCTTATCTTAAGTCTATAACATTAACTCTTTTGAAATCAAAGTTATAATGTCAATACTAATTTATAAATGAAAAAAATAACAACTCAAGTTTCAAAATTTGTAATAAATAAGCCAACTAATTAATAACAAAAAAGAAAGTCACACATAACCAACAGTTTCTTTCATCTATATACATTAGTATTCATTGTAAAACAAATAGGAGTACTGTAAAGATAAAAAACAAGATATTATGTACTTATAAACTAGTCATTCTTACATACATATAAAGCTTATATTATTCGTCTATCACAAGATTATTCATTTTTTATTTAGATATATAGACATGGAGAAGAATGCATTAACTCCTTCATACATTATCAAGGATGCAATACCAATATGCTAAATCAAATGAATGAGGAACTCTCTATTCTGAATGGGATTATAGTTATAACAAACAATATTTAAAGAGATACTTCTTATTTTTAACTTCATTTTCACTTAGCTAATAAAATATATATGCAATCAAATAAAAATATCCATAATCAAACTGTAATCTAATACTATTATATCTTGATTCTACACATAACACAATTTATGGATATAACACACTTATTTTAAAATATGCCTTATAATCATCAATACACTTATATTATTATTCGAAACTTTATTCATTCAAATACATGTGTATATACCTTTAAATTCTTTCAGATATAAATAATGGCTGCATTTAAAATACTTCTTTGGGTAAAAATATCAAAAATTAATACTATCTAGCCTAAGATGTAATTATTTCTAAATTAACACAGAGGCAAAACTCTCCATACAATAGTGCCTCTCAGTGCAAGCTAGAGTAATCAATGAATGCAGAAAGGTTGTGCGTAAAATCCCTATTTAATGCCTACTCATTGAATATTCTCAGACTAGTTTCTAGCTTATGGGTTTCATTAGTGAGGAATTTGGAATCTGAGAGCACTGCATTTAGATCTTAGGATCTAATGCAACCCTTCAGCAGCCACCTTTTACCTTATTAGCTAACTATAAGGCTTTGAGTCCAAAATGAAATCTAATGTTTTCAATTCAAGCTCATTAACTTGTATAGTTGCATAGATCTGAACCCAGTTCAGCCTCCATACTTTTTGTTGTCTTTGGTTCTTTAATAACCACACTCACCATAAACTTATTGTGCAATGTTCTCATATCCAAAGCTCCTCAATGATGAAAGCCACAAGCTAAAAACTATTCTGAGGATATTGGATGAATAGACCCAGATAGGAATTTTATGCACAAACCTTCTTGTATCCATTGATTATTCTAGCTTGCACTGAATGGCACTATTGTATGGAGAGTTTTGTCTCTGTGTTAATCAGCTTGCGTAAGCATAAAGAATGGTGATCATGTGATGTTATTTCTAAATTAATAACTTTGTGTATAATGTATATGATAATATATATATATTCTGTCACAATATACGTAAAATACTAGATTTTTACTTCTCTCAAGGTGATTATAACAAAATTACAAGCCTGTTGAGGCGCTGAAAAGAGAAGCTATAATTAATACTTATATGAATCAATAAAATAATTAACAGCTGAGCGCTTTCGAGGCGTTTTGCCTCATATTCATAGCCATAAAAACAAATAATGCAGAGTATATAACTAAGAAAGTAAAATCTTTAAAATCTCTTTATAAAATAAAATTAAAAAAAATATTTATTTATGTAATATATATATATTAAAAATTTCATATTATTATATATTTTTTTCTTTTAAATCTTGAATAAAAAAATAATGCATATACTAATAAATATATTAAAACATTTATATAATTTAAAAACAAATGATATTTACTACTTTAAAAGAAATGAAACTATTAAGAGTTTTTATTCCGGATGAAATACTAATTGAATAACAAAAGTAAATTATAATAACATTACAACTTACTCCAAGTCGTTTCCATCATTTATAGTAATATTAAAATTTTAAAATTTACTTTCTCTTTATGATGATGGAAACTCTGTGTAATTATAGCATTCTTATAATTTAATTTGTCATTTAATAATTGGCGTTTATTGGTATTTATTTTAGATAGTTTAAATTTTTCAATAGATATATATTGTAACAGTAACTAAAATATAAAATAAATTATTATGATGTTATGTTTTGTTCCAAGCATCTTTCATATACAAATGTACATAGGGATATAATAAGATGTATTTTGTTGACAAGCTTTGATTATAAGACAATAAGCATTGTTTTTGTACTGTAAGTGTGCAGTACAGTATTTTTCAACATGCATGTATATTTATGGATGATTTATGTGTATAGTATGCATATATAAGTTAAGATTATAATATAAACAAAAATTTTAGAAAATAATAATGATATTAATAAATTGAGAACCATGTGTTTGTTCAATCATTCACAAATTTGTTTCAACACAATTAAAATATACTTCATACATTTTCTTTCTTTAATAATTTTTAAATTCTAATGAAAACATTATTGGAAGCTTCACTGATTATTTTGATATTTTTAAGAATTTAACAGTTTCAGAATAAATATAACCACTTGAAATTGTGGGATCCAAATTCTTAGATAAATTAAGGCTACTAAAACATTCTTACAATTCATAATACTTGACTATAGATTTAAGATTTTTCCAATTTTAACTAAAAAATTATCTATTTACATTAGTTACTTATCTGTTTCAGGAACACAAGTGATAGTAGCATGAATTTTCTTTTAATAATTTTTCTGATCAATGACTCATTCTTTTGAAACATAAGGCTAATTTCTTCTCTTTATTAAATCAATATTTTTTTTCTTATTTAATGAAAGTACTTTACAACTTTTTCATGATCTATCACTCATTGTACTACATATAGTACATTTACTAAAAAATACATATAATATACAATATAAAACTTTTTGAAAAAAAAAAAGTAAAGAAATAATTACACTTTAGTTTAAATTATGGAACTGCATTTGAATCATGAAGAAAATATGAAAAAAAAAATTTACCGAAAAATAAAAAT
The DNA here is from genome assembly GCA_028023455.1 of Epiperipatus broadwayi. Taxonomy (NCBI): domain Eukaryota; kingdom Metazoa; phylum Onychophora; class Udeonychophora; order Euonychophora; family Peripatidae; genus Epiperipatus; species Epiperipatus broadwayi. Next base: position 1,627,288 of record JAQFVV010006202.1, on the reverse strand, counting down.
GTCTATTACTATATCAAGATTTGTAAAACTTAACAAGTTTGTAAATTTTAATGTATTTATTATTTGTTTGTTTACATATTTTTTGTTTATTTACATTGTTTTTTCAGTTAGCACATAACTGAAGTCTTATAGTTTTGATATAGCATATTTTGTGGCTTAACTATATTTTTAAATATATCCCTATAAAATATTTCTATAAGCATATTGCAATTGTATGTTCATGGCCTATCACTTTGAGATAGAATTGATTATTAAATCATTAAAACATCACATAATCATCTTTTTTCTTTATATTTACAGAAGCTGTTAAACAGTAGCAAATTTTTTCTCCACAATAATGTCACCTAATGCAATCTTTATTAATCAATACATGTTAGATAGTAGGGTCTTATAATCACTAACCAGTACTTTCTCATAAATAATTACAGACAAGTTTCTAGCTTAAAGCTGGCCATTAGTGAGGAGTTCTTGGACTGGACCTTTAGATCTAATGCACCCCTTATATTTCTGCTTAACTATAAAGCCATCAGTCCAAAATATTTTCAATCCAAGCTATTTTTCCTGTTTATACTTATACATATCTGAAACCAATTTAGTATTTTTATATGGAAGTCCTTAGTTTTTAAATAACCCTAGACATCTTTATTCTTTAGCTAGGATTGATATTAAACCATTAAAACATAATATATTCACCTTTTTTATGCTTACACAAGCTGTCAAAATAGTGCAAATTGTTTCCCTGGTACAAGCTTTAGTAATCAATAGATACTATATGGTAATGCCTTATAATTCCTATAGTTAAAAAAGATAAATGGTAAGTGCTGGAGAAGTTGTGCCACAGATCCAAAGATTCAGATGCAGTGCTCTCAGATTTATGTTTCTTCACTGATGAAAGCCATAAGATAGAAACTAATTTGAGGATATTGGATGGGAAAGAACTGAATAAGGATTATATTACTATTTAGCATCAAATGATTATCACAGCTTATCCTAGGTGACACATGGGAAAATTTTTTTGCTACTGTAGGATCAGTTACTGAATTTCAAGTTTTGAGTATAATAAATTAATATATATTATTTATAAAAATCTTTAAATATTAAATAAGGTTTGCTAAATATAGTATATATAAGTGTTAATAAAACAATCAAATAGTAGTTTTATGCAATGTGCTGGTAAATAGAAATACCCAGAGAGAACTTCTCAAAAACAAAATGTATTCGTTTGTTAAGATGAAGAAAGTTTAAAATGTTTGATTGTTTTATTAATTTCTATATGTATTATAAAAATTAAATAAATTATCATAATAATAAAAACTAAAATAATAAATAGTTATAATTATCATTTTTTGTAAATTAAAAATGTAAAGATGGCTAAAAATATTATAAATTTAGAATACACTCCAATATTTGTAAAAGTTTAGCCTATATGAGCGCAAATAAGTTGTTTTGAAAGTAAGTAATAATTTTGATTTTTAAAAAAATGTAAAAACTTACATCATTTTTTAAAATTGATTAAAATAATAATTAGTTTGTTGTTAATCTAATAAACAGCTTGAGGGATAAGTTTGAAATAGACAATAGAGCTTATTCATTTTATTTAAAAAATAGGTACTTAATTAATGGAATCGTAAATCAAAATCCACGGGGGATTACTCAAGAAAGATTTTGACATTTTATCTCAGTTTATACCATAAGTTGAGAAAGTATATAAAATCTGATTTTGGATATTAACGCTAGTTAACATTCTAGCACTTAGTAATTGTCTGCAAAATATATGAACACCATGCCGACATATCAAGTTAAGAACAAAAAAATTTCCAGCTTAGCAAATAGTTGTCAAAAGATCCTGACAATCCACATAGAATCTAAAGTTAGTTTACATTATAATAGTTTGGAAAAGCTTTACTACTATTGGTTAGGCAAAGCAATTGTACTCATTGTAGCCAATCTTGTTGAAATGTAGTTTGTTGAGTCCTTAAAGTATTTTTTTTTTACAGATTTGAACCCATCTTCTTCCTGCAATATACCAACTGAATGTAAAATGCCTATCTTCAAAATCTCCATGTAAAGTGGTGAAAGTTTGGTAGAATTTTAACTTTTAAAAAGGGAAGTAACTTTAAAGCAAGAATAAAAAGGAAGCACTGAAAAAATTGAATCTTGAAAAACATTTTACTGTATGCGCACAAGTGTTTGAACATATTTCTGCAAACTCAAAAAATTGAAACAAATGTCCAGGAGAAACTGAAATTCAAACATTAGAAAGCTTAAGTGAGAATATTTATTTATTTTGATCAAGTTTTATAATTGCTTTATTATTAATTTTAGTTATATAAAAAAGTGTGTTTTTTATTATTTATCTATTTATACAATATTTAGTTTGCTTCTCATAATAATACTAATTCTATTAGTGGGTTCAATATCTTGCATTTTATAAGGAAATGAAAGAGAAAAGTTGATTGTATTTACCCATAATTCATTTCATTCTTTGTAAAATGTATGTAAAATGGATATATTACTATAGAAGTATTTGGTTTTTATTAGAGTAGTCTCAATTTTGTGCACTATTTGAAATATACAATTAGTTGATATATGTGACAATAAGATATTAAGTTCTAAATTTAGTGTATGATAATTAGTTGATATAGCCTAGAAAGCTGGCTTTATAGAAAATAATGATAAGAATGAGGATCAGCTCAATAACTTATATGATGATTATGGTCATATAATTAAAATTATAGGTAGTGCTTAGATGATATCATCCTCACCAATTAATTCAAAGCATTATCATTATTAAATTATCCTAAAGCTGACTGGTAGAGAGATGGTGTAATGTTTTAAACTTTTCAGAGATGTATTGGAGAGTGATGTATTTTTAATTCAGACATATGAAAAATTACTTGGGAAAAAATCACTAGCATACGTATCATACTTTTAATTCTATTTTATTGTAGATATGGTAGAATTATTTTTCTAATATCTATCCCTTTATTTTACATACCATTGCAATATATCAAGCTTTCACATTGATATTTCAATTAATGTAGTAAGATTTTTTTTTTTCTACAGATGTCTGTAAGGCTGGCACAATACTAATCTTTACATATAAAGTTGGATTATTAAAATAGTTATTGAATAATGATTTAAAGTTCAAATTTTATAAACTGACTCTCCAAATTATTCATATATTTTTAACAGTTAATAAGTGAAGGATAAGGTTTAGTTATATTCATAACAACTTTAACAAGTTTTTATTTTAAAAACAATACTTACAGGTGCCAGAAATGCAAATATGTGAACTGGTTGTATATGTTTAAGGCAATTACTAACTACATATATAGTTAAATTTATTTTATATTTTTAGTTAAAGAAAATGAGATTCATAGCAACATCATTAAAAAAAACAAACATAAAGTATTAAAACAAATTTAAGCAAAAAAAAAGATATTATTTAATTATTAACAATTGTAATAATAATATATGCATGAATTAACTATTTAAAAGCCACTTTTACAAGCATACAATATTATTTTAACAAAAATCTATATATTACAGATCTATTGAAAATGCCTTTCCAAGATCACAGTTTCTGTCCAATTATTATTTTCAATGATATTATTTTGATTATAAAAATATAACAATAAAACAAGTATGTTATAAAACAAGTATTTTGATATAAATAAAATTTCCACAAAGAATAAAATTAATATAGTAAATAATAATACCATAAACATTAACAATATAATTTTAAAAACATATTGAGAAAAAGAAATCTAATATATATTTATAAAATATACAATATTAGGAACTAAATAAATGTAAAAAAAACAGAGTTCTTTTTTACCTAGGTTTTTGATTGTATATAAGTACATTTATCAATACTTGATTTTCAGATTCAATCTTGGTAAAAGTTACATAAAATTAATTGACAAATTCTTTGTGATTTAACTTCATCACGTAGTTAGTAGTTTAAATTTAGTAAATTTTCATGAACTTTTGGTAATTTTTATTATTGTATTATAGATTGGATAATAATTTATAACTTTTCTAAATTCACAAACTAAAAATTTATTAACATTAGTCATGTCTGTGATAATGACTGTAGATTTTTATGCAGCTTGTAGTTCATGCCTGGAGGTAGTGATTATTGGATGATAGTTAAATTGATGTCCATAATAGAATAATGGTTCAATATTCTTTTAGTCATTTGTTATTTCAAACTTTGATTAATGCTGACAGTGATTGGTATTAGCTCACATGATGTTCCCAGACAAGTATTTACTAACACTATAATTGGTTTAACTGACAGAAAATTGATTTTCTAATTACTTATAACATTTTCTACTTATTTATTGAACAACAATTTTTCTATCAATTAATACTGGAATTTGGTAAAAATTGCAATTAGCTTTATGATAACAAAATATTTTTTTTAAAATTAATAACAAGAATTTCATTATTTTAACATAAAATATATATATATATATAATCAAATTGTATAATCTTATATGTAAATATTAAAATAAAGTATTTATCTTCTTTTTTTCAAAACACAATAAAATTTAGAATCACATAGCTAAAATCAATTTAACAGAAATATTTTAATACAGTCAAATTTTATATGTATTATCACTTTATTTATCAAACTATTATTTAGTATGCGAGGTAAATAATTTTATTCATCATCTTATGAATAGAATTATTAGCAATGAGACTACATCATCTCAATGTATGATTATTTAACAGCATTTTTAATGCATATATTTTAAATACCCTTGTCTACATATTTTTGAATACACTATATTTAAATGTGTATATGTTACTGTGTAAAAACAGACATTATATAGAATGCCTAAGCATTTTATATAATGCCAAAAGTGGGATGTCCAAATATGAAAAGATTATATTTAACACATTTTATAGATATTTTACAAAATGCCAAAGGAAAATTGGCAAACTATAAAATACTCCCAAATTTGATGAGATTCACTAAAACACATCTATCATTTGCACAGCAGCATGTGCACCAATGGTTTCTTCAAACAGATACCAATGATAGCAGAACCAGAAGCCTCTTTGGTGAACATGAACTTACCACACTACTTTTATTTCTTTCATAGTGGACTGTGGCCTCATCTATATTTTACATGATAAGATTCTTTCTCTTGGATATGTTAATCTGTTTCTTCTTGTATTGTTTGAATGCTTAACATTATTTTTTCTAGTTTATAATCTTAATGTGTTGTGTACTTTTTATTCAATATTGACAATGCTGTTGAAGGTAAAATTGGAACTAAACTGAACCTGGAAATACAATCCAAATTATCTCATATACTTTTAGACACTATTGTACAAAGTTCCTATTTCAGATGTTGTCAAGGGATAGAGTGACTCACATAACCTGATGGCAGTTATTATGAATGTTTTCACATGGTGGTTTTTTAACAACTTGGAACTGTTGAAGGAATTTTAAACAAACATTATGCCAGATAACAATTCACTTTATGTTTCAAGGACTTATTGAGAATTAGAGATATTCATGATAAAGAAATAGTTCTCCAGACAGTTACTTCTTCTCCGTTCATAGGTAGTGGCTAAGGGTTCATGAAGTATACTTGCAGAATCAAGTGCCAAATTAAAATTTTGATTTAAAGTGCTTTTATATGAAAGGAGCAGTTAAGTGCAATTCAAAATGCCATACAGTCTGCTTTGTGACAACAAGTAATTCAGCATTGATCTTTTTCTCCTTATCCTTTTCACTTTCAAGCAGCCATATTGAATATTTAAAAAAATTATGCTAAGCCACACATTTTATCATAACTTTAAGTTTTATTAATAAAAAATGACATAATAAATATTGTTTTAAAGATGAAACAACAAAGAATGTAATTAAACTAAAAAAAATATAGTCATTGATATTCAAAGTAATAAAAAAAAGAATAAAAGTTAATATTTCTAATAATTATTTTCAAAATATTTCATAAATCCTAAATTATCATGCATACAACTTAAAATTATATTTTTGTTAGTAGGTTAAGTGGATTCATCATTAAATTTCTAAAAACTTAGTATAGAATAGCACTACCCTAAAGTAATCCATCACTTGAAAACTTCATAGAATAAAGACATCAGTACCTATCAATTTTCTCAGTAGCCTTTCAAAATGGATTTCCATATAGGGGTTTACAATGTATAAGTCATTCCCAGTAACATCCCTTATAACAAGCAGTTAACATTGATCAATAATTACTATAATTTGAATATTATAACAAAGAACATCAATACAGTTTGTAATTTATTAAAAAGTACTACTAAACTAGTCACTATATATACAAAATAAAATAAAATAAAATGTGAATGAAATACTAAATTCATTATAGAGTTAAGCTTGAAGTACATAAGTTTGTAGTTTATATATATATACTGTCAAAAACGTTACTTTTAGCATTTGTCTATTTTTTACTATCATTAATATGCAGACAAAAAATTATAGAAAAATCTAAATCAGGTCATTATATTTCTAAAATATGTTCATCTTTGTCTCATATCAATTAATTCAAATATTTACCCAAATTCACATCATATCAAAAAATGCAGATAATTCACGATATAAATGTACACAATCATGAGCTATTTTTTTTATGTTAGTTTCAATAGTATTTTTTTCATATATTTTTTTATCAAATATATATATTGTAACCAGATGCATGACCAACCCCACTCTTTGTTGGTTTTATTTCTTGATGTGATGAGCATATTGCAGGAATGAACTATCGATTGGCATTCCCCAATGCAGATGTCACCCACCTATAACAATATTTTCTGCTCATCAGAGGATGTAGTGCCATAGAGATTGGAAGCATTTAGAAGTTTATGTGTTTGGTTTCCCAAATGGAGCCACTAATGTTCCATCTCACTACAACCTTACTTACCATCGATTGTCTGGTTATGCCAAACACAGCTCAGGAGGCATGAAATTCTTGTGAGCAAGGTGCAATGAATGATTAGTGATGCAAAATAGAATTGAACAATTACATTAATTTTAAGTAACAACAATTTTATTTAACAACAATTCATTAGCAAGTCCTTCTAATATAATCCATTATTCATATCCAAGTGAAAACTCATTTTTTAGTTCATATAAATGAGAAGAAGTCTAGAAATATTTCAGATAGGTTATCCGAGCAAAAACCCATTTTTTAGTTCACATGATGAGAAGAAGTCTAGAAGACTTTTAAATAAGTATTCATATACAATTAATGCATGAATGTTTTAAATTATTTGTTCTAGGTTTGTATGTTCCTTTTAGATAGGTAAATGGGTAATATCAGCAATTCCAGGTCTGTGGAGCATTTAATTTTATTATTTTTAAGAACCATTACAGGTAGGTAAACAGATAATATCAGCAATTCCAGATTTGTAGAGCATTTATAATCCAATCAAGTATAGAGGTATATTTATACACATAAGTTTTATTATTTTATTAGGATATAGCTAACATGCATATAATTATTTATGATTCATATAGCATTTTATTATTTTTAAGAATCATTACAGATAGGTAAGCAGGTAATATCAGCAATTCCAGGTTTGTGGAGCATTTATAATTCAATCAAATATAGTCGTATATTTATACACATACATTTTATTATTTTATTATGATATAGATAACACACATAAGCATTTATGATTTATATAGCATTTTATTATTTTACCATATCTTTGATTTTTGTAATTGGCATTTCCATTTAGCTGGTTCATTTGAAATAACTATTACAATTATTATGAGAAGTATTTCTATTATTTGAACATATCTTAAATTTTATGAAATAATTGGCATTTATCTAATGAAATATATAACGCACACACACACACACACATATATATATATATGTGTGTTTGTAATTAAGTAATAACAATTTTCATTTCTTGTTTTCATGTTAAATAAAGATAAAAAAAATTATCGTCAACTTTTGACTGAAGTTAATAATTGATTGTGAAAACTTTTCTTAAGACTAATAATATAAAATTTTCTCTCTTTTGTTTTATAAAAATTAATAGCTATAACTTTAATTCATATTTTACTGTAATTGAATCATTTCTAATTGCTTACCTATAAATTCATGTCTTCATTTATTACTGCATTTCTATATAACTGGGGGTCTGTCTTGAAGCTGAATGGTTAAAACTTCTAGGCAAGGCTTGGAGTTCACATGTTTTGCAGATGGAGAGAGAACCAGGGGGTCTAGCCAATCATATTAAATGATTTTTCATTAAGCTGTTTGATGGTTCTATTAAATCACTTTTATAGTAGTCTTGTAGTGAAATCTTGTGTCAATTCATAAACCTTGTATCTCTGACTCAATTAATCAATTTCTAATGATTTTTCAACCTATTTATATTTTTTTCTCTCTGACAAATGAATTCACCTTACATGCTCTTTTTATCTCATTGGCGGCAATGCTTTTTCATCCATGTCCATGTTTTTTAATCCCCTAAATCATTGGACAGTTTCTCTTTGGTGGGAACAGACTTTTAATTAGTGTCTATCAATTATTTGTACATGTGTTTTCAACTCTTAATTTTTCTTGCCTGCAGCATGATAACTTGACACCTTTAATTATTATACTACAGTTATTCTGCCTTAGAAGTTTTCTTCCATCTGATTTTACTTAAGTGTCTTTTGACTTAGTAGTTTTAATAAAAAATATACTTTTTTTCTTTTTAATTGTACTATAAACATGTTTGATTTCTTTTTCATTTGACCAAATCTTTATGAATTAACAAATTATCTTAACTGCGGTCAAATTTCATTACTTCTTTCTTTTTTAAAAAAAAAACTTTTTATTAGACTTTTTAAAAAATATTACTAGTCTGATTTAAAATATTATTAGCCTTACTTGGCTTTAACCTATGTCATTTTAATTGGGGGGGGGGATCTTCTAAACATATACATGAAACAGCATGTCTGTTTCAATATGAATAAAATAATAATTAAAAAATATGCAGCTTTGAAATTTATATTGCAATAGTGTATAATTGGCCTAAGTTTATGTATTGTCAAAACTGTTACTTTTAGCATGTATTTTTTACTATTATTAAAATGCAGACAAAAAAATTATAGAAAAATCTAAATCAGGTCATTATATTTTCAAAATGTATTTATTTTTGTCTCTTATCAATTAATTCAAATACTCCATCTACCCAAGCTCACATTATAGAAAAATATGTGTGATCTTTTTTTTTTATGTTAGTTTCAATAGTTACTTTTTTGTGTTTTTTTAGCATATATATATATATCAAACAATAATTAAAAAATTTGTAATAAAATAATAATTAAAAAACATATAATAAAATAATAATTAAAAAAATATAGAAAAATAAAAATATTTACCGATCCCCCATAATGTTTTCTTCAAAATACAATAGAAAAAATAAAAATCTTTTTACCGATATATTTTTCACACTGAACTCTTCTCCAGTAACTATCAAAAAAATGAGAGAAAGACAAAAAAATTCAATCTATTTGATGACAAAAATTATCATAAAATTTTATTTTTTATCTTAGAAAAATTAAATTTACCTTTCTGGAAAATAGAGAATGCTGAAAAAGAAGTAAAAAGCACATGCATAGCATGTATAGATTTCTGTTAATCTTAACCTCAACCTGAATGTTTATAATTTAAAAATCATTGCCCGCATTTTGCACATGCGTAAACATGAAGAGGTTATGTAACAAAATCCCATATATTTTACGATTTTAATTTTTTCACATTTCATACTCTATCAAAAAAAAACCTATAACTGCTGAAAATTATTATATATAGTAGGTTCTTCTAATGATCAAATAACAATTTTCTGATGAATATGATTCATCCAATAACCTACATTTATAATTTATAATTTATTTATTTGTGTAATATGAACTTATAATGTTTAGGGGAAGTATGTAAAAAATTGAAATAAAATAAAATTTATTATTTTGTCTTACAAAAATCATTACACTTCCAGAATCATATGCCAGAATACTAATATAACCACCCAGTTTATATAAATGCTGTTCCTTAACTGAGATCTATGATTCAGTTAAAATAATAATGCCATAGAAACAAAATGGAAAGTCACTTAAATAAATAATTAAATCATCAAAATGCGAATGTAAAATATTAAAATCAATTCTACAATTAGGAAGTAACATAAATTTCACAAAGATAATAATTCAGCTTCATTCTTAATTAAAATATGGGGCAAATTAATGACATTTCTCACATAGATGGAATTATTGTAAATAAATGCTATTCCCTTTCATTCAGGTATTTTTTGTTTTGCCAACCAATAATAATAATAATAATAATAATAATAATAATAATAATAATAATAATAATAATAATAATAATAATAATAATAATAATAATAATAATAATAATAATAATAATAATAATAATAATAATAATAATAATAATAATAATAATAATAATAATAATAATAATAATAATAATAATAATAATAATAATAATAATAATAATAATAATAATAATAATAATAATAATAATAATAATAATAATAATAATAATAATAATAATAATAATAATAATAATAATAATAATAATAATAATAATAATAATAATAATAATAATAATAATAATATTTTGTTTTTGTTTATAATAATAATAATAATAATAATAATAATAATAATAATAATAATAATAATAATAATAATAATAATAATAATAATAATAATAATAATAATAATAATAATAATAATAATAATAATAATAATAATAATAATAATAATAATAATAATAATAATAATAATAATAATAATAATAATAATAATAATAATAATAATAATAATAATAATAATAATAATAATAATAATAATAATAATAATAATAATAATAATAATAATAAAAAACAACAACAACAACAACAAAATAATAATAATAATAATAATAATAATAATAATAATAAACAGAGAAGCAGATACTAATGTTATACAACCTATGCTAGGCATTAACAACAAGAGACTACTCAAGGAATATAAAAAATGGGCTCTAGAGACCAAATACTTTGATTTTATCATGAAAATCAATCTCATTGCCTTGCCAACAACCCACTTTCTTTATCATAAAAGAATGTATATATCTATTGACCCCTTCTGTGGACTCTGCCATCGAGCAGAAGAAACACTGGACCACTTTATTTATCGATGTGTAGCACTTAACCAAACACGACAGATGATGTGTAACACCTACAGAAAAATGGGTACAATCATTGATCACATAATAGCTGCTTTTCAGGGAAGATCAATACCTAGCATTAGGGCAGCCACATTTGTTCTACATGCGTACTGGTGCACCCGATGTACTTTCTTAATTGGCAATAACACCAGACAACACCCAGCTACATTTAGCAATGAACTGCTACACATTCAAAATAAAGATAAAATAATAACCAACCCCCACTTGTATGCAGCAACATGGTCATTGTTAAAACAACCCATCAATGCTGTGAATGCTGCAAAGAAAACTATCATACAACTAACATTCAAAGTGACATGCGGACAAAACTAAATACTATCATACAACTAGAACTCTGATTATTTTTGCTTTTTTATTTTTTATATTGTTATAGTCCATTAACTACAAAGTGTAACCACTAAATTCATTTATATGTGTTTACTCTAATATTATTCATTGTATGTTAAATTTCAAATTTTCTAGATGTAAACTTATGTAAACCATTGAGATCAATAAAGCCTTTATTGAAACGTAATAATAATAATAATAATAATAATAATAATAATAATAATAATAATAATAATAATAATAATAATAATAATAATGAATGATGATAATAATGATAATAATAATAATAATTATTATTATTAAAAGTTTTGTTGTTTGAAAGTTCATATGTAAGTTATGAGAACCAGAAGTGACAAAATTGTATTGAAATCTATAGATCTTCAGTTCTATAAATCAACAAATAAATAACTTTTTTTGACCCCCAAAAAAACCACAAATATATGCTAGTGGATTAATATTCTGCTACTTAATAAATGCTAATTAAGAAATGTTTTTTTTATTTCTTTTTTTATTGAACTAAAACACTTTACAATATTTTTCAATTTCACATCATTGTGCTTTTCAATCAGTCTATAAATCTTACTGCAAATTTCTTTTCTAATTTCTCTATTACTTTTTCCAATTCTTTTTTGGATATTCTATTTTGTCCAGATTAATATCTATTTTAGTTATTTTTTTCTCAAGACATTTTTCTTGCATGCCCACATCTTTCCAATTGTCTTGTTCTGATTTTGTTTATTATATTATAGTGTGGTCAACATTGATTAATCTCAAATTATCTTATTGCTTATCCATTGTCTCCTTGATTTTCCTGAAAATCTTCACTAGAAATCCAATTCTGTAGCTATAATTATTTTTTTCTATTCTTTTTCCAACTACCAAACCTCATGTAATAATAGTTTTCACTATTGGGGACTTACATTTGTTATTGATTTTTGATATTTGTTTCATAATATTTTATTTAATATTGCTCTAACTTTTCTGTCTAGTATGTTACTTCCTTTTATAGTTTCTCTGTTGTTCTTAACATGATATTCATATCTACATACCCATATTCCTCACATTTTCACATACATTGTCCATCTTCTAGTATTTATATACTATTATTTTCTCCCCAATATGTGTATTTTTTGTTTGTATTGTATTTATTTCCAGACTCTATTTTCTATAATTCTCTAATAATTAGCAAGTCATGTATTCAAATTATTATTTTTTTGCAATTTCTTTTAAGAGCTTGTTCTACTAATGTAGGTGATGAGTAATATCCTTGCTTAAGTTCCTGTTATCTATGTATTATCTGAAGGCATATTTCCTATTCTTACTTTTGGCATATAAATGTTATATAATTTCTCAACTATTTTAATAAGGATTACATTTATGTTAATGAATTTCAAAGTTTTCAAATCTTTTGAGAGGAATATTATCATATGCTATTTTAATGTCTATATGCAAAAGATTTATTGCCACCATTTTTATATAACTTGAGTCATGCAGAATAAATGATTTATTGTGGATTTATTACCTCTAAACTTTGCTTATTTCTCTGCTTCTAACTCCATACATGTTTAATTCTATTTTCTAAAATTTCACCAACTCATTGATTTAGTAATCACTATTCCTCCAAAGTTTTCACGTTTATTCTTTCTGTTCCTTTTATGAATTATTATATATTTTCCATTCAGTGGGAATTTGGAAAATTCAATTAAATATTTTCACTTTTAACTTATTCAAATAGGAATCCATGGATTAGTAGTTTACACATCATTACCATTTCACTATCTTTTAATGTTATAGGTTATGCTATAATTTGTATATTTTATTTTTTATCCATTGTCTAAAATTTCACTCAATTGTTTGTTATTGAAAATATTGTTTTAATTTCTTCTAATGATGCTATTATATCTCTTGCTTTTTCTTGTCTCATACTCTTAATTATTCTTAAGTTTCCATTGTTTTTCTTTCCATCCAAATAGTAATCAATCATTTTACAATTTTTTTGCACATTTCACTTTTTTTTCCAGCTTTTTTTTGAAACTTTTCATTAGATTTTTTTTGTTTTAGTATTTAAGTATTTTTAATACATCTGTCTTGTCTCATAAATTCATTTTATCCCCCTAGTCTCCATAATATGGATTTATATAATTTTTTATATGATTATAATGTAATCCACCATTTTCAAATCTGCTTTTTATTTGTAATTTTTCAGCTAGTTGAGAACTTGCACAACCTTTCAACACTCTAATATTTTAAAGATGTCAATTACTACTATATTTGTTTCTTAACTTGAAAATCTTCCTTGCTTCTAATACAGATAGTCTTCATTTTAAGAAAATTATGAGATTTACCATAAGATAGTCATCTACATATTTTTATATCCAATACTTTGAAATTCACGTTCTATCCTTTTATATCATAATCTAGTATAAATTTAAGATATTCTGAATACATATGAATTTTTGAATTTCTTTATGTTGATGAAAATCATTTAATATTCCTAAAGTATTTTGTTTACATACTGTATCATCACCATGCTGTATTACAAATTTCTTTTCTTTTCTACCTGTTCTTTCATTAAACTTTTCAACCAAGACAATTTTTCTAGTTATTCCAATTTGTACATTTTCATTTATTTAATTATTCAAAAAATCATCTTAAATATTAACAAGACTATCACCATTCTTGCCATAAAAACCATGATATCTTTATTTTTTATTTATATGTTGATATATTTATTTTTATTATTGATAACTAATTGATTTTTAGTAATGTGTTTTCTCAGATTTGTAGGAATTAATATTGGCGTTTTCTGAGCTCTTTGATCTTTCAAACTACTCTGTAAAAATGATTGTGGGAAATAGGATATGTTTTTGACAATAAAAATATAATTGGATTTTAAAAAAATGAATGGAGAATCAAAGAAACTTTTCTACAACTTCTTAATTAATATTTCATACAAAATGTCAAATATGGTAAAAATAAAATAGAAATTGCAATTATTTTAAGGAAAATAAAAAAAAAGGGAAAGAGAAGAAAGTATATTAGAAATGCAAAAAAAAAAAAAAAATCACATACAAATAATTATGTAAATAAAATGAAATAATGATTAAAAATAAAACAAGGTTCAAAGATTTCAGAACCATATTTTTCTTATTAATTTTTACAAAACAATCAAGTCAATCTTCATCTGTTCAATTTAATATGTTACCTTATTTAGTAAGTTGATAGACCTTGTATAATTCATGATCCATAAATCAAATACTTTTTTCATTATTAATGCCATCTTTATGTTTCCAATCCTTAAGAGACCTTACAATAAGATTTTTAATATCAATTTTTTTGTGCATTTTAAACTATTAACTTGATGCTTCCTTTCCTAGTTTAGAGAACTAGGGTTTTATATCAAAGTTGCTCTCTCCTAAATAACCTGTTTTCATTGCAACTAAAAAGCCTCATTTATCTCATCAGCTGGCTAGTAACAGTAATATATGCAGATAACAATCTAATCAAAGGCAGAAAATTGCATATATATATATATAATCAAAATCACCCCCAATTCACAACTCTACCAGACTAGCCAAGAAAATAAAATCTAGAACACTACCAATGGTTTCACTGCTACAAGCAGACTTCTCAAATGTAAAGAACTACAAAATAACAGCATATTTAAATCAAATACACAATTCCACTTACTTTCCATACACCCTTAATATTAAAAGAACTTTTAAATAAGTTAATTGCTTCAGAATCATAAATTTTTAATACTAAAGATTCTTTAATTCTTCTTTTTATTTTATTTTTCTCAAAAAAGACAACCTTAGCCTCATCAAAATTAATAATATCTTTTCATGGATATATAAAGCAGAACTAAGGTATTTATTTTTAACTTTACTTTTATGCACCTTTATTCTTTCATTTAAGCTCAAACTATTCTGATCAATAAATACTTTCTAACGAAAAACAATTCTGCTTGTAGCAGTGAAACCATTGGTAGTGTTGTAGATTTTACTTTCTTGGATAGTCTGGTTGAGTTGCGAATTTGGGGTAATTTGGATTATTTATTGACTAGTTTAACTTTAAGCTTTTAATGTATATATATATATTATTAAAAATATAGTCAAGTTGAAAATAACAGAATTATGGCTTTTACTTATGAATATTATGTGGTAAAGATGAATAAGAAGTAAATTGCTTAGAGTTAATTGTATAAATTGCTTGAGTTAAACGTACACTCATTTTATTAAGCGAAGTCCATTTCCCTTAAGCTTTTATAATTTTACTATTATCTCTAAAATAAATTTTATATTGACAGTGATTGATAAAAATAACAAGCAATAGAATACTATGGTCAAGAGAGAAATTTGATCATTGTCTAGTTCAGGGGTCCCCAACCTTTTTGCACTTAAGAGCACATTCTATAATACTGGCCAGGTGGCGGGCACCATTTATTTTTTCAATGTAAATTTATAATTGGATATTGTCAATAATACACATAATGTACAAAAAAATATTTATTTCAAAAATAAAATTTTAATATATAATTAAACGTTTATATTTTTACGCTGTAAAAGTATAGTATGCCCTACAATTTGATTACAATATAATACAATAATTTATAAGAAAATTAAAATATTAAATTTATTCATATCAGATAAATAATTTTTTATCATGTTCGGATAGCGGCGGGCACACGTAAAATGGTCTGCGGGCGCCATGGTGCCCGCGGGCATAGGGTTGGGGACCCCTGGTCTAGTTACTTACTATGTCCTCAAGACAATTCAGTTTAGCAATTATTATTTGAAACTGCATCATAAAGTTTAAAGTGCAATGTAACTATTAAGATATTTTTTAAAAAATAAATAAATAAATAAGGTAATTTATAATGAGTATTTGTTATAATGAAAGAATTTTTTTTTATCAAGTTTTCTTCTCAAATGTAGACAGATTAATTAGGCAATATAGTAGTACTACGAGACAAATATCCGATTATCATCAATGGTATTTTGTTATTACCATCCTCCCGACCCTACAGTATTTATTTTAATTTCTACTTTTAAAGGCTGCTTCATAAACTTTAATGATCCCTGCCACCATTAAAATGGAAAAATATTATATTATTTTTTTAAAAAAGAAGACTATTCTCTGTATATATATATAAAAACCCAATAAAAAACTATTTATTACATATATGTGAGTGATATAAAGATTTGATTGGTTTTTAATATTTTTAAATATTAATTAATTTTTAAAACTTCATATCCCTGATATCGCTTATCTTTATCTTAAAATTTGAAAATTTATTAAACAACAATTTAATTTCGAACATAAAAAAATCATACAGATTATATATATATGAAGATGGTGTAGCTGCAGATAGCGAAAAAAAAATTCCTTACAAAAAAAAGTTCTCTTTCACTATTAAGAACTCATTTAAAATTCATTATATTTATTATTAATTTCTTTTAGTTAAAATAAATATAAGCAATACTTGTATACAAATAGAGTATATATTAATCTAATGTTGTGAAAGGTGTCGGAGTTAATTTATCAGGAAAACAATTTACTGTTGGATTGCAATTTAACATTAGATAAAGAAATAAGTTTCAAAACATATGTTACAACTCAAAAAAAAAAAAAAAAGATTATACTTTACTTTTTTTTTTAATGCATACTCTTGTTAATTATTTTATCTTACGTCTTATTAAAAAAATTTCTTATAAAGAAAAAATCAAATTGTTACGTGTTGTCAGCGAGAAAATCATCAATAGTCCCAGACTAAATAATCATAATTCTACCCAGCATCCTTCGCGCATATAGCATTTTCACAAGTTGCATTTTAGAGCATGTCTCCGCCGAGCTCCGGCTAAGCAAATTTATAAAATAAAATTGGTAAGTTACTTTTGGATTCATTTTATTATAAGTTTTTGAATATTCGTACGAAGTTTTTAAATATAGCGAATTATTTTAACTGTAAGTCTTAGATATGCATTAGAAAAAGTTGGAAATAATTCTATTCGCTTTCGTTTGTCGCCAACCTAGTTAACATGCTACCAAGGAAGAAGGCTTCTGCTAATATAGCTAAGCTTACCGCAATGCCAGTAAACCTCGTATTCGTTACCAATGAAGTATCGATTTGGATTTTGCACTTTTATGATGTAATACTAGTTGAATTGGTAGAAGCTACTTTTTAATATTTTCTACCAACTATTTATAAATATCAATACAAATTTAAATATTTTGTTTAAATTAGTGTTTTTTTTTTTTTAGAGACGAGAAGTCTGAGCTCGGATATTCATTATGGATTTAACGACAGTCATACTTAATTCAGATTCCATCTTGTTAACCCTACATCGATCTGAGATGGTTTTCCAACTGTAAAAAAAAATAAATTAGCATTGTGCTAAATTGCTTTGATGTTTTGCCTCCGGCACCTTCCCAACGTTATTTTGGGAAACGATCGCTATTGATAAATCCTTATCAAATTATTTATCACCATTTATAATTGCAACGCGTGGATATTTTTAATGCCGCACAAGTTTTACAATGTTAATTCGTGTTATTGCTAATTTCTGTATAACAATTCAAGCGTCAAGTCAGATATATTGAATTTCTATTATATTGGAATAGAGTGATTCTGGATTAAACGGAATGACAAATTTACAAGTTGCCACTATTTTTTTTCAGAGGGCGCTTTTTTTTCTCATTATAAGTTGTATAGTTTTTGCAGCAGGTGCTAGAAATGGTGAAACCAATGAGAATCATGAAAATAGTACTTCCAAACAAACTTGTGGAGGAAGTAATGATTGTCAGGAAGGAATTATGCTTCCATTATGGCATCCTCAAAATAATCTTAGTGGTGGAGATAAAGCTGCACGTGCTTTCATATATTTTGCAGCTTTATGTTATATGTTTCTTGGAGTATCTATTATTGCTGATAGATTTATGGCTGCTATTGAAGTAATTACATCTAAGGAAAAAGAAGTCACCATTAAAAAGCCAAATGGTGAAATGACAGTAGTTAATGTAAGGATATGGAATGAAACTGTTTCAAATTTGACTCTTATGGCTCTTGGGTCTTCAGCTCCAGAAATTTTGCTTTCAGTAATTGAGATAATTGGGAAACATTTTCAGGCAGGACAATTAGGGCCAGGCACTATTGTAGGAAGTGCTGCATACAATATGTTTGTTATCATAGCCATATGTGTTTACGTTATTCCTAATGATGAAGTGAGAAAAATTAAACATTTACGAGTTTTCTTTATTACAGCAACATGGAGTTTGTTTGCATATATATGGTTATATATTATTTTAGCAGTGTCTTCTCAAGGAGTTATTGAAATTTGGGAGGGGGTATTAACATTATTATTTTTTCCTGCTACAGTACTGACAGCTTATATTGCTGATAAAAAAATTTTCAATAAGTTAACTAAAAAATATCGTACAAACAAAAATTTAATTGTTGTTCAGACTGAAGGTGAAGATGTAGAAATGGCTAGTACTGAATTAAAAGTAAATCATATTGGAGAAGAAGAGTCATTCAAAGCTGCTGGTACCATTGCAGGAGAAGAAATCAAAGAATTTGAAGAGCATCGACAAGAATATATTCAGATTTTAAGAGATCTTCGGCATAAGCACCCAGATTCTTCAATGGAAGTTTTAGAACAGATGGCAAATTTTGAAGTGATGAATCGAGGCCCAAAAAGTCGTGCCTTTTATAGAATTCAGGCAACTAGAAAAATGATGGGAGCTGGTAACGTTTTACGTCGAAAAATGGATAAACATACTAGTCTTCAAGACATTAAAGTCCAGGCTCCTGAAGATGAAAACATCACCAAAGTCTTTTTTGATCCTGGACATTACACTGTGATGGAAAATGTTGGACAGTTTCAAGTAATAGTTGCCCGAGATGGAGGTGATTTGAATTCTGTCTTATATGTGGATTATACTACTGAAGATGGTTCAGCTAATGCTGGATCAGATTACGAATTTACCGAAGGCACATTAAAATTTGAACCGGGAGAAACCCGGAAACAATTCTCAATTGCTGTCATAGATGATGATGTATTTGAGGAGGATGAGCATTTTTTTGTGCGCCTTAGCAATATACGAGTGGGAAGTGCTGATGGAAAAGTTACTAGTAATCATCATGATGCTATTAAAGCTAAACTTGGAGAACCATCCTTAGCAATGGTAATGATTTTAGATGATGATCATGCTGGAATATTTTGTTTTGAACATCCAAATTATGAAGTTGTTGAATCCATAGGAGAATTACATATACGCGTTACACGGCATAGTGGAGCACGGGGACGTGTTAAAATTCCTTATCGCAGTATTGAAGCTACTGCCAAAGGTGGGGGTAAGGATTACGATGATGCTATTGGAGAACTTACTTTTGAAAATGATGAAACTGAGTAAGTTTTTTTTAAATAAATTATTGATGTCTTAGAATATAAAACAACAAAATCTTAGAGTAAAATTTATATCTTGTTTAATGTTTTATTTTAATTATAAATTAATATATGTAAAAGAATATATTAATTTTACATTACATCTTTATATTTTAGGTATATATTTATGAGTATATAAATATAAATGTGTATGTTTTAATTGTAGTTCTACATATATATATATATATATTATTTGTTATATGTTTTATTCTACATATATATATATGAATGTGCTTAACTGTACATATACAAATACGTATATATAAATACAAATAGAAAAGCAATAATCCATATATCTATTATTCGATTTCAAAGGTGATCTTTAAGTTTTACCATAAATAATTTATATTGTAATTAAAAATTTTAGGTTATTATTAATAAACACATTTATATATTATAAAGTATTTATATATTAACAAGAGGAATATAATGAAATTAATTTTTATTCACAATTTTTGGCAAAATTTGGGTTCATAGTAAAAGAATAAAACATCTATTCTTGAAAGTTGAAAAATTCAGAAATGAACAAGCTCAGAAATCAGGAATTTTATCTGTAATATCAAATATTATTTATAACAAAATGAAATTGAAGTTAATTATATAAAATTTCCTATATCATTTAAAATTTTATTAATATATATCTCATATTAGCATGTGTTTTCTATTTCCAATATTTAACAAATAATTTACAAATTAACTAGAATTTAAATTTTTGTTACAATGTACATGCTACTGAGATAGCTGACAAATTGGTAGTTTATAGTTTATATTTTTTATAATTTGTATCAACAAAAATAAACTTTGTGAGATTAATTTCATTTTACCAAACATATACATGTATGCATTTGTGCAGTTAGTCACATATTTTAGACAGTCTAAACCATGTACTTAAATGTATCACTGGCAGATATATAAAAACATCCTCATCATTTTATATAACCCTACGCTAAACATGTCCTAAAATATATAAGTATTTTTTTAATATTTTCTTTAAAGCCTACAAATTTTTTAAGTGTAATGACATTATAATTGTTTATACTTCTTCTATACTGAATGTAATAAATGTGATAAGTGCTCTTATATGTAACTATAAAGAAGCTTGTTATTATCGGCTTAGCGCTTTTGAGAATTTATGGCAGTACTCATATTCACACCAAGATTCTAATTGATATATAAATAAAAATGAGTACCAAAAAAGTTTTTGTTTAATAATAAATCAAAATAGTAAAATGAAAGTTTGATATTAGATAAATAAAGCTTCTTAAAGAGTCACTTGGAATCATTTGTTTTGCTGATTTGTTATAAATAAATTAACTGATACAGTATTTTTTAAATATTTTTTATAGGAATTTCTTTAATGAAAATGAATAGTGTTATACTAAGCCTAAGTATAAAAGGTAGTCTATAGTTATGAGTAGATTCAGAGTTTAGTTTATCATCATTCATGACTTTCAGTATTTGTCCAATAACTGAAGCCATCAAATAAATAATGGAATTGAAATATTAAAATTTCTTAGAGTTAGAATTTTGATTAAAGCAAATCTTATTTCATTAATCAAATGGCAAATATATTTGAATGGTTATTAAATTATTATTATTTTTAAAGTTTATAATAATGCTTGACCACATTGTCTATCATAAAAGAATCTATTTGGAGATATAAAACTTTTCATTAGGACATCTAACATAGATGCAAACACACACAATAAATTAGCCCACCATACCTTAATCCTCCCATAAACAAAAGTAGCAGCTTTTAGGTGATGTCAGACAAGGAGTAGCTACAGAATATCACATTACACACAGCTTGTCAAACTGCTATTGTTTTTATTTGTTTTGTTTTTTTAAATCTATTTTGATTATATTTCAAATTTTTTGCTTAAACGTTATGATTTCCAATTAATATTTTAAACAGTTCTTGTTGAATGTTATTGTATTGATAAATCAGTGTCTTTGTTTTATGTAATACAGTACTTAGCCAAACAATTAGGATTAATAAATTATATAAAAACTGAATATGAATAATATACTTTAGGGGTTCATCAGCATTGGATTTTGATCATAAATATACCAATGTTTTGATTTGATTGTACAAGCAATCAATTGGGTGATGAATAGGATATTATAAAGATGGTTATAGAGGCGCTGCAAACACTGGTTTATAGCACTATTGAAGTTCCATCAATAGTAAAACAGGCATATAAAGTTGAAAAAAAAAAAGTCAAATTTTTTTATAGTAAAATGGTTTTTAAAAATTTCTTCCAAATAGGAGGAAGTTTGCATCAGTCATCACATTTATTGACATGATTTGGATTTTTTAGTAACTCGATGGCTTCTCTATATCTTACATTGGTAGAAAATCTGGATAGGATCCTGGTATTAGAGAAATCAATATTGTGACCTGAATCCATAGCATGTAATGAGAGTGATACTTTTTTTTTAAATACAAATAGACTATCATCAATCTGAACACCATTAATTTGAAAACTTCTATTATCTAGACAAATTTGTTTTAATTCTATGTAAATATTTCATGCATAATTATAAGTATATTTTATATTTCAAAGTGCTATATTATTAATAATAAAATCACTTTATATAGCTAACAAAAATATTTTAATATATACAAACTATATACAATAAAATAAGTTTTTTTTTTAAATTTCAGCAGAATTTGGGATCCTAATAAGGAAGAAAAAGGTTTATTGTTAAGTCCAAAAAATGTCACAAATCCAAAAAAAGTTATAAAAGTAGAGAATTTTGGATATGGTTATTTACTTATGTTAGATATCTTTAGAAATTATTGTAGAGTGAAAATTTGAATTTTTTAATAATTAAATTTATCATATATTTAATATGTAGTATGCGTATTGTTATATTGCGTTAGAATGACAATTTATACTTCATTAGTTTCTGTCTTTTTTGTTAATGTTTTTTTAATTCCAGCATTTCAACTTGCTAGTGGGGTTTCATTTTACCTGTTTGAATTTTCATTTAATGAATATAAGAAAGAAAACGAAGTTTTAAAAAATATTGGTAGATAGTTAAAATATTCTTTTAAAATGCATTGTAAACAATAAAGAGTGAAATAATATACAATCATAGGACTTGGCCCTAATAAAGAAAAATGGTAAATCAATTGGGTATATTATTATTTACTTGATTTATTTTAACATTTTTGCATATCTTAAAAATAAATGCATATGATTTAAAACCAAAATTAATTGATAAAAAATAATTGTTGAAATAAATAAAATAAATTATAAAATATTATTAGATGTGATATGTTGGACTATTTCCATCATCTATGAGTGAATGTTGAATGTATAGAAAATTTTAAACTTTATTTAAACTTTGCAAACACAAACAACTTGTTAGTAATAGCACACTAATAGACAACACAAATGAATAATTACACAAAGTTTCAGTTGGTTAGAGCATTTGCCTTAAATTCGATATTCAAGTATCTAAAGGTATGAGTTCAACTTTTATGTGAATATTGTCACTGTGCATATCAGATCAGCAACACCTGAAAAAGAGTGAAGAATAATACTAATCAAAATATTATGTAATTACTAAGCTGTGTTGTCTGTTTGTGTGTTATTACTAACAAGTTGTTTATATTTGGAAAGTTTAAATAAAGTTTAAAATTTTCTATACATTCAACATTCACTCATAGATGATGGAAATAGTCCAACATATCACATCTAATAATATACTATCATCACAAATCATCAGACAAATATAAAATATTATGATTATTAGAAAAAAAAGTTTATAATTCTAGTTAAAAATTAATGGTAAAATATGTAGTCTTAATTATAAAAATCATAAATATTGCTAAGTTTTACAAAATATAATAATGACACAGTAAACAGAAATGATAAAGAGGTGATGGAAGTTCATAGCTTGAAAATAATAAATTAGTGAATTAATAGAGTTAAATGATATATATTTCAAAAGCAATGGTTATCACATGGAATGGAATGGTTTTAACCTATAATAAAGAGATTAAATATAACTCATCCTTGTTAAATATTAAAATATATCTTTTTTATATGTCTTTGGTCATATGTTTCAGGTATGTGTGGTGGAGTAGAAATTTGAAATATATCTAAATATATATAAAGTTAAATTTAAATATGTTTTAAAATGTGTATATGAAGTTAAATTATGGGCTATGTATGTCTTATACACTTGAAAAAGTGAAGTGGATGTTTCAAAAATGCAACCTTAGTGAGAAAGATTGGTGTGAATTCTGGACAGATGGATGCTTGTAATAGGATTGAGATAAGGTGAAAGACATATTAATAAAAGCAAAAACTTGAATATATATGATTTTATTTAACAGTTTTAAAGGAGATTTGTTTTAAAAAACTCAGTAATGAGATGAGATAATAATTTTGCAGAAATAATGTTATGGTCAATTGTTTAGAACATCAAATGACCTTTCAGCATCAATAAGATATTGAAAGCAACATATCCATTCAATTAATGAAACTTGGAGTTTTTTCAATTTTGAATTGATTCCTGAACTGTTACCATTTGAGTCTGCTTTAGTCTGATTATTGTACTAACTCATACAGACCAAATATTTCTAAGTTTTACTTCAAGCCAGATTTGAAATCCATACTTTGAGCACAAAAACAGATGCACTGAACGTTATGCTATGAGTCTCTTTTTAAGAAATGAGAAATCAAAATAGTCAGAAAGAAAATTTTCATTTTTTATATGTAAAAACACAATTGAAAAATTTAGGTTTTTTTTTTTTTTTTTAGCTTCAGCTTCTAGTAAACTGTAAGGTTTTTTCCCAGGAACTATGCCCATAGCCAATCTAACTTACCAGTCAGTATTAGTCATTAAATAAGTATCTAGTTATTCTTATCTAGAAGATAAAACAAGAATGGAAAAATACTTACTCAGCAATCAGAAAGGTTGGTAATTCCTTTTTCATTATTGTTCTTCTATGAGTAACTAAATTCTTGCTCTACAATGATCTACTTAAAGATTGTTTTGCCCATCTTTTACTTTATGAGAATATGCCAATACAATATATTGTATATTACTTTTAGGCTAATAAACTTATCATGTTAAAAAACTTTATAAGAATTTGATAATGTACCTTTTTTTTTTGTCAGAATTATAAATTGTTTAATAAAAAGCAACCAACTCAATAACTAGATGATTTTTTCTTTTTTGAATAGATTTTACTTCATAAAAATATTTTTAAGAAAAAAGCTTCAGGTATTATAATAGATAGAATAAATGAATTAAATTACTTTTGTTATTAGCAATTACATAGTATCCCTGAATCAAGAAGTAAGATAACTTTCACTATCTTTTATCTATCTATACAAATATTACTAATTTCAACAGCAAATAACTTTACTACTGCTTGAATAGGTAACGTTTAGGATTATAATTAGATTACAGAATATTCTCGTATTTGGAACAAGAGTTTCTTAAAAAAGGCAAAACTCTCTCCATACAGTAGTGCCACCCTGTGCTAATCAGAGTAATCAATGGATGAGATAGTGATTATGTGATTTTAAGAGTGTTCTGTGATATTAATAGCACATTATTAAAAAAACCCAACAGTATATATATATATTTAACTGACAAAATCATTTAATCAGTTCAATATCTTACAATCATATTGTATGGGCAATTATAAGAAAAAGACACTTTAATATGAAAGATTGTGCTTTATAAAATCAATGCAAAAGATAAAACAAAGAGATAAACTACTATCATCAAGATTTATTTATGAGGAGACATGGAAGCTATTCCATACACCTATGAACTTTATATCACAAGGACTATCTTTACATATGAGCTATACAAGATTTATCTAATACACAATTATAATGCATGGTGATCTATGTATGTTTTGAGACAATGTAATCTTGTTTAGCCTAAATAAAATTATTATTTAAGATAATATATATCAAATAAGTGAATTCTCTTTTTGAAAGCAGACTGATGTTATTAAGTAATAGGTTACCATGACAACACTTAATACTTTATCACTATCAATTGTACTCCATCATTGTTTACCACTCTTTTAGTGTCCTTTATTGTAAATATCTCAATATTTATAACTATAGTATATCATAATCTTTAATATACACTTTTATATAATTAAGATGCATTAATAATTAAGTAGCTTCATTTAATTTACTTTATACAAACTGTTCTTATGCCATTCACTATATAAAATTTCAACCTTCAAGGTAAATATCGTAGTTGTTCTTTATTATCTCAGTAAATAACTTCTGCTTTAAGTATTTGATGATCAATAGATTTCACTTTACTTAGCTTTCTTAAATCTAAAATCATAAAAATTCCATGGCTGAAGATATTGAAATAATCTTTATTGGTCTCTGATTTTTGCTTAAAATTTTTACGTTTTCTTTAATTGAAAATGGATGTTGGTATATGTTATAAATATTTTTTTTTTACAAAATATATTTTGAATTTTTTTTTTTAATAATAATTGTTCCATATCAGCAATCTGAAAAAGCCATTTAATATGTTTAATTATCATTTTTATTACAAACTTCCATTTAAAATTTATATAAACTTTTAATATGAATGTTACTGATATAAGAATTCATTAACATTTATAAAGAAACTGATGATATTGAGATGCTAAAATACATTAATAGATTTATTTGTCATAATGATGATCCTGCAAAGAATCAATAATGCATTTCATCCTGCAGTGGATCGATAATAGTTGAAAATGATTATGATGAAGATCATGTGTTGTAGCTTATTCATAATTCCTTATTATCTTTGGACAGAGAATTATATTTATTTGGTTACATGATTTTAATTAATACAATTTATATATTCCTATGTTTAGTACAATAATCATACAGTTAGTTGCTTGAAAGACCATTTTATACTGAGCACTCAAGAATCAAGTTGAGTAGAATAATATCTTTTAAGGGATTAAACATGTTTTATTTATTTATTTATTCAGCTGAGGATTAATTCAGAAAAGATTAGCTATCAAGCTTTCCAGTTACAGCTATGTTAAACCACTCAGAGTAGTATTATTAATATTGTTGAATTCATATATAATAATAATGAAATTTTTAATTAAATAAAGTGCTTTTCATCTTAAAATCTCTTTTGGATAATTTTCAACCATTATTGATCTATTGCAGGATAAAGGTCTCCCTAAGTTTAATCCATTTTTCCAACCTCTAGCCTCTCTTCTCTTTTTTTTATATATGTCAAAGCATTGACAGGGAAGTGAACCCGGGCCAGCTGCTTGAAAAGCAGCTATGCTAACCACTAGGCCACAAACACTTGACTAGTCTCTCTTCTTCACATCAAACCAGCAAACTGTCTTATTTCCCCCAACCATCTCGCATATGGTCTCTTTCTAGGTCTTTTTCAATCTCTTGAGAAACAGTTTAAGATTTCAAGTTTTTATCTATTATCATCTCTTCTAGCAATATGTTCAGTCCAATTCAACTTCAGTCTCTTAATTCTTTCAGTGATGTTAGTAATACCTGTTTGCTCTCTCATCCATGTATATCATTTTCCATTCTTCTTGTTAGTTCTAACATACATTCCAGTATATTTCATTGAGTGGTATGAAGTCTCGGTAGTTCTTTTCTATTCAATGTCCAAGTTTCAGATCCATCAGTAAAAACTGATAAAAACCATTTATTAAAAACTTTCACTTAAGAATAATATTTCCCTTTTATACAATTTGTTTTTCTACCAATAGCACTATACTCAAGTTTAAATTCTAGGATTAATTTTATATATTATATTTCCCCATCTTTATTATTAATCTGATCAAAATATTTATAGTTGTTAATTTCTTCTAATTTATCATAATCAATTATTTTCTTTTGAGAAAATCTATTGAATGTTACTTTAGTCTTTTTAGCATTTATCTGTAGTTCTACTTTATTATTTTCATCTGATAACTCTTACAACATCTCTTGCAATTCTGAAGCATTATTTACAAGATGGTTTAATCCTGCAATTGTATTTCTATGAGGAAAATAATAAGCTGTGTAAAAGTGGTAATTTGAATGATGGGGTCCCCCCCCCAGAAATAATAGTATATTGGTTAATCTGACTTCTCATTCCAATAAATAAATGTCTGAAAAATGATAAATCTCAACTGGTGATCACAAGTAAGAAGTGAGACTGAATTTGAATAAAACTCACGTTCAATCTATAAACTAAAGGATGGTTCAATCTCCAATCCAATAAAACTAGCACATGAACTCCAAGGCACAGTCTATGGGGCAGACATGTCTTACTTGCATAGATACAATAGCATGATACCTGAAATACTTGGTGCATTAACCGATGTGGAGTGGCCATTGAATCTACTGTCCAAGTTATTAATGTATAACAAGAATTTGTGTATTTATTCTAAAGAAATGTTTGCCTTAATAAAAACAAAAACAAAAAACATATGTCATCTGGAAAATGTAGATGAATCTCCACTTATTTTAATTCCTATAGCTTTCCATTTTAATCCACAAAATACTTTTTGTAAAACTGTTGTAAAAAGTTTTGAAGATATGGAATCATTCTCTCATGCATCTTTCTCAATGTTAATCTTTCTAGTATCATTATGTAATCTAATCACTGTAGAAATGCTTATAGAATCAAATATCTTTTAATAATCTATAAATTCAAAGCATAATGGAAACTCATATTCATTGGTCTTTTCTATAACTTCTCTAAATACCTGAATGTGAACTACTATGATAAAATCATTTCTAAATCTAGCTTGTATTTTTGATTGGTTAAATTCAAAGTTTGTCATAGATGAGTTGCAATTATTTTAATAATTTTTTTTATATAGAATTGATAA
Source organism: Epiperipatus broadwayi (assembly GCA_028023455.1). Taxonomy (NCBI): domain Eukaryota; kingdom Metazoa; phylum Onychophora; class Udeonychophora; order Euonychophora; family Peripatidae; genus Epiperipatus; species Epiperipatus broadwayi. The sequence goes on along the minus strand of JAQFVV010006202.1, from coordinate 1,598,399 downwards.
AAAACTGGTAGATCTGTAATTCCTATTATCTTCTTTATCACTTTTTTAAAATATTAGTATTACTATTGCTTTCAAAAATTTTTCTATTTCTTCCCCTACTTCTTTTAAGATATTGATTTTAATTCCATCATTAACTGGAGTCTTTCCCTTCTTCAGAGATTTAATTACTTGTGTCACTTCTTCCTTTAAAATAGTGGACAATTCAAAAGTAGCAATTTTAAGAATACTTTATTTTCTTGTTATATAATTCTTTATAAAATCCTTCCAGACATTTCATGATGTCATCTCTTTTTAGCAATAGTTTCATTTTATCTTTTATTGCAGAAATATTTTTCATACCAATACCAAGATATTGTTTTACACTTTTGAGACTTACTCTTTTTTATAGTTTTCTTTGCTAATTATATTTTTTTATATCATTAACTTTTTTTCATAACATTCAATTTTTTCTTATGGATCACCTTGATGTATTTTGATATTCTTTCTTTTCTTCATACATTGCATTTCTCCATAGAAAATTTACTGGCAAATTACTGCTTTTTATACTATCTTTGTTGCAATTCTTAATAGTATTAGTTATCTTCCTATTAATTTCATTCAAATCTGAAACATTTATAAAATCTGTTAATATTTTAAAATGATTTGCAGAGTCTAAATTAAATTCATTAATAAGTTTCTGCCAGTTATAAATATCAACTGTGATTACTATTTCTCTTAATAATTTTTTTTCTTTCTAGTTTCACACTAGCAACATCTCTCTAATGGATAATCGTATTGAATCTATTATCAAAATATAATCCAAATTCTGTTGTACCATCATTTGTATGCATATTAAAATTAAAGGGAATAAAATGAATCTGTATTTAGCTTTGATGTGTACATTTAAAAAAACTATTTCAATTTGTGATTTAAACTAAAAATGCTTCTTTCAAAAAAGAAAAATTATTAGTTAGGCTTTATTTCATAATAAAAATGTAAACATTATGGTTTAATTAAAGAAATGTGTTTAACTTTCATTTAATTAACCTTTCTAGAAGTTTAGTTGGATTGGTTAATGAATCTGTGCTTATAATAATTTATGAATTAATATTAGAGTAACTTATGAGTTATTATAGAAATTATAATATAATTTTTTACATTATAAAGTCATAACTGAATTTTGGTCTGATAGATTTCTTTCCTTTTCTTTAAAAAAATCATTTCCCAAATATTTGGCTTCTTGGTACATAATAATTTTTATTTGAATTTGGATGATAAAAATTATATATATATTTAAACATGATTTATTTAATTCTTAATTAAAACTTTAGAATTTTTGAATTGAAATAACTCATTGATTATGCTAGTATATAAAGCAATAATTGCAAATTATACTATATACTGCATTATTAAAATGTTTTAGATGTGATTTATTGGAAACTTCATTTAAAGTCTGATTTTATTTAAATGGAATATGTATATACCAAAAAAAAAAAAGATCTTATAAAAATAATCTCTTTAGGAGAATTATTTAATTATAACATTTTATAATCTAGTAAGGAATATAAATTTTACTTTTGTTAAAGAGAAATTTTATATGATAGATAAGTTTATTGGGTGCTGATATAAATAACTGGAAATTAATAATTAATTTCTAGAAAAAAAATACTATTTGATATTTAATTTGAAAAATATTTTTAAGCTCTAAGACTGTATATTGTATTTATTTTAATAGTAGATGAAAAAACAACTTTAATATATCAATAGATATATAAATAATTGATCATTTTAATCAGAGATGTACATGAGATTAATTAGTCTTAGGACGATATTATGATCATCCAAAGCTTTCATAATAATTCTTGGATGGAAAATTAATAAAATAAAAAAAGTCTTAAGTAATTTATATTAAGTCACAAAATAGCACCTTAATTATTACTTATCCCTTTGTAAAATTTTTACGATTTACTTTCCTAATGATCTCTTTTATTGATTGAAGATTATATAAATATCTTTCCATAAATACAGTTGTGAATAATTTTCATGCCATCTAATCAAAAATAGTATTTTAAACTACGATAACAATATAAAATTTACTAATTGTTTCATGCTTATATTTATATAAATGTTAATGTTTTGGAAAGCTTTTTTTTTATTCCAAAGAGTTCTTATATTGTAATTAAGTATTGTAATAAAAAGAAAACAGGTTTGTAATTGTTTTCAGCATAACCCTGAATAAATTCAGTATGAAACAATAATCTATTAATTTATCTATGTCATTGCCACTATCATTATTTAGCAATTATTTATAAATAAATATAGTCATTCTATTCCTTCTCCCCATAGAAACAAAAAAAAAAAAAAGAAAATAATAAAAGAAACAAAAGGTTAGACTCAGAATTGCTGTGGATAAAATTAAAAGATAGTAATATGGTTGCATGAACATATAATCCTTATGTCACATTTAATGCAAAAAGATATTCGATGTCATAAGAGATTTATAATGATCTGATTCTAGTCAAAATCAAAAGACTGAAGACAGTAAGATAAAAGAAAGTGGAAAGATAAAAGGATAGAAAAGCTTGCTTGTGTTGAAAGTAATACCCAACACTCGATGATTCAATGTCCCATCTCATAAAGTAGTACTTGCAGTCAGGCAGAGATATTGATTTTCAACCAAATCCTTCATTATGAGTCACTGTGGTTAATAATTTTGTGTATAAGTGTTGTGAATAAATAATATAAAATTCAAATTTTGACATATTAACAATATAATGAAAGCTGATTAAAAATTATAGACTAGGGACAATTTGAATTATTAAATTTAATTTGTATATTTATTATTTGCAAAATATGTGCTTGAATATGTGTATATAAAGACAGGATATACAATTTTAATACTATAATTACATTTTTTTAAAAATTGGATAAAATTAGTTATAGTAAGTAGATAAGATTATTTTTTTAAATAAATAATTTTATCTAATCAATAATTTGTTATAAAAATGATTTATTTAACTGATTGATTTTATAAATTATAAATAAATAAATTAGCACTTACTTGCCATGGACACATTTTATTTTCAAGAGACAACATAAAATAAAGTGTAACTTAATCAATAACATTAAGAACAACTCAAATGTTGTAATTCAAAACATTTGCAAAAAAATGTATATAAATATATACATTAAGTAACACATATATGATTCTAACAACAATAAAAATCAGAATTAATATTAATTACATATAATCATTAAATTTTTTTATAATCATAATCTTATTTAATTTTCTTGCTCTTCCTGTTATGAACATTCCTTATTTATTTCAAAACAGTTGTTCTACGATTTTAAAGCACTGTATTAATGTTATCATAAGTGATAATGACCTCCTGTTTTTTTATAATATAAAATTTCCCATAATACTTTTCTTGACATTTTATTTGGAAAAAAAATTGAAGTAATCAGTATATTACAGATAGTCAACCTAGATCTAAGGGACAGTCAGCTTAGTTCTAAAAAATACCATTATCATTTGATACAGATGAAAACATGCTGTGGCATTTAGTTCTTCTGCTCTCGTTTTCATACAAAGATTTTGGTATAAATGAAATATGATTTTTTATTTGCTTATAAATTATTTTTGATTATTTTTACATGCTAATTGGTTTATTTAAGACAAAAGAATACATATGTATACTTTCAATTTCTTCATCTATCTTTTATTTTTAGAAATAGAAGTTATGGTAATGTAAACAAAGAATTCCATGGCATGTATAATGCCATTGTCTGTGAGAATTGACATGGTGTTAAATCTCATAAATCTATCTTTGTTCATTCATATTAAAATAAACATAAAATAAAAAATATTTTGTTCATTTTCTGAAAAAGTGTTTGCAATAATTTGGTTGTTGACATGTATGGTATATTGTTTGATTTGCAAGTCAGATTTTAAATATTTAAAAATGTTAAATGTGATTTTTAAAAAATATTATTTTTTATAAAATTAAATTAAAAAGAAATCAATTTCAGTTTATTGAATTTTAGTATAAATTAAAGATTTTATACAGTAGTGAAGGTTGAGTATTTTCAAAAACTCTCATCAGGTAGAATAAAGAAAATGTCAAATTGTTTACTGGTTAATCACCAATTTATTATAAAAAAGTGTTTAAAGTCATACCATATCATATTAAATCATCCATACACTTTACTACTGTTATACAATGCTTTATTTACCACCCTCTTTTACAGTTTACAGTTTCGATTGCCCTGCAATCTTCTTCGGAACTGTTATATCTTCTAACTTCAACTTCTAAAAATTTGAATTTAGAAGTTGAAGTTAGGAGATATAAAAGTTCTGAAGAAGATTGCAGGGGCAATCGAAACTGTAAACTGTAAAAGAGGGTGGTAAATAAAGTCTTGTGTAACAGTAGTAAAGTATATGGATGATTTAATATTATATAGTGTACATTTGGCAATGCAATAAGGAAGAGTAGTGTTTAAAGTCATATTATTTTAATTATGATAAATTTTATTAATCTAATTATCTCTAAAAATGTGAAGACTTTTAACTAACAGTTGGAAATCTTTTTTCTTAAAACTGTTAAGATCTTTAACAGAAAATTGAAAAATAAACAAATACCTCTCTGTTTAATTAAACTGTTGTGATTTTTAATATGAAGTTATAAAAAAACAAAAATCTCTCTCTTTTTTTTAAAAAATTAATCTTTAAATTATAAGAATTAAAAGAGAGAGAAAAGATATGACTTATTATATTTTTTTAATAAAATAAAAATGCTGGTCCAAATTAAAAAATAAATAAATATGTGGTTAAACATTATGTTGGACTATATTCATCAATGGTAAATATAAAAAAAAAAGTTTGAAAAACAATAAATGCCTATTTTTATTATGCATTTTAAAGGTTCTGAATTCAGAACCAAAGAAAGAATATGATGTATTGTAAAAAAAATGATATATCTGATGAATTGAGAATGCACTTGTACTGGTAAGAGTTTTGTTAAAAAGTAAAATAAAATTATCTTTAAATTATAAAAATTAAAAAAGAGAAATAAGATATAGTTGTTGCTTTTATTAAAAAAATAAAAATGTTTTAAATTTAAGCTACTGCAACTGCCATGTGAAAAAATATTGCATTAGAAATTATGATTTGTCAAATGAATCGAATGGAAAAATACTATATATTTTTATAATACTGATTTTGGAAGCAAAGAACGTTGACAATAAGTCATAGTCATCATCATCATCAACCATTATCAATCCACTACAGGATGAAGGTCTCTCCAAGTTTAATCCATCTTCTCCGATCTTTAGCTTCTCTTCTCCACAACACCCCTGCACATTTTCTTATTTCATCCATCCATCTCACATGTGGTCTCTTTCTGGATCTTTTACAATCTCTTGGAATCCAGTTTAAAATTTCAATTGTCCATCTATTATCATCTCTTCTAACAATATGTCCAGCCCAACTCTATTTCAATCTTTTAATTTTTTCAATAAGGTCAGTAACACCTGTTTGTTGTCTTACCCATACATTGCATTATCGATCTCTTCTTGTTACTCCCAACATACATCTCTCCATACTCCTTTGAGTGGTTTGAAGTCTCTGTATTGCTCTTCTATTAAGTGTCCAAGTCTCAGATCCATAAGTCAGAACTGGTAAAACACATTTGTTAAAAACCATCCTTTTCAAACACATAGGCATATTTCCTTTTAGTATCAAGTTATTTCTACCAAAAGCACTCCAACCAAGTTTAATTCTATGATTAATTTCCTCCATTATGTTTCCATCTGTATTAATAATCTGACCAAGGTATTTGTAACTGTTAACTTCTTCTAATTCTTCATAATCAATCTTTATTTTCATATTTTGAGCAAATCGATTAAACATTACTTTAGTCTTTTTAACGTTTATCATTAGTCCTACTTTTCTACTTTCATCTGCTAACTCCTACAACATTTCCTACAGCTCTGAAGCATTATTTGCAAAAACAACTACATCATCTGCGAAATCTAAATGACTTAAATACTCTCCATTTACTTTCACTCCTTTAGTTTCCCATTTTAATCCACAAAATACTTCTTGCAGCACTGCTGTAAAAAGTTTTGGAGATATGGAGTCACCTTGTCTTACACCTTTCTCAATGTTGATTTTTCCAGTATCATTATGTAATCTAATTGTTGCTGTTGCATTTTTATAAATATTCTTTAAAATATGACAATATCCTGGATCTATACCTTGATGATCCAATGCTTTAATCACTGAAGAAATGTGTATAGAATCAAATGCCTTTTCATAATCTACAAATCCAAAACATAATGACAACTCATATTCGTTTGTCCTTTCTATGACTTCTGTCAATACCTGGATATGATCTATTGTACTAAAACCACTTTTAAATCCAGCTTGTTCTCTTGGTTGGTGGAAATCCAAAGTTCTCTGTAGATGAGTTGTAATTATCTTGGTAAAAATTTTATATAAAACTGATAAAAGTTCTGATAGGTCTGTAATTTCTAATATCTTCTTTATCACCTTTTTTAAATATTAATATTATTACTGCATTCTTCCAATCTTCCAGTACATCTTTATCATTTAGACATTTGGTATATAACTTTGCTAAAATTGTTTCTATTTCTTCACCTGCTTCTTTTAATATATCAATTATAATTCCATCATTTCCTGGAGCCTTGCCTTTCTTCATACAGTTAATTGCATGTCTCACTTCTTCATTTAAAATTCTGGGTAATTCGGAAGATGTAATAGTATAGGTGGTACTTGTTCTTTATTACTATATAATTCTTGATAAAAATCTACCAATTTCATGGTGTCATCTCTCTTTTTAGTAATAATTCCATCTTTTTTTCTTATTGCGATATAAATTTCCTACCAATACCAAAATGTTGTTTAACATTCTTGAGACTTTTACTTTCTTCTACAGCTTTCCTTGCTATTTCACAGTTATACTTTCTTATATCATTTTCAACTCTTTTCCGTACCATTTTACAAAATTCGAGATATTCTTTTTAATACATCATTTTTGTATATTTTCATATTCCTTCTTTTCTTCATAAATTCTCTAGTCTCAGTAGAAATTTTATTAGTCAATTGCTGCTTTTTTCTACCAGCTATCTTTGTTGCAGTTTTTAAAAGTGTATCAGTTATTTTCATATTAATTTCATTCAAATCTGAATCATGTTCAAAATCTCCTAACACTTGAAATCTATTTGTAAGTTCTAATTTAAATTCATTAGAATGTTTCTGAAGATTAGGAATATCAACTGTAAATATTGTTTTTCTTAATAATTTTTGTCTCTCTAGTTTTACATTAACACGTAACTTACACCTTACTAATCGATGATCATTTCTGTGTTAAATTTATTAAGAACATTACAATCTTGAAATATGTATTTTCTGTTAGTCAAAATATAATCCAATTCTGCTGTACCTTCATTTGGATATTTCCATGTCCATTTCCTTTTAACATTTTTCTCAAAAAATGAATTCATAATATAAAGTTTTTCTTTTTCTGCAAACTCCACAAGTCTATATCCTCTCTCATTTCTATTACCATAACCAAAATTACCTACAGCAATTTCATCTTTCATTTGTCTACCTATTCTAGCATTAAAGTCTCCCATAACAATTTTAAAATGTTGTTTATTCTAATCAAAAGCCTTTTGTACATCCATATAAAAATCTTCTACTACTTCATCACTATGAGAACTTGTTGGGGCATAAACCTGAATTATCTGCATTTGGTATCTGCTATTAAGTTGTATAATTAATCTTGCCACTCTGTCTGATACACCATCAATCTCCACAATATTGTTCTTCCACTTTTTATTTATAATGAATCCTACTCCACTTGTATTTCCAATATGTGATTCTTTATAATAGAATATATATCCACTTTTTAAATCAATTGTTTCTTCACCTTTTCTTCTAACTTCACAAAGTCCAACAATGTCCCATTTAATATAAGACAGTTCTTCTAATTCTTGCAATCTTCCTTCACTTGAAAGTGATCTGCAGTTGTAAGTACCTAAATAAAAAGTCATCATCAAATGGCAGCCTGGGTCCGCAATCAGGGGATTCTTAGCACCCTCCGCCTTCGGCCACCAACCGCTGCCTTGGTTGATGACTTTACAGCCTCCCGGGAATAAGGGCCATGGTTTATTTTTGTCTGTCATAATTGTATATATGTATTGGAAAAATATTTATCATTTACACAAACATTCATTCTGCCTTATCAGGCACTGAGAAGAAAGACCATGGTGTTTCTTGATCTTAAACTCAGAGGTAAAAAGCCAATAAACTCACCACACTGGCTAATGCGTGTTGGTGAGCAGCCCATCCATGTTCGTATACTATATGAATAATCACATAGTAATAACAGCTGCAACGACAAGAACGTATGGAGTGGACATTAGGAATTTGCCCTGCTCGGTTCCTTTAAGGCCTCCAAGAGGAATCAAAGGGCCTCCTTTCAGTTAATAGCAAATTCCTTTCTGCAGCCTGACAATAAGTACAGAAAAATATATGTTTAAATCAAAGTGAAATTAATAATTCTTGTAGCATTTTTAATATTTATTTATAATGCATTATTATGTTTATAAGCATGACTAGAATTTTAAAGTACTGTATAGTGATGTGTAGATTAATTTGCTATGCAAATTAGTCAGTATTTTTACAGGTATATATAAGCTAACTTCAGAACGTTACTGATGGCAATGAAGAGCCTGAAATACTTTACAGCTTATTTAACTGAACTTATGATAGTGTTATTGTTTCTTTGCTTTGATTAAAATGCTTAATGAATTCTGTTATGATGATTCAAATTTATAGTAAATATAATTGTCTCCAATTATTATTAAGCATTCATATATTTATATGTTACAACCACAATTAATTTGTATAATCAAATAAAATTAAAAGCAAAGTATGATGATGAGTCTCAAACATTATCACAATAATTGCCTTTTATCAAACAATACTTTATCCATTTTCAATTGCTATGTTCAAACACCTAAAGAACACACACACGCGCGCGCGTTATTCATTTGCCCTAATGATATCCCATTCAAATTCAGATTATGTTTAAGCATGCAATAGGCATCCATATGTACACACACATTTTTACCCTGGGTAATATAATACTGTACAAATATAATTATCCCGTTTGAATTATTAGAAGAAAAAAAAACTAAAAATAGTAATTCATGTGAACTTTGTAAGGAAAAGTCAATATTAATTGATGAAACGTTTTTTTTCTCTCAAGACAAATAATATCAAGTTTTAAATTTAAATGTAATTTACTAAAACATCACAACTTTGCTAAAAAAAAAAAAAAGAAAGATTCGGTTTTATCTAACCTTTTTTTATTATGTGATTTACTGTTTACACAATTATAATGAAATCTAAATAAGCTGATTTTAATTTGTAAGTAGGGAGAGGTTTTTGATTCGTTAAAAGATTGTGGAACGACATCTGCTGGTGCTTCCATTGTAAATTCTTTACCATTAATATTGATTTAGAGTCTCATTATAAACATTAAATCAATGGGAAATGTGGAATGTTCAACTCTGTATTGACATATTATTTTCTAAATTCTATTTAAGAAGAGGACTTCAACCATACTAATCTTTTACAGCTAAGAGGATAACTATTAAGGTCCTGAACTTTTTCATTCTAATTTGTGATAGAAAGAAAAAGTCTAATGAAATAATGATTCATGTTTATAACAAAAAAAAAAAACATTTAATTTTTTTTTTTTACTATGATTTTTACAAGTGAGGAAATTAGGATCATAAATTTTATTGTAAAACTAGAAGGGGAAAAATTACCATTGATTTTATGAAGCAGCCTAAATCTTTTTAATGTCATTTTATTTTTAAAAAAGATTTTAAACTTTGATCAATTAAATTGAAGAAAGAAATGTTTTAAGATTTTCTTATAAATATGATTGCCTTTTATTTTGTTACTATAATTAACATTTAAATTAATTTTCTTAGTAGTAATATTAATTTTGCTAGTATTAGTGATAAGAATGTGAACATGATTTTTTTATACTCTCGTGTGATTTTTTTTTTGCATGTACACAGTGCATGTAGGAATACTTTCTGCTTAAAGTTCATGCATCTAAGCATTAAAGTTTTTCAAATAATAATATTTGAAGATTGATATATTTTAGTTTCACGATTTTTATTTATACATCAATAGCTCTATCATAGATTTTAATTACCCCCCTCCCTGGTTTAGTGTAGTGGTAAACTGTCAGGTTTTGGAACATAAGGACCTCAGATTGATTCCAGTTATATCATTCCCAGACTTCAGAAATTCTTATGAATTTCCAAGCAATAAAGCTAATAGATTAACTTTTTTCATTAGCATTGTTGATTAGAAAAGCATCTTAAAGTGTAAAGCTTTTTACTTTAGTAAGATGTTAATAAAATACATCATAACAATATTGTTTTTATAGGTAGTGTTTGTAAAGCTATTCATCAATAACAACTTGTGTATAAAATAACAAAATGGCTGCATTATATAAAATCTTTCTGCCTACCATTTTGCTTAGTTCATTAATTGTTAGAAAAATGTTCAGTGATTATTAAAAATCTCAGTAAAATCTCTATGTAGTAAGAGTTTACAAAATTTAGCAAAAGAAGTCTAAATGTTATCATTTTCAATTTATAAAGTTAGTTTGCTTTCATTCTAATTAAAATAGATTATATTATGAGTAAATAAGTTGCTTTGGATAGATTAACTCAGAGTGTTAGACTTGAAATCTAATTTTTGGATGGATGTTTAACCTGCCATTTGTAGGGTTTGAAGAGTATGCAATCTCTGGAGCAAGAAACATACCATTTTTTTTTGTTGGTGAAATATTAAAATTATTATAGTAAAGAAATCATATTACAAATTGCTCTGGAGGTCACATGACATCTAGGCATTATTGAGCATTTAACAGTTCCATTTAGTTTATCTGAGAAAAGTTTTTCTTTTATTTATATTAATTATTCAGCTAAGAAACAATTTAACTGTTTTTATCCTCCATTATATCATTGAATTAATCACATGCTTATTGTCCAAAAGATCATATAATATTCAAGCATTGGAAGTGACAGGTTCGAGCTTCAATCTAGGAACCTTTAGCTTTCAAACCCACACTGAACCACACTATGTAGGATAAAAATATTTTTTCTTCAAAGAAAATACTTTATGCTATAAATATATTATTCTTTAACTAAAAATTATTTTGAAATTTAACAACAAAATAAAACCCAAAGAGAAATTTAGAAAATAATGTTACATGCAAAATACTGAGATATTGGTATAATTATTGAAAACAGTGGATGATTACATAGATAGTTGTGTAGTTAAATTTTCATGTGAAATATTTCATCTTGCAAGACATTTTAAAATATGCCACTGATATTTTAACTTATGGAGAATCCAAACAGTTTCAAAGTGATTCTTGTATTCAAGATTTTAATGTCATTTTCACCTATTTTGATAATTTTTTTTTATTTATTTGTTGAAAAAATACCAAACATTATTGAATTGAGATTTTTTCAAGAACATACTGTAATTATTACAATCAGACATATCAATAGTTTGATTAAAAATTAAATTACTCCATAGCAATAAATAGATCTTTATTTGAAAATTTAGAACTTGATTAATTAAAATGCCATTTACAATTGGTCAGACATTACTTGCAGTTGCATTTTAAGTAATGGGGATTCTTACGGTGAATTAAAAATTTTAATAAATTAATAAAATTTTATTTTTGTTACAAATACCATTCATAATTTCGAAGTTATAACTGACAGTATTTTGATCATTAATATAGAGAATAATTAATATTTTATTGTAAAATAATTTAAAAAAAAAGATTTATTTTATTAATTGTTCACTTTTTTAATATATATATATATATTGTGCATTGTAGAAAGACTCCATATTGGCATAAAACAGATTATGTTATTGTAAATAATTAAAATAATTGTTATATATATATATCAATAATATATTGTCGTATATGTATGGTTTACTAATTAGTCTCATTAGTCAGAGATTCTCATTCTTTATGTTTAATTGGTTTCAGAAAAATCACTTGAAGATTGAATTGGTGAACAGCAAAAGAATTACGTTCCTACAGAAATAAAGTTTACAATGGTAAATTAGTATTATTAACACAATAACCTGGTGATATTTATTTTTATATAATGACAATAGTAACACATATAATGTCTGAATAATAATTTATCATATAGTATGTATAAATATATATATATTTTAAAAATACAGAAATATGCGTATTAAAGAAGCTAAAAAATGTTAAAGTATAATATAAAATAAATAATATCTTCTTTATCTTTTTTGTATTTCTTTTCACGTATATTACATTTTGTTTATCATCTCTTATACACTTTAATGCAATCTTTTTATAACTTCTTTATTTTGCTTACACTTTCGATTGATTATATGCTTAAATATTATAGCTCTGATGAAGACTGCAGGACAGTTGAAACTGTAAGCAAAATAAAGGAGTTATAAAAAAGGATTGCATTAAAGTTTATAAGAGGAGATAATAAAATTTTTTTAATATATATGAATAGAATAAATCAAGAATTAAAAAGAAAAGAAATTAATATTTTTCACTGTAATATTTAATTTAAAAACAAAAATAATTTAATGTCATATTTATACTAGCTTCATAATTTTGCTAATAACAACTTTTGCTTTCAAATTTAATAGTGCAGTACAACTCAAATATTATAATTTTTTAAAGCAAAGTAAATGTTTTTTTTCTTAGATTTCTAAATAAGTGGTAATCGTAAGATTTAATAATATTTTTCAGGATTTTTTAATAAATTAAAATGGCTTTTTTTTAATTGGGCATACTAAAGTTTCTTCATTATTTTAAAGTAAGAAATTTTATGTAAAATTAAATAAATAAAAACATTCAATTAATTGTGTGGTCATATTAAAAATTTGTTTTGGTATGTCATCCTTCAGAAAGCAGAAATTTTATTCATCTAGATAAATTTTTTGTTAAATTTTTATTTATAATATCTTTACTTGAATTTTTACAATTTTAAATTTATTTTTTGGTGATTTCAAGAGTAGATGTTAAGAAAATAATACCTATATATGATTAACTCATAATAACATCTAATTTCACATTAAAGATATATTTAGATTCTACTGTTTTTGTTCTATAACTGCAGCAAATATAGTGCACATCTAAAAGCAATTACTTAATATGATTTCTAAATAATGAAGCAATATTTACATTTTTCAACCATTTTTTGATCATTTACAATTTTAACCTTTTTGCTGTAAGTATAGTATTTTGTTTAAAACACAGGTGTTTGTAAAAATCTAGTGAAATAAAAAAAGTTATATGTACTGCAATAGTTAGATATACATACACAGTAATAATAAAGTGTTAGATTTTAATTTTAGGATTCTGTAGCTGTTCTCTTATACCAATAAATGATTATAGTATACTGTATAACATTTTTAAATCATTACACATTTGCAATTTTTTTTATTATTGTGGAATAGCTTATTTTGCAAATTTTACTATTTTTTTTGAAACAAATTTTTTACTACTTTGTTTTACAATTGTTTAGTCATAAATCTTGTAAAAACATCAAGAATGCATACATGAACAATTTTGAATATATGTGTTAATTTTGAAAATATTTCCAAGTTTCAATCAAAATTAGTTGATCATTTTCAGAACTCATTTTTTACAAGATATCTTGAAAATCATTAACCAGTTTCATTTTAATAAGTGAAGAAAGAGTATTAAGTTTACATATGTAAACTTTCATGTAATATATTAAAACAAAATTATTAATTGTTTGTAAATATACAAATTTAAGAAAATGAGTTATCTAAAAACTTAGATATCAATTTTCTTAAAGGACTCTATGCTAACAATTGGTCATTAAATTGATATAATGACAAATAAAAAAAAAAACCCTACATGAGAGACTAATAATTTTTAAACAAAAATGTGTTAATATATTTAGTGACTTGGCTTTATTTGATATTGCATCATCTTTGGAAACAATCATTCCTTACACAAGCAAAATGATTAGATAAATTCTGGAAGTTATGGTTCAACATAATATCATTAATATTACAATAGTTCTTAAAAACTTTCTAATTATTAAATTTTTTAAGTCATTGTACGTGTATTAAAATAATCAGCTTCATTATTTATTTTTATAAGTAATCCTAATTCATATAAGTATTTATAAATAAATACCCAGTGTTTGAAGATATTCACTATACTATACATGTTGATTAAAAAATCATATATATACATATTCATTCTTTGAAGAAGCAAGTGAAAAATACTAAAATTGTAGCTGCTTTCAAGATTATCTCAAAAGAGTATTGACCTTATGCTATGAACATCAAATCGCATGCTTTCAGATAATTATTTTGGTTATTTAAAATTAAAAAAATTATTTATCATCTAATATAAAAAAAATTTAGAAAAAAATCAAGAAAATTACACGAATAATGATTTAATATCTAAGTTAAATATTACCGTACTGCTTTTCTTTAATGTATCACATTACTGACATGTACTATAAAGTAATAACATTTTATCAACACTCAAATTTGGATAATCTTTATATACTTTACATTCAATTTACAGTTAGTACTATAATATATCTGATGAGTTGTTAAATAATTTAGATCTATCAAATTTTTTGAGATTGTTGTTTTGGTTTGCTGCCTACATTTAAAATGAAATATAGATGGGGTACTAGTGGTGATTTTAATATTTTATATATCAAAAATTGTTTACATAATGTATTATACATACTTGGCAGTTATCATTTTCAATATTTAAAGTAATTTTTTACACTTCTATAGAACAATTTTTTTCAGGCTATTTTCTGATTTTTTTTTTTTCCAAAAACAATGAATTTAAGTTTTCCTTAAGATTATTTATAATTTTGATATAAATTCTCATTTTTAAAGAACATAGCATCTATAATAAATATTTTCTGTATTTTCTCTTTCCAACACTTGAAATATTTTTAAAGTTAACTTATTTAAATTAATACACTATACAGGCTTACACACATCTGCACATATATAATATAAGAGATTTGAACTCAGACTTTCACACAACCCTCAACTCTCCATGCCATCTCATATTGCTGACCCACCTGATCATGCACATGTTGAAAAGGTAAATTAACTTATTACTTATTTATTAATTTTTATGTCCACATTTGAAAAAACTGGTAATCATTTTTTCTTTTCATTTACAACTGTTTATATATATTATAATGAATTTTAATAACAGAATATTAAAGTTATGAATTAAAATTGGAATAATTAGACTATGTATTAATAGTAATATAACATTTGATGAAGTTGATTGTAGAACTGATTATATCAAAGAACATAATTCATTAAGTTATTAAATATTTTGTTGCTAAATTGTAATATTGCAATAGAAGTTTGTTATGTTTTGTGATTCACATTTGTGTATATATTCATTAGTGTGTGTGGATTTTTGGTTATTTTTAACTGTTATAATTATGATTTTTAGAAAATGTAATACCACATATTGATTAGATATCTGTTTGCTGATAATGTATTTAGCAAAAATTCATTTATCAGTTGTTTACATAATGTAGTTTAATTTGTAAATTTTGTCATTGTTATCATTTCCAGTATAGATTTCCAGAGTTATTACCAGTAGCTTAAATTTCTGTAGTTTTAATAATGTATTATGACAGACCAGGATGTTACCTATAGTGGAACTTGTGTGTATAGATTTTTTTATGTAGTAATTGAATGATAACATCAAGAGAAAGGGTTTTTGGATAGAAAATCAAGTTACGATTTATGATGCTTGAATGCCGCATGACCTACGAGTAATTAACAATTAGATTATTTCTTGGTTTTATTTTTACTGTTCTAATGTCTGTAATTTTGTCTTTATTGAGAAAATGTTTTCATGTAAAATAATTTTATGTTTTGTGGCTAATATTTGTGACAACAGTAATTACTTTTAACAATAATGATTAATTTATTAGGTTGTCATATCTATCATCAGTGGTTCATATTCAAATTAAAAGTGGTTGATATTTTTAGGTGATTGTTTTCAGTAGAAGTTTAGGATTTTTTTGGATAGTCTACTCCAGATACCCAATATTTATTAGCAAATGGATGTCTAACCATAACTAGAAATTTCAAATCATTTTGGATCAGACATAAGTATTAATATATGATTATTTTAGACAAGAAATGTTTTTTTTAGTGCTGTAATTTTTTATAAAAAAGATTGATAGCTATTTATGGCTAAATATTGAAATGATCTTTAAAATTTTCATTGTATATGTAAATCAATATTTAATAAATAAACTTCATGTTCTCTGATTTTTTGCAGTGATCAACAGTGAAAAATTGATTTTAAAGATTTTCCTGATATATCCTTAACTAAGTAATGCCTATTGTTGTGATTAGTGACATCTCTGCTGAAATTGCAGAAACCATTGACTTTTCAATGGATATTTAGAAATGCAGACAGATTTATGATTTATTCATAGCTAACTGATCTTCATATTCTAAAAGTGAATGGGATTTCACTGATCTTCATTTAATTTGTATTTTTTATTCTTACTAATTAAAAGTTAGCAATAATAACTTGAAAATTTAAATATCCTAAAGTTTTTCTAAATGAGGGAGCCTCTATATTTATACGTCAGATAGGCATATAGGAGATAGTTTGTTTGTAGTTACACAACTTATGGAGATGAGTAGGAATTCAGGTAGATCATTATATATGAGTTTTATAGATATAGAGGAAGCATATGATAGAGTAAATAAAAATAGATTATGGGTAAGATTAGCCAATTTGGGAATAGATGAAGCTTTAGTAAATATTATTAAGAAATTATATGAAAATAATTATTATACTTACCAATTAGGGGATATAGAATCAGTTAAAGTTAAAAATGGGGTGGGATTAAGGCAAGGATGCCCTATGTCACCGATTTTGTTTTTTTTGTTTTTGAGTGAAATGGAGAAAGCAATAGAAAGACTAGGAAGAGGGGTAGAGATACCATTAATAGGTGGCAAAGGAATATATACTTTGTCGGGTCTTTTTTTTGTGGATGATATCCTTTTATGTGCAGAAAGAAGAGAAGATATGGATATTATGTTGAGGACATGTGCAAGGGTGGGTAAAGAGATGGGGATTAAATTTAGTGAAGAAAAATCAAATATAATGATGGTTAATACTGGGGAAAGAGAGGATGTAGATTTTTTATTGGGGGATATAAAGTTAAGTGTGGTGGATAGATATAGGTATTTGGGAATCATCTTATGTAATCAGGAAAATTGCTTGGATGAATGGGAGAAAAAATTGGTAAATGAAGAAAAGAAAAGAAAGGGTTTGGTAAAGAAACTAACAGTATTTTCATATAATAAATATGATGTAGCTAGAATTGTATGGAAGGAAGTTGCAGTAGCAGGGTTAACATATGGTAATGATGCATTATGTGTTAGTAAAAGGATTTTAGATTATTTAGAGAAAGTACAAAGGGAAGTAGGAAGACATGCATTAGATGCAGAGGTGTGGACAGTAAAGGAGGCAATTCAAGGAGAAATGGGATGGTCAAATTTCTATATGAGAGATGCAAAAAGTAAAATGAAAATGTTTGGTAAGTTGCAGTTTATGGATAGTAAAAGAATAGCCAAAATAGTGTTTAATTGGGTTATGAGTAAAGGGCAGGTAACAAGATGGGTGAGAAAGGTAATGCGATATGCAAAAGATTTGGATAAAGAATTTATATCGGTATACTTGTATAAAAGATGGGATGATTGTGTTAGGAGGATTGTTGAGTGTTATAGTGGTAAGAAATGGGATAAAAGAATAGAAGCATTAATAAAAAATAGGGAGTTGGAGAGATGGAGAAGTAGTATGGAGGGTAAGAAGAGTTTAAATATATATAGAAGTAAACGGAATATTGGAAGCAAGTTAATTTATGATAATAGTAAGGAAAGTAGTTTATTGTTTAAGGCTTGAAAGGGATCTTTAGCAACAAGAGAATATACATGTAAATGGAAAACTATGGGTGATTTAGCATGCAAATTATGTAAGTAAGGTATAGAAAATATTAGGCATCTATTGATTGAATGTAAATGCTTGAATGCAGAAAGGGTACAGATAATGAAGTTATGGGAGAATAGGTATGAACAAAGTGACTATACAGAAAGTGAGTTATTAGCTTTTATGCTGGGTTTGCGAAAAGATAAGGGGGATTTAGATTTAAAGGCCATAGAGTTGACAAAGATTATGTTGTGGAAATGGGATGGGGCAGAATATGGGAAGACTTAGAGTGGGGAATGGAAAATAAATGGGCTAACAGGTTTATCTGGGCATAGTTGCTGAGATATTCTTGACTTCGTTTAAGGAGAAGCCAAATACATCACATCACATCTATTATTATATTAGCAAGTTTAGTTTGAACAGATAATTACAAGTTATGCTTTTTTTTTCAGCCTACATTAAAAGACATTAGTGATATCTCTTTTTCCAGTCTCAAAAACACATCTTAAGTTATGAAAAAGATTAATGGACATTTAAGTGTTATTGGCTTCTGAAATTAAAAAAAAAAGACTAAAAAGTGAATGCTTGTAAACTGGAGAAGAAATCAATGTACTATTATTTGTTTTATAGATATAATAAACACCTCTATACTTCCCCATTTTTTTTAAAATTCAGGTGTTTCTTATTATAATTAGCTGTAAAAATGATCAGTCAAAAAAGATCAAACATTAATATTTAATTTTTAAAAAATGCTTTTTAGTTCCCTAAATTGATAAATTTTCTAAAGTATTAATACATTTTTTCAGTAAATATTTTAAAATTGATAATAATAAACTCATTTATCTTGCTTAAACAGTTTCCTATATAGTATCTTATAGAGACATGTTGACAAATTTCTTTAAATAAAAAATTCTTTAATATTTTATTAAATATATATGTATGTATGAATTTGTACACTGATGGCACACACATATATATATAGGGGATATATCCCTCAAGATACTTTTGGATCATTGCACTTGTTATGGTGATAATTAAAGTCAGAGATAAATTGTAAAAGATTCACTAATATTAACAATAAATTTATTTTGACTTTAGCAGATTCCACAGAAAGATTTCAGTGATTTTAGCAGTGTCAATAAGAAGCTAGTTTTAATAGCCTGTGTTTGAACAGGTTCTGATGAATTCAGATTTTTTTTAGCAACTGTAGTTTTATTAGGATTCCTGGATGGTGAAGTCTTGATTTATTAATAATCTGGATAATAAATCAGCTGATAAAACTGTGCTCTGGCCTCTGACAAAATTTAAATACTGTTTTTTTTTTGTTTAAAATGGAAAATTATTAGAGTCCAAGTGATGGCTTCTTTATTTATAGTTATTCTATATTCCAAAGAAGTTTTAACCGAGATGTTTTCACTAGAGCTTGACTTAATAATTAATAGACTTCCTATAGACAGATTATTGACTCTTCAGATGAGTATATATAATTCAATTTGATTTCTGTTATTGAATTTCTCCTGTAGTTCCTTTTGCTTCTTTGGCTGGTATATGATGGTTTCTATTCTGCATTCACTGTCAGGATAGATTGACAAGCTTTATGTCACAGAATTGTTTAGCCATGTAGAGTGATTATAATAGTAGAATTAATTAAATAATCGTGATAGATCAGGGATTCTTTTTGGACATTGTATTTTATTGTTTAAATGTTTTTCCAAACCATATCTTTTGTATTTGAGGGATGAAAAACAATTTTTGCTACATTGTTTTATTATTATAGTAGACTAATCAAAAGCTTTCAATTAGAAAAAATAATAAGAACATAAACATAAAAAATATTTATTATCATATATATATATATATGTTTGAAATATATACATTAATTGAAAAAAATAACGAAAATAGTTACAAAAATTGCCTAGCAACCTTATTGAAATTCTCTAAATTTATATATTTTATTTCTATTCAAATTTCTATTTATCATATTATTATAAAATAATTGACTATCATCCATAACGGTTTCTATTATCTGCCAAACTCTTAAAAATTTATTTCAGCACTTTAATTTAAGAGCCACATTATTAACTTCATTAAATTTTGCATAATTAAATACATTATACGTGTGTGTGTATATATATATCAGTTTAAAAAATGTAAAATTCATTTTTCACTGTCAAGTTATGGATCAATAAGTTTCTTTTGTTGAATACATGAATCTGGAGATAATTTTGAAATACATAATAATAAATTTTTTACTCATTTTGAATAAACACAGTTATTATCATTTTTAGCCCAAATATTTTAAGCTGTATATGTATTTTAAAGTAAGTATAATGGCTGATCATACTTACTGTTGTTAATGTGAGGCTATTCTCATGATTACAATCTTTATTACATATACGAAATATAAAGAAATATATACACTATAAAAAAACAATGAGCTGTGCTAATTGCTCAACAAGCTTTATTGATAAATGCCAGCAAGAGAAACCTTTTAAAATCTCTATCTAGAAACTACACTCTAACTTCATACCAATGGTTTCATGCTTTGGCTCTCCTCAGTGAGGTGCTAGGATAATTTCAATAAAGCTCGTTGAGAAATTAGCACAGTTCACTGTTTTTTTTATTTACAAGCTTAAAAAGATTAGGTCATGTGATATATGACTTTAATTTTTATTGACTATATTCACTATAAGTATTAGAAAATTACAAAAGTTTACAAGAGTTTTAATTGTTCTGTCATATATATATATATAATTAATAATAAAATACAAGCTCAACATTTATGTTATAATATAATCTTTATCATTCATAAAGTCTTCTTTATATTATAATAATAGTTTTGTTCTATGGTCTGTGCATTAATACTTTTCAAACTCAGAACTTTTATCCATTATCTAAGAATTACTAGATTTACCTGGATTTAAACTATATTTTTTATGAGCATGGCAAGATGTTGTAATTAGTATGTTATTACACTCTTTAGTGTATTTTATGGCTAAGAAAAATCAAAGAGTATATATATGTGTGTGCATAGTCATTTGAAAAATGACAGCAGCATAATAAAGTCACCACAGGTTTAAGATAATTAGGAATATGTTTAAATTCAATTATACTACAAGAGCTCATATGTAAGTGAAAAGTATTTTTTTGGAAAATTAGCAGTGCAAAGTAAAGCAGCAGCAGTGGGTTTTACAGACTATATAACAAAGTTTAAGTATATAATATCAAGTAAAAATATAGTAAAGTTTACTATACGTCAGTATCTATAATAGAAGCATGGTAGTATTTATCAATTTATCACATATCTTACATAATTCTTATCTTCCCCTTTTCACTTTCTTTGCATCTTTCTTCATATATTCTTATATATGAAACTTTTCTATATACTCTCCTCATATAATTTGTCCTTTATTTTTCTTACAGTTTCAACTGTCCTGCAGTCTTCATATAATCATAAACATTATTTTATATACATATCTATATACAACTATATATAACTTTATATACAACTGTGAGGAAACTAAAGGAGAAATTACATAAAAATTGCATTAGGTGTATATGAGGAGAGTATATAGAAAAGTTTGATATATCTTACATAATTAACATTATTATAAAAAAGATGTGATAATAGCAATACAAACATATTGGCTAATAGTGATCCAGTAAGTTAAACTTAGGAAATACTCATATTATTTACATTTGAAAACATAATCTAGTTAAAAGCCATATTATTAATATAAACAATATCTAATTTACCTATTCATGCAATATACTGAATGTTTACTGTAGTAAACTTTCAATATACTGAATGAAATAGATTAATTACATATTGTCTTGGAAACAATTACACCATAGTATAAATCCAGTCCATTCCTCTCCTATTAATATAAATGAATATGTAATGGTCTGGTAATATGAAGGGTTAGATTGTTGTAATGTCTACATGGGTATGACTACAATATCAAATCCACCAAGGGCTTTGAGCATTTCATCATTGGTTTTTCAATGAAATGGATGGTTGAATTGTTAGAAGGGTGAGAAGATTGAAGTCTGTCCATTAAAGTTCAAGGAATTGCTATCTTAATATACGCTAAGCATTAATAATATATATGTGTGGGAGATTATGATCTGGCCCAACTGATCAGTGCTGTTCTTCATAAAATATATATTTGGGACCATTTATCTTTTTCACGTGTGTGTTATGTTATCTCTTGTTTGAGATAGAGTAGAGGATGACTATAGCCTGAAAATCCTAAGTTCAACTACCTCTATTTACAAACAATATCAGTTTTTTTTTAGCATTGAATGATCTAGTTAAGCTAAAACAAATCTAGCTTTTTGAATTGTTATAGGGTAGTGCCTGATATGAACAATTTTACATAATAGCTTTTATTATTAAAAACATTACTGCTTATTAATTATATGCCATGCATTTCTTAGTAATGTGTAATTAATGCCTTGAGAATTGTATGAAAATTATACTAAGCACTTTATTTTTTTTGCAGTATTAGTTTATTTACAGCATTTTTACATATATTAGTGATTTCCCAACTTTATTATTATATATTGTGTATTATATTTGTAATATTTTTATGTTATTTTTATATTTTTGATGTAATAAATATTGTAATAGTAAAAGCTAGAGAGTATTGTTGTAGTATTACACAGTAATTTTAAGTTGAACTATTTCTGTCATTTGTTTTAATTGTTAAATATTTTTAGAAAAATGCAAACTTTATTTATACTTTCCCAAATATATTCAACTGTCAGTCATAATGCACTGATTTGTGTGTATCACAAAATTTTGAATGCTTTTTTTTTATATATATCTTAAATGCATTGACTGGGAAGCAAACTTGGGCCAATTGCTTGGAAGGCAGCTATGCTAACCACTAGGCCACCAATGCATTATGAAATTTTGAATGCTATTCTTCTCTCTTTCACATTATTACTCATTTGACCAATTCAATATTAAGATGTTTAGATTTATGAGTATTGAATTTAAGCTGATGCTTTAATCAATTCTGTCAAAGGTAAGTCAATAGAAATTATATATATATATGAGGGTTCTTCTGATTTCTTTATTTTTTTCTTAAGAGCAATGTTAATGACTAGTTTCCAAAACATTATGGCTTGTTACACTAAACTGATTTATCAAGTTATTAGCCATTGTCATGGGAGCAACTTCTTTAAATTTTTTTTTTTTTTTTAGTTTTTTTTCTTTGCTCAGTATTCTTGTTGTTTCTCAAACATATATTCATTGTTATACACATAGTCTGCTATTTTAGATCCATCTGTTTTTTCTCTTTAATTGTTATTCTATGTTCTTTTAATCATTTCCATTAGGGCATTCGATTTCAGTGATGTATCATATTTACATAGCGTTTTGTAATTTTTGTTTTTCGCATTTCAAGTTTAGGTTTTGTAGAGGTTAGGATTCTTCATAGTATATTATGACTTTGGAAAGCTATTCTGTTTTATTTTGATTGTAGATTTTTTTTAGTTTGTCTTCTATCCCTGCTTTACATGGATAGATTTTAGTACCTATAATCATTTTTTCTTTTGGAATTTCTTTTTGTTGTCTAAGTTTTTCTTATTGATAACTGTCTGTTGGATGCTTATAAATATTTATTAGAATTTTTTCCCTCAAGGCAATGGCTTTTAAATAAACTTCTTTTTCATTGTTTTCTAGTGACTCCATTTTTTGTGTTTTTGATATTATTCGATATACTGTACTATTTTCTATGTGTGGAGGCTTTCAGCAAGCAAAAATTTTGATTTTGTCATAAAGGAGTTTTATTTTAAGGATATCTAAGAATATAAATTTTTGTTTTTGTTATAATTCTATTGTGAATTTAATTAAAGGGGATAAAATATTGATGGGTGCCCAGAATGTTTATAATAGTGCTTTATTATGTGACCGTACAATACAACAAATGTATTATTAACATAATGAAGCCCAGTTTTAAATGGAGATGAAATAGTATATATGATTTGGTTTCAAATTCTTACATGTAAATGTTTCTGATCAGAGATGATAATGATGAATTTATAGTCATTCTTTGATGTTATTGGAAAAATTCTGTGCTGCATTGAAAGCGTGTTGTTATTTTGCAGAATGTTAAGAATGCTATTTTATTATCCATAGGAAGAATTATTCTTTGTTGTGAGCTATTATTTTTATTTAATCTTTTTTTTTAACAGTAGATTATGTTTCATCACAGTGTATATTTGTGAATAAATTTTATATATCAGAGCTTATCAACACATCACCTCTTTTTGTTTTCATGTTCTTGATTAATTCTTCAAAGTGTTGAGAATTCTTTACAAAAGAGTGGGTCTTAAATGTCAAAGAAACTAAGAACCCTAAGAAGAAATCTTGACAAATTTTGCCATAATTAACAAGTTTGATTCCCATTTAATACCGTCAACTAGACAGGCTAACAACACATGAAGAAGAGAGGCGAATAACACTATTCAAAGTGTTATACACTTATAAATCTATGTGTTATTACTAGCAGTTGAAAGTATTTGGAAAATTTAAATGAAGTTTGAATTTTTGTAAAAATGTTTGGCAATTAGACTACGTAATGGAAATAGTCCAATATATAATTACAAGTAAAATACTGTCATTACAAACTTTTAGACAAACATAAAATATTATATAGTGTATAAATATACATAAATTGCACAAAATATTTAAAAATATTTATTATTCAGAATTCATCAGTAATTTAATTTTATAGTATGAAAAAAAAGGATAAAAATGTTTTATTAGCAGAAAGTAATTTTAAATTTAATGTCAAATTAATTTTCTTTCAGTTGTTAATGAAAAACACACAGAGGCTAAATTCTTCATACAGTAGCGCCACTCAATGCAAGCTGAATAATCAATGGATGCAAGAAGCTTTATTCTGGCTTGCACTGATTGGAACTACTGTATGGAGAGTTTAGCCTCTGTGTAAACAGCTTGTGTAAGCATAAAGAATGATGATCATGTGATATTAGTGAAAAACTAAACTAACTTCATTTATTATTTAATTTAGCAGTATAAATAAAAAGTTAATTTATTTTTAGTTGAATTTTTTTTTAAAAGTAATATTAACTCTATTAATTATAAAATTTATAATTATAGACTATCCATTATTTCAAATACTATTAGAAATATGATGTTTGAAATAGTATAATCAAGAGTTAATAACATTCAAAACAAAAAAAAGACTTGCTTTAATATATCCCACAGCAATAAATGTTTGAATACTTTAAATGTTAATAGTTAATGCTCAATTCATTAATTAATAATTGGATAGTTATCTTAACTGACTATAGGCTAGATAACTGAAACAAAAATCATATTTTCTTGAACATTTTAGGCTACCTGAAAAAAAAAAAAAATTAAACTTCACCTGGATCTAAATCCCAGATTGGGGGGCGTGATGGATGAATATGTTAACTACAGTGCCATGAAGCCTTTTATTTTACATCATTATTGTAAAATAATTACAGACAATGCTCATTTATATTTTACATAATGTATATATGTAAAATACTTATATGTGGAAGAAAAAATTGCAGTAAATTTACTTAACATCCAGTTTTCACTTCGAAAACTGAATGTAAATAAATCAATGAGAGTATTAATGAATAATATATATGTGGGAATTTTAATGGTGAAAGTATTTCATTATTTTATGACATAGTTTTTAAATGTCTAAACGCCTTATTTAAATTTGTAATATTATTACTCAAATAGGATATGTTATTAAATTGTATTAAGGGTATGAATGTAGCAGCTAATAAATACTGATATTATTGGTTAATCATGAATATATTTTATTACAAATCTTTTTTTTCAGGGAAAATATATATATGTACGCACACACATATATGTATGTACATGCTTAGAATTTATATGTACATTAGGCCTTTTATTCTAATTATTAATGAACTTGAAAGTAATTTTGCTTCCAACTTTGATTGCAACTGAACAGAATACTTAATAAGATAATAAAGTATATGAAAATGATTAAGCTTATTAGATTTTAATGTACAACTTTAATTAAGATGAATGAGTGTTAATTATAAGCAGATATTACACATACTTATTTTTCAATAACTTGAAACAAGATTTTTGCATTACTATGGTAGCATTCTTAATGAAGTAGAAAAATAAAACCACTTTGCTGCTAAAATATCATAACCATGTTTTTTTTCTCTTAAATTTATTAATTCTCTTAGAAATAATTGCATTGTTTAATTGTTGGAGCTAATAAAGTATTTAGCCAAGAGTCTTTTCATCTTCAAATAAACACCCACATACATACAAGTAATACATAAAACAAACTTTGCTAATTGTTCACTGCTGTGCAAAGATTTTTCACATCCTTCTAAAGGAGGAAAGCACTGAGGGAAAGATAATACTTGCCAGTCTTATTAAATACTGGTTGGTGAAAAGTTTATGAGTTATCTTCCTTTTTTTACTTTCTGATTAATAATATCTAAACTTTATTTATTGATTAATAGTTTGATGGCTAGGTAGACAGGTTATAAGCTAGCTATTTGAAAGAAAAGTTTTTTCTTGAAATCTGTAAAACTTCCAATTTTGATCTGTATTTGAATCATTTTTCATAGGGAAGCTGATCAATATGCTGATCATTATACCACCAGATTCAATAAATATATTGATATGAATATTTTCATGAGTAATCAAATGTCAATCCAGCTTTGCCTATGACATAAAGAGAGGTAAAAAAAATTATTCAATAGCTGGATAGTTCTGATTATTATTATGGTTTCACATATTGTCCAAAATAGTTTGATATTCCAATTATATGTGGATTTTGTTTTTAGACACACACATATATATATTTCATTTTTTGATAAAATGTTTTAATCTTTATTATGGCTGCATATGAAATAGTTTAATTATTCTCGTGGCTATCTAGTGACATTTATTGTTGGGATGTAAGTTTATTTA
Organism: Epiperipatus broadwayi; assembly: GCA_028023455.1. Taxonomy (NCBI): domain Eukaryota; kingdom Metazoa; phylum Onychophora; class Udeonychophora; order Euonychophora; family Peripatidae; genus Epiperipatus; species Epiperipatus broadwayi. The sequence continues at coordinate 1,571,324 of JAQFVV010006202.1, read as the reverse complement.
ATTTATTTGGAAAAATGTCTTATCTCTAAAATGTTTTCATACATTCTTTTTAGTTTTTCGTTTTATTTTTAATCTGTATCTCTTTTTATATGCCTGCATAATAAATTCTCTTAAACTATCCAGGCAATGGGGTATTTATTACAATTAATAACATTTGATCAATATTAGTAATTGTTTGCTATTACTTGCAACTCCTTTAATATTATTTGTTATAGGTATTTCATTTACATAATACAAAGTTACAAGAAAGTATTATTTTCTGTTTAATAAACCAAGTCTATTAGAGGTATTATCTAAGTCTCGGTATCATCAAAACAAGCATAACAGGATAATCATTATACTGAGAATGTGTGGAAAGCAAAATGAAATACACTTCATTATCATTTCTAAGGGAAAAATCTCACAATCTTGAAATTTCAGTGAGGTTAACCAGTTTAATGACTGATTATAATCAACCACTTACTACTTTCCTTTATTATGATTTATTAAAATGTGTGTCCGATTAGGGTGATAATTAAAACTTTCAACAATTAAACCTCATTCTCAAGTTAGTTTTGTTCTATAATTTTTTGTTTTGTTTTTGCAAATATATATATATTTGTGAGTTAATATTGATTTGGCAATGAATCAATTTTTTCCATTGAATTCAAATTCAGAATTCAAAAAATATTTTAATCCTTCGAAAGAAATCTCGATCAATACTTGATTACTACGATTTATAAATAGTAAAACTCTTGAATGAAGAAAATTGAAAAATATATTTTTAAATTAAAGAATTTGAAATTATTATCACTTTTTTGACATAACTTATTATATTTATTCATTTTTTCTCTCTTTCAATTTATATATATAAATAAATGATTTATGATGTTCTAAATGTCGAAATATAAAAATCAATCACTGCTGATTAAATCTCGTTGCTTTATTGTTATTTACTATTTCTTTTCTGTATTTAGGTAGAGAACTTAATATATATATGCATATTGTTTAGTGTATTTTCTAATAGCTGTTCATTTAATTATTTAAGAATTGTATTTTATTTATTAAATTTTTGCATATACTAATATCTTTTAATATTTTTCAAATTTTAGTATAGTTTTTTTTATAACTTTGCTCCATTTTTAAATTATATTATGGGCCAAAGTAAATATCATTGACTGTATTGATGCTTAAGCATGTCAATGGAACAAATTACTAATTCTGTATGTAAAGCAATAAAATTGTTGTATCACACACACATCAATATATATAATCCTAATAAAAATAATAAATTTAACGATAATAAACAGTCTTTAAATCTGAAGAAGTACTTTGGTTAATTTCTTAAACCTGCCTCAACTGCCATTTAAATTAAAAAAACAAAACAAAGTGGATTGCAATTTTGTTTTAATTAACAGACATTTTATTTATATTACATCAATATATATATATATTCAAGCACATTTCTTAAAGAAAAACTAACATTTGTAGATAGTTGATTAAGCTATTGGTTTTTATGAATATTTGTGACAGTGTCATGCGATTTAAAGATTCCATAATTCAAAGAAAGATATTAACGTTTCTCCATCTATTAAATTTTCTATTATATATCAGATTTTTCAAATTTGACATACGCATTTCACATCTACAATTCTGAATAATTATCTTTGTAACTCAGAATATTTAATACTTCATTGTTGTTCAAAAGTAATTGAATTTATTGAAAAATGACCAACAAAGAGAGAACTAAAATGACTTTAATTTAATTATGTTACAGTATATATATATATATTTATTGAATAATTCGGTTAAAGATGCACATATTAGTAAAAAATAAAACAAATAGACAATATGACTAAATTACGATTTATAGTTAAAAACTTGTTGCAAATTTAATTCTTTTATAAATTCAATTGATTAATTATATTAGCTTTTATTGCTTATTTAAGTTCAACCTTGGTGAAATAAAATTATAATCATTTACAAATGAATAATCATGCCCATAAATGTAATATAACCAATCAGTTTAACAATAACAATGCAATTGATATTCAAAACTTATTAGTAAGATAATTAATATTTAATTAATCACAGATATTTTATTAAAGAAATAATTACAAATATATTATTATTATTATCATCATTATTTTAGGCAATTACTAATTTATTAAAAGATAGAAATCCTTCCAAGAAGTTTAATCTACCTTTCTAATTATAGCTTTTTTTTTTCAGCACAACTTCAGCAAACTTCTTTACATCAGCCTTTTCTCTCTTTCTAGACTCTGACTATCTTTTGGAATCTAGTTTAAAACTTTGTCTATATATTGTCATCTTTTATATTAGCACATTAAACAAGCTGAATTTTAGTCTTTTAATTTTTTCAACAAGGTCAGTGCTGCTTGTTTATTATTTTTTTCATCTGTTGGCTTTCAATATTCTTGTTAATCCTTACAGACTTTCTATAGTTTTTCAATTAAGTTTCAATTTTAAAACAAAATATTAGAGAACATATTTATTAAAAACCTTTCTTCTTTCATATACTGTATAGACAAATTTCTATTTAATGTTATTTCTAATGAAATCATCCATCCAAAATTAATTCTGATTATTTTCATTTTTCTGCTTCTATCTATATTTAAGAATTCAATCAAATTTTAATTGTTACTATGAACCTTTTTTTTTTTTGAAAAGCCATTGTACATTATTTTAATCTTTTTATTATTTATTCTTGATTCTCCCTTTTTGTTTCCAGTTGATATCTCTTATAACATTTCCTACATCTTCAAAGCATTATTTGAGAAAATTACATGTGAAATCTAGAGGATTTAAGAAATCTATAGTCATTTTAATTTTTTTTTTTGCTTCTTATTTTAAATTCATATAATATTTTGTGCTAAATGTTTAAAGAGATAGAATCACTATATTGCATTCTTACCAATGATAATCTTTTTAATTTCATCATATAGTCTAATCACTATTGTTGTATTTTAATAAATATTTTTTTATTGTTGATGATCTTTTGGATTTATGCTATAGTATAAAGGAATTTCACCATATGCTGTATTTAACTATATATCTTTTAGTTATTGGCTTCTAAAGAAAAATGTAAACAAACAAATTAAAATATAAATAAACAAAAAACCCATTAAAATTTACAAATTTTACAATGTTCAATAGCCATTTTTCTTAATCTTAGAACCATATACAATTATGTATATTTTAACAAAATTTCATTGGTTTATGCTGAAAACACATACATTACATTTTATTTTATTATTATTATTTTTTCTGAATTTATAATAAAATATTTTCTGAGTATAATGCTAAAAGTCTTAACAAAATTTAGAACATTCTAAATGTTGATACTGATTTAAAATCATCAAAATAATTAGAGAGATCTTAATTTCTTGATAACAAGATCACTATTATGCTTCTATAAAAGAAAAAGTTATTGGAAAAAGAAGAATATTGCTTATAGCAGGGGTAGCCAACTTTTGTGTTCATAAGATCTACTTTTTATTTTAAAATTGTTTTGTGATCGACTTGTTGTCATAGGTGATCGACTTGACATAGGCACAGTCTAAGGGGAGGGAGGTGTGAAATACATACCATTTTTATATATCTACCTAATAAAAAATAACAATTATTTAACAGGCCAAAAAACTCATGTCCTGGGGAATTAATATTTATTAATTCAAATTAGCTACATTAAATCAAGATTAAAGATATTATTTTCAATAATGATATGACTTGGTGGACTTCACCTATCTAGAATTGAAAAAAAAAATTAGAACAAAAACAAAAAAACTTGAAAATCTTGACTTAATTTATTTCACTTGTTACCCAACAGCTCTTGCCAGATTGGCCTCGCAATCGACCAAAAATGGCTTTGCGATCGACCAGTAGATCACGATTGACTTGTTGGACACCCCTGGCTTATAGCATATTAAAAAGCTAGCTAAGCAATTCATACAATTTGCTATTTATTTTAAAAATAAAAATGTGATACTTTATTTTTATTGGTTCAGTGAATGCATGAGTAAACAGACAGTAAAATAAATGGAAATGTGTCTCTTCAATTTATTATTAACTATATTATTATTTTTTAAATTTTGCTTATATTGTAGTCTTAACTCATATGCATGCTATATATATATATTTCACTTGATGGTATTTCTTTTAAAATCATTATTTTCAGTAGAATATATATATATATGCATGTTGAATGCTGTACACATGTAGTTCAATAAATAATATGTATTCTATTGTAATCAATATTTATCAACAAAATGAGCTACTATGCACTTATATCTGTTGAACCCAAGGGGGGCCTGAAACAAAATATAGCATAATTCATGGCTGTATTTTAAAACTTTAATCACATCTGTGATGCTTATTAAAGTAAAGCATCTTTTCAAAACCTCAAAACTCAATGCAAAATAACAGTTCATACATATTTGTCTTTTCTGTAATTTATCTCAATTCTAGAATGTGTCTATATATTATAACCATTTTTTAAATGTAGCTTCTGTATTTTTTTTTTACAGACAATGGGTAATGATTTAGTAAGTATCTTATATAAACTGATATGTCTAATTTATATTATTTCATTTTTACATTTTAAAAATATCGATACACTGTTGCATTTTTACACTTATTTTGTATATCATTAACATTTCAACATTTGAAACTTACTTGCTAACAATTTTTCTATTTCTTCATGTGCTGCTTTTAAAATGTCTACAAATATTATATCACTTTCTAAAGCTTTTGAATTCTTCTATATTTAATTTTATGTCTCAAATCTTAGTTAAAGTCTGTAGCATTTCAAATGGTATTGTTATAGAATCATATATATATATATTTATTAATAAATTTGTAGAATTTGTCCATATACTTTATAATTACATTCCTATATTTTTAAATAATAATATTATATTTTCTTCATACTGTTGAAATAAATTTGAATATCAAGATGCCATGTTATAGTTTTTATTTCTACTATGGTTTTTATTGCTATTTTATAATTAATTTTCATGTCATGATTAATTAACTCTTTCTGTATTCTTACAGAATTCCAAGCATTTGGTTTTTCTAACTAGGTCAGTTATTAAATATTTTTATATTCTTTTTTTTTTCAGCAGAAAATTGCCTCTATGGGAAATTTATGGTGATTTACTGATCCCCCCCCCCTGCTATTTATATAGTTGTTTTAATAGTTTATCTGCTATCATCTCCCTCAAGTCTATGCCATCTTCAAAGTCTGTTAATATTTTAACACAGCTTGTAAGTTTTGGTTTCAATTCATTGAAATGCTTATGAATATTAAAGATATTAATAGTTACTACCAAGCTTTTAAATGAAATACACAGGCTTATGTATACCTGTGTCTATATATGTAATAGACATATATGTAATAGATATATGTTTTTTGCTTTGCAATAATATATCTTATAACTCAGTAAATACAGATTACCTTCTTTGTTGAATTTGTTGAGAATATTAAAGTTATTTCTTTGTTAGACAAAATGTCATCCAACTATCATCTATTTTTTAATTTGGATTCTGTCACGGCCATTTTCTCTTTTTATTTTTTTTAAAAAAGTTTATTATTCTTCAATCTACTTTTATATAAAAATTTGTCTGCTGCAACTTTCATTTCTTTAACATTTTCCAAAATATTGCTTGATTTGTGATAAAAGTCTTTCATGTTTTCATCAAAATAAAATCTGTCAGAACAAAAAGCTGAATTATTTATATTTTCTATCTTTCATTAAGTTTTATAACTATGAAGCGATTTTAATATTTTACAAATTTTCAGATTGTTGTTTTTTCAACTTTTATTTATAAAAAATTCTTTTCACTTACTTGTATTAGTATTTGTATCTTTATACTAAAATATATCTGTTTTTTAAATATGCTACTTTAAAATTTAACAAGTATGCCAATGTCCATTTAATGGTAGATTTCTTCAAATTTTACTAAAATTCCATCATTTGAAATTTATTTTAAATTTTAAGTGACCAAATAAATAATCATTTAATATCAACTTATATTCATAATACACATATTCTTAACTCTCTTTGTCCAGTCACTAACAAATGCTTTGGTTGACAACTTTACAACTCATAGGGACTGAGAGTCAAAAGCTTATATATTAGTTAATTAAACATAATAAGCCAAAATTAATATATATTAAAGGGTAAAGCTGTCCTAAAACCATTGCACACAATGTCTTTCAAGATCCTTCTACTGAGAAAATGAAGAAAGAAATATTCACCAGATTACTTAATACTGTGATGTGAAAAAAATTTCCATTTTTTTCTTCATTGTTTTTCATCTTTATTAATAATAACTAAATGACCATTTATTGATTAATCTTATGATTTCTAACAGAGTTAAGTATGGGATAGTTTCCTTAAAAAATTCTATTTCACTTTGATTCAAATTCTGATTGTGAGTGTAGTAGTTGCATATGTTAACCACAATGTCATAAATCATCATAAATTTTCTTTCTATATAATATTTTAGTCTAATTTTTCAGATATTAAAAATTAAAAAAAACCCCAAAATAATATAAATATATAATATCAGGAACAATGAATTAAGTAGTACTGTTTGAATCCATCTGATTAAAAAAATGTGGTTAGGTGTAGGATTGTGTTAACAAGATATGGATGTTATTGAGAATATTCAAGTTTTATATTCTTGATGTAACAACAATAGATAAAAATTACAACTTTATAATAAATTTGATTAGATTGAAGCCTATTTTAAAGTTTCATGTTATAAAGACAGGCTAAGTTAATGAACTCAAGCACTTCTTGACTGGATAACCAAAGATAACAAGATCGAGAAATGTGGATTACCGTTTTGATAGTGAAGACCATTTCTTAATAAAATGGAAGTGTTAAGTGTTTAGAATTTAATCACTTTTATATATTACTAATGTGAGTATAGATGACCTCACCTATTATGATCTATTGTTTGGCTAGTATAGAAATTTTAGAATAATAAGTATGTAGTTAATATATTTGAATCGAAACAATTAAATATCTTATTGCTGCTCTTTATAAATTACCGTGCTTATTTAGAATTAATTTTATATGAAGTGTTTTTGTCTCTTAAATATACATATATTATTGTAATATGTATGGGTGTACATATAATTTTATGTTTAAAAATACAAAGAAATTATATCTAAGAAAATCTTTAGATGAAAATTTATACTAATATTTATTTTAATCAGTTTCATTTTATTAATTACTCTAATTTTGCTGTCATAATAATTTATTAAATTATCTTAATTAAGTATTCATTTTTCAGTTGTAGGTTAAAATCTTTTACTTTTCTACAACAGCTGACATAAGATTAATTAATGATTAAATTAAGATTTTGTTAGTACAGCTGTTTTTAAATGAAAAATATTATATAATAATTTTGAATAAAATATTCTATAAAAATAAATTCTATTGCAAACGTCTCGAAAATGGCAAAATGATTTTTGAATTTTTGTAATTTAGCAGATACTAAGAGGTCAGCACAGCTGCCTTACAAGCAGTTGGCCCGGGTTAGTGGGGTCACTTCCCCGCCGATGCTATGACATATGAAAAAAAAAGTGCATATTAGAATATTAATTTTTTTGTTAAAGTCAACCAAATGTCAAACACTTGGTCTTTCAACTTATCTGCTACTTATGATTTGGTATATTCCAATATTACTTAAAGGTATTTTATCTCCAAAGCATTAGATTTTTCATAGACAGATAAATAAATAGATGTATATTATGTCTATGGTAATTGTCTTTACAATCTTTTAAAATATATAATAAATACAAAATAAATTAAATATTAATACGAACAAAATGAAAAAAAAGTAAAATACAGATCGTGTCAATTTGAACATGACTTTTGTAGACAGTAGCTAGATAAAATCCTCTCCATCAGTCTAGCACCCCTCATAGAAGAACAACACCAAATAGGCATTACTTACCAAGTTTGTCAACAGCTGGTGGTAAGAGTTTGAATAAACCCATCATTATTTTACTTTCTAGATAATAGCAACATTGAATTTGTTAGTTGGGTTGACTATGGTAAAACTATCTTGAATGAAAATTCTATTTCTGAATTTGTGCCTAAATATATATATATTAGGACTTGAACCCACTCATGAGCGTGATAAATATGTGTGTTACTACCAACCATATTTTTGAAATAAGTATTTAGCAATTTTCAAGTAATGTCATAAAAATATTGAGTTTGTTTGATTTCATTTTTTTTTCCGTTTTGCAAAATAAAATCAGCTGTCAGTATCTTTTAACTTTAAATTAAATCATTTTCTGACACAAACTCTAAAAATATCGGAGTTTATTAGAGTTTATGAAGTAGTTATAATAAATTGTGTTAAGGGGGTGTCAGTGATAACAAATCGTTGTCAGTGATTTGATCATAATATCATATTGCTTTGATTGTTGAAATATTTTTGATTATGGCAACTTAATAACCGTTTAATTTATCTTTAAATGTGTGTATGTATATATTTTTTCAACTAAGGAATTTGCTCAGGTTCACAAAATGTTAAACATAACGAGTTGAGCTTTTTTTTTGGGGGGGGGGGGATCATACGACTGTTCTAGTTAATATCTTGCAACATGTAGATTGAGCATATTTATTCTAATTTTGATCTTGTATTGAATTAAAAAATAGATAGATAAAATGTTTAAGTTTATTGTAATAAAAAATTGCATATCTTCTGAACAATCTATCTAATTTTAAAAGTTTTTCTGAAGGTTTTATTTAATTAGGTTATGAATCTGTTTATTAAAAAAAATAGAATTAAAAAAAATCATACACTTACATTTATTTAAATATAAGTATATATGTTTGCATGTGTATTCTGTATGCTGCATATATATATTATTTTAAATTACTAGTAGCTCTTTGTGGTTTAGTGCCACGATGGAGAATGGTAAACTCAAGAACTAAAAGTGCATGGAACAATTTTTATTGGAGAAAAAGTAAAACCAGAAACTCACTTTTGTCAAGTGAATGGAACTATTGTACTTAGTCTGCCATTTGGTGCTCAAACATCAGTTGATCTTCCAAATAATTGATTGTACTATAAAAATAATTGGTTTATTAAATATTTCAAGTATTATGCTAATAAAGGAAGAACAAGAAACATCTTGCATGCTAATAAGTAATCATATATATAAATACTATTTTTAGATAATTATTTAGCAAATTTTATGCTGATAAAATTAATTATAGTGGCATAAAATATACCATGATTATTAATGTATAATTACTAGCCTAATGTCAGACATATATAGTTAGATAAGAAAGTTGGCTTGATTTCAGAGTATTAGCTTGATTAGTAAGAAAGAAATAAGGCTGCTGAATGATTTTGTGCTATCTAGTAATACCATAGCTAAAAATTAGTCTGGGGATTGGTTAGTACTATCATCTAATAATAATTGATTTAGAACAGCAATTCCACAGTACTGTGAGTTGCCACAAACACTCCATAGGGATATTGCAAGATGCAGACATAAATAAATAATATTTCTCAAATTTTCAGTTGAATACAAGTACATTTGATGTAACAAAACTTATATTGCTTCTAGTGTTCTAAGTATACAATAAAAGTACTGTAGTAATTGTTTATACTCTTAGAATCAAGTCACTTGCTTATTGCTCTGTAATTTTTGACAACAAAAAAAATAATACTCTTAAAAAAATAACTAAAAAATGGTATAATACATATTTAAATGATCTAAAAGATTTACTTAGAAGTACTATGAGCAAAATTTGGCAGAACAGTATATTTCTTAATTGTACATTATTTTAGATAATATTTATTTTTATAAGGCACAAGCAATATTGAAATTAAATTGAGAGACTGCAAACCTCTCATGCTTATCACTATCTAACAGTCAATCAGTTCGTAAATACAAGACAGAATTTAATAAGAATAGGGCCATCCTATTCTTTACTTGTCTTTCTATATATCCAAGCCAGTCTAAAGTACTTAGATCTGAAAGCATGAATATTAAATATCTTCACATTTAACTCGCTGAGTTTAAATTACAAACATACAGCGTGAAATCCTACAATTTACTACGCAGTAGTTTTTAGATGTTATAACATGCAGTAACGTATGTAAATAATATTAATTTTTATAAAGTGCAAACAGTATTGAAATTAAATCGAGAGACTGCAAACCTCTCAAGCTTATCACTATCTAACAGCCACTCAGATCATAAATACAAGACAGAGAATTTAATAAGAATAGGGTAGTCCACCCTATTCTTTACTTGTTTTTCTATATATCCAAGCCACTTTTTTTTTTTTGTAAAATAATTAGTTTGTTACAATTAATGTGAAGTTAATATGGCTGGAAAGTTTTTAGCAGATGAATACAGTTTATACTGAATCTTGTTCTTATCATAGGTAGACCATTTAAATATAAGGTTATAAATTTGAACTTTTAAGTCAAGATATTGAATTAAAGAAATACATAAACATTAAGGAAAAAACATAAGAAATAACACATGCAATGATATAATGACATAAATATTTAAAAAAAAAAAATTATTTAAAAAAATAAAATTAAAAATTTTTGGTGTGGAAAAAAAAGTAAATTACTACAAATAGAATGAATGTAAAAATTTTACAATTAAATCAAACAACTGATAAAAGAAAGAAATTCTTATTGATAATATGAATATATATGGAGTCTTTGATAAGCATTGCTGTGATAGATATCATTTCACATATATATCATTGATCAATCAAGGAATGTAAACTCATATTTTAAATACATTTTTACTTCTGTCATATAAATAGGATGAAGGTTTATATTTTCCGCAAATTTTTTTTTATATTTAAATTTATAATCACCTTCTGATATAAAACATATTCAATATAAATAATAATGAAAGTAAAGCATGAATGCATACAAGTTAAAGATCTCTCATATTTTTAAAGAAACAATTTTGTAGAAACTTAAACAAGTATTAAGTGTAAATATTAAATAATGACAATAATTATTAATTTGAATATTTAGTGGATGTACATTTACAAGTAAAACGTTTTTTTAACTTCACCTTTTTGATGTAATTTCTAACTTCTTTCCAGATTTTTGTAACTACAATAAAATCAAAAGCCAACTATTTAAAAAAAATTGAAACATTTTGAAAAACAAAATGAAAGTCAAGAATACATGATCAATTGGATTATTTTCTATGTTAGCTTAAAGTGACACATTAAGAAAGTTCAAATAGGAACATATTTCTCAATTCACATTTGTTAATTTGTTTCCTGCATTTGAGGATGCCGATTCATGATGTAGCTCTAAAATTGAGATTGTAGAATAAATTAAAAAGGTAACATTGACAAACGTACTGATGATGGTAGTGTTATCACTCAATCATTGCCTGGATAATCTAACCTGGATTTGAGCAGAGTATTTAACTTCTATATAAATTGCATTGAGGAAGAACAATTATGAGAATAATATTTTTGTTTCTTCTGCTTTAATAGTGTATTTTGTAATTAGTATTTAACAATAAGAATAAATTGTATTGTATAACAATTTAATGTATAACAGAACAGCTTTTTTTATTTTATTTATATGCTTATATATATTTTCACATTAAATTCAATTTTGTTAATTAGTCTGAAATGTATGCATTACATACTTTATTCATATCTTGAATAAGAGGGATTAATTTCCTAGAGCTTTATTATGAAACCTCATAGAAAGTTCTCCTGTACATGAGGGATCAGAATGACTAATATGCCAACATGGGTAGGATGACAACCTTGGCACTAACAAGGGCTTTGAATGTTCCATCATCAGATTTTCAATGAAATAGAAGGCTGAAAAGTTGTGAGTTGGAATAGTTTGAAGCCTGCCCATTAAAGTATGAACACTGGCTATCTTAATATGTGTGTGAGGATAGTAATCTAGACCAACTGACGATTGCTGGTTTAGCATGAAATACATATATTGGTGATTATTTATCTTTTTAACATGTGTGTGATCAGGTGGGTCAGCAATATGAGATGGCACTGAGAGTAGTGGGTCGTGTGAAAGTCTGAGTTCGAATCCCGCCTATATTACATATATAAATGCAGGTTTAAGCCTGTGCAATATATTAAAGTCCTTTATTGTAACTGATTTGTGATCATTATGGAATAAGTAAAACTTTTATCAACTTTCACACCAAGATTAATCATATATATTCTATTGCCTGCTCAGTAATTATGGGATAAATGTAAATGCATAAATAAATTAATATTACACTAAACAATAATAATATAATGGCATAAAATAATTATTAAAATTGACAATGAAAATACAAAAGAAAACCTAAACTGAAAATAGTAATAATAAGAAGAATAAACAAGATATTTGTTTAACGGGTTAGATTGAAATTTTTTTTTTTTCTCAACTTCCCTCAATCAGAAATTGTTTCGTGATTCTTGTATTTTAAAACCAGACGTAGGATAAAACAAGTTTTCAGGGCAAAGGATATTTTAGGGAAACTGAGAGCCTGTACAAAGTCTCAACATTCGTAACTTGGATTCTATTTAGAATTGTATTTCAGAAAAAAAGTATTGATTCAAGAATTTATTTACTTTGAAAATTTTATTGCTAAAATCGTATCATAAACGTTATACACGCGCACACACACATATACAGACATTCCATTCAGTCTTATAGTTAAATGTTGATAAGAATGTTGCTACACATGTATATATTGACTTTTCTCTATTTAAGACTTTATTTGGAATAGAGAAAATGGAATTGCTTTAACAATTACGTTTAAATTGATTGCAGGCTTGTAAAAGATATTTTATTGACCGCAGACCTGGTGGCAATATTTTTATTTCAAAGATAGATTTTCTTTTTCTTTCTTTTTTGTTAGGCAGTGTGGATATTCGAAAATCTTGACAGGAAATAATTGGCGTGTGAAGCATTATGAAAGAGGAGAGCAGTTGAAAAATTCTGAATATGTCTCACTAGGAGAGAGGATGAGGGAAAATTGTTAGAGAAATTTGTTCAAATCATTTTAGTTAATTTCAATGTAAGTTTGAAGAAATTGCAATAAAACTTATAACTTCATAAGGGGTGGGCAGGGGAGAGGGATTACTAATTTTTATATAATGGTAGTTATATTAAGTGTGATATATTTTCAATTTTTAGGCAGTTGTTTTTTAACTATTATATATATAAATTCTTTTCTTATAATAAAGTTAAGAAAAAATGAGGTATTATGACTTAAAAGGAAAAAAAAAATTTCCTTTTTACTTTGTGTATGTATATAAAATGTATATGTCTATACTTATAACAATGATTATGCAATATCTTATAGTCACCAGTAGTTTCTAAGCATATGGCTGGCTATTCTCTATGCAGTAAGTTTTGTGAGGATGTATTATTTTACAGTGATATACTGCACAAGTTATATCAATTTGAAAGTTGTAAATATTCTTTTGAATTGGTAAGAGTATATGTAATCCATTTTGTAAATATGACATACTGGTATTGCTTAAAATTAAAATTTTTAAAGTTACTTTTTTATTTATCTAACTATATTAAAATGCAGAAATATGAAATGGATACATATATTAAGTTCTCTGACTGAAGATTGGTTGTGTTATCTTATGGTGATTGTTTGCCATTGCTTGCCATATTCTGAACATAATTTATTCTAACTTCTCAATTTTAAAGGGACAGCAAATTTGTTAATGATAAATATAAAGCATAAAAGATATCCAAGTATCATAACCATTTTCATTACAAGTAGAAAAAAAAGAAATTATATCAGTTGTCACATAATAACATTTTTTGTCTTATTGATCTGATTTCAAGTAAAAAACTTACTTACATATGTAGTATCCTATAATCTTCAATAGTCTTTAGGCATGGTGGTATTGATTATACAAGTTTCCAATAGGGTAAACTATCTTACATTGCTATGCAATTTTAATGCTTAATAGCTATTGAAATTTAATACAAATAGCAATATTTTTAAAGAACAAACATCAAATCTGCTAACAATATGGTTTGAAGTAGGGCTTGTTTTTGAATGGCACTATAATTTTAATCTTGAAACATACCATGAAATGGACTTGCAAGAACTTTTCTGTTTTTTTTTTTTTTACTTTTGATTCATAGCTAAAAATAATCTATAAGATATATCATTGTTTTGAGTATGGATATATCCATATATCCAGTCAAACACAGAATATTAGATTTTACGTTAGTCAGGGTACATTAATTCAAAAATATTTTCAGAGAACAAATCTTGATTAAAACATTCTTTATTAAAATCTTAATGATATAAAGGATTAAATATATTTTATTGTATAAGTTTAAATATTGAGATTCTTGGTTATGATATCGTATTGCATAATTACTTTACTTTTATGTGGCAACTAATATCATTTATTTTTTTTCTACTTGTAATGAAAATGATTATGATACTTGGATATCTTTTATGCTTTATATTTATCATTAATTATCATGAAAAAAAGTATTTAGTTAAAAAAAATGGTAAAACATTAACATAGAATTCAAAGAGATTCTGATGCATAAAAAATTGCATCCATGAAATGTGATTAATTTGTGGGCATAACTATTATAAGGAATGATTTTGTTTACAAATGTGAATATCAGAAAACTCCTTAATTATGTTTTATTTGCTATTGTTTTTGCTTGCTTTTATTTGCATGGCAAATCTTTTTTTTTTTTAAAATTATAATCATTTTATTTGTTTTAAAATAATGCTTTATTAGCTTAATATTCAACGTTATTATAATTAGAAAATATTATACAAATATGTACAATTATTTAGAGCTATGGGTTATTTATAAATAATGATAGACTTTGAGTAGCCTGAAAAATTAAACTGATAAGTTATTCTGGAAAAATGCTATTTATCTGATTGCTAGGAATTAATGTGTATTCAATGAACTTATATATTAAGATTCTAAAATAAAATGATAAGTAATTACATTTTTTGATATTATTAATTTAAATAATACCTCATTTAATATGTACTAACACATTATTTTGATCCAGTTGGAATAATTGTAATCTAATTCTTTACTAATCTATCTATTAATAGAAAATATAAATAAAGTTACATTGAACATACTCTAGTATATTTAGTAATTAATAATTATTAGCTTAATTATATAAAGCTTGTAACTATTTTCATTATTATATAGCTTAAAACATCATCTTAAAATGTTCAACTATCATGTTAACAGTTGGTAAGGAACAGATACATATCCAATAATATGTCTTTGCTGTCTGAGTAAACATAGTTTCACAATTTCTGTCATAAATATTACATCCTAATATTATTATGCTAAGATTAATAGTAATAACGTGAAAGCTAAACACCTTCAAACAGATACGCTTTAAAAATGCTTATGTTTACGCTTAAATTTAATATATTTACATTTATTAATATCATTTCATAAGATTAATAGTATAAAATTTTATAGTTTATAATGAAATGACTATATTTATCATTTTAAAATTATTTAATTTTTTTTTTTTGAGACACTTTTTTTTTGTAATTATTTAAAACATTTTAACCCAAATCTTTTGTTAAAGTCCTTTAATTTTTTTTACGTTGCATAGCTAATTAATTAAATTCTGAATTAAAACAATAAATAAACAAGTATCTTGAGAAGTGAATTACATAATCTAATGAGCGGTTGTTCAATTCACTTTTATATAAAGTCTAACAAGACATTTGATTCTTATTAAAATTCATGTCATTCACAAATAATATTGCAATTATTATTGGCCCTTGGAAAAATTAATTCAATGTTAGCTTGCTTCTGTGCAATTAAAATATCCAGTAGAATTAATATTGAGAACCTGATCAGTTAGTTCATTCTCATGAGATTCAGAAACATGTCTGCTTAGCTTTTTTTTTTTGATGACATATGACACATGATGAAATGCATTTACATTTATTATAATGAATTTTTATGATATTTGATTAAATGTTGTGAGAACCATAATATTAGTATTTTTTTGAAGGTTTGTGATGATGGTGTTCTAGCTGTATTTTTATATTGGACTATTTCCATCATCTAATATTTAGAAAAAATTAACTTTATTTAAATATTCCAAATACATTCAACTGTTAGTAATATCATATCAAACAGGTTAGTATATGCACAATGTTTTGGGAGCTATTATTCTCTCCTCTTCTTCAGGTGTTGCTGGTTTGACCACTGACTGTACTAGCATGGGATTCAAACCTGGATCCATAGAATTGAAATTTTTTTAATGCATCTTATATAACAAATGAACTTAAGCAGAAATGAGTTCACTTCTAATTTTAAATAGTGGGGGAAAAAGGTTGACAATGTATTTCTTTATTCATATATATATATATATATGATCCCTATTTTGTCTGTTGTCTAAATTTTCTTTGCAAAGCTGTTTAATTGATATATTATGAGCATTTTATGCAAAGAAAGTAATTCCACCTTTTATATTTAATAATACATAATTTTTATTACGATGCGTATTTTATGTGAAGAAAGTAATTCCACCATTAATAAAAAATGCTCGGAAAAAAAATTAGTACATGTGCTTTTAACTATAGTACAGAACTTAATAAATATAGTTCTTAAATCATGAAGAAAATGTGATTACAGTGCATAAAGTCATGTTTGAAATGTAATATTTAGTGAGGTGGGGAAATAGATATCATAATATCATATTTACATTTAGTTTTGATTAGCGTATAATTAAGTTGTGTAATTTGATATCTCGTAGTTCATGCTAATTCTGCCATTAATATCAACAAAAATGAATGCGGCTACATTTCTCATATTTATTTCCATAATATTAAAATCTTTTATTTAATTTACATTAAATCTTTAAAAAAAAATTGTTAAAGCAACCAATTAAACAAAAAGACAGCCTTTATATAGGCTGGGTACATCTTGTATATATATATTATAATACAAGCTGTGTTAAAATATATTTTCTTATATAAATGTTGGAAAATTATATATGAATGAATTTAATCTATTTAATTGATCTTTTCCATCTATATATATTAAGAATTTGTCCTTAATTCAATCATCCTTTGTTGTCATCTTTTAACTTGGTCACTATTTGTATTTGAAAATTATTGCTATTATGACCAAACTGTTTGGACTTTATGTATTTTACATTTGTAGTTTTCATTTATCTGCAATCTTTTGGCTCTAAGCTTTATCATGGATTTTTATGGTAAATCCTAATACAGATGTTTCAAAAAAATTTATTCATATATCTATAATATAAATTAATTGAAAGATTTACTGTAAACACCAATGCAAAAACTGAATATAGAAGTAAAGGAATAGAGCAATCATATAATTTACAGAGTACACATGATTGTTGATATTTGAAATCATGAATAATGTACCTGTGAATGTATTGAGATAATTATCTTTTTAAAAATTTGTAATTTCAGGACTTAATTTCCAAATTAGAGCTTGATTATCATTTTAAAGAATTTTTTAATTTCATGTATACTGTTATTTGTGTATATACGCGGGGGATCTTCATTCTTTATTTCTTCGTAATGTACATGATCATAATCACTAACTTATAATATAACAGAATAAAAATTCTTGCTGCTTTACAAAATAAAGGTTTTATGGATACCTCTGAAATTATTATTTTTTTTTTTTAAAAAAAAAAAATTAATTTCCAGTTTACCAGTTATTTGAAATAAATTTGAAAAAAGATACTGCACTGTAAAAGAAAAATGACTTTAAATGTAAATAACTGATGAATAGTAATGGGAGGAAAGTAAGATTGTTTAATTTTCTATTGGTCTTAAATAAATTTCTTTAAAGTTAATGAATGGAATTGGGGTGTGTGTGTGTTAATTCTTCATTTCAAAACTTATTACCTTTTTTATATAAAATTTGAGCTTTTATGCATATTTATTTCATATCTTTATGTAGAATATTAATACTTATCCATCAAACTATTTTTAAATTATGTATAATAATATATATAGCAGTGTCATTATTCATGTTTTCAATTAAATGTTATTA
Organism: Epiperipatus broadwayi; assembly: GCA_028023455.1. Taxonomy (NCBI): domain Eukaryota; kingdom Metazoa; phylum Onychophora; class Udeonychophora; order Euonychophora; family Peripatidae; genus Epiperipatus; species Epiperipatus broadwayi. The sequence goes on along the minus strand of JAQFVV010006202.1, from coordinate 1,553,247 downwards.
ACACTAGTCTTGAAGTTGACTTTCCTTAGTCACTAATTTATTTTTTAAGTGGTTTTTTTTCAGGAACCAATTGAATGTGAATAATGACAAATTCTGCATTACAAGGAATTTTCTGAAAATCTGACAAACTTGATTGGATTTTAGGAATTGCTGTGCTACGCTTAATTTACTTTCAATTTTTAATAGTATTTACAGTTTAAATATCAGTTGGCCCATATTGCTAGATAATCACAGTTAAGTTTCAAACAATGAGATTGCGAATATTAAAGGCAAGTAAGTCTTTTGATAAAAATTTCATATGGCTAATTACAGTCATCTTCATATGTTTAGCTAAAATATAACGATTTTTTAATTATTGAAAAAATAATTGATTATAATACTATGGTTGTAATTGCTTTCTTATTTTTTGAAACAAAGTTATTTATACAAAAATTTTTTTTGACAATCTGCAAATCGAAAAATAATTTATTTTTAGGGACAAGAATAAAAACTTGATGGAAGCTTAAGTAGCTGGATATACAAAAAAAATATTAAAACACTTATAAATTTTTATTATTATAAGAATTGTATACATTCAAATATCAACCCTTTTTTTTTAAGCTAATTGTGCATACACTTTGCTAGTGTTAATAATAAATGAATACTTTCTCACCAATACAAGATGTAGTATTTATGCAGGAATAAAAGGAATCCTCTTATTCCTACGACTCAAATGCTTATATATGAGCAAATCTGAAGTACTGGAAAGTAAAGCGTGAGGATGGAACTGTCACTTTAAATTACTTGCCAGTACTTCAGATTTGCTCATATATAAGCATTTGAGTTGTAGGAATAAGAGGATTCCTTTTATTCCTAAATAAATACTATATCTTGTATTGGTGAGAAAGTATTCATTTATTATTAACACTCGCAAAGCGTATGCACAATTAGCTTTAAAAAAAGGCTGATATTTGAATGTATACAATTGTAAACACACGCTATATAAAATAAATGCTTATTATAGGAATTGCAATATTGAAGCATTGACTATAAGACAAACAACCTCTAGTCTATACAAAAATAATTGAATGGTTTATTGTTGATAATTCACAAAGCTCATGATATGAGCTCCACTGCTCTAGTACTGAAATAAATTATGCAAGGCAACTGGCCAATTAAGTCTATATTAAAGAAAAGTAATTGAACCAAGAGAATTATTCATTACAAGATTGACAACTATAATTTTAAACTTAGAACAATTATTTTTAAAAAATTATAATATGGAAAAAATATTTTAGTAGTTCTTTAATTATTTATATATTGTAATGAAAAAAAGTCATTAAAAAATAAGAACAATAGTAAAAAAAACATTGATAAGGGTAATGTGGTTATTTATTGCTTACTTTATCCTTTATTAACTCAAATTGTTGCCTTGTATGGTTTAACTGCATGATTAGAGAGAAGGAACTGAAGTACTAAGAGTTTTTGGATCAAAGATCATCTTATTACTTTTAGGTTCTTGTATGTCACATGATCTCCCAAATAATTAACTGTTTAATTATTAGTATTCATTTTATTCAAATTGTTTTGTATGTTATGATTTTATTATAAAATAATGAAATGAGCTTTTAGTACATTGAGTATTGAAAATTCTATAAACTTTTTATTAGCATGGATCTTTCAAAGGTAGAATAAATTCAAGTACAATTTTTCTTTAGAACAAACAAATATATATCCGTGTAATTATGTTAAAAACTTATATTTCATATACTGGGTGTTAGTATTATGCTTCACGGTGTTTTGGGGGAAAAAATATTAAAGAAAATTGTCAGCAATTTTTTCCCAAGTTAGATTCATGTTTATGAATTTGGGAACAATTTAAGCAAAATTTTCATGAGGATGATAAAAATACTTTTTTTTTCCAATTTTAATAAAATACCATATGAGGTTCAATTTTTTTTGTTTATTATATAGTAATATTAATATGTAAAAGATGTGTTTGAGTTATGTGAATATATATTAAATAAATCTATTTCTTAGATAAAATAGTTTATACTGAGTAAAAATTCAAAAATTTTTTTGGTCAACATTACAACTCTAAAATTAAGTTTAGAGCATCAATAAGGTGCACTCTGACACCAAAATTATGGACACCAATTACACAAACTGCAGATAATGCACCAAAGATTAAAAAAATAGACAAGTGGTATTATTAGTATAAGATCCAGTAGAGAAATAAAAAGGTAATATTTGTCAGACAATGAGTTGCTGGAATTAAAATATGAAAATTCATCTATAGATAGGCAAGCATGTATTTAAAGAAATTATACATTACATTATGGTACTTATTTCCATATTTTTTTTAAAATAGTAATATAAAAAGTTATTCTTGGGAGTTCATTCAAAACTAATTTTCAAAGCATAATTAGTTCCCATGCTATAGACAGTTCTTGCCAGTGTGGATATAAATACAATTGTGGAATATCAGAATTAATTTCTTCATAAGTATTATCAAAGAATAATATATTGGTATTGTAATTATTTTTAAATTTTTTACTGTTGGTATAAATTAATGTATAATATATGTGCATTTCATGAGCTTAATCTTTAAAATGGAGCTAAGTTACACTAATTCTTAATTCATATCTGTTTACTATTTATAATTGAAATGCCATTTTAAATTTTTTTTTAATATTGAAATTAATAAAGTAAAATTAATTATTAATGGGTGTTATTAATATGATCAATCATATCAATAAAATAACCATTTTCCATATTGAATATATATTCTTGATATTTTTCTGTATTAATAGAGTTTTTAAAAAAATTGTCACTTTTCATTTTAAAATCATATAGTGCTCAATGGAATTTTCTTTTTTTTTAAAAAAAAAAAAAAAAAAAAGAAATTCAAGTAGAAAAAGATTCGAAATAATAGATTTTTTTTATCCAAAATGAAAAAAAAAAAGAAAATTCAAGATACTCTTTATTTTAAGATCAGTAAAGTTCAAATTTATTTAAGTGTAAATATATACTTTTTTTGTGATCTAATCAGATTACTTCTCTAATTTTTATAATAGTCATGGAACTTGTGATCGAACTTGCTGTTGTAATGCTTTTTCCACAGAATGATTGTTTAGTAGTTTGTGTTTATATATATAATCATGACTTATCGTGTTCCAAAAAGATAGAGTACAATAAATTACTTTTGTTAATAGAGTAGCAATCAATGGCCAACACCACAAATGATGATCAAATGCTTGGTAGAAATAATTGTCTTCAAGCAGAAAAATTAATGGACATGAACATATAATGCTTCAAGTCCATAAGTTAAATGTGATTAATTATTTTACCATTTTTTTATTATGTAAGCTAGCAATCTATTATGGAATCTGATAGATGTTTCTGACTTTTTTATTCTTTTTTTTAGCAGGATTGTTCTTTGTGCCTATTTTTTGTGTGTGGGTAATTATTTTTCTTTAATATCTAAACATATGTATACAAGTTGTCTAAAACACTTGTATGTTTTGAATGTTTGTAGCTCAAACATCAAATATAAACAAGATAGAATAAAAGAGTCATTAAAGAACTGAGGATATTATCGTAATGTGGTTTATTTTTTAGAGACTTGATTGGGTAATATTTTCAAATGTAATGTTACAGATATTGTTTAATTGATAATGATGGAAGGTTTGACACTGACAATTTGTTTCTCAGAAAAAATGCTAATATTTAATCCATTATAGATGCTTCAGGATTTGCTTTAGAAAATTATTAATGTGTGTTTTGGTGGTTCTGTTATTAGAAATAATTTAATGTATATAACGACTTTTATAAATTGATTGGCAGAAACTGAAAACATAAGTACTGCTTATACATAAATTATTTAATGACTTAGGTATGTAATTTATTTTTAATAACAAATCACTTAATTCCCCAGCTCATATATATGATAAAGCAAGAGCAACTCTCTACTCTAGTGCCATCTACTGTAAGATTGAGCAGTAAGTGCATTATTTCTGATTTTGAGTCTCAAGCTTCATTGATAAAGACAAAAGCCACAAATTTGTCTGGGGATTCAGAATGCATTAGGGCATCTAGTAATTATTGATTACTCAAGTTAAACAGTAGATGGCTTTGAATTGTGAGCCATTTTGTGTTTATTCATTTTGAGGGGTATATATATAAAATAGGTGCCAATTTAGTATATACTCTTTGCCATTTTGATCAAAGTATATGGAACACTTTGCTATTAATTTTTGGGGGTATTATCTAAAACCATTTATCGATTGATTGTGTCAGCAATGGTTTTGGGATTCCCCATTGTGTCCAAAATGGTGTGGACCACATATTATATTGATACCCATAAAGTATTTCTTAATGTTTTTTTACTTGTCAAAACAACAAAATACTTTAGGTACCAGTTATTATGTGTATGTATTTGAAATTGATTGATAATAAAAATAATCCAACTTATATAGTTGGGTATTGATTTCTCTTTATATATGAATATTGGTTTTGCAAATTTATTTTTAATATTGATTGATTGAATCTCTAAGTTTAGTAATTTTAAAATGTTTATCTTATCGTCTTTATTTGCGTTTAGATTTTTTTTATTTGTTTATTGATAGGTTGATAATGTAAACAAAATAGTGAGATTAATTAATAAGAAATGTGTGAAGCAGTTCTTTTTTTCTGTTTCTGACATATTGGAAAGTTTTGCTGATTTGTTTTTCAAACTTTCAAAATTAATATTCTTCAAAGTAAATTGTTTAATTAAAAAAGTATTTACATTGCAATTTGATTAATTAAAAATTTCAAGCAAGGCAACTTGTCTATAGTAAAAGTGGCCTGTACAATTTAACATTTATTGAATTTATCTGAATTTCTAAATAAAATGAATAATTTAATTTTTTTTTTTTTGCTGAAGTTTAAATAGTTTTTTTTTTCAAATAAATTAGTATTTTATAATTTAATAAGAAAGAAAAATTTACTCCATTTTCAAATTACATGATATCAAGTGTTAATAGAATGATAAATCTCATCATGTTATGATTATATCTTAGTAGATTCTTTAATTTTATGGTGAAAAAATAATAATTTTAGAATCTAAGCATATTTGCCTTGATGTGGAAGATTAGCTGATATCTTTTAACCTTTAAAAAGAGCGTAAAATCTATACGTTTAGCATTAAAAATGATGGAATTCAAGCAACTTGAAGCTGGCACCAGTTTAGAATGAAGAACTCCGTTAAAGAGTTAATATAATAGTGGCATGCTTGGATAATTAATTGGCATATGAGTTCATTGTATTTTTGCAAGGCCTTTACAGCTGGAAGACTATTACAATCCAAACAGAGATTGGTGTAGAAATCTTGGACAATTTCCCAAATTAAACATTGACAGTGCAGTATATTGAGCAAAATCTGTGTCCTCCTTTTTTGGTAATAAGAGATTTCTTTTAATGTTTAACTATTGGATATCTAATAATATTGTTTCTTCACATCTCCAGTAATGTAGGAAATTTTGTGAGCAAGATTGATAGACAGTTATTTACATGAAAGTATGTAATACAAATTTTGAATGAAAGAGTTAGTAAGTGAATATTATTCATAAGAGAGTTTACTTTATAAGAAGATGGATGAAGGATGAGATGCTAAATTGAATAGAACTGTATGTTGATTGAAAAAAAGAAAATCAAGAGGACTAAATAGTACAGTAGCTGAAATAATAAATATGGGAAGATATGCAAGATTTGGTTTAAAACAAATTACAGTATAATTAATAATAAGATGGAAATGATTGAAAATCTGTGAGAATTAGATTATTAAATAAAGGAAAGTGAAAAGATAATTTTCATAATTTAAAAATTATTTGTATACATTTTAACGGATAGAGTTAGGATTGGGATATAAAAGAGTGAATTCTTAGTCAGTACAAAGGAAAGGAGATCATTTATTCATTGTATCTCAAATGAATGAAAAGTCATAAAGAAAATAAATCACTACTTATTGAATTTTTAGACTAGAAAAAACTTATGATAACCTGAATTCGAAGATAGGAACCTCTTCAGATCTTAAACACAAGCTTACGACTTTGGAAGAAAAGAGTGAAACACATTTTATTCAACCTACTTTCTGAATAGGCGAAACTAAAGCATTTAGATCTGAGAGCATGAAGCTATTCAATACTTCACTGATTAAGTCCACAATTCCTATTACTCATTAGTACTCATGAAATCTTTCGATTTACAATGAGTTAATGGAAAGATCTTATAGTTAGAAGTCTATTGCAATAATTTGAAATTGTAATTATAAATTTATTAAGCACATATACATTACGTAAGTAATATTTTATTAAGGCTGTAAACCTCAAGAGCATGTGCCTGAAAAATGTGAAGATAGGGACCTCTATAGGTCTTAAACCCAAGCTTATGACTTTGGAAGAAAAGAGCAGAATACTCTTTACTTCAAACTACTTTCTATATGAATAGGCAAAACTAAAGCATTTAGATCTGAGAGCATGAAGCTATTCAATACTTCACTGATTAAGTCCACAATTCCTATTACACATTCCAAAGTTGTAAGCTTGTGTTTAAGACCTGTAGAGGTCCCTATCTTTGCATTTTTCAGGTGCATGCTCTTGAGGTTCACAGTCTTAATAAAATATTACTTACATAATGTATATGTGCTTAATAAATTTATAATTACAACTTTAGATAGCCTGAATTGAAAAAGATTATAGGGAAGTTTTGAAAACATTGAAATAATAGAGTTATTAAGAATGATTAAGAATCTTTATAAAAATAATTTTTGTATATACCAATTGGTGGATATATAATGTATAGGAAGTTAAATGGGAAATTGGATTGAAATAGATGTTCATTATCATATATATTATTTATTTTATTTTAAAAAGTATTGTGCTTTGATATAGAAAGATTGTGTTTCTGCACTTGGAACCAATAGAATACCCAATAGGATGGCTATATTTTTGTAGATTACATATTTATTTTTTGTAAATGCTGTAAAAGATATAGAGAAGAATGAAACATCAGAGTAAATATGAAAGTTAATCCAGAAATGGAAGATCTTAGAAACTAGCATATAGTATAAGGGGTATAAAAGTAAATGAACAATTTGGAGTTAATTGCCTTGAAAAAAATGAAGTATTTAGATACTTTATTAAATGGATATATGTAGTTTGGAATTAGAGTTAAGAAGAAAAGGAAGATTTCCATATATGAATGAAATTTGGATTAGTAAAAATAGTGCTTAATTAGATTATATGGATAGAAGAGCAAACACATTAAACATAAAAATTAAAAATTGTATGATAATTCTAAAGGAAGCTTATTGTCATTTGGTACAAGTACAGCAAGTTTAAATAGCAGGAAAAGAAGGCAAAAATGGAAAAATGATTTGGACTGTAGATGTAATTTATGTGGAGATAAGAGAGAAAATATTTGACACTGACTTTTAGAATATTGTAGAAAGAGATCAGGGTAAATTATATATAGAGCAGGAAAACTATAAAAGTAAAAAAAGGGAAAGAGATGGTGCAAATCCTATGCAGATTTGGAATATCTTTTATAGTGAAACTGATATTAATTCCAAATATTCTGAATTGTATATCTGGCAATCTATGAGACTTCATCTGCATAAAGTCCATGAAATTGAAATTGAAGTTTATTGTTATAAATATTGTGGAGAAAACTTTGATTTTAAATATAGATGAAGATGATCATGAACAAGTTATAGCTCAGAAGTAAAAATTTGTTAATGAAAATTGCAAATTTTTTTTTACCACTAGGTCTAGAACAACTATGAAACTACTCATAGTAAAAAAAAAAACACTTTGTATTTTCATAAAAGAATAAGATATGTTGAGGAACAATCTCACATATGTAATAATTGTGATCACACATTTAAAAGTAATTTATTTGAAAGAAGCTGTTTGAGTCGAAGAAATTAAAATGTGAATAATATTTATTTTGCTCTTGAAATTATAAATTATTTCATTGTTATTCTAAAAGTCAATTTAGCAGCTCTGCTTGTCTATACATTCATCAAGATTTAATATCCCATCTTCAGCAGTTATTGAATTACACCCAGGAGCAGAAATTGTTAGGATTTGCCCTTTGTATCCATTTATTAATAGTGATGATACTGAATTTTGAAGTTATATTAATGATTATCAGCAAGACCTTGATTTAGATGTAAATGAAGATTTTTCACAGAGTCAAACAGAATCTAATTTTCAGGATAAAAGTATTATTAATTCAAAATAAAACAAGTGGGATAATAGAAAAATAAATAAATCAGGATGAAAATAAATTGTTAATAAAGAGTAATAAATAAATGAGTTTATTGTAATATATAATGGGTTTGGAGGGAAAGAATGTTTACCTTGGTTAACAATGTTTTGGAACATATAGAATTTATGCACAGAAACTTCTTAACTTTATTTTTAAAATGCTGTTTTCTGTCAGATTATTGTCATCATGTCATCACACAATTGAATTAGAAGTAGATAACTTTATTATAGTCTATAATGTTTCCATCCAGAAAATGCTTAATTTGTCTTGGAGAATGTTTGGGCATAAAGCCTACTCACAAAACTTCTGAATTCATTTTAGAACATCACAATATTTGCAGTTTGCATGTGATTTTTAGCTAATATTATTAGTTCCAAGAAGACTATACATAAATGTCATGCTTTATCTTAGAATAAGCATACTTTGTCGTTGTATTTGATTTTCATCTAAATCACTTTTTTATCTTGGTTTATTCTTAGTTTTATTCACTAATATATTTTTTCAAATAAAATAACAGTGATGATATGCATTTTTTAAACTATGATGTTTGAGATTTGTTATAATTGTTACTCTCAAACATTTTCATTCTTCATCTCCACTTATAATCTTTAAATTGCTATCTCTGCATACTCTTTTGTTTATTATTATAAGAAGTGGCAAGTGTGCTTTATATTAATTTTTTGCTTTTTACACTATCCATATATTTATATCAATAGTGTGAATCTAAAACTTTAGGCCTCAATTTTTCATTTCCTAAACAATTGTCTCTCTTTAGAACTAATTACTTGGAAAATCTTACTTTTATATTATATATTTTTCTAAGGTATTCCTTCTCTTCAAGGAATCTATTCCTAGTTTTTTAATCCTCAAAAATTTTGAAAGTGGTCTAGATGGGGGATTTTACTTTATATATATATATTTTAAGCTCAAGACTATATTTCCTTAACTAAAGTTGAAGAATTTACCAACGTTCTTATGATGCACAGATCTTATATGAAAGCAGTTTATCTTTCTAATAATGTCAATAAAAGAACCAAAGGTAACCTTTAATGACCATAATTTTACAGGCTGATTAAAATTCATAGTAATAAAATGCACTATTGTTTGTATATATTCATTTAGATAACGCATGTTTACAAATAATATATCAGTTTTGTTTAAGGTTTTAGTTTCTTGATTATATGGGAAATCTAATTACCATATTTATGTACATCAATATGTATTAGTTTGTAATGAAATTTAGGAGATGAACTTACTATGTTCATGTAAATACATTAACCTCATATATTTTCTCATGTTTCTTTACTTTTATTAATCAAATATGTTTCATACTGTTGATGTATTCTTCTGTAGATGAAATGGATATCCTATTTGCTTTCTATTTTTTTTACATTTATAATAGCCAAAGTTGTGGATTAGTCATTTTCCAAAAGCTAGATCAAGCTTATATTGGGCAATGCTCGTATTTTGCAAATTACATTATCATTATTGAAAAATATAACTTATTTATTTGATGACTTTATTTTATTTTCATCCAATTTGTGTCTATAATAGAGATTTTTTTTCATGACTATTTTTCTATATTGTCTCATCATGGAAGTGAATAATTTCAAGAATAAATTTCTTAAATTTAAGAGCATATTTTACAATAGATGCATTTTTTGTTTTTTTAGCTTCCATAAATTGAATTTTACTTTTATATTTGTTATGGTTTTGATATGAAGATAATCATCCTTCACACAAATTTAGTATTCAATTAGCAATGTTAACTACTAGTAAACTTTCAATCTTTTGAAAAGAAAGAATGGCCATCTTATCTTTTCTATTTATAAACTTTAAATTTTATCATTATTATATATATAATATTAAAGAAAGTAAGGAAAAAAATTGCAGCGGAAATAATTTATCTTCAAGTTATTCTTTTAATATATAACTTTGTTTTGTAAGTGTGCTTCTTAATCCTTTTGTAGCACTCATAGTGTCATTTCTTTTAGAAGTGAATGCCTTGGTCAATAAATTGCTGCTTTTAACTTCACTTTCCATTGGCACTGTAGTCATTTCTCATCTGAATAATTTATTAATGATTTATCTATTATTTAAAGCTTCCATCTGCAAAGTGGAAAACAACCGCAGTGTTTTTGTCTAGCCTTAAAGCATTGATGCATGCTTAGAAACATTCTTCAAATAAGTTTTAATTTATTTAATATATTGTTTGTTTATTTTTTTTATTTAAAAAAAAACATTTGTTAATCGATTTCAATTAAATTAAATGACTATTGGGGGGGGGGGTATTTCTAATTAATGTTAACATTATTTATAACTTCTACTTTCATAGAATTATGTAATTATATGTTCAAGTCTAACTGATAATAAATATATAGTTCTTTTACTTGCTTTTTAAAATAATATTTATTTAATTTTAAATGTAGTTGCTATAGTATTTTTTTAGTCTTTGTGGTTTATATAACTGCGAATATTTTACATAAGACATATATATGCCTGAGGGCAAATTGGATGTAGGATATTATGATTGTGGGTTAACAATTGATCATCATTAATAATTTGTTATTCTTTTGACTTCCTTGACAATTTTTTTAATATCTCAAATCTAGAACTAATAAAGTCTCTTAATTGTTAAAATGCATTAATATAATGAAATGCCATAGAATCATCTGAAGATATATGAAATGTTAAAATATATTTTTTAAAAATATAATTTTTTCTAAATGTTATTAAAATGTTGAACACTTTGACACACAGGAAGCTACAATTGAATGTTGTTGTTTTTCAGAAAGATTTATGTTCTCTGTCAAAGGAATTGTTTCGTTGTCAAATTGTTAAATATCATAACTAAGAAGCTGATAAACATGATCATCAAACTGTATTTGCTTGTTACCCCTTAATAATCTATTTTTGCCCTCTAAATTTAAAGCTGCACCAAATAAACTCTGGTTTTTAGAATTAAGTTATAAAATAATGCAATCTTTTGCAATAATATCATGCAAATAAGAAAGTTTTTTAAAAAATGCTTTTGGAGAGCAGAAAGTGCAAATATTTTTGGGGCGGAATAAAGTTTTTTTTTTAAAATAATTTTTGACAAAGCCATGAAATTATAGTAGGTGAGAATGGCTTTTATTAAAGAAATACATCTTTTAACATTTTTATTACCCTGTGAAATATTCAAGGACCCAGCCTTAAAAAATTTCACTGTTGCATTGAGCATATGAGTATAATTTACAGGTTGTAGCTTTAATCTAGTACTTAAAAAATACAATACTTATACAAAAATACATGCTGGTGGATGTTCTGGGATGATTTAAAAAAAAAAAAAAAAAACTTTCACAGAATAAACCCTTATAAAAAGGTTTTTCTGGGATGTAGTTTTATGAACAATAAAGAAAAATGTTATAGCTTGATGTTATATCATTATTGATTTAACTTAATGCACCAGAAGGAATTGTAAACCAGAGCTCAGTAACCTAGTCTGAAAATAACTTGATATTCTTAATAAAAGGAGTTTTAAAATTGCAAATTCAGAATCTGGTATTTATTTACTGAATCCAGATTTACATTAAGGTTTAATTAAACAAAATGTTTACATGTATGGCATGCATAATCTGCTCTTTATAAAATATCTGTTTTTGATGTCCTATATTATTATTATGATTTAGCATATGGATTTTTTTCCTTAGACTGCTTAACTATTTACAAAATGTCATAAAGAAACCTATAAAGATTCCAGTCAGGAGATAGAAGTAATCTAATGATAAAGTGAAACACTCAAAAGCTATAGATTCCTGAATCAATTTTCAATTGAGAATGATAAAAATAAAATTAGTTTAGTCAATTGAATCTTATCAACTGACTTTTCAAATTTCTCATGATCACTGGATAATTTACTGCATGATTAATTATTATTATTATCATGATTATCATCATCATTACTATATTGATATGTAAATATGCTTTTTTATAATTTTACTACAATTTGCTTAGGAATGCAGAATCATTAGAATTATCAAACCTATTTTGTTTATTCATTTAAAATGTAATTTCATAAGCACTTTCATAGATACAGAATATATATTCATAAAAATATTCTTCTATGGTGTAATATGATAAAAATAAAAGTCACCTACAAAATTTATATTTTAGAAATTTATTCAGTCAAAAATTAATTTCATTATTAATTAAATTTGTTGAGAGCAATTAAATATTTAAATTATACTTTGCTTTAGATTGGCAGTTGTTCAAACTAATTCACCAGTGAATGGATTGTTGATTTCATGTATAATTAATCTAATTTTGAATATTTTTTAATTTAAAAAAAAAAAGGATTTTTTTTCTAAAGATGTGCTGAAGGCTTTATATTATTAATTTTAAATTAATATTGTGTAAATCATCTTATAATGATTTTAGAAATTAAAACAGATTGCAGCAAAATCTAGTTTTAATTAATTGTGTTAGAGTAGCTTGGTTGTCAGTAAACCTTGAAAGTTGCCAAAAGAGTTCTATGAAAAACTTTTGACCACTCTTATTTTTATATTTTGTTTTCATATCTTGAAGTAGATTTTTATAATTTAATAAATCAGTCATTAATAATGTGAGACTGAAACCTTTGACTGATGCACTTTAAAAATGCTTAAATGACAGCCAATCAGATAGTAATAATGACTGCACAAGGAACTCACAATTCAAAACACAAGGCAGAGATTTTACAAGAAAAAAATGGACACACATTCTTCTCTACTTAAATTTATATATAAATAAGCCAGACTCATACATTTTGAACTAAGAGTGTGAAGTTTTAAACATCTTCATATTTATTCACTAAATATTATATATAAATAAACAACGTGAAATCTTTCGATTTACTACACAGTAATTTTCAAATCTAATGAAATGATCGTAACAAATGTAAATATATTAATTTATTAATTGCAAGCAAATAATATAATAATAAGGTGCATCTGTCAAAGGTTTCAGCCTTTCACATTATTATTATATCATTTGCTTGTGTTTAATAAATTAATATATTTAAATCAGACATTGTAAAAATATTAAAAACACTGGATTTTTAAATGATCCATAAGATTCTAAAATTATAATAGCAAGATTATAAGAACATTTACTATATTCTTCATCTTACTGGATATGATCCTATTGAATTGACTATTATAAAGGCACACTTTAATTGAATCAAGCAAGTGAAACAATGAGTTGTAACAGATGAATTCCAGCATAATTATTTTGGGTGAAGTATATTCCATTTACATTATAAAAGTTATTTCAGAGATATTCTAGAGATGCAATTAGGCAAGAAGTTGAAGTATTTCAAAAAAGCAAAATTTGTTACAGAATTTGATTGCATTTCAAGATATCAAATAAATAGACCAAAGATTCAGCATGTAATTTATGTGGAAATAATTGCCATTTTTGGATTGGTTTGTATCATTATCAAAACATTTTTTAATTCTTTGCCTTTCTATCATATGGAAAGGAATGCTCATACTCCTTCATGAGTAGCTTCTAATGATGATGTTGAATGTAAACACATTATAGAATGAGTAGTTATTGTCTTAATAGTAGAGTTGTTTTTGGTGAATATACATTTCTGGCTCAATTCTTTATTTGGAGTTGTTTCTTTGAGATGGAATTGGTGTGTTACAATATTTATTGGCAACAATAACTTAATTAATAGTAGAGCTTTTTTAATAAATATTTAAAATTAGTCCCCCAAGAGAAAAAAAACTTAAAATCATAATAGTTGACAGCAGCACTATTATTATTGGAATGAAATTTTTACAACTAAATGTTATTGATGAAACTTAGAATCATAAAATAAGAAGAGAGTGAGAGTATTTAATGATGTTTCATAAAGCAAAGGAGACACCAATTCATTACATATTTTCAATAAACATCTTTTGGATCAGAAGTGACAAGACTGCTATAGAAATTTGCATTCACATCTATATATTGAGATATATATGTATATGTGTACAATCATCTTGATTATTAATCTGATCATCTTATGTATTACTACCACATATTGTATAAGTAAGTGACAAGTACATTACTATGCACTAATGTTTCATATAACAATACTACAGATAGCTATTTAATATATGAATATTTATGAATTTATTTTTATGGATTATTGCTATTTAAAATTATTTGCCAAAGTATATAACATCAACTATATATGCATACAAAATTAAAAGTTACTTCATTGAATTATCATAATAAATGTTTTTTTTTTAATTTTTAATTGTCTCTATCTTTATTCATCATGTTATTCACACATATACATAAGAATGTTCACCACTACATATTACATTTTAAATAATGTTTCCAATTTACTGACAGATATTAATAAATAACTCATTAATAATTGATTTTAAACATAACATTTCTATATATATTATATTTAAAAAATTTAGGCATACCTATAAAATTGTTCTGCATGGTTTAATCCAATATTGGGGTGATGGTTCAAAATCTAAAGATTACTTAGATAAATTCCCAGTTGAAGAAAATAAAAAGAAATCAATTTAGTTGAATCGAATCCTTGAATGTCATGACATTCTGAGAAACTGACATTACTGTTATTGTTTATGCATCTGTAGGTACTAAATCATTAGTAATTTGCAACTATACATTTCTAATATGACAATAGAAGATAGTTGACAAAAAAGAACTTAATCATGGTTTTAAAACACCAATTAATATTTTGGTTTCATGCTGTATTTCTAATACAGAGATATTTATAATCATGCTAGACAAAACTAAATTATGGTCCTTATTCATAGAAAGCTACAAAATCACCAGTGTTGCATTATCAGTCAATTTTCCTAATCATTTTCTTTAATTAAATTAAATATGTATTTTTAAATGTTAATTAAATAAATATTTTATATGTTTAAAAGAAGGTTTTATTTGCTTTATTTTAAGACGTGTTTTCTCATTCTTATTAGAGTTATATATATATATATATAAAAGAAAAATATGTTCTTTTTGTGTTTTTAAGTATTAAAAGATTAAAGTTTTCTGTAAACAAATATAAATCCCTGTAAGAACATAAAAACATGTTATTGAAAAAAAGATGTTTACTTTTTTTCCCCATAAAACAAGGGTTAAATGGATCAAAATTTATATAAACTATAACTGATGACTGTGGATATTGCATGATAAAAACATATTTGAATCTAACGTTTGTCTCTGAAGTTCTGGAATTGTCATGGAAATCACTAGTGTAGCTAGTAGTATATAGATGTAACAAACACTTCACTAGCTGAAGTTATGTAAAGAGATGTATGAAAATCTACTAAGCTATAAATAAAGAATTACCACTTGAACTGATTATAAAAATTTAAATTTTATATTTAAAGAAGTCATGGGGATCATTAATATTTTGAGTAGAAAATCAATATTCAATTACCTATAAGCTGAAAACAGAAAAATATTACTACAAATATATATACAAAGAAGATTGTTGAGATGATACATTTTTATAGCACTAACTAAAATTTTGAAGGTATTATAAACTTAATAAAGTTGTAATCTATTTAAATATAGTTATCTTACATATTTAAAACATTTAGAAAGTCATTTCTAATTTTCAAATTTTAATTTTATCATATTAGTTTATTCATTTATAATATTACATTGTTTATTTGTAATATATTAATTCTATTCAAGTTTTAATTAAATTCTTGCTCCAAATGTCAATATGTCACTAGAAAATAATTAAACTTTCCAGATATTTTAGTTTATTATTGATTTTAATATTTGAAAACTAGATATGTGTTTGCAATAATATTATAAGAATTTATATTAATTAATTCTTTAATATATTTGTTAAGAAAATAGTGAACTTCTTCTATATTTATAGTATTATTTCATGTATCAAATTTATTTTGTTGAATTCTGGGTTTTCTTTTTTTTTGCTCCATATTTTCTAACCTGTTTAGATTCCAACTCCACCTTTCTTATTTGAAAACAGCCTTGCAAGAACTTCCTCCGTATTGGAATATTTTATTTTTACAATTAAAGTTCTTTTCTGTATCATATATTGATAATCTTTCTAAATAATAGACATTCTAAAAATTAATATTTGAACTTTGTAAAGTATAAAAATAATTTACAAAATGGAATTTATAACTCTGCTTTGGCATTATTGGATGTAATTTTATTTTTTTGAAAAATTGGTAGAATAAAATACTAAAGATATTTGAATTCAATTTTTAAATTCAAAGTAAATTTAGGATTAGTTACCATTAAATATAGAAAATATATGTTAAAATTAAGCACTAAATTTATTATTAAAATTTTTTTTAAAAATTCTTTATCGGTATGACAAAAAGCCATTTTTGTTACCCAATAAAAACTTTCTGCTTTGCTATAACAAACTTTTTATGACTTGGCTTTTTAAACATAAATATTTTTAAATAAAATATAATTGTAGTTACATACATTTTTGGTTTAAAATATTTTACAAAAAATTTGCATAAGTAATATTTAATATGTAAATAAATTACTGAAAATTACAATTTTTCTTTTCAAACTGTAATTTTTCCATTGTTCACCTTTATGTTAAATAGTCCACCAAATCAGAAATTGCCATTTCTGTTGAGAGTGAAATGGGGCGTGTTTACTTTCTTTCATATGCAAATTATATTTTACAATTCTAAATAGGTTCATTTGATGCAGACATCTTCAGATTTTTTTAACTAATAATTTTAAAATGATTTCTGCAATAAAATAAAACTATGGTAAATAATCTGATGTTATTATAGATAGTCTCAGCAATTGGAACACCATCACAATGTCCAAGACAGCAAAATTATGCAGTGGTGCCATGACTATAATGCATATTGTTAAATTAACTTTTGTCACTATGATCTAAGCTTATGTATTTTCACTGAATTTGTCTGAAGAGAAATGGTTCTTTAAAAAAGTACCTCTTTCTAAATGCTTTTATTTAACTTAAAACTCTGTTTGCTTGTTTAATATATATATATATATTGTAATTAAGTTTTAACAGATTTCTATCAAATGATTTCCTTGAAATTTTGTACTTTTGTTAGAAATAATTGATGGCAATGCAATATGATAATAAAATATTTCATGGTAGTTCCCTTATTTGTTTTATGTAGAGCTGTTGGTGAATCAAATTTCAATGTATTGATTTCAGTTTGGTAAGTTTCCAGTTAGGTGCATGAGAAAGCAGTATATATATATATATTTAAAAAAAAAAACAATTCTTAATTTCTCTTGATTGTAAAATTTCTCTATTTTTAGTTATTCAAAAGATGAAATTTAAAAAAAACCAGTTTCTTCATAAACACAATAATATTGGAATGAATTTTTAATGCAGGAGAATTGTCTTTCAGATATAAAAAGACTGCTACATTATTTTTATTCTTCATAATAATAAAAATTCTTAATACTAAAAAGGTAAAAATAATATATATATATTTTATAATAAATGCTTTTATTTTCTGTACATTAAAAAGCCAAAAATAGTTTTTTTTTTCCAACCTCAATTGGGGTTTTTATATTTAACTTGAAATATAAGCATGGGATGTCCAGAAATTAGTTAGTTAATTTGATAACTAATTTATTTAATTCAATCATTAATTTTTACAAGTGATTGAATTAATTACTTTCTGGATATTCCACTCTTTTATTTCAAGTTAAATATAAAAACCCCAATTATGAACAAAATAATTATTTTTTGAGTTTTTTAGTGCACAATAAATGTTTATTATAAAATATTAAATATATATATTATTTCTAAATTATTTAGCTATTGATATATATATATACACACACACACTCATTTGCATGTAAAGAAAACATTGCATTTAGTTACATGTTCACCCATATTGAGATATAAATTCCCCATTATCATATAATCGGTACAAATAATGTCATATATTTGATTGTTGCAATATATATATACACCTGGGTCTCTTTTTACGCAGACTTATTTAACACAATTTTGAAGTTATGCGATTCATGCTTCACCGGAAGTCGAACTCCGATAATGCGCTATTACTTTAAATAATAAATTTCGCGCACTTACGTTATATTGAAAATAATAGCACATTATTGGAATTCGACTTTCATCTTAGTAATTTCAATATTTTCAGTGCTTTATAATAGTAAGATTTTATGCAATAATGAAATTAAAATCATGATTTCCACATTTTATGTATACACACATTAAATTTTACAAGATTATAATGTAAATTTGTTCAAACATTGTGCATGTTAATTTTGCATTTTAAATCGTTTTTGCTTTTTAAAAAAAGAACGTAATCAATTATTAATCATTTAGTGTCCACAAGTTTATTTTTAAAAAGTCAGTAATAGCAGTGGGCACAATTAAATTTGACAATTAAAAATTAAAATTGATTTTTAATTGTAATTAACAATTTAAAAATTACTTACGGCAACTTGAAATTAATGTGATGTGAAATTTGATTTTTAAACGGAATTGAAAATTAAAGACAAAAATAAGAATTTAACTTTTAGTTGTTAGTTTCATAAACAATTAATAAAATCATCGTCTCAAAGATTAATTACTAATTACATTGTCACCAGAAAACCATTGACACAACATGAGTGTGAAGTTGGCGCTAGTTGTTTGCAAACGAACGTGTTTTTCAGCAAATAGCTATAATAATTAAAACGTGTATAAAAAATGTAAATTACTGTACTGTAAATTATGCATAAAAATATATTATTTTGAATAAAATTAAATATTATAGTTAAAAAAAGTTTGTCTTGTATCAATTTTTTTCAAATTTGAAATTTTTTATTAGTCATATTTTATTTCCTTATTTTTTTTTGCACGAATTTTAAAGTAATTTTACATTGGTGCTTTGCTTTTATGCGAATTTTGAAAAATCACAGACTGCACCCCTCCCTTTTTCAATGTAAGTTACATCTATTTTTGCGCGATTTCATTTGCACGTGTTTTCTGAGGAACCTATCTATCGTGTTAAACGAGACCCAGGTGTATATATTCAGAAAGGATTTGAACTCAGACTTTCAAGCTTTGTGTGGCTATCTGTTCCATCTTATACAAATGATACACATGACCACATACATGTGAAAAAGAGAAATGATCTTCAATATACATATTTCATGCTCCAGATCACTATCTCCCACACATATATACAATCAGTGCTCAGTTTATATTAAGATAGCAAGTCTTCAAACTTAGGTCGACAAGCTTCAATTTTCTTCATCCTCCAATATAGATGGCTGAAATTATTGTCACACCCATATTAGTTTCAAGTCACTCTGACTCCTCACATATAGGACTTTATTATGTCCATTTAAATATATAGAAGAGGAATGGGTAGGATACAGGCTGAATATGTAATATTTAAATATATATTGTCTGTACTAAACTTAATATAATTAGATTTGAACTTAAACTTTCAAGCACCCTACAGATAACCATTTCATCTTGTATAACCAATACACATGAACTGTATACATGTGAAAAAGATAAATAATCTCCAATATATGTATTTCATGCTGAAACAGAACTTATCAGTTGGTCCAGATCAGCACTCCCACATAAATTTATATTAAGATAGCAAATCTTTAAACTTTAATGGACAAGCTTCAACCTTCTCCATCCTCCTACTCTTCAGCCATCCATATTATTGAAAATCCAAGGATGGAATGCTCAAAACCCTTGTTTATGCCAATATTATCATATCCATATTGATATGGATGGCTGAAGAATTGGATAGTGAAGAAGATTAAAGCTCATCCAATAAAGTTTTAAGATTTTCTATCTTAATATAAACTGAGCACTGATTGTATATATTTATGGGAGTATATTGGAGATCACTTATCTTTTCACATGTATGTGGTTATATGTATCAATTGTATAAGAGGAAGTGGATAGCTGTAGGGAGCTTGAAAGTCTAAGTTCAAGTATCTTCTAATTACATTAAATTTAGTCTAGACAATATACTTGTATTTAAATATTATATATATAATATATTGAGAAACCAAGACAATTTTGGTCAATTCACCAGACCTCAAACTACCATCCCATGCTAATTGAAAGTCACAGTAATGTCTCATGCTAGATGAAAGCCACAATAATAGATGCCAATCCATTCTTTACTTATCAGTTATAATGATATCAATATTTATTTTATCTGATCAGTAACAATGTTATCTAAGCATTAATTGTCAAAAAAAAAAAAAAAAACAACACCACCAAAAAACAAGCAATTATCTCCAGACATATAAATCATTGATCTTTTATAAACTTTTATTTCATTCTTATTTATATCAAATTGTTTTATTTATTAATATTCACAAGCATTTCTATTTGCTTAAACTACTTATGCAAAAAAAAAAAAGAAATGATAAGAATCGTTTTAGTTAATTTTGATCTGTCTTAAAACAGTTTTTTTAAACTATGCATTCTATTAAGTCATTATATAGTAAGTACTTTTATACTATTTACATATTTCTTAACACCAAGTATAACTGGCTGCAGTTGACCAATCAATTTTTGACTTATGTGGTTTTTTTTGTATTAGTGATAATAGCATATTCATGAGCTAATCTTTTAGAATGATATATAACTGAATAAAGTAAAAAGAAAAAAAAATAGACCAATTGATTGATACTGTTGCAATTATATTACTTAAGTATTTGAACATAATACAACCTCAAATGCAACTAACTGTATATATATATATATGTATAAATTTCTCATTTAACTCTGTTAAACTTAAATGTTTGTAGATCATTTCTCAGCTGAGGAAAAACAATCTTGATATGATTTATTGAATAGTATTATCAATCTCATCCTGCTATTTAGATGCTCGAATATCAATCACATGACTCCACAAATAGCTGTTTATATAATTATTTTTATATCAATAAAATTATATTGTTGTATGTATAAACTACAGATATTTATACCTGCATATAGTATGAATACAAAAGAAAAGACTAGAATCAGAATATTTATGGCTGTAATTGAATGATACAAATATGGTTGCAGAAACACAATTCTGTTATCACAATTAGTGCAGGAGGATGACTAGTGGCATGAGAAACTCATGACAACCCATGTATTTCTGTAAGTAGAAATTTTTTAATATCTTGATCAGTTATGTCGATGATTTTATTTTATTCAGAATCACTGCATTTAGTATGTTAATTTTAATGCTGAGCATTATTTGGGATTCCACCCAGATTAAATTGTCATGACAAAGATTTCTAGAGACACTCTGATAAACTATTCCTGTGAACTTAATTTTGATATCTTCCTGCCATCTGAAAGATTATTGAAAATTTTCTAATAACTGTTTGTATTAACAAGGATTGCAGCTTCTCAAAAGTTAAGGTAAGAAACGATAAATATTGAATAGATTATAATGCAGTTTATGAATATGGATGGTTAATGAATATTGCAAATAAGACTGGAGAAAAAAAGTAATCCTTGTCTAATACTTCTGGTTATATTGAATATTCTTGATAATTTGTTACAATTTTATATCACAATGTATATTTTTCACATAATTAATCAGGTCTATAGTTTATTATGCTTGATGCTTTAATTATCTTCTTTTAATTTTAGAAATGTGTGTTAACATTTTATTGACCCTTTAAAATTCTCCCCTCTCTCTTTTAATAAAAGCTCATAATTTTGCCAATTGGTTTTTATTAATTGTAGGACTATTCAATTTTCTTAAGTTGAAGCCTTTTCCCAAACAAAGCATTATTAGTGTTAAGACAATTTATCTACACATTTGGCTCTTATCTAGTTTAAGAATATTCTAGAATGATGTTTTTTTAATCATATATGTATACAAGTTAGTGAAACTTATGCATAATTATGTTTGCACTTTTTTTAAAACTAGATGTCATGATAGTATTCAAAGCCTGTGTATATAAGGATTCATATTATGTGCATATCACTTTGATGATTTTAGTTAACTTTTTGATAACTAGCCCTTCAATAAATTGAGTAAGCTATTCCAGATACATTATATTCTCATGTTATTAAATGTTCTGTTGTATCAATATATTATTTTCAGTCACTGGATTGATTATTTTCTTGTAAGATGAATTAATATTAATATCCTCTGCAAGAAAATCTTTCTATTTAATATGCTGATCTACATATCTAACTGACTGGTATTTAAAATTACAAGAAATTTATTTATCAGCCCTTTGTTTAATTTGTATTCTTATATAGCATGTATTATGCTTGAAATTAAGAATAGCTTATAATCCAGATACAGCCTATTATCATAGCATTGGCTGTGGGCTGATTAATTTGTGGAAGAAATCCATTTATCTTGTTTAGAAATTTTTAGATAACTTTTAAAAACAGTTTGATTTGTAATCTGGAATTGAATTTCAGATTACAGTATAAACATGATTGACTGACCCATTACATCACTAGCCTTTTATCTAAAATGGAAACAAATGCATTTTTTGTTGCTATATTATTTTTACTTAAGTTAAATTTCATGTTATTATTGTAAACTATTATTAAGAGTTTTTGATAAATTATAGGGAAAGAAGAAATCAGGTTAGTATTCTATCTTACTACATTATTTCATTACACATATTTTTTTTTGTAAATAGATTCTTTTTTAAAAAATGTATTGTCAAGATATAATTTATTACATTATATTTTAAAAACTATAGCTCAAGGAATAAATGTATTTTTATCATTTATCATCAGCAAATGAATAAAGCTAGCTAGCTGTCTTAACAAATAACATGCATAGCATGCAAAACGGATTTTAAAAAACAGTTGTTTGACAAAATTAATTAATTTTTACAAACTATTTAATTTTTAATGTTAGAAATAGATGAAATAATTATTTTGAAAATTGCAATAATATTCAGACTATAGTTTCATTGTTGATGATGATTAATTTTAAAATTAATACATTTTTTGAAATTGCTGCTTTAAATTGAACCCCCCTCCCATTTTTTTAAAAAATTAAATTAGTTATTCTTTAAAATAGCCGCTTTTTTGCTATAAAATAGACAGCAACAGTTGTTAAATAAATTAAGAATATGGACTATTATTCCAGAATTCGACAATCTGTATGAAACTAAACAACTGCCAACTACAAAGAGTATTATTTGTATAGCATATATACTATGATAAATATAATTATATACACATCTTTTCACTTCTTTTTCTTTTTAAATTATAGCTCCATGATAATAAATATATAAATTCAACATTCCTTTTCTTTTTAAAACTTGTTTTTATTCCAACTATAATTTTCTTTCTCCTTCCAATACAACGTTTCAACTACATTCTGTAGTCATTATCAATAATGACTACAGAATGTAGTTGAAACGTTGTATGACTACAGAATGTAGTTGAAACGTTGTATTGGAAGGGAAAGAAAATTATAGTTGGAATAAAAACAAGTTTTAAAAAGAAAAGGAATGTTGAATTTATATATTTATTATCATGGAGCTATAATTTAAAAAGAAAAAGAAGTGAAAAGATGTGTATATAATTATATTTATACTTCATTTACTTGGATAGATTTTTCGAAGATTTTTTTTTTTTGAAGATTGAAGATTATTTGAATAATGACGTGGAAATACTCAAGGAAAATTACATGGAAACTTGATAATGACTACAGAATGTAGTTGAAACGTTGTATTGGAAGGAGAAAGAAAATTATAGTTGGAATAAAAACAAGTTTTAAAAAGAAAAGGAATGTTGAATTTATATATTTATTATCATGGAGCTATAATTTAAAAAGAAAAAGAAGTGAAAAGATGTGTATATAATTATATTTATACTTCATTTACTTGGATGGATTTTTCGAAGATTTTTTTTTTTTTTTTGAAGATTGAAGATTATTTGAATAATAACGTGGAAATATTCAAGGAAAATTACATGGAAACTTGATAATGACTACAGAATGTAGTTGAAATGTTGTATTGGAAGGAGAAAGAAAATTATAGTTGGAATAAAAACAAGTTTTAAAAAGAAAAGGAATGTTGAATTTATATATATATACTATGATAAAAGAACACTTTTTGTATTACCAGACATTTGCACTATTGTATATATCTTGTACTTGTTAGAAGAATATTAAAATCTTGAAATTTTAATACTTATTATCCATTTATGTCAAACTATGGATTGCAACAAGAGCAGTAAGTATTTCACAGCATCTTGAATAATCGATGGTAAAAAAATTGGCTATCAGTCAAGCGTTGGTAGCTGAGAGGTCAGTGCAGCCACGAAATCAGTTGCTTGCAGACAGTTGTCATGGGTTCACTTTCCGGCTGACTCTTTGACATATGGAAAAAAAAATTGACCATTTCTGGTTTTTTTTTTAATCAATGAGGACTTGGGATTAAAAAGTAGTAAATGCAGTTGTGCATCTGGAAGCCATCTCTAATTTCTTTTTGTTATCAAATTAATAATCCTAAAACTTAAAAAGTGTAAGATTTTTGAATCCAAGCCACTCTGTATATGTTTATACAGTTATGTAAATCTGACATCAGAGCAGAAATTATGTTCTAATAATATCAGTTCTATTCTTATAGGTATATATTTTTTTCTTGACTATATCTAAGCTGGCAGAATCAAATCATATTGTATTTACAATAATAAAATGAAATGTGTTTAAGTAAGTTATCTGTAAACATCAATCTATATTCATACAAAATAATATTAAATGACTTAATCAAATGATTCCTAAAAAATTTTTTTTTCTGCAAAAACAAGAATTAATTTTTACTTGAAGCAAGATAATAAATATAAAGTTTGGTTTTCTACAGAGCTAAATGAAAGTTAAATATCTAAATAATTTGATTAAAGCATTAGAAAAAAGTTCTTTCATGAATAAACAAGAGTTAATTAATTTTTATTTGAAGCAAAAAACAATACATTCTGAAAGATTAAATCACATGAATAAAATTCTTCGCAATCACAACAACAGTAAATGTAATTTTATTTTTCTCTTATTAATTTTTTTTAAAGATCATGTTTATTATAAATTATTGTCTAACTAGTAACTACTGTGTAATAATATTTATTAAATTTCTATAGTGTATTTTGCCATTTATTGTTGAGCAAAACATAAATTATTATATCATTTACTGAGGAAGTCATGATTTTGACACTCAAGTAGAACAAACTGAACACAATGCTTTTTTTTTTTTATTAGCTAAGGATTTATTCAGAAACATTTGGGTTATTGAATTTTTTGCTTTTTCTTTCCATTGAGCTAAACCACTTTGAAATTAGTAGGATTTTGTATTGCAAAACTAATAGTGTTAAAATTAGACTCTGGTTCATGGTTTAATGTATTTTTGTATTATTTCACATTGTTATATTTTCAAGGGATTTAAATTTATTTTACATGTATGTATATAAATGTTAATGATAATAATTGAATGATTAGTCACTTGGGCACCGGAAGTAACAGGGTGAGCTTTGATCTATGAATCTTTAGTTTCCAAATCCATCAGTTCACCATTACACTATTGCACAATACTTAGGAGAGATTCACTAATAGATTTAAGATCAAATGTTTAAGCTATCACTTTGGCAATCACATATTACATGACCTCTTGGAAATAAGCCATATGATATAAACAATGAGCATTTCCAATTGCTCAACAAGTTTTGTGATAAATGCTTTCTCTGGTTAAGCATTTATCACAAAACTTGTTGAGCAATTGGAAATGCTCATTGTTTATATCTTACAAGCTTAAGAGAATTGGGTCATGTGATCTATGACTTATTTTAAACCATATGATTTTTTTTATACATGTAAATACTGAGAAACAATACTTTTTCAAATCAAGTCAGTGTATGGCCTGCATTAATTGCTTTAAAGATTTATTGGCCTGCATTCTTATTTTATTTTGACATTTATGAGATATATAATGTATTAGCACCATTTAATTTTAAATTTGCTTATGAACAGTATATGCACTTGTTGGCATAAAAATTGTTAACCTTTTAATATCTAGTAAGAATTATAATTAAGAAGCCATTAATGAATCATGGCAATATTTTTTGGAATAGCTTTTTCGTTTTTTTGATAAGCAGTATAATATTCAATTTGATTCAGTCAAATTTTTGAGTCTTAGATCAATATTAATAGTTTTGAAAGCGGTTTTATACTTAACAGAATAAAATCAGTTTTATTGTGAAATATGATATTTATACCAAAAACAGCAATTTTTTAAGATAGAAAAAAAAATCTGTTGTTTTTCTGCACTGTTTTGCTAGAAAGATTAATCAAGCATGAAGAAAAAAAGAAAAAAAAGACAAGCAGAAATTAACATAAAAGAAAACGAACATTCATGAATATTAAACGTAGAGCTTATGTTTTTTAGTTTTTAAAAAAACTTTTTTCACATGTGTGAGTTTATAAATACACATGTATAGCTGCATATAAATATGTGTATATTTTTTGTATCCATTTGAATGTAAATATGAATCATCTTATGTTAGGTTTCTAATGTTTTTGTAAAATTTCTTATTAATTTTTGCTTTTTAACTAATTTAGCTTTTGACGTTTGATATTATATATATATGCATGTGTGCATTATCAACACAGATTCACCACTCACAGGCTTATGCCTTTCTCTCATTAGCGATAGAAGCTACTTCTTTTACAATTATATATATAATCAGTGCATCAACATTCATTTGATGACTAAATTAATGAGAATGTTTATTCTTTATATAAAAATGACAGTTGTTTATTGCCATATCGATAATAACTTAGGATAGCTATCATTAGCTTGTTTAGATATTCTTAGCTTTCGGATCGTATTTATGTCAGAAAGCACATTTGAAAGCTTTGAAAGATATGGTGAGTAATCAGTCTCATTAATGATTACACAGAACGCATTGTCCATATTTATCATTTACTTTCAATACAAGAATAAAAATACTTTAAGATTTTTTTTTATTTTATAAAATATAGAAAATTTTATTCTGTAATTTGGTTACAACCCATATGATAAGATTAAAAATAGGATACATTAAATGGTATTCAAATAAGAAAAAAGTTCAATGATGACATAATCTGCATTACATAACCTAAGATGACTACAGTGATCCGTAGGAGCAATGGGAAGGACCCAGGTTTGGTATCTTGGAGATAGGATGACTAAGCTTGCATGACTCAAAATGTACAAAGATGACATCAAAGTTTTGTCCATGCAAAAATCATGGCATTACATAGGTAAATCAGAGCCTTCACAATGGATGTCAATGTCATCATATCCAGGGTCAAAGATATAGGTTTGAGGATGGGGGCAATTAATAGTCAATCCCAAATGGTTGCACTTAAACCAGTTTTTAATTGTTTCCAGTATAGGAGTTTTTTTTTTTTTAAATTTTGCAACATTTGCAAAATTGTATAGTTATTTAGATTTTTCAGGGATGAAAGTGCATTTTCAGGTTAAGAAAAAATATAATTTTGACATATGTTCATTTCTGACCTTTAGTTGTACTTTGGCCTTTAATTAGACAAAAATAAATTATTTTAAGGCAAAAAGTAAAGAGTTACAGATATAAACATATGCTAAATATTGCCATAGGTATGAATAGGCTGTCCCAGTCAATATGATTATATTGTCATATAGATATACACTGGCTTTGTTTTGTTATTTTGTAATTCCATAGTTTTATGATCAGTGATTAAATATTTTTATTTGAACGTAGTAATCTACTGCTTACTTTTGATAAGAGAATATATATATAGTATTGTAGTTTAATAAAGAAGTATTTCTAAAAATATCTCTTAAAGTTGTAAAGTATTGATTAGTCTTTATATATTTGCTGTCTTTTATGCTCATTGAACACCGATTTAATTGTAACATTCAGTATATCATCTTTAAAATTGTTTGATTTCTTTCTTTTTCGTTCAAAATAATGATAAAATAATATATATATTTTTCATTTAAAATAAAAATAGAATTTAATAAAATACAATATTTTATTATTGAAAGTAAAACATTTATTGTTGAATTCAACTTCATACTGTAATATTTTTAAAAAAATAAAATCTAATTGAGTTCAAAATTATTGTTTGCTTTTCAACTGAAATCTGACAAATGAAAAATGTTCTGTTAAATAGAAAAGACTTTGACACACCCTTTCACATTTACCATTGACAGGTGTAGGTTCCTGACTGATTTCTTCCAGATAATCTATTGTTAAGTTATTAATATGAAGAGGATTTATTTTGATCTTTGGACTTTTTACTGCTAATGTATTCAGTTTATATATCTTCTACTGTAAAACAGACTGTTAAATTAAACATTTATCAAGCAGAAAACATATGATCGAACTTATATTATCATTAATCATCTGCAAAAAGGCTGATTCTGTATAGCTGTTCTCCCACATTTTTGTCTCCTCTATTCTTCAACATTCTGTTATTCCTTTTTTGAAAAACTTCAAACTTTTCCTTCTTTTCATCACTTACAGATTCTCTCAACATTTTCTTTATAGTTCTTCTAATTCTAAATATGTTATATCTAATTAATTTGTGTTTCTCCTTATGATTTTCTCAACAAAATAGTTTTTTTCATGCCTTTCAACATTCTTTCCCTGATTTAGAAATTATGGAATATAATGAAACAATCAATATATTTAAATGGCTTTATTGCTGGAAGTGCCAGCACTGGAATCAATCCTAGGATCTTATATTCTAGAGTCTGACACTTCCATTTCACCAAACAGCACAGAACAATGAAGCATTTGGGAGTTGAAATAAGAGTATACAATATATATGGACATATGGTTTGCCAGTTTTGGATGGAATACTAATATAATGTAAATTCTCATTAATTTTGGAGTAAGTCCTAAAATATAATAATTTACCCATAAAAATAACATTTAATTATCAGTAGTATAATTTGCCACATGCTATTATATCAATTTTTGAATTACATCAACTTCAATCAGTTCTTTACATTACTTGTATCATTTGTAATAAACTCTGGTTGACTGAGTTAATGTCTTTGCATATAAACCTGATGACTATGCTCATGAGTAGCTCTGATGTTGATTGTACACTTATTGACTGTTTTGAGAATAATCAATGAAAACAGGTATACTTTTAAGTGGGCTAGAAAGCTGTGAAGGAGAAATTTAGTAAAGAGAAATAATTGGATGGATAGATGACAGCATTACTTTATCTCATGCTTCCAAACTAGCTTCAGGATGAGCAAAAAAAAAGCATGCTGAAAAAAAGTACTTAAGAATAAGAATGAGATCAGAATAAAATTTATACTCCTTTGTGAAAAGCAAAATTCTAAGACTATTGAGTCACTAAAACAGCAAAAGTTATTGCAAATCATTTTTTGTTAATCAGGTACCATTTTAGTTTTAGCTTTAACTCACACAAATTTGAATTAAAGACAAATTTTTTAATATATGTGAACCTGCTTTTCATAGTTAAATGATTTTAGCCATAATAGAGAGTTTTAGAAGTTTTTTTTTTTTTTTCATGTGTCAAAGCATTGGCCAGGAAGCAAACCCAGGACAACTTCTTGTAAGGCAGCTGTAATAATATGACTAGCTCTCATGCAAGCACTATTTGAATTATTTTAATGTTAATAATTATAATAATTAATTATCTCACTCTTTACTTAGTGAAGCTAAATTTAACTTACTCTATAGAATCTGCATATATATGTAATACAAATTTGCATATGTTTTGTTTATCTGTGTAATGAAGTGGTTTCTTCTTTATAACCTAAAACTGAGTGCACTTTCAATGAAGATCACCATAATCATAGCTTCACTGAAAGTGCACTCAGTTTTAGGTTATAAAAAAGAAAGAAACCACTTCATTATGCAGACAAACAAATATATGCAAATTTGAATTACAATTACAAACAAAGGGCAAAATCAATAATTAATATGATATATATTTATAAAAACATGAATAAATTTATTATGCATAATGAAGTTTATAACTTGTATGAATATGATTGGTTTGGGCAGGGAAAAGTCTTAATGCAGTGAATGTTTAAAAATATTAAACAAGTGATTTTTTTTGTATTAAACCTAACTAGAATTATTGAGATATTTAAGCAGCAGCAATTTTAATTAATTAAATAAGT
Source organism: Epiperipatus broadwayi (assembly GCA_028023455.1). Lineage (NCBI taxonomy): Eukaryota > Metazoa > Onychophora > Udeonychophora > Euonychophora > Peripatidae > Epiperipatus > Epiperipatus broadwayi. The sequence continues at coordinate 1,522,809 of JAQFVV010006202.1, read as the reverse complement.
TTTTTTTTTTTTTCGTTTTTTTTAAAGTTCATCAGACTTGGACAAAATGCTGTAATATGACTTGAATGAAAACGAACTTGAGCAGTAATGATTTGGATGATATATATATATGTAGAAATTTTTTACTGCAAATTTATGTACATGAATAAATCTTCTCATTTTATGAGTATATACATACACTCACACATACTTGCATTATAAATATTTTTAGTGTGATTAAAGCTTTGGATAGTTAAGATATAGACTTAGATATTATTATATTCTGCATAATATTTATCAAAATACAATAGCAATAAGTAAATTACATTGTGATACTAAGAAGATTAACATTGAGAAGGGTGTAATAGCATGATTTTATGTTTGTCAAACTTTTTACAGCAATTTTAACAATTTTTTTTGTGTGTGGATCAAATTGCGAACTTTAGAGAATAAAAATACATGATGATTATTTCATTTAGATTTTGAAGTTTCTGCAAGTAATGCTTCAGAGCTTCAGAGAATATTGCAAGAGTTAACTGATAAAAATAAGAAAGTAGGATGACAAATAAATGCTATAAAGAACAAAGAAATGTCCAGCAAGCAGCAGAAGAATATAAAGATTGATAATCACCAACTAAAATACTTTGGTCAGATTATTAATACTAATGAAAATATAATGGATAAAATTAATCATAGAATTAAACATAAATGAGTGCTTTTATAGAAATAATTTAGTATTAAAAGAAAATATATATGTATTTGTATTTGAAAAGGATTATTGCTTATGGACTTGAGGCTTGGACAGTTGTCAGAAGAGAAATTCAGAGACTTCACAAAATAAAGAGGTGTACATTAAGAATAAGAGATAGAAAATTAAATACATGGATGAGAGAGCAAACATTATCAATGACATCACTTAATGAATTAAGAAACTGAAATGGAGCTTGGATGGATATTTTTCTGGAAGAGATTATAATAGATGAACAATTAAAATGTTAAACTGGATCCCAAGAAATTGTAAAATCTATGGGAAAAGATCACAGAAGATAGATGGATGAAATAAGTGTTTTGAGGAAAAGAGAAGCTTTGGATCAGAGAAACTGGATTAAAATTGGAGTGACTTTTATCCTGAAGTGGATTGATAATAATTGACAATGATGATAATATATATAGAATTCAGGTATAGTGACTTTTGTATTATACTACTATGCCTTATAACTGATGTTTAAATTAGAATAACGCTCAAGATTTTTATCCATGTAGCTGAGAGATTATCAATCAAATTTGATTTTTTTAAGTATTTGATTTATAACTATTCAATGTTGGTTAGAAAGTGAGAATATGGATAATCTTGGTAAAGAATTAAAGTCCTAGGAAGATTTGGATTAGTCTGGTAAATTTGTGTGCTAATATGATTGTATTGTGGTACAACTTTTGCTCTAGTAAGAAAAATATCACACATTAATAGGTGCTGAGTTCATAATTTACTCTTTACATTCCTATATAAATTTTAATAATATAAAGTCTATTAAAGTCTATAATGCAGTTTTTAAATTGAAGTGCTAAAATAAATTGTGTTAAAAAACAATAAAAAATGGGAAATTACCATAAACTATAATCAAATATTATTTCTTGATTATAATACTGCTAAGTTATTTTATTTGTCTTCAGATAGAGAGCTTAACTTATTCATTGTAGTTATTGTATAATGTTTTTTTTCTCATGTGTCAAAGCATCGGCCAGGAAGTGATCCTGCAAACCCGAGACAACTGCTTGTAAGGCAACTGTGCTGACCACTCAGCCACCAATTCTTGACTGTACAATGTTTAATTGAATATTCTTTCATTATATCAATATCATTTATGTTTTTATTCTATTTTTAACAAATATTCTTAATTATGCTAATGTCTTGGCAAAGTGCTTGAAATAAATTGCCTATCAAAGACTGGTGATATCTTGCAGTTACACTATTTGTACAATAACAGTGATTTTAGGAAATATTATTTTTAGACAATTCTAATTTAATTAATTTTTTTATATTTAATTTTCAGCAATTAACTTTGTTAAGTTTTAGAGTTTTTTCATTTAAATTTTCTCATGCAGAGTGTATATTGTTAATTACGCAATTAAATTATCTTCTAGTACAGCATTAACATTTTGCTTAATTTAGCTTATTTGTTATTTAATTATCATTTAAAACTTTATAGCAGATTTATTAATTAAGCTTTAACCAAATATACATGTATATTACAAAAAAGATTTTCATAAATTAACCATGTTTATCATTACTTGTTGCTAACATTATTAATATCATAAGAATATGTTGACTGGGTCATACTCACCACTAAATGCATAGTAGAGGTCATTTTGTTGAAATGTCCATAAATTGATCAAAACATTGGTATAAGGCTAATATTAAAAACTGGAAATCAAAATATATATTTGCATGGACTCTCACATATATATATAATTAATAAAACAAATCATAAATTTTATAACTTGTTTAAGCTTGCATTTAAATGTTTCACTAGAGGGAGCTTACCAATAGCTCTAATCAAGCTATTTTGGCATTTATAAAATAAAGCTTGATTAGAGTTATTGGTAAGCTCCCTCTAGTGAACATATATATATATAATACCTATCTACTTACATTATGTATGATAAGCAATAATTGTTAAAGATATGTTGGTAGTAGAGAGAAATTTAACAAATAAATATGTGGATCATGTTTTGAAATGCCTTTGATTTTTTGCATTTGTAGTAGTATGCTGCTTTAACATGTCTGCTGATAATATGTTTTATATTAAATGTGAAAAATTCATGTCTTTGTTATTGATTTAGAGCTTTTTTATTAATCAGATATTTCATTATATTCTTTTCAAAACATTCATCAAATCTGTCCAGTCTGACAATAAGGTTCATAGACTGGTTTTATAACTTAAGATTGAGTGGTACCATTTATGTGTTCAATATGTTATTTTAAACTTCAATTTGTGAGAAATTTTCTATTTGAGCTAAATAATATGTTGCATTCATAGATAATGACATTTAAAACATTAGAAATAAACATTTTCTGTAGACAAATAGAAAACAAACAGCAGTGTAAAATAATATGCAAAAGTTGACACAAATGTCACAAAAACATATGAAATAATACAAAAGTTTATGATGATAATTGTTTGATAATGGCTTTTTAAGATAGAGAGAAGCCAAAAAATGATGATTTTTCAGGTAGATCAACAACAAGTCACAAAACAAAATGATATATAAAATATATGATTTATACAGAATATTTTATCATGCAACTGTTAAAATCACGGAGGCCCCTCGCAACATCAATCATAAAACAATTTCATTAATTTTAAAAGCGGATTTAGGAAAAGCAAAGATTTCTGTAAGATTTTATATTATCAAAAGATCAATAACTGATGAGAATTCATCATTACAGAGAAATTATTGAAGCAAGAGAAATGATCTAAACTCCCTGAAATTGATTGTAACTGATGATGAGACATAATGTTTTCAGTATGATTCAGAAATAAAGTGTCAAATTACTGAATATGTTTATCAAAAGCCAAAAACTAATGAAAAACATGATCCAAACAAAGTTCATTATTTTATGATAGCAAAGGCATTGTCCACAAAGAATTTGTCTGACAAGATCAAACAATCACTGGTAAAATTTATTTAATAGTTTTGAAATGTTTAATGGCAAGAAATTAGTAATTGCTTTGCAATAACGTGCAGAATTAAAAATTATTAATTATTTGATAGTTTTTGGTAAAAAAAAAAAAAATCAAGTTTTTACTAGATTTAGTACTGTGTGTATTCTTTTTTTTTTTTTCAAAACTCAAAATTCTATTGAAAGAAAAGTATTTTGATATCATTAACAGCATTCAAACAGAATGTACACGTATATTGGAGGTTATACTCTAGAAAATAATAATTAAATTACTATTGCATCATTGTAACAAGTTCACTCACTCAAAAGAAGACTATTTTGAATAAATAATAAAAAGACTGAAAAAATATGGCTTTATTTTCATTTTACAGCATTATTCTATGAAGTTTATTTTTTAGATTATATATATTTGAGGAAAACTAACAGCTATTATTTATAAATCATTTAGAAGCATTTGATATGTATATATGTAGCAAACATAGTATTTTGTGTGGAAAAAAATATATAATCATATATATATAACATCGACATTAACATATTTTGATAATATCTGAGTCTAAAATACATTTTTTCAATCATTCGATTGCCCTTTTAGCATGTTTCTTCAGTTTTTAAATTTTTTGTATTCGCTCTGCATACTTTTTTTTTTCTCTGGGAAGAGAAATGGGCCGTTCCTGGAAGTACTGCAATACCAGGTCAACCCGTGGCGGAGGCGGAGCAAGCCCCTAACTCTCTACCTAATTCCAAAAATCAGTTTAATATTCTGGCCCCCATTAGGGAGCGTATCAGATATTAAGCTGATAAGAACAGATACTTCACTTTGATCTTAGCATACTTCTTTATTAATTTTCTCATTTTCTATGTTTTTTTAATTGGTTAACATTTATATAATTGAAATACCTAAAAACATATACATTCACACACACACATATATATATAGTAATAAATATTTTCTCTGATACTTTTTAAATAAACTCCCGTATATGATTATATTATATGAATGTTTTCCCAAACAATGCAAAATTAAATATGGACTTTTACTGGGTATATGTTTATATATGTGTTATACTTATAAATATATACTTACATTCTAGAATTATATAAAAATAGTAAAGGAAAAGAAATACTATATTATCTTATAGTATTGTTTTAATTAAATATGCACATGTATAAAAAGTAAAGAGCACTGTGCTATTCCTATGTGATTCCAGGTCCAGAATAAAATAAAGGTATTGGGTTTTTTTTTCAGATAGTATCAAAACTTTCAGGTAATATCTTTTAATAGTGAGAAAATAGATTCAAACTGTATTGGCCAGCTGAATATTGATAGATTAAAAAAAAAAAAAAATTTCTCCAGCTTGCATTTAATTTACAGGTGATAACAGTATTCCATTACATATTATTCTACTGATAAACATTCTTTGTAAGCATGCACAAGCAATGGGTACTACACACATCATTAGATTAATAGGGGGTATTGTTTATATTTCAATAATCCAGCAAACATGTTTTACTCTTATCATACATTTGAGTATGATCTGAAATTTTTAAATATTCTAAGATTTTAAGTTTTAAGCATAGTTGCCTATTTAACTGTATAGAGTGATAGTTGACTTGTAGCTAAACAGAATGTTCCATAAGATAAGAATGGTAAGATAAAAAGAAAGACAAATCAAACACTTTTATTTCATAAAACTTAGTATGATCATTATTATTTTCAATAGAAAATTTTAGATAATGAATTGATCAACATGCCCTGTTACAAGTGTTCAATATTTCCAATTTTATCTGCATATATCTCCACATGTATAAAATTTCATCCATCAATTAGAATCATTTCATTTAATTTTTATAGAAATAAGTATAGAGAGATACCATTTGGGAACCTAAGAATGGATTTTTTTTTTTGACATTTTTGTTTTGGCAAATAGTGGGTGAAGACACTTTTTAGGATTTATACTATAATGAAAAACAATTCATTATTAATTGATCTTCTCTAAGATCTTGTGCATGTGTTATTGGTCATGAACTGAATGAAGTTTGTTAAATTTTGCAGAAAATCCTGTGAATAGAGTTGTTTGTTCTTGCTGCTCACTTTGTTATAATATGTAAAAATAAACATTAATCCTCATGATGGTAGATTATAATGATTTCACTTATAAATTTGGTACTTTAATTTTAGAGCAATGCCTCAAACTGGAGTAATAGATGCTTCTCTGATTTACATTGACATTGATTATATTTGCAATTATTAAATGGTCAGCACATAGTAATGACACATATCTACACATTTGTAGAACACAGCTTTGTATAATAGCTTTTAATTAAGGTCATAAATTTATGACTTAATGTCATTATATATAGCTAGAAAATTCAGTATGACTTAAGGTTGTAGGAAAAGTTCCAGCCATTAGTTTAAATAATTAATGGGAATAAATGATGGCTACCAGGGCAAGAATATAGCACTTTCTATTAATTTGGAAATCTCTTTAGTGCTGGTGACTGACATTCATTAATTAACTAAACCTACTTGTAGATTAATCTAAAATTAAGCAGTGTGAACTGGATTAATGCTATTAAGAATGCACTAAAAGTATGGTGGTGTTGGGAAAGAAATTGCATATTCCTTATATATGCTCAGTTCAGTATTATTTAAAAATAATAATAAAAGAAACTGTATAATACATCTATATATTTAATTAATATATATTATTTATCTGTTTAATTATTTGCATTAGAATGAAAAACGATTTCAAAAAAGAATCGGTGTTTTTGTGGTTAGCATAGCAGCCTTCCAAGCAGCCTGGGTTCGCTTCCCGGTCAACGCATTTGACATATCGAAAGGAAAAAAAAAATTACACAAAATATACAATGATTATACAAAATTTACAATATATGCAAGCAATAACATATTAACAAATGATGATATATAACCATAAAAATGACATCTATAGTATTGAATGATGCATATACAATCTTTTATTATAATAATTTTTGTATAATTATATTTTAGAATTTGTTTATTTTTAAATATTCTAATTTTTTATTCTGATATAAATATTTAAATAATGCTATGTGATTTTAAACAATAGAGAGACCAGTTTACAATTTAGTAAAGTAAATAGAGAAAATTTAAACATTGATGAAATATCAATACATGTGTAAACCACGTATGTTTGTATGTGTTGGCTGACATATATTATGACACTAACATATATGCCTGTTAAAGTTAAAGAAAGTTTACCTTTTTTGTCTTCTAACACATATGTTTTTTTTTATTTTCTATTTAACTAATAATTAAACTGATACTTTATGTTAAAAAAATCATAAAAGATGTATACATATGGGAAAGAATTTTTAAAGAAAGTTTATGATATTGGAAAGAATAATATTTATATAAGCAGCTGCCTGGTGTATTTAATAGAAACGCATTTAAAAACTCGTATTTGCTCTTCTTTTATTGATTGTATTTGAACAAATTTGTTTTATAATTTAATAAAATTCACATAAAAACATAAAACTATTTTTTTAGATTTTAGTTTCTATGTAGAACATGTAAACAAACAGATGTATATCCTCTGTAGTAGGTATACATTAAATACGCACAAACGTTAAGTGATCTGAGTAGCCGGTTTTATGATTCCAGAAGTCTCTTGCCAAACATATGTGATCAGATAATGAAATATTTGATCACCAGTTATAGTTTGCCATTCTGCCTCGTAACTTATAACAAGATAATTATAATTTTATAATTGTTAGCTTGCATTGTTTAAATTTTTATTATTTTTGCAGTAGTTTAAGATTTAATGTCTTGTTTTAGTAAATAAATTTCTTCTTGTGCATTCCCCCCCCCCCCCCAGTCTTTTATAAATTGCTTATATATTTTTTTTTCTGAATTTTTTTTAAAAAATTCTGGAAGCTTAGCACCAGCAGCATAATGAAAGTATATCTGCTGATGTTGTTAAAGAAGTTATCTATGTTTTATTTTTCACTTTTGTCCATAGATTTTATTAGTCCAACTGAATTGTCTTCTAACTTCCAAATGAGATGTAGTGTTTCTTTAGAGTTTATTTATTCATTATAAAAGTTTAGTTTTGTCTGTAAATTTCTGATTACTGCGTAACACAATGTTAATTAAATTATAATCTTGAATCAAAAATTATACTGTTTATTTTTGATCAAAGCAAACCTTGAACTTAGTGCCCATAGGTGTATAACATCATATCTAAAAATGAAAGCCGTTCCTTATTAAAATGCATATTACATTGGGACCATTATCTTTAGCTAGCTAGAATGACTGTGGGTTGGCTACCCAAAAGAAAAAATCTAAGCACGATTGTGATTAGAAAAAATATTCAAGATTTACCCAGTGCTGAATTAAATCCCAGGTCATAGGCATAACAAGTGGATGCTAACTACTATGGCACGAACTTGATTTATTTTATTAGTAGGTAATATCTATAAATAGTAGTTTTTAGTTACGTGTATTGTGGCCGCTAGGCGACGCTGCAGTACCATCAAGAAGTCTGCAAGTATGCAATTTCCACATTATTTTTCTGTTTTAAATGCTTTTACTTTTCTGTTCAAATCATATTTCAATATCATAATAATATCATCTTTGAATAGTAGCTGAGAATGTTCACATGTTAATTTCTCTGATTAAAGACAAATAGAATAACTAGCCATCAGAATACTATAGTCAAACAATAACATGAGTAGTAGTTTACCATTACTTGCCATCTAACATGCATTTAATTTCTATTATTTTTTTAAATATAATTTTGAACATCTCAAAGTCATTTTCATGGTTGCATTCAATTACTGGCTTGATGTAAAACTATTCCATTGCTTTAAAACCTATTGAATATTGTTAGAAAAATGTTGCTTTGACCCATTTCTAGATGGCCACCAATGTGCCCATTGATTACTTTTAATAATGTAATGAAAATATTTCTGATAAAACAAATGAGAAAAGGATTTATAGATATAATAATAAATAAACCAGCTTTAAGTATCAAATTTAACTGAGAAAAATATAATGGCAAAACTCCACTATGGATAAATGAGATATCAACATTTATACTGTATCATGTGATATTTTAATATTACTTGATTTAAAGAGCAATTTACCAATTGTGACGCATCACATGGTTTCTACAACTTATATATATACTTAAAATGTTCCGATCTGCATTTCAAAAATTTAAAAATGTTTTAGAAAAAAACATAACTCAATGACAATGATGAAGATTGGCATCATATTAGAATTGTATTTTTTCATATTTACAATCATTTTAGCAATTTTTATCTCAGCAAGTAAGATTAACTTTAGATATTTATCTTCAACTAATAATAACTAAGATTTTCATTTGCAGACCAATACAGAATGTCTCGGTAGTTTGGCTATGGTCCCAACTACCTGAAAGAAAATCCCACGTGTGCTTGGATGATAGCCTTTAATAAATCTGAATTTGACAATGGTAATCTTTATATTTTTATCCTAGAGCACTTCCTTAAGCATAATCAGTCAACTAATAGATGACAATAGTTCCAAACAGATCCACTGCATATTATCCAGATATATGGACTTTTTTCAGTGAGGCAATGCAGTTCTAAAGTAACTGACCAGATGATTAAATAATATATGTATATACCTTTCTCTTCTATAAATTGCAATCAAAGTTGTGTGTGTGTATGCAAATAATTTTTATTATTATCAAAAATACATTGCAATTAATTTAGTTATAATAAAAAAAATTTTTTAAAAAAAGGTTTTCTTGTCAAAACAGTTTTTTTTTTTTTTTTTTGGAAAGTGAAAGATTACTTACTGGATTGCTTTTACAACAAAGAAAACATAAAAGTTTTTTTTTTCTTGGTCTATTTGATAAAATGGAATATAATTTGAATTTCGTTTCATTATACAAGAAACTGATAATACAACAAATGAATAAATGCATAATTCATTTTAGAATATTTTGGAACTATCTATTTTAATTTTATGTGTATATTACTTACTTAAATAATGTTTATTCAGAGTCAATGAGAACTATACTGATAAAATAATAATAGTAATATTATAAGTTTTAAATTTTACTTTAAATTTGAAGGAAATGTGCAAAAAAATTTTATATAGCATTATTTTTTAAAATTGTTATCTCCTTCTAGCCAGTCCTTGTTTTTCTATTTACAGTATAATTGTATATATTTAAAATATTTATTTTACTCACCTCACACACACAAATCTGAAAGAAGCAACTGGATTCAAGATACATTTCTAGTTGAACCAGCATTCTTCAGTTAGCTCAAATCACAACTTTTCCATATGTCATCATCTATGTTTAATATTTATCAATATTAAATTACTACAATTAAATATATAATAAAATTCTTGAATTCACACATTTGACAACATCTTTTTTGGATAAATACATTAATAATTATTACTAATCATATACTATGCTAGAGATTATTATATAATTTTTATCACAGATATGAACTCTTTTAAGTTTACATACCTTTAGGTTCAATCATCACCATGAGTCTCATATTATTTGCTCTTGGCCACTAATGATGATGATCAGGAAACTTTTATTGTATAACAATGATTACTTATTCATTAGAAGTGATTTTTTGAAAATAATTTTTAAATTAATCAATGATATATTGACTTTTTTTTTCATGACTGAAAGGATTTTTGCCTACAATTAAAAATTAGACAGTGGAATTAAATTTTACTTCAAGACTTAGAAACTTAAATTTAGAATTGTAGGGGAAGTAAATAACTTCGAATAGCTCATTACATGGTGAAGAGAAAACATTTTATTGGGTAATGAACATTAGAGCAGTTTTCCAAAGTAAAAACCCATTTTCTGACAAATATTGGAAGTGTAGTTAGATTAATTATGAGTCAGCTATCTAAAAAAAAATGTAAATCTTAGAACATGAAAAACAAAAAATTCAAATTTTATCCAGCCTGGATTTGAATCAAAGTTACATATATTGTAAATAGATATCCTAACACTATTTCATGGGATTTTTTTTTTATTGCAAGTAAAGAAATAAAATGTATTGAACCTGGTAAAATCATAACAACTTTTCAACAATACTTTCACATATTTAAATGATGCAAACACAGATATTTAAAAATATTTAAGCATTTTTAATGTAAAAATTTGACATGTTTAATTGTAACTTAACACAATGAAACTGAGAAAGTTAAGAGTGAAATTAATTCAGGATTTAAAAATCTTAATGAAAAGAAACTTAGTTTGTGTGTTTTTATTATTATTTGAATAACACAAATATTTTAAATAAAATTGTATATTTTTTGATACTTCAAAATGGTATTAAAGCAGAAATAATTACAATTCAAAATGTTTTTTTCTCAGTGATGAAAGTTTATTCATCAAAAAAAAAGTACAAATGTAGTTAAATAAGAGGTTTACAAGGAATGGTAAAAATGAAATTCTGGAGCAACATAGTGAAAGGGGAAGGATACATATGAAAAGGGAAAGGGATGTGGAAAGGGTTTGTATTAACCATTAAAGACAAATGAATGTTACAATTAGAATTATTTGTAAAGTCTAGAAATCAAATATGAATAGTCTTTTAGCAGTACAATATTGGGAAAGTTGAGAAATAGAAAAACACTTGGAGATAACATAAAATATGGACTAAATCAATCTACTGTTCAGTTCTTCCAAATGGCTTGAATATCTTCACATGAAAGCAATCCCGAATACTTTGGAAAAATTATGGAAAACCTATGGAGAACAAGAAAAAAAAATCCAAGCTTCAAAATGTCTCTGCTGAAAACCATTCTAATACATCATGAAAATCACATGAACAGCAAAAGGCCAGCCCTATCAATAGCAACATTGGAAGTAATAAAGTTAAATAAGGTGGATCACTTGTAATTAGAATCATGAGGCCAACTGTGACCTATTTTGCAATAATACATGGATAAAATCACTCATAATGATAACTTAAAGAATCACCATAAATGTTCTTTTTACTATCTTGTCAATGAGAAAAACCAATGTTGGTAACGATCACCACAGTGTCCTCATCCCAGACCCCTCTCTCAAAAGAACTAGGATTTAGACCCCTGGGAGTTTTCCCAACAACTGGACTCTCTCATTCATTCAACAAAATTAAGTGAAATGAAAATTTTCATTAAAAGGTAAACTTTCTGTAGAAATCGTTTGTAATTTCAGAGACTGCCATATATTTACATAGCGTTTTTATAACAGTTGAAATTATGCTTACTTGTGATTACATTGTTGATATAGATTATATATGAAAAGAGAGCTAAAAACTCCTTTTTTTAATAGGGATAGTTTTAGAGAAATTTAATTTCCTGAACTAGAAAAAAGGAACGAAACAGGGAGCCAGAAACAATGTTAACTGGAGTCCTTGGCTCCCTTGAGGACTCTAAAAAAATTCAAAATGTTTTAATTTGATATCCATAAATGAGAGATTTGGAAGTATGCAAATAAGCATATTAGTTCTACTTATTCTAATTATGAATATTTTTTAAGCAAAAAATTAGAAATAAATATATGAACATAATAGTGATGAATCTTCATTGCAAACAAAGTTCACATTTAGTAAAATTTGAAAAATCCCTAAAGGGTATTTCTTATTACTAATTGTTAATATGGATTAATTTAGCTATTGTTACACACATGCACACACACACACTAACACATATTTTATAAATGGGTACAGGGAAACATTTTTGTATGTTTTAGATTGGTATTTTTTTAGCCTATATGTTTAAAATATATTTTGTCAGTTTACAATATCATTAATCAGAATTTGTCATTTTAGGCCGTAATTTTTAAAATATATATATATTATCTTTCTTTTGTGCTCAAATTAAATATTTATTAACCCATTTAGTTATACATTTATGAAATAATCCACACACTTTATCAAATTTTTAAAAGTTTAGTGTTAAACTGTATGCCAAATCTGTCATGTTTTAATGGTGGAAATTTGTAGAATTGCTTTTTCTCTATATTTTTATTTCCTGTTGAAGTTAAAATACATACAATTTTATCACGACATAATTTATATTGATTGATTTAAAATATTAAATAGCAAAGTTGGTTAAAAGCCAAATAATTAATAGCTTTTATCAAATTTCAAATAATTAAATAATTCTACTTATATTCATTTATTTAATTTCAAAACAGTAGTAGGTTGTACTAGTGTATCCAGTTTGTAGCAAGAGTTACTATTAGAATAATTGAGTTAATAAAACTCAAAACCTAAATTAAGGATTTATGAAGTCTAGCAAGTATAATTTAGATACTACTAAAATGTAATTTTTAAATAAAAAGTATTATATGGTTAATTGCTTACAAGGTCATATTGAGCACCAAAATGACAGATAAGTGTTCTCTGGCTATTCTACAAATGTGCTGAATTGCACAATGCATATTTTTAAATATATTTTAATTAATAATTTGTAGGTTCAGTTTTTTTATATATTTTAAAAACTTTTATTTAAGGTCTTGAAAATGTTTTATTTGCTGTTAGAAAGAAAAAAAATCCTGTTATATTTGTAATTATATAATGGATTATTTTTATCATTTAGAATTAATTGTTAAATATCTTCAGAAAAATTCAAACATTATGTAAACTTTTCAAATACATTCAACAGATAATAATAGCACATAAGTTAATATATATAATACTTTTTAGTGGTATTATTCTCTTTGATCCTTAATATATTTGCATAATCTGACCCATGGCAGTACTGGCATGGGAATTGAAACTGCACTTTCTAAATTCATGAATAAAAAATTTAAAGTAACACTCTAACTGACTAAGCTATATTATCAAAGGCAACAGTTCATAAAATTTTTATGTATTTATCTATGTGAGTCTTCCTAATTTCTCCATTTTTTAAAAGCAAAGTTGAGGAGTCATTTCCAAACTTTATATTGATGGTAGAGGATTGTGTGCCATTATCACGTGAATGACTTTTTTTTTTATTTAATTTTTTCTATCCAGTATGCTTCTCTTAATTGAACATATGTAAATCCAACCAATTTTTTTTAATTATTTTGTACTCTTTTAATCATTTTCCAATGATCTAGTTAGTTTCATTAGTATTTGTCTTTCAACATTTACATAGTATAATCCCATAAGTCAACCTAATGTGATATTTCATAATATATGGAAACCACTGATTAACCTTTCTCTTAAAGAAATGGAGAAATAGGAAGACTCTCACTGATAAATATTATAAAATTTTTATCAGCTGTTATCTTTAATATTGGTTCACCATTCATAAACCTAAGCATCACATTAGATTCACTATTCATAAACCTAAGTCCTAACTTCAACCCCCAAACCAATACTGTTATTGGTCAGGCTAGCAATATTTTTGAGAAGACAGAAATAATATCTCTTGAAACATTGTGTTGTATAGTAACTCAGTTTCTAACACTTGAATGAATTTGAAAAGTTTAAATAAAGTTTGAATTTTTTCTAAAGACATTTAACAATTAATTCTAGATGTTGGCAATAATCCATTATATAATTATAAGTCAAATGATATTATTACAAATTTTCAACAAACAATACTGCTACATATTTATAATTTTAGCCAAGATTTAAAAAACTATTAACATGTACAACAATTTATAATGCCCCATTCCCACTTCAGTGGAATTGGTTCTTTAGTTTTAATCTGAAACTTATTTTCTCCGTTCACAAAAAAATTTTAAAACTATGCCAAACGTTAAAAAAATTTATTTTTACTGAATAATACAATTTTAAATTTTCAAATCATTTTTTTCTTTATATTTATCAGTGTCGCGTTTATTGTCTGATCATTGTGCTCTTTAATACAAAATATATTTTTTTAAACGAGAGAACCAGCATTTTTATATACAGAATCCTATAATTTGCTTGTGGTTTAATTGTTTTTTTAATCTCAATCAGTGATATCTCATTTTAATGCACAATCAATTAATACATTTTAAATGGTTTGATTTATTCACTATTTTGTTAAAATCCTTGCATTAAAATATATCATGAATCAGAATCCATATCAGTTTTTTGTCAAGGTTAGAGCAGCTGAAAAGTACTTTTTACAGCAATCACAGGGGAAAATTATTTTATCTTATTCCTTTTCTGCTTAAATTAATGTTAAATTAGTTGCAGTAATGCATTCTTTTGCTTTATATTCAGAACAGCTGATGATCCTTATCAATGAAAAGCATTAGATTTGCACCTATCAGACAACTACCATGCTAATGATACAAGTCTCAAATGACTATTTTCTAGTATTTGTTTATTACTCAAAATCATAATGCAGTTACTGAATTTAAATTGTTTGACTTATGTGATAATATTTTATTAATTAAATACATTTTTTGCTTATGATGTTAATACTTTTTTTTTTTTCCATATGTCATAGCATTGGCCGGGACGCGAACCCACACCCATCTGCAACCAACTACTTGCTTGCAATGCGGGTGCGATGACCTCTCAGCTAACAACGCTGATATCTCATTAATTTTCTAAAATATCAATTTTTATCCAAAATAGTGAAAATCATTTTCAAAATCTCATAGATCTGAAGGTTTGATGAAAAAATATTGTAATAATTCTTTTTGAAGCTTAATGTCTCTGCCATATTTTTCTAATTCAATGCTTTCAAATTTTCTCTTTCAAAAGAACTTTATTACTATGAATATTTACATTAGAGAGAGTCAAAAGGGAAAGAAATACTTTGTTGGTAACTTCAGATAGAATGGTTAAGTGCCAAAATAGGGACTAAATTAGATGTAAAACTCGATCTTGGTCAATAGGGGTAGTGATGTACGAACAATATACAAGTTTCATTGATACTGTATGGATTTGTAACATGAATAAGGGTCGTGAAGCGTGGGTTGTTACAGCATTGGTTAGTTCCTTCATATGGTTGGTTTTAGATGGGGTTGTAATCAGTGTGGCTTAGATCAGTGATTGCTCTGTTCAATTTGTCAAAAGGATGTCTTTTCCCATATATCAGCTGCGAGATGGGGCTCGGCTGTCCGCTTGTTTTTTTTTCTTAATTCCATATATTCTTAAAATCCTTCTTATGATTCTTCCAATGAAAAGTTTTAATATATATATATTCCTTTTGGGCAAATTAGATTTATTACATTATATACCCATGCACACACACACACATATATATATATATGATCAAAGATATACTTCTCCACATCTGAGTAGTAGTGTAAATTTAAAATAGTTTTCATTCAGAGTAAAATAGAACAAATCATTGTCTTACAAATATTTCATTTCCAGTACAAGTATTTTTAAATTATGTAAATGAATGGAACTAAGAATAGTAATTTATATGATTGACTATATACATGTTTATTAATAAAAATGTTAATTTTTAAATTACTATAGATGAAGTATTTTAATAAAAGAAAAAAAAAACATTTATTATGATATCATTATTAATAGAAAAAAATATCAATTAACATTATAGATAATTACATGAAAAATTTTAGCCTAAAATAAATCAAACGTGAACTTACTATAATAGTAGAAAAAAATATTAAAAGTCTACAGTAGTGGAGAAAATAGTATAATAGAAAATGACGCTTAAAATATCTACAATTGCATGAAAAATATACAGTAGTAAAAGAATGCATCCAAAGTCTATAATAGTCATAAAAAAGAGACAAAATAGTAGAAGAAAGTATTAAAAGGTCTACAATTATGAACAAAAGAAATAAAGTAATAAAAAATCTAAAATATGTAAAAAGATAAATCCATGGTCAGGGGTTTGGGGGGGAGGGTCCTGACAGAGATATTTTAAGTGCTGGCTCTAACTAAGCATT
This sequence comes from Epiperipatus broadwayi, assembly GCA_028023455.1. Lineage (NCBI taxonomy): Eukaryota > Metazoa > Onychophora > Udeonychophora > Euonychophora > Peripatidae > Epiperipatus > Epiperipatus broadwayi. The sequence goes on along the minus strand of JAQFVV010006202.1, from coordinate 1,506,288 downwards.
TATCACAAAGCTTGTTGAGGAATTGGAAATCCTCATTGTTTATAACTTACAAACTTAAGAGATAAGGTCATGATCTATGACTCATATTTTGACAATTAAAGTGGTTGTTTTTTTTATTTTATTATAGTTTTGAATGAAAGACATTGATTAGATACAAAAATATTTTAAAATTAAGTATTATTCAAAAACAAGTCATGCTTTATTATTAGTATATAATGGGTTATAATGAAAACCTTCGTGGACATCTTTTATTAAGTTGATATATTGAAAAGCTGTTATTCAATAGCTAAGCTGTTTTATGCTATAATTGATAATATTTAGATTTTTGATAATTTGATATATTCAGTAGAATTTGTAGTAACAAATTAAAAAAATCATGCTACCACATATTGAAATATACAAATAATGAACATATTGAAAAAATGTTTTTAAGAAATATTAAATCTTTTAAAGAATAGAATTTGCTTGAAATGATTTAAGTAAGATGAATAGTTTATTTAGAGAGGAACAATGACATCTGTACCATTAAAAACACAGCCACTCCCAAAATATATGTACTAAATCCATCAAAAATGTTAAATTATGAGTTAATGAGCAATATATATGGATATTTTAGATCTAGTTATTATGTGATTATCTATATCAAATCTATCATTAGTAATGAAAATTGCATCTTCATAAATTAAATTTATTCTCAAGAAAAATGAAGTCTTATTAAACAAAATATTTTACAGAAAGAATTCCTACAAACTAACATGTTAATAATGACAAATTCATCTAACTATTGTAAAAACAAAAGTAAAAGGCAAAAGAGAATAAAATGATATTTAAACAAAAACTTATTTATAATAACTCAGTTTAATAAGTCTTCCAACTGCAAACAATGAATGTTAGTTATTCTGCATATAATATTTAAATCAGTTCTTTTTCAATCTTAGATTCAGTAATTATTCACAATAGAATAGTTAAATTGTTGTGTTGGGCTGAATTGCAAGTTTCAGACCTAAACCAACAGTAGTAATATAAAATATATGAACACTTACAAAGTTAATATGTATAATGTATTAGAATAAATATACATACATGTTACACCATTAATAAATACAATTTTATGTATAACTTGGTCAATAATGAGCTGGTCATGCCTGAATGTCAGAACTCACTTCCAGCTGTATATATTAGTAGCCCTCGGGAGTTCTAATCAAGTCTCTTTGGCTGTACTGGGCAGCTTGCTTTGAGTAGACTGTAGTCATAGCAGCTTCCAGTCCTATCATGGACATGCCTCACTGCGTATACATATTGGCAATGACTATAGTAGAAACGCCTTCACAGTTGAAAGTGGTTTCATTTGAGAGCACATCCAGTCATTCAGATTAGACAGATGTTCTTTCTCTCTCTCTGGCTTGCCTCCAAAAAGGTTGACTATTTATTGCTAGATTCCCTACCTTACTGGCAGCAATCGGATTCAGAGAGCATCATTACCTAATGGCCCATACTAACCAATGGTAGTATTTTATACATATGTTTACACATTAGTCATACTTATGTTCTACCCTTTGGATATATTTATACATTAGTTATTCACATGTTTACATGTTAGTTGATGCCAATGAGTTCTCAATCTGATTAGATAAGGGAGAAATCTTGACTAGTTCACTTCTGAAGGCGAGGTCAGATATGATACATATTATGAATTATTTTTAATGTTATGAATGAATACTAATTCAGTAATTTAATATAGATGGTCTATTTCTTGATTTATTTTTTATAATTCAGAGATTAATATTGATTTTTCTTTTTGTTCATATTTGTAATTCAAATTTGCATATGTTTGTTTGTCTGCATAATAAAATGGTCTTCTTCCCAACCTAAAGTTGAATGCATTTTCAATGAAGTTCACTTATGATTATGTTGAACTTTACCAAAAGTGTACTGAAGTTGAGCTTGTAAAGAAGAAACCACTTCATTAAGCAAACGAAAAAACATATGCAAATTTGAATTCAGAAATAAATAGATCAGTTTTAATAATTTATTTATTTTTTTACAAATATTGTAATTCTTGGGGAATTGTTTTGGAGCTATTTATTTAATTTTTTAATCTTATGATGGATGGAGTTCGAAAATCAATATATTGGAGAAACAGGAATTTCAGTAGCCCAAGACTCAAACAACACAAGTATGATTGAAAAAAAACAATATCCATACAAAAGAAACTGGATATATTTTAAAAGTAAAACATCAAATTAATTTATAAAACAAATAAAATAGGCATTGTTTATTTTTTAAAAACCCCATATTAAAAATAAATCTAAAGATAAAAAATTATTAATGAGTAATTAATATAAAATCTGAAAGATTAATTTTAATTAAAATATAATTTTAAAAGTAAAAAAAATAATGTTTATATATATATATATAATTATTTACAAAGCTGTGTGAGAGAAAGGCTAAAATATAGACACCTAATTGGTATGCTCTTAAAAACGCTCAAATGAATACTTTCAAAGTAAATATAAATTTATTTATTAATATGCTATATTACTTTGAATATAAACCACTCCCAAATTTAAATCGCAGTAGGATTTTAAGCCCAAAAAAATTGGAAAAAAATTAACCCCCAAATTTAAGATGCATATATGTACTTAAATAGGAAACTAATATAAAACAATAAACTCACTTAATTTATTGTGAATCTTCTTCAGATATATGGTACTTTCATTTTATACATCTTCATTTACAGAACTTGAATTCTCAATTTTCACTATCCTATCAAGTACATCATCTTCAGGCCATTTAAAGTGCAGCTGAACATTATAATTTCTTTGTCAATTTGCTTTCAAGTAAAAGTACATTTTTTGATTAATATATAAATCATTCTTCTAAATTAATTTATATTTTTACAATTATTTTTTGAAAAAATTAAAAATGTGTGAAAAAAAAAAAAAAAGATTCTAAAACATTTGTTTTCACTTTGAAATTTAAAACAAAAGCATCGGAATTGTCAATATCGGCAAAATAATGTTAAAAGATTCTAGAACATTTGTTTTCACGTTAAAAATCAAAGGAAGCTATCGAAACTGTTAAAATTTTGACAGCCCTCTCATGGTAAGAACAACAATCAGCACATTGGAAGGCAGGCTCTTATAATTATTATTATATTAATTTGTTAGTTGTAAAACTATTCTAAAGTTTTTTGATAAAGTTTCCTTGATAAAGTAATGGTAAACTCAGCAAAATAATATTAAAAATAGCAGTGAGAGAGAGAGAGTTAAAGCCGCATACAAAATTAATCCCAAAAATATTGATTAAAAAAATTTATCATGCTATTCTACACAGAAATGATCGTAATAGTGTGAGCATGTATAGTATAAAGCAAAGATCCACAGAAATAAGATGTTAAAATTTTTCATTTTGAATTTAGGCCACATCTCTATTTTAGGGATCCAAAATTTAGGGGGAAATGTGGCTAATATTTAAAGTAATATGCTAATTAGAATTATAATAAAAAAAGTAATAAAATATATAGCATATAGTCATATTATTATATAAAAATAAATCATATGATAGTAAAATCATATTTTATATTTAAAATATTTAAATGGCACAATTATAAGAAACATGTAGGAATGTAAAACTGATTATAGAAGTATTAGTTACTAATTATATATATATATAATTTTTAATTTTCACTGGCACCAAAAATGCTTACAGTCAAATATTTATAGCCAAGTAATAAAGCAGAAAGAAGAAAAAATTTTCCACCTTGCCGAAAATACTCACATATGTATGCAAAAATATATACTTATGAAGAGAAATAATGCATAATATTAGCTGAAATCTCTATAAAATATTTTAAACACCCCACAGCTATATTATTTCAACCACACTCCTTTTAAATAAAAAAAATCTTGAATTTTTCAGCCCATTCAAAAGAAATTTTTCTTGAATGATATATTAAAATTTAAACTAATTTAAACAAGGATTATGAAAATCAGTCAGCAAAGATCTTAATGTGCAAACAAATATATGTTTAATTTTAGATATAATTATAAAGATTATACAATAGTCATTTTTACTCCCCAAACTAGCATAATAAAGAGAAACAATGCATAACACTAACTAAAATCTCTATAAAATATTTTAAATGCCCCAAAATTATATTATAAATAACTATATAGGGGAGATTTATGACCTCATGCATAACATTAAATATGTGAATAAAATACTTTTAATAGCAAAATAAATATGGTCTTCAGAAGTACAACCACAGACCTTTGTTTATTTTTTTTCCCAGTTTTTCCATGAAATAATATGAAAAATAAATACATGAGAATTTTATATTTTATCTTGCAGTTTTTGAACAATAAAATTAACAATCAGTAAATTAATAGGGAAATTTGTGACCTCAAGACCCCATCAAATATTTGTTCTCAATGTTGGTTTTTGGAAGTATAATCACAAATCTTTGTTTATTTTTTATTTTTTCCATATGTCATAGCACCGGCCGGGACGCGAACCCACGACTACATGTTTGCAAGTCGGTTGCGATGACCTCTCGGCTAAGAAAGCTTGACCTTTGTTTATTTTTTCAATATTTTTTACTAAATAATACAAAAAAATAAAAGGGAAAAAACACATTTGTAAATAGTATTTATTAAGTTGTAGTTGATTAAATTTTTTTGTTCTTTTTAACTTTGTACCATTTTTTTTCAACGTAAAAAAAATATAGTAGCATAATAGGAGTAATCTGGACGATTTTACTGAAGCCAGTAACGTTACATTTAACTTAATAATACATATACTTCCTGTTCAATCGACTGAAAGATAAAGTACAAAATTTGTTAATTAAATTTTTCTTTTTCTTGTTTCCTTGTATTATTTGCACTTTATAACTTTTATCTTCATATTTGTTGATTTTAATGTACTGCAAATATATGAGTAAAAATATGTGTAACAGATGAAATACACAGGCTTATATATACCTGTGTCTATATATGTAATAGACAGGGTATGAGCACAGACTTTCACATGACTCACCACTCTCCACACTATCTCATAACACTGATGCACCCGAACACACATATGCCGAAAAGATAAATAATCACCAATATACGTATTTCATGCTAAACCAGCAATCATCAGTTGGTCCAGATTACCATCTCCACACATATATGCTACAAGTGCTCAGATATATATTAAGATTACAGCAATATGAACAATAAATATTATATATATTTAAGTATAAAATTGTCACATATTTGTTGTTTGTATTATTATTTAATACCATACATATTTTGCAACATATTTACTGTTATATTTATCACTTAGTATGTCAGTAGTGGTTTGGTGGCTCTGCTCTGTGTGGAAAAAAGTCCAGAGAGCATAGTTATTATAAAGGTATTTCTCTCTCTCTCTTTTTTTAAAAAAATTTAATGAAGTGAAAATAGACAAAACAAACTAGACCAGAAATATCTAATATTTTGATTACTATAAAAAATCTTGTTCAGCATAAGAATAAGTTTAATCTACAGAACATATTGTAAATATATATTCAATAGATATTAAAATTAATAGTTACAATACTACTAATGTCTAATATTTACATTTAAGTGAGAAAAATATATAAATGTTTATTGATTACTATTACTTTGTAAAGTATAAAATAGTGATTACAATATATGTATTTATACATACATATATAAATTTAGTATTTAGAGGTATAAAATATATAATTATTAGAATGATTAATTAATATTTGTATTTAGTATTTATTTGTCTCTAGTAGCATATAAGTGATTTAAAGTCATAAAGTTATAATGGGGGATAATATATATTAAATAGTATTGCAGCTGTATAAGAAAATTTTCTTGCTTTTTCTCCCCCAACCAAAAAAAAAAACAACAAAAAAAAAACAAGAATCTAAAAAATTCACATTTAACTTTAAAATTAGATGCTGTATTATCAAAATGAATCTTTAGAAAGTGAAATTTTAAATAAAAATATAATTAATTGATTCATATTAATGCTGTTATTGATTGGTTTACATATTTTTACTCAGATTGTTTTTGAAATTGTATATTAAAAGCACTCCTAAAAATGTTGAGTTAGTCAAGCATTGTTGGCCGAGTGCCTTACAAGCAGTTGTCCGGGGTTCGTGGGTTCGCTTCCTGGCCAATGCTTTGACACATGGAAAAAAAAATGTTGAGTTTACCATTCTTTATATTGAACAAATTAATAGATTAATTATTTTTATTTTCGACAAAAAATTATTTTATTTTACATAGGCAGGGCAGAAAATGTTTGTTTACTATTAGATTTAAATGATTAGTTTTAATTATTATAACATTCTTAGTATATAATTAAATAGAAAGGATTTCACCTTTTCACATATGTTCTGTAATAATTTATATAAGATCAACAATGCTGTGTTGAGTACAGGGTAACTTTCAAACCTAAATATAAGATAGAGACTTTATAAAAATAAGAGCGGCCATCTTATCTTTAACCTAAATGTAGCATAATTGAGCTTATATAAATTATTATGGCATGTATGTGAAAAGAGGAAATCCTTTATATTTAATTATATACATCCTAGGTGTTTGATAAATAAATTTAAGGATTAATAGTTTCTACTAATTCTTAAAATTGACTCATAGTAAATCAAAAGATATGCATATGTCAATATATGAAAGAAAATAATGGATGTAAAAGTGAGCAGAGTAACAACACCTTTACTTTCTCAAACCAAAATGCTTCAGATTGGCCTATATAAAATTAGAATTTGGGTTAAAGATAAGACAGCCTCGCTTATCTTTATAAAATCTCTACCTTGTGTTTGGGTTTGAGAGTTTCACTTCACTGAAACACAACACCATTGAGTTTATGTAAATTATTACAGCGCATATGTGAAAAGATGAAATCTTTTCTATTTAATTACTATGCACTTGATAAATAAATTTAAGAATTACATTCTTAATATAGTAAAATATGGTAAAAATAGAATGAAAGATCTAAACATTTGTCTTATCTTGCATCAAAGAGGAAATCTTGTGAGCATAAATCTAATATTTTACATCTCAAAAGCATATTTCTGAGAAAATGTCACCTTAATTTATATTTTTTAAAGTTGACATTTATTTTGACGGAATGTTTCATTTAAAAAAAATATATAATTAAAAATGCCTAATTACAGGTGAAACTGATTTTTTTTTGGTTTTAATTCATGTGTGGACTGCTTTCTTCTCTTTTGATAATTAATATCTTTTTAAAAAAAATATTTTTGTATTTTATTTTAAGAAGATATATATATATGTAATGAGAAAAAAAAATTAAGTAAGAAAATAATTTACATATTTAAAAAAAACTGAAATATTTTAAAATTAACATATATATTGCTAAAATAATATTGGAAATGTACTAAGAAATAGTTAATATATATATAGATTAAAACTAGAGAGAATTTGCAAATTTATTTAAGAAATTATATTTATTGTTAAATCTATATAATATATATTAGGATCTCATCAAGAATATTTACTACCTGGAACAAACAGTAAATTATTCCATTACTTTCAGAAGTTAGACAGTTTGACAAAAATCAACCAACTTTAAAATATTATTTGTTGTCACTTTTTAATTAACACAAAAAATTAATATGAAAATAAAATATGGAGAATTAATAAAAGTAAGAAATTATAAATGATCTGCCACAAAACCAATACAACTTTATTTATCTGGGAATGTCTGCCTATATATATATATATATATATATATATATATATGTATATGTATATATATATATATATATATATATATATATATAACTTTACATGTACACATTCTTGTTGCCATGGCATTGATTTACTGGAATATTTATTGGTTTAAAGTTAAGTAAGGGGACTGTGGTGATATAATTTATATCATTTTATAATTTAATTATATGTTTGGTAACTTATTTACACATACAATATGCACACATATATATTTAGAAAGTTCTTATTTATTGTTTCATTAATTCAAAGTGAAATGATGTCTTTGCCATTGAGAAGTATGTAATAAGTATTTGCTTATTTGCAGCATATTGAATGCCCAAACTGAAAGAAAAAAGTGTAAAGTGATTTAAAAATATAGTAATCATTTTGTTTCAATGTAGGTCTGATGATAATAGATGCTGCATTTTAATTTTATTTGTGTGGTACTGCTTTATAATATAATATAATTAGCAATAATAATAGTCATAGCATATATATAAATTTAGGAATTAATTAAAGGTATAATCATTTTAATAATGTCATTTTAAAATCATACCAACAAATATATTTTCAGAGTGACTATATTGTTCCATCTGCATTCACCACAGTTTTGCACAATCATGATTAAGTAGTTGTAGAACTTGTTCAAAATTTTCACTGCTTTATCAAATGAAAACACCATGGATTAGAAGTTCATAAAATATACATTTTACAATGTGAAGCTTTGCAAAAAATGTACACATAAAAGTATGTGAGAATGATTTCAAAATATTATGTACCGTGCAATAGCCATTTTCTGTTAAAATATGAGAAGATAGAACTTGATGTCATAAATTCTCATGCATATAACACTTTAGTATCATTGTATTTATTGCCCTGTTGTAATTTATCTTTTTTATTTTGTCATTTTGGTTTTATTATTATATTAAAAAAAATTATGCTTAAAATTTAAATGTAATCAAAAAAGAGAAAAAGATTGCTAATCATTATTATATTAAGTATTTGTGTTAATTATTAATGCACATTTTCTGTACTTATATGATAACAGCAACAGTTTCCAAACTTTAAAAAATGAAAAAATACGGTATTTATAGCTTAAAGGTTTTTGTCAAGCATTGGTGGCCTAGTGGTTAGTGTTGCTGCTTCCAAACAGGTGGTCCGGATTCGCTTCCCGTCAACGGTTTGACATATGAATATTATAGCTTAAAGGTTTTTTTTGTCTCATCTTAAAAGATAAAGTGTTAGATAAATTTTCTCCCTGCTTAGAAAGTTTTAATTTACTATGTGAGTTTATAGGTCTAAATTTTATTATTGTGATTTTAAATAACTAATGTTAATTAATTAAGTAGGCATTTCAAAATAAGATTTATTATTTTAATTATTAGCAAGAAAAATTATAAATTATAATATAAAATATATATTTATATAGTACAATAATATACATAGGATATAAAAACCTATGTCATGTAAAGTAATAATTAAGATCAAATATGACATACAAAGGCCCTAGGTCTACAGATTTATTCTTCATATTAGACAATACTTCTATTGGATATATCTCTAAAGTAATCCATTTTAGGAATTGGAGTTTTCTAAATAATTCTATTTTCATTTTTATATTAGCCTATTTGATTAGTGTTTGTTTATTTTTACTTCTGAAGTAACTATTGTATTTTAAAATTTAATTATCATTTATAATTAAACTTTCAGTATTGATTTTGAGTGCACTCATGTTCATTTTGAAATCTAAAGACCACCCAAAATTACCGCTAACCCATCCAAGCAATAAATGAAATTGAATAATTTACACATGGTCACAATATGACAATTCATTACAAAATCACAATTAATATCAATAATTAAAAAATTAAAGCACAAATTTCATGCAACTATGCTTGATCAAATCACATGATTAAAATATAAAAAATAGGAGTAACGAATAAATTTTGAAATACTAAAAGCTTATAATTTTTAAAATACAAATTTAAAATGCTTAAGCAGAAAAAATAAAGGTAAAAAAATAATGGACACATATATTAATTAAAAAAAAACCACATGTTCAATAAATGTAAAATTGATCAAACCATGCTTATAATTTCAAAATACTAAAAGCTTTTAAAATATGAATTTTATTACAATATAGATCTATAACCACATGTTGAAATAATGTAAATGTTGAATATACATAGAAACAACTTCTGAAGCATATTAATTCTACAATTAATAATAAATCACGTTTTATCTTAACATTAGTTGAAAGAATAATTGTCTAAAGTAAAGAATATTAATTTTACAACTAATAAAAAATTAATAAATCAGATTTTTTCTTACCAAAGCCAGTAATGTTATGTGCTTAATTTCTCACATGTTATTTGCTGGTAGATGAATAAAAATCTAAATGAGAAAGATTTATTCATTAAATTTCTCAAAGGTGATAATGCTATCTACCAATGGTGGAAAGGTTAGTGTTTATCTTATTAAAAATCCAATAGCTGTTTTACATTTGAAATAATCAACACATTTTTATTAAAATTTGTAAATATTTTTTTAAACATGTTTCTGCATTTATTTGTTAATGGCAAAAGTCACTTTGATATTAATAAATAAAAGATTTTGTAACTGGATATATAGATTTGTATCAATTTCAAGAGCCCATAAGGAACTCATGTAGTCAAGTGTAAATCCATTATCCGTATCAACTGATCAAATGTGAACAATGCTATTTTTTCTTATCTTCATTTTTTCCTCTATCTACATGAAACAAAGGATGCATGCAATATCAAAGTTTCTTTCTGGTAAGAAAAAATCCTATTAATTTGTGAAATTAATATGCTTTATTTCATATGATTATGGACATGTAATATAATTTGTATTTTAGAATGTATAACTTTTAGTTTTTTGAAATTATAAGCTTGGTTTGATCAATTTTATGTTATTTGAACATGTGGTTAAAGGCATATATTGTAATAAAATTTATATTTTAGAAGTTATAAGCTTTTAGTATTTCAAAATTCTAAGTTTGGTTTCTGCATTTTTTGAGAACATCCTCCCTCCCCACATACTTCGGCATTTTGTGCTGTCATTGTTATAATAACATTTGTATTTTAGAAGTTAAGCTTTTAATATTTAGACTGTGCTCATCACTATTTTGAATTCTAAGGACTGCCCCAAATCACTGCTGACATATCCAAGTGACCCCATGTGGTTTATTCAATGTCATTTATTGCTTGGATGTGTTAGTGGTGGTTTAGGGTGGTCCTTAGAATTCAAAATAGCAATGAGTGCACTCTAAACCTGCATCAGACATTCTCTACAAAGGGGGATTTTTTTTTAAAAAATTACTCATTACAATCTTTATCCAAAAGGCTATTTTTAATTAAGATAGTAATTCTCTTTCTATTAATAATTTATCTAAGTTTGAATCTGTATTAAATTAAATGAATTTGAACTGAGCTTTTTTTTTCTTTTTAAGAATAAGAAACATCAGTTGAAAGGAAATTCTAAATTTCAAGTTAAAAAAATTCATGTAAAATGCATACTTTGAATAAAAATATAATAAAAGTTTATCTAGGTAAAACAATCTGGTTGTTGAAGGAATTAAATTCCAAAATACATTTTAATATGAATTATAAACCATATTTTTTATTATTTTAATATGATTGGGATTTTTTCTTGCATGAAAAAAAAAAGGGCAGAAAGTCAGATTTAATTTTTAAAAATGAAAATCTGAAAAATGATATCAAATATTTATTGCTGCTGATTTAGGAATTTAATAGAAAAAAACACCATTCATTTTGCTAAGGAAAAGGATTATCTTTAAAAGATAGTATTCTTTAAAATTTTATTTCTTATGTGTCATAGCATCAGCGGGAAGCGAACCCGCTAACCTGGGACAATTGCTTGTAAAGCAGCTTTCGCTGACCTCTCGACCACCAATGCTCGACTAGTATTCTTTTAAATTTATGACCAAAATATAGCAAAATTACAAGGAGAAAAAAAAAATAAGATAACTTAAATTAATTTTTTTAAACAGTGTGTGAACAGAGAAACTGCATATTAACAATTTTCATTTTAATTTATAACCTTATTTATTTTACATAAAATTTTAATTTTGTTCTTATTTGGTCAATTTTCTATGTTTTTAAATAAATATCTATATATTATAATAAAATATACATTATATACTAGTAATTTATTGTTAATATATAAAAGCAAATACAACCCTTCTACTATGCTATAGATTCAATTAACTAATGTTATCAATATTTTTTAATGGAAATTTAATTAAATTCAATTTTCATATTATTTCTTGAAGACAATCAAGTGTGAAGGATGAATAATTTTTTTATAAACTTTATTTCTAGTCATTAAAAGACAATATTTCTTACTGCTGAAAAGAATAAACTTGTAAAATTTTATTGCTAATTCTATTTTTGTTTAACAAATTAATAAACCTGTTTTATCTACCGAAAGCAGATCAAAACTACATTTAAAATTTTTATTTTCTAAAATAGATTTTAAAGATTTTTTTATATTTTAAAACATATACAGTTAAATGCATGAACATTTTATATCTTTAAAAAAAATTTAAGAAGATATATATAAACATAACAAATAGAGGCTGCAATCTGGTGGCTACAAATTTGAAAGTTATTTATTATAGTTCAGCCTTATGCAATTATGCGTTTAGGACAGCCATTCATCTAGTTTTCAATACATCCATTTATTTATCCATCTATATGGATGAATTGATAGATGGATTGATATTTAGATAGATAAGTGGATGAATGGTTGATAGGCTGGGTGGACAAGTAGATGGACGATGGATGGATGGACAGGTAGATAGATAGATGGGAGGTAGATTGCTATGCAGTTCATCATGGTATTTTTTGAAATTAAGATGAAGAATGGAAACCTTTTGTATTAACAAAATCTTAGTTTTCTTTTTTAAAGTTCTACAAAGAACTTATGCTATGTCCTGAGGGTATTATTATATTACTATCAGTCAAGAGAACCTCAGTAACTTTTAAATAAATTTACTTACAACTTTATGATAAAATACATTTATTTAATATCAATAATAAAATAGGGAAAGAATAAAAACTATAAAACAATTAGAAATTTCATTAGAAATCTCTGCAGTCTATTAATAAATTTCTGCAGGTATCAGTTTCTGCACATACTCAATAGATAAATATATTATATTGCAATGCATCTTAATTGAAGAAAGCTCTTCACACATCCATTTGGGTATAACTACAATATATATATTTGGAACAGCAATTTATAAACTTCAGTAGTTATTATATTATCAGATCACCATGCAGACAATTTGTTGCTATTGTAATAAGCAAATTACACTTCTCACAGTTCATTATACTTCTTTACACCTTCATACCACTTTATTACACTATCTTAGCAGTTTTTATACAAAAGTCCATTTATGCCTAATTGTTTTTCATTTGCATACTTTATATGATTAGCATATGCATATTTTCTGGAATAATTAATAATAATGAGATAATTTATGCACTGTCTGCATGTATTTAGGTAGTAAAATAATAGTCTTTATTTACATTTAATATACAGGTACAGGGAGTCCAACTTTTAGAACTATTTATTTGTATATTAGATGAAAAAAAGTAAACATAATCAGAGATAATAATAATAATGTGAAGAACCATTTCTGGAAGAAGTATCAGAATTCTCCTTTCATCATGCCCTCCAAAATTTCTCTTCTCAGAAATATATATTTATTTTCACAAAATGAAGTATATTCAGATGAATACTATCCAAACGTGGTCTGCACTTGTAACCAGAAATACACCATCCTCAATAAAACTCCTGTCTTATGGATGACACTTATAAAAAAAATTATTTTAACATCACAATCAAATCATGATCACAGCAGATTTATAACATTAAAGAAAACATACCATTCTATTTTAGAGCAACTTAAAGAATTCATAGCAACAAAAAAAAGATAAGTATACTTAAACAAGCCACATACCTTAACCAGAAATTATATCAGATGGACATTAGGTCATTCTCTTCAGGTTGAGTATCATCCATCATTAAAATACAATCAGATACCATTTGTGATTTCATTCTGGAGCAAATATTCACACACTTTAGAGTCAAGCTTAAAAAAAATCATTCCCTAAATCAGTCACAACTTTCATATGGTATACCAGAAGAAGAAATTAAATTTATGTCTAATGACTTTATACAAAAAACAGAATCAATGCCAGATTCGTGCCATCCTGAAATGGATGGGAACCCTAAGTTTATATATGTACATCTTAATAAATTTACAGATCAATACATGTCTAACCTCATCAATTTTCTATCTAAAGCCATATAGAGAATACTATGACTCATCAAATATCTCTTGTAAATTTACGAAAAAAAAAAATCCATAATAAACTTATGTCCAATTCCAATGTCTCCCGGTGGCCATCAAAATAATAGAATCAGTAATCAAAGACAAAAAAGAGCCCTATATTATCCCAAAATTATCAAAAATGCAAATTTCCAAAAAAAAGAATCATCAACTGGTCAGGCTGCATTTCTATTCAAAAGAACTATACAAACAGAAAGAAACAACCAAAAATACAGTTCAATCGTTATTCAGCTAGACATAAAAGCAGCCTTTGACACGATGCCAATAAATACTCTTCTTAAAATTTTAAAACAAAATAAAAGTATCAAAAGCCTATTTATAGCTACTTGCTAATCTATTATTAAACCATGAAATATTTATTATTCTAAATGGCAAAACCTCCCTCCCAATTATACCCCATCAATCCATTTTACAAGGATCCCCTCTTAATGTCTTGCTATTCACCCTCTAATTAATAACATAGAAAATGAAATACTTGGAATTTATATACCCTGTCTAAACACCAACATTTCATATATAGCTTACATAGATGATCTCTCAATATTTTTGCCATTCAAAAACACATTCCCAAATTTTTAAAAATTCTTTCAGATTATACAAACAAATAAAATTTAACATTCAACATGGTAAAATCTTGTGCCTGGCACTATTATACTGGCAGTAACATAACAAAACATTTTAAAGGCAAACAATCCATTCCTTGGATTTCATTTTTACCTACATTGTTCACTAATGTGGTTACTTATACAAAAATAAAATAAAAATTATAGACAATTCACTAACAAAATCCTATCTATCACTTTATACTAAGATATCACTTTTCATTATGTTGATCACAACAAAAATCGTATACGTACCCCAACAATACTTTATACCAAAGCTTTTTCTAATTAAATAGACTCATTTTTCAAGAAACTCTTGTGGGGAAAAAAGATAATCTCAATAGCCAAAATATCTCAAAAATTCACTCACAAAATGAGTCTAGGGCTTTACTCAATTCACACTATCAGAATCTAAAAAACAATTTAATGTCTGCATGTGCAAAAAAAATACCATATCTACAAACAGTCTGTAAAATTACTTATACAGATAAACCAAAATTTGGCTTTCAAACCCCCTCAAAATAAATTCAAGTACTGGGGAATTTATTCATTTTAATACCCTATACAAGACTATGATAAAACTGCACTCAACATCACCAACAAACAACTTTGCTGTAAATTCAAATTCTGGTCACTTGAACCGAAATATGATTTTTTACTTAAAATTAATCTTGATTCACTACCCACACAACACTTTCTAAAATGTAGAAGAAACTGCCAAAATGTAGACTAGCTATACACCCTTTATAAAAAAGATTCAGAAGCACAGGATCGTCTTTTTTTTCATGCCAAGGTCATAATAATATTCATTCAATAATAAGCACACTCTTCAAACATTAAAAAAATAGCCTATTTGACTCATACAAGTCTTTTCGGAAATTAGGATCAGTGTATTTATCTTTCATACCTTATGGTATACAAGATGTAAATTCATATATAATAATAACCCAAGATAGCACCCTAACACATTCAAAAATACACTGGATAGTATATGTCAAAAAGACAGGAATAACAAGCCAAAAACTTTCATTGACCTTGGTCTCAATTGTAGTTACCTTCAAGCCTACAAAAAGGAAATCAACACTCAAGATTAATAAATCTGAAATGAAAAGCAAAAGCTAAAAGGCTCCACTGTGATACCTCCGGTGGAAAACAGCTCATCCAATGGTGAAGTTTTGCTTGCTTTCAAAGCATGCTATTTGTATTCTTAACAATGACTAATAATAAGTAGACAAAAGAAATAATGTAACCTTTTTTACTTTGTTGAATAAAGTCATTTGAAAGATAAAAAAGAAGTAAACAATGCTAAGCACTCTCACACATGAAATTAAAAAAAAAATTTTTTTTCTTAGATTTATTAATATATCAAAAATAAATTATTTCTATTTCCTTTTAGACTTGTATTTTAATGAATTAAATTTTGTAAATTTTATTTAATGTAAACAAAATATGTTACACATTATTTTTATATCTGTTGACATCTGATTATTTAATATAATCTTTTTCAGTGTCAGTGGGGCATAAAATACATATTTTATTCATATTAGCTAAAATTATTTAGAGAGTTTAGTTCAGTAAAAAAAAAATCAAAATGAAAAGAATCAAAAATTTTAGAAATAAAAAAGAAAAACAAACACTGTTTGAAATTACATAACAAAATTTATTCTATAATTTTAGATGTTTGTCTGAAAGTTTCTTGCGATGGCATTTTATTTGCAATTATTTATTAGGCTATTTTCGTCATCTAATTAATTGTTAAATATTTTTAGATAAAGTTAAACTTTATTTTTATTCTAAATATATTCAACTATCAGTAAATAGCATACAGGTTATATAGAAGTCTATACTAACGTGGATTATTATCAACAGTTGAATGCTATTAAAGTGAAAATAGTTAGACTTAGGTTTTCAACTTGGGGCACACGTAAGGGGTATGGGAAACTTGTTCTAGGAATACAGTAAATAGCTGGTAAATAAAGTATATTACGCTATTAATATATTCCAAAAATAATTATATTATCAACATTTTCTGTCTATTCCATTTTTGGTACTGTCTGACAGCCACACTAACAATATTTCAGGTCTTTTTTCGGACATAGGTTGCTTAGACTTTTTTCTCATTGCTGAGTCCGATAACTCGAAATGCCCCATTAAGATTTATTTACCGAATAAAGCTTTCATGAAAACTTAATTACTATTTATTTCTTATTATAATGAATAGGTGGTATCAATAATTTACTAAAAGCCAAGGACGTATTGGAACCAAAGAGGTTGGAAATCCCTGATCTAGATGATGGAAATAGTCTAACCTATAACTATGAATATAATTGTGGATGTTCTGTCTTATGAACTTCTGAGAGATAAACCATTCAATTAAATTGCCTTGCTTTGTTTGATACAGTTAGTAGTAGAGGCAGACGTTGGAACTCAAGGCCATGAATTATGGCCCAAGGCTGTCACTTCCGGTGCTCGCATTTTCTCTGAAATCATGAGCAATAAACTATTCGATCATTTATTTATTATTGAAAATAAAATAAAAAACCAGAAATCAAACTGTAGTATATATATAAAATTACTATTATATATTTAAGTCATTGAAATAATAATAAAATTAAGATGTTTAAAACTTATTTGAATTTAAATTGGTTTTCTTCCATTATAATTTTTTTATTTACATATATCAAAAGAATATCTGAAGCTAATAATATATTCTTTTTTTTCTAACTTACCGTCAAGTTTGTTTAAATTAAGATAAGAGGATTTTTTAAAAATCTGAATCTAATTAGAATTCTTTTCTCCACCTTTCTTGGAGTTCTTTTTCATTACCATGAATAATTGGCTTTTTCTTCTTCTCATATATCTTTAATATTCTTCTGAAAAGAATTAATGAAAGCAAACAAAATTCTCATTAAAAAAACATAGAGATTCTTCTCATTCAGTTTCTTAGAATTATATGCATACATACAATTCTAATGCTATATGCGTTAATAGTTTTCTGTCATTTTTACATTATTTTTTAAACTTATTTGTGTAATGCACTCAATATAATCTATGGTATTTGCTCATATATGGATAGATGAATTAAACTCAATCATTACACTTCTTAGAATTTGCTGCCCACCCCAATGTGCACTTATGTCTGAATATATGTATATGTAATGAATGCTGCAATATTGCAAGGAAAAAGATATTTTATATGTTGTTTTTCTGAAGATCCATGATAATGACAATTTAGTGATATTTACATGTTGACTTCTTTTCATTATCTAATATTAAGTAAATGTCTTTAGGAAGAAAATCAACTTTATTTAAATTTTTCCAATACATTCAATTGTTAGTGAGAAAACAAAGGTATATAATACAACTTTTGAGTAATATTAGCACATTGCCTTCTTTAGATGTTACTTATCAATAACAATACTAGCATGAAAATTGAACCTGGACCTTTAGATTTGTGAATATTGAATTTAAGGTGATGCTACAACAAATTAGGATATTATGCCAAAAGCAACAGTCAGTAGAAATTTCATATATTTATCTACCTGATTTCTCCATTTTTTCCCAAGAACATAATTAATTAATATTTTCATTATGAATTATCATACTAGTTTGACAAATGGAGTTAATTACCCTGTTACGCAAGCAGTTCATTTGAATTTTCTTCTTTGTACTTTTGCTCTCTATCCAATATTTCTGTATTTTCCCTGTCAAATATAGGTTTATTAGTACACGCATAGTTTGCTACTTTTAGATACATCTGTTTTTCTTTTTTAATCATCAGTTTGTTTTTCAGCATGTTCGAATTTTTCATAATATGTTATGGCTTTGGAAAACTGATCCTATGTTGGCTATTTAAAGTTTCTTAAAAACAAAAACTAGTATGAAATGCCATGTAAATAAGGAAAAATGTATATGGATGAGACCAGTCCTCCCATTGAAAAGTGATTGAAGGAGCACCAATTGATGATTAGAAAAGAAAAATGGTAGACCACATGTTTTTTTTATTCAATTTTTCTAAAGACATTTAATATTTGATATTTTATATGCTTAAAATTGTATACAACCAATGCAGAAAATTAATATATCTAATATTTTTATTTTATTTTTATTAAATAATTATAGGGCAAATAAATTTATTGTTTTCAAACTTTCAACAGGATTTTTTTTACCTTGTAGAGTTATTGAAACAAATTTAATAACTATATATGAGCATAACACTCATTCTATAAATAATCAATTTCAGATAGATATAATTTTTTTAAAGAAATTATCTATTCTGGAATTTCATTAGATTTTTTACAAAGCAGATTATCCTTTGTTAAATGTAATGACATTTCACATATTTACATAAACAAATTGAGTGAACAACAGGGAAGTGTGATGATGACACTGCTATTTGCAATGTGTTTTAAATATTTGAATAAATATGTTATGTTGGATGATTTCCTACCATTATGCTAATGAATGCAAAATTATTATGAATATTATTTGTTATGAAGATCATATATAACTTCACACTTATAGATGGCTTTTCTAAATGGTACCTTAATGATAATATGTATATAAATATAGATAAATGCAGTGTTATGACCTATAAATCCAAAATTTAATATTTTACAAACCTATATAATGTGATCTGCAAAAATAATAAAATAATAGTACTTAATATATGTAATGGTTGATACTTTAATTTATATGCAGGAATACATTTGTTTAAGATTTTTTAATACTATTTGTATTGGAATATAATACTTGTATTCAATCAAATATTAAAAAAAAAATTATGCATATTTATTTCATCAAAGAGTTTATTTGCCAATCTTTATACTATTATTATAAACATTTTAATGAGATCGGAAAATTCTTTTCTGACTTAAATATTTATTCACACAATTCATATTTAAATGATTATACTTATATAATAACTATTTCTTTAAGAATTTTGTTTGGTGCTGAAATCATAATAAAATACTAAACTTTAATCATAAAATATCATTAAAAATTGGGAAAAAAGAGAACAAAGAATAAAATGTTTCTTTATCTCAATATTTAGTTATATATTTGTTCATTTTATTTTTAATAACATTATATACATTTTCCATATTAATTTTTAAAATATGCCTAATTAATAATCATTAAAAAGTAATGAACTGATTATTTTGGAATCTGCATGAATAGCAGAGATTATTAACACTGATTATTATGTCATGAACAAATTCTCTGTATAAATAAAAGTTATTAAAATAGATTTTAAAAATAAATTTATATATGTAATCTGTATCTATATATGTAAATTTATATTACATAAATAATATTTTGTTTAGTAAAAAGTTTTATAGAAAGTATATCATACCTCAAAATTGAATAATAATTCAATTTAACAGTATGAAAGAGAGAGACAGAGATTATATCTGTTTTTTTTTTTTTCATTTGTGAGCAACGACTAAATCAATAGTATGAAAAGAGGAAATATATATATATTATTCATTGTTATTAAACCAATAAGTTGCAAAAAAAGAGGGAAAGTATTTTTTCATTCATTAGCAGCAGAATGGATACTATTAATTATAAAATTATTAAATTCAGAGAATCCATTATTTTAAACACTACAGATAGAATACCATTAATTTGAATACTTATTCAAAAACTTACAATTTTCTAACAAAATTTTAAAAGTGATCTTAAATCTTCTACAATAAATAAATTATATTCTATTATATTTTAAAATGATTTATATTACTATTAATATAATAAATTTATACATTATACAGAAAGTATTTTTATATAAACAAAACTATAATTAATAAAATTAATATTTATTTACATTTTTAGTGGAATTTGAATTGATAGTGAGAAAATAAAAGGTCTCTTTTTTAAAAAAAAATTATAAATCCAAAAAATTCCAGAAAACAGATATTTTAGATTAATGTAGTTTTTACCTATATTAGAAATCAAAATATTTTTGACATAAAAATACTTTATAAATATGATCTTTAAAAGAAAATACCTTTTATATGTCACACCTATAAAAGTTAATAATTTTTTTTACTATGTAAAAATTGAGGTAAGCAAAAGTTGAGAATAGACTATTTACATAAACTGGAAATTAGAGTAAGTTACATTGATATGTAATATTTTATAAATTATTCAATTATTATTTGTAAAAAAGAAAGAGAATGGGGAGAAATTAAAAAAGGGAGAGAGAGTCTATCAAAATGAAATACTAGTTCACTTTCAAATAATTTTTTGATAAAGACTGTGAACGCATTGATGGTCGAGAGGTCAGTGACAGCTGCTTTACAAGCAGTTGTCCTGGGTTAGTGGGTTCGCCCAGCTGATGCTATGATGCATGAGAAAACAATTGTATTTTAAACATTATTGTTCTTAATTATGGATGCTATAATTATCATAATTCAAAATAATGATGTAGTGATCATGTGATGTTTAATGATGTAAAGCTTGTTTATATATTAAATAAAAATTCAAGCTGCTACTTAACTCAGATGTTATTACCAGTTTAATAAAAATAATAAGATAGAATTTAGTAATAAATTACATAATTAAAAATGCATGAAAAATAGTAATTTTCTATAGTTGAATTTTAATTAATGGTGATAATATTTTTACTATTCTAACAATTATTTGTTAACATTAATCTATTACTATTCCAGAACATTAATATTTAAAATCTGTTATTGTTATTAGAATGAAAATTCAAGCTAATGTTACATAAGATATTTTTCAAGTTATATAAGAAGTTAAATCAATATATATATACACTACTTATAATTTGTTTAAAAATATTAATTAGATTATGTCTTTCAGTAAAGTATTTTTATTTTATAAAAGTAAAGCATAGATTTTAATTATCAAGTACTGTTTCTCATTTATAGAATCTTTTTTAAATCAAGGTGAAAGAGATTTTTATGTTTATGCTTGTATGATGATTATCCATGACTTTTCACAATTTTTTTTTTTTAAAAAAAGCAAAAAATAAAAAATAAAAATTCAAAATTGTTACTATGGTTACCAGTTTTGCATTTATTACTTTGTATTCAATTAATCGACCTAATAGTTTTTTTTATATAATTTCTACATTTATAGAACATTTTAATATTTAATAAATTATTATTTTTATATTTCAATTTTAGATTTTTAATATACTGTAATTAGTTTTACATTTATACAATATTTTAGTTTCACTAAATCATTATTTCAATCATTAATATTTGTATGTATAATGATTAATTATTTATTAATATTGTTACAAATTTTCTTTTAGATGTTAGTTAATCATTTTTAATTAATATGGAGATAATTTTCATATTCTTATTTATATAGAGTAACTAGTTTTTATTTAATAATTTGAAAATAAATTTAAGTTACAATTTTCTTTAATTAAAAAAAAAATACGAATTAAAAAGTGCACAATTATTTTTAAAAATAATTTTATTGATAACATCAAATAAATATTATGTAAATTTATTTATATTTTATATCTATAGTAAAAAATGTTTACATATATACTTATTTTAATATTCACACATATATAGTTTATGATAGAAACTCAGTCATATTTATAATAATAAACCAAGTAATTCATTAGCTTACATATTATATACTATAATAAGAGCAACTACCTAATCTATATATGTATTATCATATTTATAAAAAAAATAAAAATGTAATTTACAAAATCAGATTTTAGACCTTAAAAACAACACCAAAGATACAGTCTAAAAATAGATAAAACACATAATGAAGTTAATATTTTTTATTATTATATACCAAATAAAAAAAGTATTATTATTGCTGTTTTTTGAAATGCAAATATTTTTAATTACACTAAAAATTATTTACTAATATATATAAACAATAATTTATTAGAGCAAAAATGAAAGATATAAATATAGTTTTAGATTAATGCATATGCATGATTATTTTCCATTACCTGCATCTATAGCAATTATTAAGTCATTCTTACTACCCTGATAATGACAGATGAGATTCAGCTGAAACATTGGCATGGAATATTAACAAGCAACCACACATGTGGATGCATCAAAAACTGTATATATATATTGATTAGACTTTGTATACAAATATTGATATATGAACAAAGAAATATTTAAATTACACAGACAAACATACGATGAAAGCACAACATATTCCAAATCAAGCAATACAATATTTTATCCAACATTGAGGAAAGTGGAGTGAACTAGAATGTAACAATTCATATAAGGAAATGCTCAAAATAATCTATAATTACTCTAAGAATCCATGCTTTTGTGGAATGTTAATCTCAAATAAAAGTTCAAACTGGTATTTTGCAGCTGAAAAAAAAAGTAAATTGCTAAGTTTTGTTCATAATATTCCTGGGTAAGAATTTAAAGGAGTATAAGCATTTCTTAAAACTATCTTTTATTATTTCCTTTGAGTACATTGTGCTTTTTATTATCAAATATAATGGAATAAACCACATATTTCTAAGTACACGATCAATTGCAAGTGTATTCTAGGGTTAAAGGGATTTTACATTTTTTTAAGCAATTGCCTGAGGTTAATTGTATGCTTGTGAAAGAGATAGATGTAGAGAAGTAACATTTTTTTCTGAATTATTATCGCATAAGACACTTGTGGATCAAATTTTGGCTTGAATCAGTTTAATGAGAAACATATTGATTGGAATTGTATCTTGTAGTAGATTAATTATGAATTAACTACAATGGAAAAAGTCAAAGTTTTAGATCCTGGTTGCAGGGTTGGCAACCTGAAACTTGTCCATGGATGTTTGGAAGGATAAATTATTTTCTCCAAAAGTATATTTAAACAATAGTTTATATATAATTTTCTGGAATGGAAGTAATTTGTTGAAAGAATTTGTATTTTTTAAGGTAAATTATAATTTTTCATAGGAGTGAATTTATTTGAATTTTATAGGTGTGGCTGCAAAAGTTTTTTAAAAGCATTACTTATACACGATTTTGATATATTATTATTTATAACATGACAAATAAATTTTGAATTTTTATTTCATTCATATTTTTTAATTGCAATTTGTTTATATATATAATTAAAAAAAGATGATTTGTCAAGCATTGGTGGTCGAGGGGTCAGCACAGCAGCCTTACAAGCAGTTGTTCCGAGTTTGCGGGTTCGCTTCCCGACAGATGCTTTGACACATATAAAAAAATAAGATGGTTAAAAAACTGAAAATAATCATTATTAAAAAAAGTACTTTTAAAAAGATAGCAATTGAAAAGATATTTTTAAAATTAAAACAAAAGAAACTTTTGGTCTGAATATTAATAAACTTTGACTCTTTTGGTTATGATTTTATTAAATTAAAAACAAATAAAAGAAGAAACTGGATTTCGTTTAATGTTAAGCTTTTAATGAGTTACTATTATTTATTTTTGTCAAGTCATTAGAAATCATAGGAAGGTGTTGACTAAGAATATATATGGAATTTATTTTTTTATTGCTGGTCATCTTTTTCTTCTTTATCACTAATCTTTTCAGGCTCTTGTCTAAAAAATAGATTTATCTTCATTCAGGTGCTACAAGCAAAAAGTTCAAAGTTGATCTGATTGGACAGATTCTTGTTTGTTTATCTTATTCCCTATGCAATTCTCAAAAGTTTTTGTCCATATTACAATTCAAAAGCATTATTAAATCTTATGATCTTTTTTCATCTTCATTTCATGGAAAATACTTTAGGTAAAATCTTTTTCCAGATTTAATTCCAATTGTGTCTAGTATCAGAAAGAATTACTTAGCTGTAGATTTTTTTGTTGTTAATGAATAGTCCAAAGATATAAAAACTGTCAATAATTTCTATATCTTCATTGTCAATTTTAGAATCAGCTGCTATTTTTGATATCAAAATCGTTATGTTATATGTAGACATCTACTCAGATTTGAATCTGGGATCATAGGCATAGTAGGTTAATATACTAAAAGCAAATGATTAAACTATTCCAGCATTGATCTCACTAACATTGTGAAATGCAAAAAAATTTAGATTGGACAATAATAATATGCCTAATAATAGCTTATTAACTAAGGTTACGAATTAGTATAGTCAAAGTATTGAGGTTTTGAGTTAGATATCTGTTATATTGAAAGAAGTTATTAATTGACAAATAATTTATTTTGGTTTCAAATAAAAATTGATGTTATCATATCATTATGCATTTTAATGCTGTAGGGTTTATTAAAGTTTTATATTAAGAAAATGGCAAACAATGGCAAATCACCATGGCTGATGATTGAGAGTGATTGCTCGTTTTTTAGTTCACCCAACTTACCTTCAGAAGGCTTATACATGTACATCATATAATTATATATAATGAAGAATTTATTTTTTTGATAGTATTAAAAAAAGGAGAGAATGGATAGAAAGTGAGAGAAGGATTATTTGTGTCAAGAGTAGTCCTTATTGATATATACGTTTCTTTTATTATATGTGACTATAGAAATCACTTATTTCTATATCAACATTTCTGTCTATATATACTATTTTATCAACTCATAATTTCATTCCTTGTTTTTTTCTTATCTTTGTTTTTGTTCTTTACCCCATTCTTTTTCATTTTCTTTTTTATCTTACAATCTTGTTATGTAGATTAGTATAGGAACTAGTAGCTTTCATACCATTAATAATATCTGTGCTAATTATGATAATGGAATTATGTATTTTCTCAACCACATTTTCATTCTTCATACACTGGATTCCAGCCTTTAAACATTTATTTTTTATTTTATTTTGCTTTTTTTTTTTTGGAATTAGAATAACCACATTTATTCCCATTCATTCTTGAATGGCTACTATTAATGATGATTTTGTCAAAGCACCATCTTTTTATTCTATTTTTTAACTTTTCATTTTCTACAAATGTTACTCATCAATATGATGTTTCTTTCCCCAATCTTAATAAATTATATTTTGCCCTATGAAGTAAGCCATGCTTTTTGGATCAGCAATTAAGAATTATTGAGTACCCAATCTACCATAAGTTGTGCAGACATTTCATAATCAGTTACAATGACTAATCATACAATTATTTTATTTGTAATGATTTATTTTAATTAATTTCGATATTAAGACGATTTTAAAAATTGATCAAAAATAATTTTCTTATTTAGTTAAAAAAATAAACCAGTATTAGTTTTTGTTATATGTGTGTGTTGAATCTTCTTCACATACTTTGCTATAATAATTTTTATTAAAACCCAATGAATGATAATGTATAGTAAAAATAGACCATGGGTTCAGTTGGAGGACATCCATTGGTGTAGATTTCATCATATTACAACCATAGTTAATCATTAAGACTTGTCTGATGATAATCATATATTTGTTTGCTAAGCTTGTTTCAATTGGTGGGTACATAAATATTTAATGAAGTGATTTTTTTCAAATTATACTGCTTTTTTTTTTATACTTACGTATGCTTGATGCTGAAATTTTAGTCTTCATTAAAATCTTTATGATTATCTATGATTTTGTTAATATTTAATTAAGTAAATTTAACTTCCAAAGATAAGTTGTTGAAGATTTCTAGCATATCTACTATTGGGTGATGGGTGTTTTAGTAATTTTTTATTATTAAACAGGCAAAACTCTCCATACAGTGCAAGCCAGAGTAATCAATGGACATCAGAAGGCTTGTGCATAAAATCCCTATCTAGTACCTACTCATCCAATATCCCCATACTAGTTTCTAGCTTGTGGCTTTCAGCAGTGAGGAACCTTGGATCTGAGAGCACTGCACCTAGATTTTAGAAACTAATCTGGGAATATTGGATGAGTAGGAACTAGATAGGGATTTTATGCACAAGCCTTCTGGCATCCATTGATTACTCTGGCTTTCACTGAGTGGCATTACTGTATGAAGAGTTTTGCCTGTTTTAATAACAGTTATGAGAAAGTATAAGAAATTGTGATTATGTGATGTTTACTAATTTTTATTATGTTTTAGCCTATAACAAGGAATGCTAGATACCAATTTACTAATTTATATTAGATGGTTGATTATTACAGGTTAATTATCTGAGAGATCCTTAAGAGTATTGGAACCTGAAAAAATCTTTAAAATTATAGTTTGGATTAATTTCATATATAGTATGGCAGGTGGATGTGTTAATACCATAAGCTTTAATTTTGTGTTAATTTTAAGAGAACGTAACTGATTCTAAAATTAATATTTTCTTTATATTAAACTTTGATATGGAACCTCATTTTTTTTGTTATAACTAAACCTTCCATTTTACAATTTTGTATTTTCATTTACCAAACACATGCATCTGTAAAAGAAATTATACTGAAAAAGAAAGAGATTTAAAAAAAAAGAATATTTTACCAATCATTAAATAAATCTTATTGACATAGAATTTAGAAAAGGTCTGCTAAAGTTATTTTATTGTGCAATATTTTTTTTTGGACTAATAAAAAAGTTCAATGATGTAAGTCATAAATTCTTTTTTTAATAATTATGTGTGTTTTAATTAATAACTTTTTGTGTTAATATTTTGATTTAATGTATTTCCATTAATATATTTATGAATTAAAACATTAATGTGATGTACTGTGGCTTCTCCTTAAGCGAAGTCAGGAATCCCTCAGCAATTATATCCAGAGAAACCTTAGCCACTTTATTTTCCATTTTCCACTTTATGTTTTCCCATATTTTGCTCCATCCCATTTCCACAACATAATCTTTGTCAACTCTATAGCCTTTATATTTAAATCCCCCTTATTTTTCCCAAACCCAGCATAAAAACCAATAATCCACTTTCTGTATAATCACTTTTTTCATATTTATTTTTCAATATTTTATTATTTATACCCTTTCTATTTTCACCTTAAATTAACAGATGCCTAATATTTTCTATTCTTTCCTTACACAATTTACAGAATAAATCACCCATATTTTTTCATTTACATGTATATTCTCTTGTTGCTAAAGATCCTGTTCAAGCCTTAAACAATAAACTACTTTCCTTACTATTATCATATATTAATATATTTAAACTCTTTTTACTCTCCATATTAGTTCTCAATTTTTCTAACTCCCTATTCTTTATTAATAAATCTATTCTTTTATCCCATTTCTTACCACTATAACACTCAACAATCCTCCTAACACAATCATCCCATCTTTTATACAAAAAAAAAACTGATAAATTCTTTATCCAAATCTTTTGCATACCGCATTACTTTTCTCACCCATCTTGTTGCCTATCCTTTATTCATAACCCAATTAAATACTGTTTTGGCTATTCTTTTATTATCCATAAACTGCAATCTATCAAACATTTTCATTTTACTTTTTGCATCTCTCATATAAAAACTTGACCATCCCATTTCTCATTGAATTGCCTCCCTTGGTATTCATACATCTGCATCCAATGCATGTCTTCCTACTTGCCTTTGTACTTTTTCTAAGTAATCTAATACCCCTTTACTAACACAATGCAGCATTACCATATGTTAACCCTGCTACTGCAACTCCCTTCCATATAATTCTAGCTACATCACATTTATTATATGAAAACACTGTTAATTTCTTTATCAATACCTTTCTTTTCTTTGCTTCATTTATCATTTTTTTCTCCCATTCACCCAAACAATTTTTTTGATTACTTAAAATAATTCCCAAATAACTATATCTATTCACCACACTTAACTTTATATCTCCCAATAAAAATTCTACATCTTCTCTTTCCCCAGTATTAACCATCATTATATTTGATTTTTCTTCACTAAATTTAATCTCCATCTTTTTATCCACTCTTGCACATGTGCTCAGCATAACTTCCATATCTTCTCTTTTTTCTGCACACAAAAATATATCATCTGCAAAAAAAAAAAAGACCTGACAAAATATATACTCCTTTACCACCTATTAAAGGTATCTCTATCCCTCTTCCTAATCTTTCTATTGCTCTTTCCATTTTCACTCAAATACAACAAAAACAAAATAAGTGACATAGAGCATCCTTGCCTTAGTCCTACCCCATTTTTAACTTTAATTGATTTTATATTTCCTACTTGATATATATAATAATCATTTTCATATAATTTCTTAATAATATCCACTAAAGCTTCATCCATTCCCAAATTTGCTAAACTTATCCATAATCTATTTCTATTTACTCTATCATATACCTTCTCTATTTGTATAAAATTCATATATAACTGTCTATCTGAATTCTTATTCATATCCATAAGTTGTGTAACTATTAATAAACTATCTTCTATATGCCTAACTTAAAACTTCCTTGCATTTTCCCCACTACATTAATCCCCTCCATCCATTTTACAACTCTTCTAGCCACCATATATAAGAAAACTTTATATAAAACTGATGTTACTGCTATTGGTCTATAATTATTTAACTTTCTATGATCCTTACCCTTTTCTTTAAATAATAATCTTACTCTTGTATTACTCCAACTACTCGGAAAAACTCTATTCTGTACAATCTTATTAAAACAGGATTATAACTTTACTTTTGCCCTATATCCTAAATTCATTACCATATATGCTGCCTATCCATCTAAACTCCTTGCCTTTCCACTTTTCAATTTCTTCTCTACCTCATTCAGTTCATTTTTTGTAAACCTAATATTCCCATTACTATATGTTTTCATGTTTTCTATCACTTTATCCTTCACATGTAACATCTTTTCTATATCCATTACATATTTATTTAAGATTCTCTCTAAATCTTCTCTAGAGCTACACTCTATTCCCTCATCATCTAGTAATACTATCTCCCCCCCCCCCTACATTTATCCTTTTAATGTAATTCCAAAATTTTCTACTCCCATCTTTTCCACTTTTATTAATATCCTCCAATAATTTACTATTCAATTTCATTCTCTCTCTATAATTATTTATTTTAGCCAACATCTTTTCTAAGTACTTTTCCCATTTAGCATTAATATCTTTTTCACTTTCCTTGCTCTTAATAGCACACTTATATTCTCTGCATTTCCTCTCTTTTATACTTTTACTAATTCTAATTTTTTTATTACACTTATTCTTCTGAATATTCTCACCTAAACCCCTATTTGTCACTTTTTCTATTTCATTACACCAGTCCTTATACTCATCCCCAACCAACTCTTTCATGATTTTTTCAACTTGTATTTTATACTCTTCCAATTTATTCTTATCATTCACTCTCCATCCATGTCTTTCACTATTATTTCTACTTTTATTTCTATTCTCCATCACATTACTAATCATTTCAATTACAATAAAGTTATGATCACTAATACATACTTTCTCATTATCAAACACCTTAATTTTTTTTTACTTTATTCATTCCCTCTTTCTCTACTAATACATAATCTATTGTGTGAAATATATTATTTCTAGACCATGTATATTGTCCAATACTCAAATTCACTCTCTGACAAAATTTCTTTAAAAGCTGTCCATTTTTATTATCTATATCATCAATTCCTTCAATATGTCCATTCATACCCCCTATAACCATTATTCTCTTCCCCTTTTCTTTAAAGCTTTGTATATCCTTAACTAGACATTCATATATGCTACTATTCCACTCCATTATAATTTGACTAACTCTCTATACAGTAGTGCCACCCAGTGCAAGCCATAGTAATCAATGGATGCAAGAACATTTGTGTATAAAGTCCTTATCTAGTATCTACTCATCTAAATATTCCCAGACTAGTTTTTAGCTTGTGGCTTTCATCAGCGAAGAATTTTGGATCTGATAGCACTGCACTTACATCTTAAGTCTTTATGCACAAACCTACCTGCATCCATTGATTACTATGGCTTGTATTGGGTTGTTACTAGAAAATGGTGATCATGTGATGTTTAGTGGTTTAAATTAAAACATGTATATATTATTTTTAAAACATTCGCTTGCTGAGTTTACTATTACCAGATTCAGTGTGTCCAAAATGTCCTATTGCTAAGGTATAGCACATCAGATTGAATAATGTGAAGAACAGGATAAACAAAAGTATAGTCTGATTTTTTTATTATTATTTAAAATGAAACTATAGTAGGAATTTAATAAAGTGCTCTACTTTGTTCAGAAAATTGGTAAACTATTATTTGTAATTTTTATAACATTTTTCTAACAATTCTAAAAATGAGTCCATTTACTATATTTAAAAAAAAGCCTCTGAAAATTCATTTGCTGCGAAAGAATATTCTTTTAACATTTTTAAATTTATCACTTCAATTTCTAGGAATGTTTCTTAACTGTAGGTATTTTCAGAATTTATAATACAGTTTCACTTATAACATAGTTTTTAGCTGATGTGATAAAAATGAAAAATTTAAAATATGTAAGATTTATTTAATGATTATAATTCTTGTCATTTATTAAGCAGTAAGATAAATAGTTAAAAACTGAGTTTGTATTTTAAACTGTCTTGAAATATAAACAAATTACTTATGTATTAAATGTAATTTAATTCTATGTATTGCTGAGTAAAGACTATTATTTCTTTATTCAATGTCATGTACTGTTTTTATTTACCTTATATTTGTTAATCCTGTAAAATTGTTTCATATTTTATTAGATTTGATATATAAATGTGAAATTTAGTGTAAAATAATTAAAAAAAATTATAATATTGTTATAAGAAAATCTTTGGTATATACTATGTTTATTTTTTACAGAAGTGTACAATGATTTAGTAAATGTTTATACACTTAACAATAGAACAGTCACTCCCCCCCACCATGTTATAAATATTTATTTTATTCAGCTAAGCACTTTCAATACTAAATATATCATAGTCTAAAATCATGCATAAATTAAGAAAAATATGTACCAATAAATTACAACATCAGTTTTTAATTGCCTCCTACATTAAATAAATTATTAAACAACTCCAAATATAAAATAACTAGAAAGGCTGCACATCAAATAGTGTACAAAATTGCAAGTAAAGATTCAAATTGCTTAAAGGCTTACTATGGAGAAATGAGAGCTAACTTATTCACAAGTCTGGCCCAGCACCATTATCTATACTACTGAGTTAAGAATTAGGCAGTGAACACTCATCGATATTTTTGGATCACAAGCTATAGTCAAGCTCTCTCTAGGACTGACATTGTTTGTTCTGAGAGAGATGACAGAAAGAGAAAGGTAAAGAAGGCATGGTCTATAGTCAAAGATGTGCACACCATAAATAAAAAAGAAACTAGCACCCCTCTTCCAAAAAATGGCATCTATAACTTTCTTTACAGTTATTTGAATGTAAATTAACTTCTAAAATTCAATTTTATGCTAATTCAATTAATAATGTTAAAAAAAACTTTAAAATGAGAGTTTAACAAACTTTAATTGTATTATCACTGAAAAAATTGGAAGACTGAAGTGGAGTTGGGCTAGACATATTGCTAGAAGAGATGATAATAGATGAACAATTGAAATCTTAAACTGGATTCCAAGAGATTGTAAAAGACCCAGAAAGAGACCACATGTGAGATGGATGGATGAAATAAGAAAGTGTGCAGGGATGATGTGGAGAAGAGAAGCTAAAAATCAGAGCAGATGGATTGAAATTGGAGAGACCTTCATCCTGCAGTGGATTGATAATGGTTAATGATAATGCTATGACTATAATATGCTTTGAAAGTGCTTAGCTGAATAAAATAAATATTTGTAGCATTGGAAAAAAAACTGTTCTATTGTTAAATGTATAAACATTTACCAAATCATTACAGTTAGTGCAGAAAATAGATAAAAAACATTTTTTAGAGAAGTATACAATGTAAACAAGTGTTTTTGTTTACACGTAAAGTAAATCATGAATAAATAATATATACATCAGATTATATATTATTTAGAATAGAATCTGTATCTTTTGTTATTTACCAATAAATAATATTGAACATCTTATAGGGAAGGACACTGAAATCATGGTAGTTCATTACTGAATATCTCATAAAATTGAATTTTAAATTTGATCTAGCCAATGACAAATAAATGTTCTATATTATTGACAGCTTTTGCTCAGATGTTTCTGAGAAGGAATTTAATGATATATAAATACTTATTAAACCATTCTTTGTTATTTTCTATAAATATTATATTTTTTATTAACAGCCATAAAAGAAAATTATATAAGCAAATTGTTCTAAGATCATGAATAATTACTGATACATTAAATGATTGGAATTTCCTAATATAGTTAATAAATAATCACTTTAAATTGATTGTATGAGTGTGAAATTTAAAGAACATTAATGAATCAAAATATGGGAATATTTGGAAAATGTGTAGTGTATCTTCTGTCTGTCTGTTGCATAGAATATATGTAGATTCAAATTTAAATTTAAAATGATATGTGATAAAAGGTTCCTTGGATTTCACTGATCCTTGCAGCCTAAGGCACCTAATCATTCTAAAATTTAATTAAGGTCCTGGCAGTAGCAACTTTGTTCAAAATAGTTTAGATATAAGACTTTTTAAAAATATCCTTGTATAACAATCTAATCAGAGATTTAATAGTATTCTGATCTAAAAGATTAATCCTAAGGCATGGATTGTGAAAAGGATCTTCATGCATATGGGATTGTCATAAAGTAATAAAATTCGATTCAATACCTTAAGAAACATTGTAATTATATTTTGACTCATATATGGCACAAAAGATTTGGATTATACCAAATTGATCTCTTCTCTGAAAATACAATCGCATACTAATCTAATTGAGAATAGATATGAGATTGAACTCCAAATGTATGATTTTATTATGTATTAATGATAATGTTAAATGTCTTTGCTGTAATTTATGCTTTAGGAAATACTTTAATTTTTGAATTAAACTATAATTTTGAATTAGTATTATAATCCAATTACTGTACGTTGTTTTTTTTTTTTTTTGTGCGTGTGTGATTTATTAAACAATAGATCTGATTTATTGTTATTGTTTTGATTCCTACGTATTCATTAGTTTTTTGTTTTGTTTTTTGACTAACAAGTATAGCCCTTTGAAATTTAATAATTGACAATATTTCAGATATTTTTTGTTCTTTTACATGCTTATAATCTAATTATTAAAAATTAAATTGCTCTCAGTTTAAAGTTTTCATGAGTTCTTCTGCTAAAATGAATTAATAATGCTATTATCACTCTTAAGGTGAATCTTTGAACAGAAGTGGGGGTTTTGTTAACATTTTTTTTTTTTTTACTAATTTAAATAAAACCGCGTTTATTTTTTTGTTGCTGTGTAGACAATAATAATAAAGTTTATACTGAAAAAAAAAAAGTCGTTAATTTTTTATGTATATTTATTTCTTTAAAGAAGTCATTATTTTTAAAACATTTTTTAAAGGAATAGATTAAAGTATAGAACTGATTTATTTTTAATTATGTAAGTTAATTATGCCAAGTAATCAATTAGTTTATTTTATATCAATTGTAGATATTTAATATTTATTTGATGTAATTTTTATTACTTTTATTAATATTAATGCAAATATATAGGCACTTAATATCTTGCATGTAGAAACAAGCACATACACATTCAAAACTTGTGAAATTTGAAATCAGAAGAGAAACTGATAAAATTTGAAACAAGCAGTTGTTGAATAATGCAAGAACTTTCTTTAATTCAAAATTAAAATCTTTGTGCTCTTTCATTTATTTATCTTACTGTCTTTAGTCACATTTAACATGAATTATTTTAATTTTTTTGTCTTTTTATCTCATAAATCTCCGTTTCCCAATCAATTAATTTTAATAATTACTCACTATGAAATTATTTATGAAATTGCTTTACATACCACAATTAAGTTTAAGTTAAAAATCTTTTTTTTTAATATCTGTAATTGCTAACATAATCTATCAATACTTATCCAGTGAGAACTTAATCTTTATTCCCTTTCCATTCATGAAATATCTGGTATTTAAAATAAAATATTTTTCATGGGAGTGAATTCAAATCAAATCTGTTTTATTAGCAGTATAAATATTTATCTCATCGTATTGCAAAAAAAAAAAAACTTTACAATTACTTCAGACATTTATTATTGATGATGTTTTTGTATGTGGCAGGCCAAATACAATTAAAGAGTTGTTCAAAAAAATGAATGATTTAAACGGCTTAAAATGGATAAAAACAGATGAACATTTAATGTGTGTTCAATTTCTTGATCTTAAAATAATTAGAAATCAATGTATGCTGGATTACTGTATGACTATTAAACCAATAGTAAAAAGAGGTTATATTCCATATAAATCAAGAGTGTCAATGTCACATAAAATGGCAGGTTTGAAGTCTTTCTTATTTAGAAATAATAGTTTTTGCAAATATTTATCTGATAAAGGCAAAAATATTGAAATATATTCGAATGAATTGTTAAATATTGGTTACAATTATAATCTTATATATAATCTTATTAAAGATTTTAATATGAGACATAAGAATAAAAATTTTAATAATGATATTGATCCTCCTGCTAATAAAAAAATATGGATATCAATATCATACATTTCGAATAATCAAGTAAATTTTATAAGGAAGATTTATAAAGGTATATGTGATATTGCATTTTACACACCTCCTACATTAAACAAATTAATAAATAATTCCAAAGATAAAACCTCATTTATAAATAAAAATTGTATCATTTATAAATGGATATGTAGGTGTGGTAGTGGATATATAGGTGAATTGAGATATATGCTGGAAAAAAGAACTAAAGAGCACTTGCTGTTGCTAAAAAGAGTTCAGAAATCGGATCAAAATTGCAAAGTAGATAATAATGTTTCAGCATCTGTTTTTCATGACCATTATAATTCATGTATGTATGGCTTTAATTTCAATTACAACAATGTAAAATATTGCAAACTGAAAAAAATAACAACAAAAGAAAAATAAAAGAAGCTTATACAAATACAAACATGACTGAATTAACAGGCAGGTAGCAAACATTAAGATCACAGAATTGTGGGAAGGTTAGCCTTTCAAAGTGTTAGTTGGCAGACTACAAGGATAGTCGAAAGTGCTACTAAGTGGATAAAATTTTTAAAATATATCTGATTACTGCATTTATAAATATTCAATTATATAATTATGTATTGAAGCAGTCGTATCTGAGTTCAATCCTAGCTTCATGACATCTAGCCATAAGCCCACTTCAAACCCACAATACTAACCTTAAATTTCCGATGCAATGGGGCTTTATAAGTTCAATCCATGCTAATTTCCATAAAGAATCTTATATCATAAATGCATATTAAAATTAATTAGTTTCAGATTTAAATTGATCAATTCTATTAATAAATTCATGATAGAATTATTCATGAATTTATATATTATAACTGCATGGATTGTGCGTATATATTTGTAAATATTTAAATATATATAATTGTTTAAAAGTTTCATTGCATCGGGAATGTTTGATTTTATTTTTAAATAATTTGTTAAAGTTTTAATGATTAAAAGCTACATTCTTTCGATAAGCTTTCAGATTTTCCCTTTCCAAAAACAATAGTTTAAGTTTATTAATTAGAAAAAAAGATAAGGATTTCCTAATTAAAATCATTCTCTGATTTTAAGCATTCATTTTCTAATTAGAAAATGAATTCAAGTTAATGAGTTTGAAAGCCTTATCGAAGGAGTGTATCTAAAAACAACCAGAAAATCTAAAAACATTGATAATGAAAGAAGCGCTAGCCTAAAGGCACCAGAGGACAGGATATATAGCTCTGAAAAGTTTGGAAAAGAAGCCATCTTTGTTGTAGAGAAGTGCAGTAAACTCTGTGCATTTGAAATAGTGTTTCGATCATGGTAAGGGGCTAAATGTCAGGAATCTGGCTATCGGTTCCTGAAGTCCCCTGAAAATCTTCAATGGAGCTGCTGAATCTTTTCCAGACAAATCATGCTGCCAAAATCAAATAAAATGCTGTTCAAGTAATCAACTAAATGCATGCCTATGTTTTTACCAACTTGGAAGTGTAACCTAAGGATCCAGCCCAGAAGAAATGGGTAATATATTCCATAATGAACCTTAAACTTTCTGGCCAGTTCTGAACTTTACTTTACACTCCCTTTAAGAACTCTTTTCATTCTATAAATGTCATAATCTCTGTGTAATAATCTCTGTGTAAACTTACTTTTATTTATGCTATTATATCATAATTCTCTCAACTTCTAGTCTTTAACTTTTCTTTCTTACATGGTGGTTCATTTATTTTATTATATATATTTATTAAGTATTTTATTAATGTTGTTATTTGTATTTATATGCCAATAATCCTTCGACTCGATGATCTCCTTCATTTTCTTTGCCTTATACAAGTAATATAAGATTAATTCGGATAGTTAATTCTCGCCCGTTAGAACTAGATTTATACAGTTCGATCAATCATCGAGTCAAAAGAAATTATTAAATGATTGTTATTTTTATCATTGGCTAATAATACATTATCAGCTCCGCTTCTAATCTATGCCACCGCTATTTTCTCATTTCACTAATATTTATTTATTCAGATATAATCTTAAAATGTTTTATTGCAAAAGGGCTGATAAAGGAATCAAAGATATTCTAATTCAAATTTCTGTTACTTGCTATTAAGATTCAGGAAGGGCACGATGATTGGGGCATAATTAATATGATTTACAAATACTTTAAAATAATTTTTGTTAAAAGCACATTTGACTTTAATCAAATTGATTAAGTCATCATGTAGAGCATTTTATAATAAAATGGGTTTTAGTATTCAAAAGATGACTATCAAGTCATCATCTTTGAACGTTGCTGATGTTGGGCAACCTTCCGCTCCGTTAGGCTGGTCGGTGATAATACTTCTGTTATTTTAAATTATCGAGGAAGAAAGCACTTCCTCTCCAGTTCATATTAGTCAAAGGGCAGTAAGACTTGTGAAATGCAAGCCACCATAGGATTCAGATTATCGACCAGGTATTGTCTTTCAATTTTATTTTATAGCTCATAGTTCATCAGCACCGTTGCCTCTCTGTTCCAGTAAAGCCCGCTCAGATGCTCGTAATTCATGAAGAAGTGATTTCAATTAAAGTCAAACAAATTCTCAGTTATCCCGAAGTAAATAAGTTTTCAAATAAAGATTAAAGTTATGCCCTAAAATACGTATCTTGCTCTTCATGAATGGATTTGCGAATGTGAAAATAAATATCACATTCTTTCATATAAAATTAGAGTAATAATTTCCTTTACTAATGAATACCTTTATCTGCCTTTTATTTCTTGTTGGGGGCATGGGGGCATAGACATAGACTTTCAAATATTGCATAATACTCATTGGCATATAATAAGGACTGCCACTCTTATTATAATCATAAACTTTGTTTAAAGGCTCAATGTGATTAATATAATCATTATTCATTATTCAAACAAAACAAACTATTATTATTAAATATTTTCTAAACACACTTGGTTTCTTAGTTCTTAATTCTTTTATAAATATTTTAATGTTAATGCTCACTGTCTGTGTTGGCAACCCGAACATATACATATGATTCGATTTAAAATTATTTTAGTCAGTTTATTATCAGATATTAATGTCAGTTCAGGGATCTCTGATCCTCACCAACCGTTGAGATAGTTTCTTGGTGCATAGCACTGTGCCGTCGATTTAGATTTCTACTAATCTGAACTGTTGAGTTGGGTTTGAATTCAGTTTTGGTTCAGCTGAGTTTGGATCGGCTTGCAGTTCTTTTGGTGGGTTTTTCGACAGGTACAGTATATTGCTTTGAAGAAGTACAGACATTGAATTATAATATTATTATAAAATATCTATATATTTGCCTTTAAAAAATTTTCAAACTTGTATGAGCTTGTAGTATAAATTCGTATAGACTCTTAAAAAATAACATTCACCAAAAAGACTGATTCATACCTGTCTATTTTTTTCTCAGATATGTTAACAGAGTATTTGACAGAATACAGTATTTTTTTGCAATAACAGATTCTTTTTGTCCTATTTTCATTTTATAAATGGAGTAACTAGATTTTACATTTAAAAAATGTTCACATTGGTTTCCTTTGTATTTTAGTTGATATTTTTATATTTTTGTAATACAATAAAAAACGACAGTGAAGACTTAATTAAAGCTCATCTTAAAAATGGAATATCTTGTTATCTACTATAATAAAAATATTTTCATGGGTATTATTGAATTGATTGTTCTCGATCATAGTTGAATAATTGCAATAGAGTTCCATTTTATAAAATAAAAAAATATTATAAATATGCTTGTTGTTGCTAGGAAAATGTCATCAGTCTATCATGAGAAAGATACTTTTACTTCACTTTGATAAGGATAATAGTTTTGAGAAAACTCAACTTTGATTTTTATTATCATTCAATTTGAACTATTGTATCATTTAATATTGTAAATGCAGAAAAAATCTTATATGAACAGTCTTGGCATAAGCTAACTGGATGAATGCTTAATAATATCTCACTATTAAAAAAACATATATACAATTAATATAATTTACAGTAAAAACGAATGTTAGGAGAAAGTAGTGTGTGAGATTTAATATTGTACATTAAAAAAGCCATTAATAAACACATTGAAAATAATTTTTAAAGCTAAGAAATTGAGAAACATTATATATATATAGGGCCAGATTAATATTTTTTAGGCCCTAAGTTAACAAAAAATTGAAGCCTCTTCCTCAATTTTTTTCTAATCGTATAAAAAATACGCAGGTTATTAATACATAGCAAAGTCTTTATTAAATTATTTAACTTTAAAATGTGTATAATATAAATTGGTACTTTGGTATTAGAGCTGCAATGTAGGGGAGATAAGAGTCCTTTTCACACCCACAATAAATGTATAATGTCATAATGTCAAATTAAAAGAAAATAATCCCTGTGAGTATACGTGACAAAATGTGTTTCTTTATCAACGCAATTTTTTTTTTGTGATACTTTGACATTTTCAGTTATTGTCCAGATTTCTTTTTGACAATAGCTATTCTGATTCATATACAGTTGTTTATTTTCAGTTTTTGGTTTAATTTGTTTATAAAAAAAAAGTACGTTTATTAGCATTTCTGTTGAAAATCCCAGGATACTCTGCAATCATGTGCTACATTTTTGGAGGGAAAATTTTTGGTAGAGATCTCCATTTTCTGTGGTAATATAACATGTGAAATGTTTTGTTTCAAGGCAACAATTCTTGTTTATATTACACAGTAAGCA
Organism: Epiperipatus broadwayi; assembly: GCA_028023455.1. Lineage (NCBI taxonomy): Eukaryota > Metazoa > Onychophora > Udeonychophora > Euonychophora > Peripatidae > Epiperipatus > Epiperipatus broadwayi. The sequence goes on along the minus strand of JAQFVV010006202.1, from coordinate 1,466,321 downwards.
TCGTATGAGTATACGTAATGTGTTTTTAAAAATATTATTTAAAAACCAAAAATCCTTTACTGTTTGTTTAGTAACAATTTTTTTGTGTAATGGTGTCATTTCATTAAGATCAAAAAATCATATTTTTTTGAGTGGGAATGTCATTTTTAAAAGTTATTAGTGTGAAAGTCATACATATAGTTAATGTGTTTTTATAAATGTTATATAAAAACCCCAATCATTTACTGTTTATTTAGTGCGTATTTAGAACAATCAATTTTTTTGTGCAATGCTGTCATTTCATTAAGATCGTAAATCACATTTTCTTTATATATTTCAAATGTCATTCTTAAAAGTTGTTAGTGTCCAAGTCATACATATTTGAATGTCTTGTTATTTAAAAACCAAATTGATTTACTGTTTGTTTAGTGCATATTTAAACTAACAGATTTTGTTATTTAATGCTATTATTTTATTAAGATGGCAAATCACTTTTTTTTTCATTTCAAATATCATTCTTAAAAATTATTAGTGTCCAAGTCATATATATTTGAATGTCTGTTATTTAAAAACCAAAATCATTTACTGTTTGTTTAGTGTGTATTTAAACGAACAATTTTTTGTGCAATGCCATCATTTCATTAAGATCACAAGTCACATTATTATGTTTTTACTTTTAGTTATTTTTAGTCCCACAACACAGAACATGTATTAGATCTATTGTGCCCCTTTCATGTTCATATGAAACCCCTCTGATAACTTTATAAATCTTGCCAAAATATCATGTACAAAATCTGTGTACATTTTTTTTTCCCAAAAAATTTGTGTACAAGATGTGTATATGTTGTTTTGGTTGGATCCCAATATTACAAAGTTATCAGCAGATTGATATGAATGTGAACAGGCATAGTAGATTTAATACATGCCCTGTGTTGCAGCTCTAATACCAAAGTACTTATAAATTAAATAAAATATAAAATAAAAACATATAACCTCTGATCACTAGAGGTCGAATTTAAATTCCTTTTTTACAGAGTATCATACATCACATGATCATATTTCCTATACTAGCACCTTAATTGTTGATAAACAGAGCAAAACTCTCCATACAGTATTGCCACCTGTGCTAAACAGAGTAATCAATGGATGCCAGAAGGCTTGTGCATAAAATCCCTATCTAATGCCTACTCATCCAATATCCCCAGACTAGTTTCTGGCTTGTGGCCTTCGTCAGTGAGGAGCTTTGGATCTAAACTAGTCTGGGGATATTGGATGAGTAGGCATTAGATAGGGATTTTATGCACAAGCCTTCTGGCATCCATTGATTACTCTGTTTAGCACAGGTGGCAATACTGTATGGAGAGTTTTGCTCTGTTTATCAACAATTAATGTGCTAGTATAGGAAATATGATCATGTGATGCTTAATGGTTTAACACAAATCCCGCCTAATAGGATAGTGGTGGCTATGGTTGTAAAAGAGCCAAAGACACCAAAATGTATGGGTGCTGAACTGAGTTCAGACCCATATGACTATATAAGCTATTGAGCTTAGATTGAAAATATTTTTTGTGTTTTCAATTTCATTCTCATAGTTTTGTAGTTAAGTGGAGATAAAAGGTGGTTGCTAGAGGGTTGCATTAGATCCTAAGATTTAGATGCAGTGCTCTCAGATCCAAAGCTCCTCACTGATGAAGGCCACAAGCCAGAAACTAGTCTGGGGATATTGGATGAGTAGGCATTAGATAGGGATTTTATGCACAAGCCTTCTGGCATCCATTGATTACTCTGTTTAGCACAGGTGGCAATACTGTATGGAGAGTTTTGCTCTGAGTATCATACATATTTTTTTCTGTTTTTTTTTTAAATTTAGAGGCCCCCCTGAAAGATGTGGCCCCCAATAATTTCTATAACAATAATTAAATCTGATAGTGAGAAATCTATATATCATTAAGTAGCTGCTTTAACATATTATTGTTGTAGAAATAAGAGATTAAATAATTCTAATGATGTATCTTTGTTTGAAAAATGTCAATTTTATAAAGATTATTTGAGTGTTTGGTACTCTGACAAAATGTATGAAAAATATTTCATTTAATAATAATTGTAATAATGTAAAGGATAAAGAAAAGTATGATATTTCTTTGCCTTTTAAATTGTCTTCTTATAGAAGTGTATGTAAAAATAATAATTTGTTTAGAAATAAGAAAATTGTTTGGAAAAGGGGCATTACTTTGAATAATTTATTAAATGATACAAAGGAAATTTTTTGATAGAAAGACTATTATTGCAGTAATGTATGTTATCCCTTGTTTTTGTAAGAGGTATATATAGGTCACAGTAGTTTGAGATTAAATGAAAGAATAAAGGTAAATAAAAGTAGGGTTAGAAATCAATATCCCAGTTTTGCTTTATATATAAATGAAAGAGATACTGGCCACACTTTTAATTTTGATGAGGCTAACATTGTCTTCCGTGAGAGAAATTAAATAAAAAGAATTAAAGAATCTTTATTATTATAAATTTATAGTTCTGAAACAATTAATTTGTTTAAAAGTTCTTTTAATATTAAGACTGTATGGGGTGTAATTGAAATTGTGGGTAATATTTAATATAAATATTTTCTTGAGAAGTTTTCTTGTAGCAGTGAAACCATTGGTTGTGTTTTGGTGTCTATTTTCTTTGGCTAGTCTAGTTTAATGGTGAATTTGGGGTAATTTTGATTATTTTATGGACTAGTTTAGCTTTAGGCTTTTAATGTGTAGAATAATCTGCAGGCAAGCCCTGACAAGTTACTAACAGAACTGCTTAATCTACATTTACTAATGGGTAGAATGAAATCATAAATAGATAATAAAATTTTTTTTTAATTAAGCAACTCTTTTTGTAATATTTTGAACTATGTTATGGTAATAAAAACAATGTTTATGTCATTGTTATATTCAGGACATGACTTATTAAAAAAAATAGATTATATATTTAAAAAGAATGTTACTGCATAATTTTTTAGTTTTTTAACAAAATATTGAAACTTTATCCACCTTAAAATGCTTCTTAAGTAATATTATTATTAAAACATCCATAAAAACAATAATGATGTATTTATTTCTACAAATTGTATGCAAATATGAATATCAGTTTGTCATATTTTTTTGGCAATAACATAAATATATAATTAACTGTTGTTTGTAATATACTTCTGTGTCCAATAATAATAATATGTATATAAATTGAAATTGTATACTATATACTATATTTGTATATAGGTAAACAGGATTCACTTTTAATTTATGTAATATTGCATATTTGATTTACAGTTTTGTTTTTATTTCATAATTTTTTTTTGAATAAGTTTGTTTTGCAAAAACATGCACTAATTTTATGGTTACATACATATATCCAGAAAAATATTTACTTATTATATATATATGTACACACAATGTAGATATAAGATATAGTAATGATATCTCTGTCTCTCTCTATATATAATATGCACATATATGTATATGAAAAAAATTAAATAACCTACCTGAAAACAGGCTTTTTTTTTTCAATAAATATTAAAAGTTAAATCCGTTTGCCTTTGACTTTGGAATACTTTTAAATAACTTTGAGATGTTTTATTTAATCATGGCATTTGACCTACAATCTAATCACCACTTTTAATAGTTTCCTGAAAATATTCTTGATTCTGTTTGTCAGAAAGGATATTATGGGATGGTTTACTAAACCTTCTTTTGAAATAATTGAAAATGCTGATATTGTCAGGGTAAAATGATTTTTTCTATAGATCTCTCAAATATTCTCTTTTATAAAGAAATATGTGAAAGCTATATCTTATTTAAACATGAATTATATAATAGTGATTATAGATACAGGTCATTTGTAATGATTATGTACTTGTATTGCTGTACTGTGTATATGTTTATATATATGTAATAATTAAATATTTTGCTAGTGCTATCTTGTAAGCATTTAATCAACGAATTCACAACTCATTTTTTTTTAGCTTCAAATCATAATATTATAAACAGCATTTGAAGTAAAAATTATAAATAGATATTTGTTTAGTTCTTTTGATAAAATGAAGTTCATATCTGAAATATAATTATTTTAGATAATGATTTACAATGGTGTGTACTGTGAATCTGTTAATTTGATATGCATATATAAGTAAAATCAGTGTATGTAACTTATTGATGAGTAAAGGTCTATCAAACAGTTAAGCATTTCAACTTCCATGAGATGTGATCATATGCTACACATAGGTTTCTGAGAGGCATCCACATTTTAAAAATAGTGAACTGACCTTTAGATATGAGGGTTAAATGTTTCTAAGGAATAGCATTTCTTACTACTTTGTGGATAACTTCTTTTATCAAAAGCTAGATGATTTTTCAAATATAGATAGATGTAAAAGGAAAGGAAATAAGATTAATGTTCTGAAAACAGAAGAATAAGTGAAGAAACAGGTGATTTGTCTTTAACAATTGTGATCGGCTGAAAGTAATATCTTCTCTGCAAAAAAATTGCTGAAAAATGTATCTATCTATATTCTATATTAGGGATGGCCTGATTTTAAGAACACATTTAAATCTGGTCATTCAAATGAATGTCAATACATTGATAACCTCATTCTAGCTGAAATGTAAGCAGTAATTCAAAGTACTAAATTAAGCATTCTGGTTTGGCAAAACTTTATGAACATTTAGTAAATTAGAAACACTCCAAAAAATTGAAAATCTACAAATGTGAAGTTTATGGATACATAAGTTAGACTTACTCCAAAAAAGAAATGAGAAGATATATGATATTTTTGGATTATATGAAGTATGCTAGATTGATTAGAATATTAAATGATTGTAAGCCCTTCTTCTCTGGAAATAATTCAAATAATAAAGCAGTGTATGAATTTTATTAAGTAAAAATTCAAAAGACATATTGGTAGCATGTTAGTTTATCAATACAAGAAATTAGGTGCAAATATGATATTTTTGGATTATATTAAGTATGCTAAACTGAATTCAAGAGACTCATTGGTAGGTTGTTAGTTTGTCAGTACAAGAATTATAGCAAATAGATTTAAAACAAACCATTTTAAGCATCTGTTCCTATAACAGATAATATAGATGATATCCAGAACAGCTTTGCAGGGTTCCAAGGCAATATTAAAAGTGATAATGAAGTATGAGTACAAGTTTTTGGAAAATATGGTTTGTGAGCAAAAATAAATGTGGAGAAATACTTAAAATTTACTTTAGGATTAAATATGATGTTGGAAACTTATAATTCTGGCAGAAAATTAATGTGGAGATCAAATAATGCAAAATCAATTAACAACCATGATTTTAATAAGTAGTAAATGATAGACATTTAACACAACAATATGACTGTTTTCATGTGCAGATATAAGTTTGTATGTATTTTATTAATTACAAAATGTCAAACTGCAATTTAACCAAGATAGTGGAGGTAGGATTTATAGAAAATATTAATGATTGCTTGAGAGACAAAATAAAAAAAATTATATAAATTTAAGTATTGCAATCTTAAGTAAGATTTTGTGGAGAGCTGTTATTAAAATTATACCAGAGGAAGAAATTTAAGAAAGATAGGAACACATAAGGAAATACTGAAACTGCTCCAGAATAAAAATGAATGCTTGGAAATTTTAATACAGATTATTCCTTTAAAATGTTTATGCAAACAAAAGTTAAAGAAATTTAAATCATAACTGACCAACAATTGCATTTATTAAACCCACGTTTAAATGCCAGATAACAACAACTGCACATTTACAAATCATGTGATGGCAAAATATACATCTTTCACAGATGGAGAAATAATAAAAAAAGACCTAGAAGTCAGAAATTCATTATTTGATTCATTTAAAATACAAAACAAAGTTATTTCTGTAATTAAAAACATAGAAATTAAGAATTGTGGTTTGATTGAACAACTGGCTGACAATATCAGAAACTGTATTTGTTTTTCCTTACAATTTAAAGAATCCACTGACATGATTGATATTTGTCAGCTGCATTTTTATAAAAATAGTTTTAAGGGCATAAATATGAAAGAAGACTTGTTAACAATATTCTTTTAAAAGAAGGAAGTATGAGATGGAGTTGTTTACTGTACTTTCAAAAAATATGTCGAAGAGTTTCTGATTTATAAAGTTATACTGATGACAAATTATGGGGCATGGTCAATGATCCAGAAAAATTAATGGATTTTGGGTATATGAATCTGAGATGATGATTTTCCAGAATTCCTTTCATATCATTACATTATTCATTAGCAGATCATCTGTTGTAATATTCTGAATATGTTTCATGTAACAGGAATCTGCAAAAAAATTGAACATTTTATTTGAGGAAAATTTTTTCAGAGAAAAATTGTTTAACTTAAAATTGGAAGTAAATGAATCCGAGTATATAGAATTATTGTATCATGTAGATCATAGTTAAGTCAGGATATATTTTTGCAAAGATTCAAAGACTTATATTACAAGAGGTAGACAATTTTTTGTTGATCTTAATGATGTTGTTTGATAAATTTAACTAAATGTCCTAATTGCAAAAGAGAAGAAAAAAGACAATAACTGAAATGGTTGGATATGTTAATACTTTCAGAAACAGGTATCTTTTCTACTTGTTTAAGAATGAACAGAAAAATTTCAAAAATATTACGGAAAAATTGTCAGATATTTTCTAGTATATTGATCAGAGACAAATATTATGAAGAAATAATGATTTTACTTAAAATTTGAGAGTTGTTTCCAAAAATATACCAGATTGAACTAATTATTACACTCACATTTTATCTATTTGGTATTCCTGATGTAAAAGATATGACTAGACAAATAAATATTTTCTTTATTTATGGTAGAAAAAAAAAATTTTCTTCAAAATAACATAAAACACTTATTGGAATCCAATGGATGTAGAATAAGTTTTCTAACTTGTATTTAATTTAATGTCTTTTTTTATTATCTATGTGAGATAGTATTTTTATGATTAGGTCAAAATGTCATTGCTGTCTCACAGATAGCTGTTTAGAATTCTGTGCAAGATTAGTAATTATAATTATATACTGAAATATTCAAGATTAGTAGACAGTATATAATGCAGGTAATCTTGGACAACTTAATGAACTTTTATGATTTCACTTTAAATTTATATTTGATACTGAGTTTTTTGTTGTTTTGATAATAAATACATTATTTGATTTTGTAATAATAATGATTATGATGATGCTGTAATAAATAAATGATGGATTATGACATTCAGAGAAAATTATAAGTAGCTCTTGGCCTACAATTCTTCATCTATGCCTCTTCTATGTCATGCAATGTTTTTTTTCAACTTGAAAATGATTTGTTGTTGTAGATACAGAAGTGAAAAATCAATTAAATAGCATGGTCTATAAACTAGTGATTATTACTATCCCTAGCCTTCAATTAGAAATAATTGTCTTGGCTGATGACTTTACAGTTTCTGAAATTTATTTTATCTGTCATTGTTGTAAATGTATATTTCAATAGTGTTATGTAGATTTGTAAATGTACTAAAATATATTACCATTTTATCATAGATAAAAAATACTGTAATATATGTCTGCATAATGTTAACTTATCTTTATATATAAAATATTTTTTCTCTTTTTGATTTAAACTATTCTCATAATTTGTAATAATCTATAGACATTAATTTGGGATACTTCTTTGCCCAAACTGATATAATAAAAGTTTTTGCTTTTTGATTTATGATGGTGCTTTGTATTAGTGAATATATTTTTTTTCTGGTGATTTTCTAATTGTATGATTTAATAGATATGAATTTAATTTGATATTGACAAAATATCTTTTTGAAGTTCATGCTGTACAAGAAGAACATGAATGGTACAGTTTTTTACACTTTTTTCTGCAATGATTATAAATCTTAGGTCAATATCTGTAGGACCATAACACTTTTTCGCATCATTGGTTAATTCATATTATAATGATAGTTTTTGATTTTACATTTAATATGTCTTTATCTGACCAATCCAAATTAACCTGTACCCTATAGATAATAATACACAATACAGAATAATCATTTATTGACAATATTGGATGGCTAACTAGGATAATTATGAGTTGACTAATTGAAATATAGATGATAAGTTATGAGCTGGAAAAATTTCCAAGTTTCAGCCAATAAAGTTGAATCCTAGATGTGATGGCCATGATAAGTGGACATGTTAATACTATACTACATTAAGCTCATTGATAAGCAAGAAGCTAGCCAATAATTGTTCTGACTTATATAATGCTTTCTTTTCTTTTTCAAGAAAATATGCTTTTCTTATTTGCAAATATTATTATTTGCTTCACAGTAAAACATCACAGGAATAATTGCTTAATTGCAAATTATAATTATCATTTGTAAAAAATAATAATTAAAATAATAATAAGAATTTTACTTTTAAGCTGTTTTTTATTATTAAAAGTTTTTAATTGCTATTTTTACATTTAGTTATTCATCTCATATTTATTAATTTAATTATTCTAGTTTATGCTTTGATACTTTCATAAATAAGCACTCACATAATCTTGCATTAATAATGGATTTATATTATTTTGTAACAAAATGAATATATATATAAGTATATTGGACTATTAATAAAAGTGGGGATTCCATCTTTATTGTTAAAAGTAGGTTGCCTTGACAATAGTTTGAAATTGTTGATTGTTATTAATATTGGGTGGTTTAAGTGTTGACTGGTTTTAATGATTACTTATAAACACATTTAGTCTTGATCATTATTATACTTATCAATTAAGTAATACTTTGGGTGCACTTTGAAATTTGTAATTGCAGTTTTTAATGCTATAATTGACTATTTATTAGTCTGCATTCAGAATAAGTTATATTTACCTGTTTAAAGAGGTTTATTTAAAGTTCTTTGTATCAATAATTTCAATCCCTGCGGTCAAGTTGCAATCTTTAGTGTCTATATAAGTGTATTGGACCATTAATAAAGATGGATTCCACCTTTATTGTTAAAAGAAGATTGGTTGCCTTGACAACTGTTTGAAATTGTTGATTGTTATTGATATTGGGATTATCTAAGTGTTGACTGATTTTAATGATATATATATATATGCGCACACATTCTAAATTTTGATAAATATATCTTACATTCAAATTCAGAAATAATAACCCAAATTATGGTCTGTTATGCAAGATATTTTACAAAATTTGCAAGATGTTTTCTTATTTAATGTGTAAAACATGACTCAAAATATTGAAATGATAAAATAGGTTTATATAGCTCATATTGGAAGCAAAATCATTTCTAGAATTTTTTTTATAAAACTAGAGCGAGAAGCCATTACTCACAAAATTAACAAATTTTTAGATGGTGATAGTTTTTATGGGTGTAGATTTTATTTTACCCTTAAACCTTAGAATAACTAGATATCCATTTATTGATCAATAATTTTAATAAAGATATCAGGTATTATTTTTGTAATTAACATATTAATAAACATTGATGTATCACTCAAATTTTAATATATATATAAGAGCATACAAAGATGCAAATACATAAAAATAGTATAGATATTTTGCTCTGTTTTCTTAATATATATTCATAATATTATTTCTGGGAGCTTTCATGTAATAAAAATATAATCGCTAAATAGCTGACATTTCAGTACAATAACAATAACTTTTCTCAGAAAGAAGAAACTCTGAGGAAAGTACTAGTTATTGTACTGAAACATCAGCTATTTAGTGGTTATATTTTTATTACACAGAAGCTCCCAGAAATAATACTATGAATTCATCATTTATCCATAAGAATATTAGAATTAACATATATGTATACTCACACATAAATTAAAGGATTTTACATTATTAGTTGTGATTACAACTTTCTGCCATAATCACGTCCTAGTATTTGAATTTATATGAAATTTTTTTTAAGTATCTGAGGAAATAAAACAATAAATGGAGTAGTTTGTTTGTGTACCAGGTCGAACCACTGAAACCACTTACTTATACATATATATAAGTTTTGGCCGGTTTCAAACTCCTTCCTAATACATTTATAGTCTTATAAATGTTATGTGAACGAACCGGTACGTTTGAGCAAAATGGGAGATCTTATTGATAGCTTTAACTATCAACAATGGCCCATCTCGGCTGTATCCAAATACTTTATTTCTTTCGGGGTGAAACCCGGGGCGCCAGCTAGTCTAATGACTAATGTATTCGGGCAGTAGGCTCATAATCCAGTGCTCAAAACATTCCCTAAAACTAGCTCAGTCTAATTTTAATTCAATAACAAAATTATATAAAATTAGTGGTGGAAAGAATTAATAAAAAGGTTGGTAAAAAGAATTGACTGACAAATAAAGTTTAAGTTTGAAGACATTGTATTTTAATTAACATTAATTAAGTTTAAAGATAATTTATTACCAAACATTAATTGACTAAATTTAAACATCTTTATAAATCTGATTTAACACACGCACATTTTTAAAGTAACACATTATAACATATATCTGGTGAAAAGCATAAATAATATGTGCCATTGTTAAATTATCTCACATACACACACATGCATATCAATAGTTCATTTTATGCATGCTTAAGAGTTCAAATTACTTTACTCGGTAGGATTGACGAATTACAGCGGTGGCTACTATGTATAAATGGTAATAAATAAATGTTTACCTAGGATTTTTGGAATGTGGATATTGCTTGTTGTTGGCTGCTTCTGCTGTTTCTGATGGATTATATCTAACCGGTTAGATTTGGACATTTCTTGAAAAGATTTTATGCAAATCCATTGGTCTTATTTTTGAAGACAGTTGAACATTTGACGGAGGATTTCTGAGTTGTTATGCAGACATTATTTCACAGGCAGGTTTTGATGATCTTGTTGGACTAAAAAGGCTGAAGCACGAGCGTATATTTCCAAAAGCTGCTCAACAATGCATTTTTGTTTCTGGATACATAATAGAAATACACTGTTATCTCAACTGAAACAAGACTGTCACTGCAAACTAGACTGAAAAAACTGAAAATTGATAAAAAAATCTGGCTATTTATGTATCTGAATTGTTTTCATTTTAATATCCTCTGGCAATAGGTGTCGAAATTCCATTAGTAATTAATCCTATGACAACGTGTTTTTGACGATTGTTTAATTAGTAGTAGCTTTCATAAACGTATTGTTTTTTTATATCTTTAATTAGTAGCCCACCGCTGGTGTGGTTTTTTTAAATCTTTATTTAACTTAATAGCCATCGCTGTGTTTTCCAAATATAATTTCTTTTTTAACTTTCATTTACATATATATTTTTTTAAATATTATTCTAACATGCATACATTTATTTACACTCGCATGCACATATATAATTTATTATAATAAGCTTGAATGAAAAGAGATTTATATTTTTTTTAAATTTTAAATTACTTATTTTTACGAATACTAATTTAGAAAAACTTTACTTTCTTTTATAACACTTTTAGTTTGACTTTAAGAAAACCCCCTTTCCACTTTTAATCTTTTATTTCAAACTCTTTTTCGAAAGATTTTTTTTATATTTTAATAATTTTTTTAGACAAAATTATTTTATATGCATGTGCCAAATTGGCCTTGGCACATTACACCCCCCTCCATTTTAGAGTAAAATGCATCATTTTTGACCATTTTATCTCTTGCAATTTTAATTCTTGACTCTAAAGATTTATTAATTTATTATTTTTCTAAGTTAGCTTTTTAATATCTTTTACTTAACATACAAAGGGCAATCTGTTTTGACTATCCTTTCCTTCTATCTATGCCGAATACATTGCTCACAATGATCTAAATCATGGATAACGACCACCGGGACAAACTAATTTTGTGGCACAGGGATCTTTTGGAAATGACACGGAAGCAGATTTGCTGACTTACACTGACTTACACGTGTATAAAATCGAAACTTCATTTGCCGATTCTCTTGATCGGACTTGGGAAAAAAAAGGGTCACTGTGAAATGCCAGGAATTTTCAACTGTCCATTTTCGACTTACGCTTTGGAAAGAGGAATGATCCCTGACAAGTCCGTTACGGGTACTAAAACTTATCCAGTCAGCAGCTTTAAACATATCTTTAACTAAATTTATTTCTATACTACTCTCATTCCCTTTTGCTCTAGATAAGTTCCTACACATGTGTATACATGCAGCATAATTCTACACCTAATATTCTAGATATCGAGTTATTTCTGGACTTGCTTACAGGAAATCTATAATAAATAAATCCCTTTTTGCACGCATCATGAGGTGCAGCAATGCCAAGAAAATAATCTAAAAGGATATCTGGATAAATACATTTAAGATACGCATCATGAGGTATCATATTCACCGAATATTACCAGTGTATGTGCGCGTATGTACACATGTATACTTACACACTCTTAATACACCTTAGATTGACTTTATATTTTTATTACTAATCTTACATTATTTTTAAATTCATATGAACATTATTCTAACATTTGTATTAATCTAATTTCACAATATTATTCTAAACTACCACGGACATCAGTTTTCATATTTATTTATATTAATCTAATCTCGAATATTATTTTTAACCCTTACTCAACTTTTTTATCTATGTGTGTGTATTCAGAAAAACTATTTTACTTTATTACAATTCATTATTTGCTCAACTTTTATTTTAACTATTTGACCTACTTATTTATTTACGAACATTTTTCTTAATTAATATGTGCATTGATAACTTTTCCTAAGTATTGACCACTTCTAATTCTTATTTTTCTAGAGTGCATTTTTAGTTTTTATTTTCATCATTAGGTAATAAATGTAATGTTAAGAGAAGTAGGCAGCAAAGTATAAGGCAATTCAAACACACATATAGATTTTGTGCTGATTTAAACCAACTTTTAATTTCTTTGCCCAAATACTTGCACACATCTCAATCCTAATTTAATACACTTTTTTTTTTTAATTTTATTTGATAATGTTTTATTTTCATTAATACTTTCATTATACACTTATTTATTTCATTTTTATTTTTAAAGCATTATTTTTACTCTCCCTTTTTTTTAAAAAAAAAAAAACATTTTCATTTTGCTTGTCTATTTTGATTTACACATTTATTTTGTTTGCGTCATGCTCCGCTATGTTCTAGACTTATGAGCTGGGATTTAACATGATCGATAAGACATAATCGAGGGTTTTTGACATAAATTGTTTTATTGTTGCTTTGACATTTTAAAAACCTCTAAGATTGTTATTTTATTTTACTAAGACTAACTTTAATCATTTTTAATTATTCAAACTAACTTGATACTCATTTTTACATTTATTTCATTAAACTTTGTTAAACATTTTCCATTATTCTGAGTCCATGGTCGTTATAAACTAGGTCAAGCCAGCGAATTCGTCAGATTACATATTTTTAATTTTTGTCTGGCGGTTCTTTATTATTCAGCCCTCCAAATAACTTTAGTGACCTAGCATTACATGTTTCTTTTTCTATATTTCCTTTGGCTATTACAAAGGCATTGAAGTCAGTTTGAGGGACTATACTATATGGGCTTTTATAAATCATCTGAATTTTTTATAAATGTGTTTCTGAGGATGACTCATGGAGTTATTTGTAATGTGCATGTTCGCACTCAGCTGGTCTGGCTTTTTTATTTCAGTTTGTGGGCTATTTTGACTATGATTTATCTGATTTACTTTTACAGTTAAATTTGTAACTTCAACTTTTATCTCTTCAATTATTTTTCTATCTTCTATCTTATTTTTTCTATTACTTGGTAAGCGGTCTCTATTTGATTTTCTACTTGTGTTTTAATCTCTTCTATTTCTTCCCTAATTTCTTTTTTTATTTTATTCTGGCCCATTTTGATCTGGTCCTTTAACTTTTTAAGCATTTCAGCTTGCCCTTCCAATTTACTCTTCATTTCATTATTTTGGTTTTTAAGCTCTTCGGCTATTTTTTTATATTCTTCGGCTGTTTCTTTTTGTTTTTCAAACATGCTGGTTAGTAAAGCTATGATTTCTCCTTTTTCCTTGTTGGGGCTATTTTCTATATTTTTACCTTGAGTCTCCATTTTAGCTTTATTTTTTTTTTTTATAATTTATAATTTTAAATACTTTTTATCATTATTTTTAATACCGTATTTTATTCACTTTAATAAGTTTACTAATTTCTATTTTATTTATTTCTTACTAAACTGGAAATACATGCTGACTCCGGCCCTCCTTTGTCCATTTTTCTCCACCCGATCTTAATGCTTTAACTCCGCCCAAACATCCAACTGTCTCTGATTTAACATAATGATTTATTTTAGATAACGTAAATAGCGTAAATCTCTTTTCATTTAAAGAAAACAAAGTTTTCGGTCAATTCTTTTTTTTTTTTAAAAAAAATTAAAACGCTTTAACATATATAATTTAGCTTTTGTATAGAAAAAATTTTTTTAAACAAGAAACAAAGTATTTGTTTACTATTGTTTCTTAGGTCCAGCCCCAAATGTTGGGAAAGCCATTTATGTACCAGGTCGAACTGCTGAAACCACTTACTTATACATATATATAAGTTTTGGCCGGTTTCAAACTCCTTCCTAATACATTTATAATCTTATAAATGTTACGTGAACGAACTGGTACATTCGAGCAAATTGGGAGATCTTATTGATAGCTTTAACTATCAACAATGGCCCATCTCAGCTGCTAGATTCAAACCCCTACTATCCAAATACTTTATTTGTTTCAGGGTAAAATCTGGGGTGCCAGCTAGTCTAATGACTAATGTATTCGGGCAGTAGGCTCATAATCCAGCGCTCGAAACATTCCCTAAAACTAGCCCAGTCTTATTTTAATTCAATAACAAAATTATATAAAATTAGTGGTGGAAAGAATTAATAAAAAGGTTGGTAAAAAGAATTGACCGACAAATAAAGTTTAAGTTTGAAGACATTGTATTTTAATTAACATTAATTATGTTTAAAGATAATTTATTACCAAACATTAATTGACTAAATTTAAACATCTTTATAAATCTGATTTAACACACACATTTTTAAAGTAACACATTATAACATATATCTGGTGAAAAGCATAAATAATATGTGACATCATTAAATTATCTCACATACACACACGCATATCAATAGTTTATTTTATGCATGCTTAAGAGTTCAAATTACTTTACTCGGTAGGATTGACGAATTGCAGCAGTGGCTACTACGTATAAATGATAATAAATAAATGTTTAACTAGGATTTTTGGAACGTGGATATTGCTTGTTGTTGGCTGCTTCTGCTGCTTCTGATGGATTATATCTAACCGGTTAGATTTGGATGTTCCTTGAAAAGATTTTATGCGAATCCATTGGTCTTATTCTTGAAGACAGTTGAACGTTTGACGGAGGATTTCTGAGTTGTTATGCAGACATTATTTCACAGGCAGGTTTTGATGATCTTGTTGGACTAAAAAGGCTGAAGCACGAGCGTATATTTCCAAAGCTGCTCAACAATGCATTTTTGTTTCTGGATGCATAATAGAAATGCATTGTTATCTCAACTGAAACAAGACTGTCACTGCAAACTAGACTGAAAAAAACTGAAAACTGATAAAAAAATCTGGCTATTTATGTATCCGAATGGTTTTCGTTTTAATATCCTCCGGCAATAGGTGCGATAGGTGTTATCGAAATTCCATTAGTAATTAATTCTATGACAATGTGTTTTTGACGATGTTTAATTAGTAGTAGCTTTCATAAACGTATTGTTTTTTTATATCTTTAATTAGTAGCCCACCACTGGTGTGGTTTTTTAAAATCTTTATTTAACTTAATAGCCATCGCTGTGTTTTCCAAATATAATTTCTTTTTTTAACTTTCATTTACATATATTTTTTTTTAATATTATTCTAACACGCATACATTTATTTACACTCACACGCACATATATAATTTATTATAATAAGCTTGAATGAAAAGAGATTTATATTTTTTTTAAATTTTAAATTACTTATTTTTATGAATACTAATTTAGAAAAACTTTATTTTCTTTTATAACACTTTTAGTTTGACTTTAAGAAAACCCCCTTCCCACTTTTAATCTTTTATTTCAAGCTCTTTTTCGAAAGATTTATTTTATTTTATTTTAATAATTTTTTTAGACAAAATTATTTTATATACATGTGCCAAATTGGCCCTGGCACATTTGGTAAGAAATTATATATGACATGAATATTTTACATATATAAGTAGTAGAATATCTACTAAATTGCTTAAAATCTTGTTTTTTCAAAATTCTAGTAATCTTACTTCTAGATATGTCAACATTTTAAATTCTTGAATTTAATAGAAGCCATTTTTTCATGCTTTTACCCCAAAGATTGATTGTTGATGATTATTCTGAATTTGTGCTTATGCAGTCTCAGTTGCTGATATTATATCAATAAGTAGTCTTAATAATTAAAATTCTTCTTTCATAAAATGCTATAGCCTAGCCAGGAATATTCAAACTATTGTCATAGATCCGGATGTGCATCCCAAAACAGATCCATGAGATTTTGTGATATTCAACATTTTAATAAAATATCTGAAATATACTTAAAATTGATTTATCATACTTCTTACCAGACAATTACTTAAATTAAATTGCATGATTTTTAGTTACTAAATGATGGGGATTTCAGAAGACTTTGTGAAAGGAAAGAATCCTGCTTGGTTTCAGTCATGTAAAACTTCTGCCTATCTCTGCTGATGGCTGTCTGCAAGTAGTGTATGTTAAATAAATGTTAACCAAACTCTCCCATCTAAAAAAATCTAATTAAATTTTATGCATGTAATTTTTTTATATATATTTTTTAATTTTTATTATATTGCAAACATGAATTTTCAAAGCTGAATAATTTTACTTGAAAAATATTACTATTTTGGTAAATTATGTTTTCGAGAATACATTTATTGAAAAGTGAAACCAATCAAAGAAACTGAGTCCTATATTGCAGGCAGGCCTTTAACAAAATTTAATACAGTCATTCTTTTCAAAAAAGACTGGTACTCTTATTTAGACTAACAGTTAATAAACCTCTTTTTTTAAGTTTCAATTCTACTGAATTAAAAAAATAATCAGATTCACTCATTAATGCCTGTATGTCTATTGCATATTTTATTATAATTTACTTCTCCTTCTCTCACCACCATTACAGAAAGTTTTCTAAACATTGTGATAAGTATTAGTTTTTTCTATCAATCCCTCTTCACACATCACATTTTTTTTGTCTTTACCTCCTATTTTTATATTTATAATTTTATTTATATTTATCCTAATCCCAAAATTGCTTTAAGTTATTACTTTCATTATCCATTTTGTTCAATTCTTTCTCACTATAGTGCTGCTTTTAAAATATTAAATTTTCTAAATAATTTTCATTTATTTTCTCTCCTAAATAAACAACAAAATCGATGGCAAAGAAAATACAATCTTATTTTACACCATATTTTTATCTGAGAAAATCTTTTAACTTTATGTCTTCTGTGTCATATACAAACTCTGAAAGTTTTTCTTCTTAGTAGTTTTACAATATTTTTTAAATAATAATTTTCATCTTAACTTAATTTATTAAAATATTTTTTGTCATAATCACTAAAATTTCAATTCTTGTCTACTTTTTCTTAATTATTCTCAAATAAAATAATATTTATATATTAAACATTTTTCTATTAAAAGCTTTGAAAGCATAATTTAACTGAATAAAAAATTAACTAAAAGATCAAATTTTTTATATTAAGTATGTAAAATCTAGACAAGCATTGTTAGCCGAGAGGTCATCGCAGCCGCCTTGCAAGCAAGTAGTTGGTTGCAGACGGTTGTGGGTTCGTGTCCCGGCCGATGCTATGACATATGGAAAAAAAAAGTATGTAAAATCTAGTTATATTGGCTGTTAATTTTTTTTCAAACATTTTTTATTAGTCAAAAGTCTTTGAATTTTATATAGAATTTTTTAAAAATTATCTCATCAAATAAATTATTTTTCAGAAAATAGTGAATTTAAAATTTATATATAGATAAAACACCATTAATCAAAATCTCTTATTCTAGGGCTTTTTTTTGAATTTTTTGGATTTCAAGTATATGTACCCCCTCCCCCCTCATATTTTAAATCCAAAGCTGCTGAGATAAGGGAAAATTGATAGTTCATTGTAATGAACCTTATTGATATTTTACAGATTTATTTTGTTTTTAATTTTGTTAGTTTATGTATGTAAAACTAATTTATACATTATAAACTTATAATCAAGTATTACAAAAAGATAAAAGTTGAAATTTAAGACTTTTATAATGAACTAAACATGCTTAGGGAGACCACTATCAGAATCGTAGTATTATGATTCTAGCAGTGGTGTGCCAAAAGCATGTTTAGTAAATTATAAAAGTCTTTAATTTCAACTTTTACCTTTTCATAATATGTAATACTTGATTGTAATGAGTTTATAAGAATTACATTAATTAATAAAAAGAGAATTAAATATTTGGCTTTATACATTATAAAAAGTTAAAATTCACCTTTGTAGTTTTATTAGCTTAGTAGAAGCACGTAAGCAATAGTTATTTGAATTAAAAGTAGTCTATTTGTATTTGGCATTATCATATAATGTTGATAAATAAACAATTTTACATTTTGTCTTTCTATATTGACTGTCTTCCTTAGGATGAAAAAAACTTTTAGCAAGACTGTTAGATAGTTAAAATGTAAGAAGAACAAAAAGAAAAAAATTATTAAAGAAAGTATGAAATTGATTATCCATTAATACTACAAGGTAATATCAAAATATTCTGTACAAATAGGCAAACATTAGTACAGCATTTACAAATATTTGTATATTTCTAATTAACTTTCTGATTATTTAATTTTTTTAAAATCTGATAGTTATGCCCTTTTTTTTTTCTTTAATTTGGTATATTTTTCATTTCCTTTTCAATTAAGATATTGTTCTCTTATATATATACACACATGATATTTAGAAAGCGTGAAGTCTTTATTTATTATATGGCATAGATTGAAATATTTTACTATTTATAATAAATAAAGAAGAATAAAAAAGAATTAATATCAAGGAAAGTGAGAATAATGTGATTATATATTATCATCTTATGATAAGATTTGTTTTCATGAAAAATAAAAACTAAAACAAATTTAAAATGGATAGACATTTAAGAAAATCATAAATATTTTAAATTTAGTTTAATACAATTATAACTAAACATTTAAGTATTTTGGGTCATTTTAGTTAAGTGAACTAACTCATCTGAACGCCACTGTATTTGAATTCTATTGCGTGAAGATTTAATTTGCTACTAAAGCTCATTTTTAAAATATAAAGTTAGTTTTACTTTTTTTCTTATAAATTTTTAGAAACTGTAAATAAATCACTTTTGTCCTTCTTATAAGCAGTCACATCAATGCTATATAATCAATGTCTTGAGAATTTGTCACTACATTAATTTTCCAAACAAGAGAGCAATGAAGTTTAAATATCTCAGAAACTCATATATTTTCTCTGTTAAATATATAAAAGTCTTCTATTCAGAAACCAGTAATCCATCAGCATTAATATTTTAATGCTGGCTTTTTAAATTCTTTGACAAATCTTTTAATAACTCATAAAGGAAAATAGACAAAATTCTTTAAGAATTAAGAATTAATCAAACCAAGAATAAGATTATTAAAGTTTTAATTAAAAAAGTTATATATTGTGGCAATCTTCCAACTTATACCAACACAATCACATGACTTTATCTTATGCCTAATCATTGGTTTCCATGAACAATTATCCTCATCCTATTCCAGAGACATTTTTTCAGTAACCAATGGATGTCATCTTCAGATTGGTTTCTGGCCTTTTATTGTCAATGAAAACTAGATTCCAATGCTGGAAATAATGCATTTAACAACCATTTTTACTCTTTTATATTATTCAAACTAAAAATCCTTAATTTTTTTTTAAAAATCTTAATGTTTCAAATTCAGGCTAACTATTTTGCATAATTGTGTAGATATGACACCAAAGTTCAGTTTTATGATAAGTATAGACTCCTATTTTTTGTCTAGAAATTTTATTACATACAATATTATACAAAAGCCAGAAATTTCCAAAGATAGGATTTTATAGCAATATACCATCTGGTGTCCATTGATTATTCAAGTTAACAGTAGATGGCTCTAAAGAGGATGAAGGTATATACTCTTGGAAACTAAACTTGCAATTCTTAAATCAAATGTTCAGTAATGACTGATCATTATGAAGTTTTCTGGTAATCGCTTCCTTTATATTTGGGTCTTCTTCTTTGTTAAAGGGAATAAATCCTACTATGAGAGCAAAAAGGATTGCAGAACACAATTAGATAATCTTTTAATATTTTAAAAATCAACAAATGTCAAAATTATTTACCAGGAAAATCTTTTCATTGGAAAACTTTTAATTAGGAATATATTCAGTTATAAATCTGAGCTGTTCTAAACAGTTATCACAGCTTTTCAAAAATAATTGAATCAAATTTGATATTGAAGTTAAATTTCAGCTGTTAATGTTAGTGAGAAGTTTTAGATTTTATTGAAAAATGTACCATTTGTTAATCTGAACAAAAACTAAAATATGAATCTGCAATGCTGTAGAAGGAGTACTATTGTCAAATGAAGCCATTGAGATCTATCACTGAGGATCATCTTCAGAAAATCCAATAATATCCAAATAAATTAATTCTTTCTTTAATCACTTGTACAATGCTATACTTTATTTTTATTTGAACCAGTTTTACAGTTTTGACTGACCAGCAGTCTTCTTCAGAGCTAAAATATGTAAACATATTTGAATTTATAAGCATAGATTATCTAACCAGTATAAATGTTCAGATGAAATTCTTTTGTAATTCACATCATTAACTGCATTTCTTTACTCAAATAGTTTCATCTTTATAAAAACAATTATTTCATTATCAGAAAGTAATTTATAGGTCTTCGTATCAGACTTCTTTCTTTAATTCCATAGCATTAATATGCAGTATTGTACCTTATAAGATCTTAACTTCACAATCAATGCATTTGTTTTTGACTAATTATGTGAATAATGTAACATTCATTTATATTTCTAAAGATATGCTTCTCCAAGCTTTACTATATATATGCACACACAACTAAATTTGTAGTTATTGTATCTGGATTAAATTTAAATTAATATCAGTTAATTTTGGATTTTATAAAATTTAATATTATTCTGATTCTCTCTCTATATATATCCTCAAAGTTAAAAACTCCAACTATTTTTGCACAATATATGGGGTTTTCATTTAAGAGTATCTTTTAATGATGTTTTAAAAAGTTCATTAAGCTTATAATGAAGCTGTAAGCATTGAGTTTCTAGAAAAAATTCTGTTAAGAAATTCATAGTCAATGGCAGTTATCACTGATGATGAACAAATGATGTTGCCTGGTTATAATATTTTAATTTGAAATTGCTTCATGAGATAGAGCTCTCAATCTACATATATTGAATTTATTAAATAGAAATTAATCTTTAACTAACAATTTATAGTTTAATAATTCTTTTTTTCCATCATACATTTTTCATATTTTGAATAATGTTCAGTAATGAGCATTTGAAATAAGTTGCATAGATGAAAAACACAGTTGTCATGCATAAAATGACCTAAGAAATTTTATTCATATCAAACCTTAATATGAAATGTTGATTTTAAAAAAGAGTTTCAATATAATAAACTCTAAACAAACCCAAACCATTTAGCAGTCAAAGCTGTTTTATACAATTTTAAAAAAAATATATCTCATCATGCATACCTTTATTCAACAAATTTTTGAGAGTTAATATTAAATTACTTCTAATCCAATTACTGACTTCTAAAAATTTGAAGCTATTTTTAATGATTTATCTTAGTATTCAATTTTTTTGTGTGTGTATACCCTCAGATATAATTTATGTTTTGACAGTGCACAACAAAGATTATTAACATATAATTCCAAATTATTTAATTTATCTATTTATAAACAAAATTCTAAAACATAGGACAAGTATGTAAAATAAATTAGTTAATTTAAATCCACTATAATATAAAGTTTAATATATTTCAAACTTAATATTTGTTAATAAATAAAAAAGTGTCAAATTTTACAAACACATATTAGTTCCCAATATATAAAAATTGTTTCAATAAATCAACTCTTAAATATTTTTTCAATTTGTTTCATGAGGCAGGGAGCAGGACAAGATTAAGTGCTAATTAGAGAAAACATAGTATTTATTGGTCTCAACAAGTTACCTTTTCAAATTTTTTTCACATACTTATCATAGTGAAAAATCAGGATCATCAACAGTTTATTAGCAGATTTGTTAAAAATATATTCCTTAAATGTCTCTTCTCATCTCATGTTTTTTCTTCTTACATTCAAATTATATATTTCTTATAGTCTTCTCATTCAAGCAACTTTTTTGTAGGAAAGAGTAAAACAGTTATCATTTAATCTATCTGACATTCATAGATTTTGTGATAATGGATCAGGTGAATTAACTTATTTTATGTTTAATACTATTATACAAGATTATTTGCAATATTTTATTGCTGTAATCTGCTATTTCTAAAATTTGGTAAGTTATTTATTTTTGTATAACTTTTTTTATGTACCAAAACATTATTGTTCTTTGGTGTGATGACATAGTGAAGCAAATTAAGAGCTATACAATGAGTATTTCAATATTGGCAGCAATGCTGCATTCAAATCAGTGAATATGTAACTTACTTCAGGATTATTTACGGCTATGTTAAAATGCTAAAAAAATCAAGTCAGATGTCACATGACTTAATTTAGTAAAGCTTGTATTTACAAATGTTATATATAGAGCTAAAAAAATAAGCTCTTAACAAGCTTTGAGAATATCCTCAACCCAGACCGGTTTCTGCTTCTGGCATTGTCAGTGAGGTGCCAAGATATTCAAGCATTAGATTAAAAATACTAGGACAAGTCCAGCACTTGATCTAATGTATAACTATTTAGTAGAAAATCTGAAATTGTCAGACATTCATATGTCTTCCAATCCAGCTATCTAACTTAAATAGCCATATGGGACTGAACTAAGTTCAGATACACGATATATTAATAGCTTTAGCAATATAAAATCACCAAAGCCTTAATAGCAAAAAATAAAATGATAAAAAAATCAAGTCAGATGTCACATGACTTAATTTAATAAAGCTTGTATTTACAAATGTTATATATAGAGCTAGCAAAATAAGCTCTTAACAAAAAATAGAACAATATTTTTTTTTTAAAACTACAGTTTTTACCCCCCCCCCAAAAAAAAAAAATAATTTTTTTTTAAAAACTACTATGTAACAGTTATTAATTTATTTTAAGAATATTTAAAACTTTTGTATTAAATATTTTGGCACTTTTTCAATTAACAAATTCAA
Organism: Epiperipatus broadwayi; assembly: GCA_028023455.1. Taxonomy (NCBI): domain Eukaryota; kingdom Metazoa; phylum Onychophora; class Udeonychophora; order Euonychophora; family Peripatidae; genus Epiperipatus; species Epiperipatus broadwayi. Next base: position 1,442,830 of record JAQFVV010006202.1, on the reverse strand, counting down.
AGAACTTAAAAAATATTTATATCAACAAAAATGTACCTTTTCATTCTAGTGAACCATGAAAGCCTTTTGGTGGCACAGCAAAACAATATCCAACAACAAAAGCCATTAAAGTTGACACTATAATCTTTTTTTGAAGATCTTTGTAATTATTTAATAATTAAATAAAACTGTTGCACTCAGCCTGTTACTTTGGTACTCAAACATCATTCATTCTTTCTGGCAACTGACAATGAGATTTTTTTTTTTTAAGTTATATATGTAAGTGTGTTGTTTTTATTTCTTTAAATAAAATATATATTATAAAATTGTTTAAAAAAAGAAATTTTAGTAAGTCATGATTAATTAAAATCAAACTGAGGATATCAAAGGATATTTTAATTGATTAATTTCTAATTCTTATTTTTATCTTTTTGTGAACCTCAAAATCCAAACCAAGTTAACTTTTAACAATTATAATTAAATGATTTGGTTTATTTTTATAATATTTTTTTTTCTTTTCTGATAACTATTTATGAAGCAATTGAGAATGTAATTATCAACATAAAGTGTTACCATAGAGCCAGAATATAGAACTGTTTTTTTATTATTATTAAGAAAAAAATCAAAGATTTAATTTTGTAATATAAAAATAATAACAATAATGGCAGCAAGAACAGACATAAATATTATTCATTTTTTTAAAGAAGTATATTTATATGAATAAAAAAGAATTAACCAATTACTTACATATAATAATTTTATAACACAAAGCAAATATATTAAAGTGGGAATTTTTTCATGACTGAAGATGAAAACAGATCATTAATAGTATAGCACTAACATTTTGGCTGGATCTTATCTATCATTATCTAGGTAATAAGGATGTCTTATAGTTGTTTGCAGAGATGCTAGTTAAATAAATGTATGTGTTCAGAGAATTATCATTGGAAAAAAATATACTAATAGCAGGATCTAATTTTTATAATAATAATGACATACTATAATAATAACAGCATAATAAACTAGAAGTAATTATATTTATTTATTGACATGCATATGTAGTGACTAAATACCACATTTTCAATAACTGAGGATGTGGAATTTTTGCACTTGTAAAAACAAAATTATGAGAGAGGATTTGAAATTTTAATGGCTATCAAGCTTTATTTTTTTGGTATAAATTTATATTTATTAATTATGTCAGTTCTAGTCTAACTGTAGGAATCTTTTTTCCTCGGCTAGAAATGTTATTACTAATATAATATCAGTTTACTCCTTTAGCTTTCTATTATATTATAAGCATATTTTTTCTGTTTTCTACTTTTATTTACTATATGCTTGAATAATCTATCATCCAGCAGCTAGAGCAGAGAATATCTGCTTTTGTTTTAGATATGTAGTTACTTATCTGGGGTCAGAAGTAAATAACTACAGAGGCTGGTTGATTTAAGATTAAAACCTTCGTTGTTTTTTAAAAAAAAATTTAATCTAGTAACTTAATAATTAAAAAAAGTATATAAAAATAGCTGCCAGATACATAATTGTCTTGATTTCAGTTTTGAATCCCAAATCCCCATTAATAAAAGCAAAAGTCCAAACCAATGTTGGATTAAATTACATTACTATTTGGTAACCATTGGTTACCCAAATTTATAATAGGTTATATTAGCATAGGGAAAGGATAACTGTTTTTGTTTATATCTTGTAATAAGCTGAAAGATTCAAATATATTGTGTTCTACTTGATTTCAGTTTTGAATCCCAAATCCCCATTAATAAAAGCAAAAGTCCAAACCAATGTTGGATTAATTTATACTACTATCTGGTAACCATTGGTTACCCAAGTTTATAATAGGTTATATTAGCATAGGGAAAGGATAACTGTATTTGTTTATATATTATAATAAGCTGAAAGATTCAAGTTATATTGTGTTCTACTTTAAATAAAGACTTATACCTGAAAAATGTGTGTATGTATTTTTTTTTACGCGTTGTCTTTGAGATATAAGAGGAAACTTTATTTAGTAATTCCAGATTTTCATTTATTTCTACTAATAATAACCATCAGAAAAAAAGAAAAGAAATATTTTAATGATTAAATTTTTTAAATATAAACATTTTCTTAAAGGTAAACTTTTTTTATCATGACATTTTACTATTTATGCAAATATTTTTTAAAAACTGGCACGTATACTGCCACAAAAAAGTGAAGCAATAAAAAACGAACTTTAACTGCTCGTTTTATTTATATAAATTTGGAACAGCTAGATTTGGAACAGGTATAAATATTGCAATATATAATAGAAATATTTTGAAATTCTATGATTTTTTTTCAGGTAGTTAGCCTATAATCAATCCAGCTTATAGAAATCTCTGTGTAATAAGAGTTATCTATATATCATGCAACCTTCATTATTTTGTGAGAAATGTATCATACTTTTATAGGTGTTAAGCATCCATTTCACATTTACTTTTTATTTAAATTTCTAGCAATCTATAGTGCTTTACAAACACAGGGCAGGTATGAATAATATTTCTGTAGTGAAATTTTCATTACATCATTCACACAAGGTAGGGACTGGTTTGTATCGACTTTTAAAATGTTGTGGAGGGGTGTAATCATAAACATATGAAAAACACATGAAAAAGATCTATGATAGCCAAGGTGCCCAATTTGTGCTGAACCAGCACTTATCAGTTGGCCCAGACCATTAGAGTGTGATGAAAATTACATTACAGAAATATTAATCATTATTGGATAATCTCTGGACGAATGACTAATAAAAATTATTAATAGAGTATATATAATTAGGAGTTGATAAGTGTATTGTTGAATTATTAGTAAGTGATTCCTATTAGATTCACAAAAAAATTAATTCCCCCAAGAACTTGAAATCAATAGTGCTTGAAGTTTGATATTTTCTTTCTATATAATATTTTTGTCAGAACAAAAAAAGCTCTATAAATTGATGGAATTATTGTAGGTTTTAAAAAAAATGTAAAGAAATTGTTTTCAAAGCCATACATTAAATGTCTAAATGAAAAAGATATACAAATTAATGAAATAATCTATTGATGTTATTTACATTTAAGTAATATGTAAGGCAAAGGAAAGATATAAGAAATTACAAATCTGTCAGTCTTCTGGAAGTTACGCACAATATCTTTATGATGATCGTGATAGTTTGTTTTGAAAGAAGTTTGGACTTCAACTAATTTTATGACAAGTGTATAACTATTGAGACCATTATTGAGAGAAATTATAAAAGGAAGCAATGAGTCTGAGTTGTCAATTTACTTTATGTAGATTATCAAAAGGTATTTGATTCTATTAGCGATGTGGTGATAATGAATGCTTTGGAATATCAAAATGTAGAAGCAGGATATTGACAAATCTGAAGAATATTTATCAAAATGCAACAGCAGCAACTAGAATTCATGGTGACAATAAAAAGTTTAATATTAACAAGAGTATAAGATAAAGTGATTATATTGCTCAAAATTTTTTTATAGTATGTTTATAGGAAGTAATTAGTAGATAAAAATGGAATGCTAAGTGAGCAGAAATAAATGGTCATTATAGAATTTTCAGATGATATGATTTTTCTTGCTTTAAAACTTCAGGGAAGGTTACAAGAGCTATCAGATATAAACAAAGAAATAGGACTAATGATAAATCTTTTTTTTTTTTAAAAAACCCCAAATATTCACTATATATATATATTCAAAAAAAAGGTAATAATTTTGTAGTAATGAAATAAAGTTAACAACCCAATTATGAAATTATTAACACAGATGGAAATATAATGAATAATAGTTGTAATTAATGATGTTAACTGTTTATACTTCTTCTTTACAGAATGTAATAAATGTAATAAGTGTGCTTATATGCAACTATAGAGAAGATTATTTCTATAAATTAAATATGGCTTAGCACTTTTGAGAACTTATGGCATTCTCATATTCATAGCAAGATGAACTATAATCATAATGGGGAAATAAGTGTAATTGTATATATTTGAAGAGATTAAAGTTTATTTAAATTTGGTGTTAAATATTTAAATAAGAGCCAACATTTTTTTCGGAAAGAAGGAAGGATGAGTCTCTGTGGTTGATAGCATTAATATTATTGACTGTATAGCAAGGCTCTTTTATTCTGCTCTTTGAATCATTTCATTCAGTGTATTGAGTGATTGTGTAGGAGGGAACAAATTGATGTCCTATTGCCTTTTGATGCTCAAGGAATATAGAGTTATGTTCTGGCTTGACTGAGGCTCTTGTATAAGTATTAGTGCTGGGAAAGAAAAGTAGACAAGAATGCTCAGGATACCACATAATATATTGATTGACTTTCATTTTGGAGGCATTTAATTTTGTAAATGGTGCTAGGAGGAAGTTCATGTTTAAGCCTATTTTGGGAATTATTCAGTAGTCTATTAATTGAAAGGGGGATGCAGAAAGCAAGGTGATAAGTTGGAGAAAATGTTTTTGTTAGACTAAGTATGTATGGCACAAGAAGCTACAGTCTGTCATCAGTGTGTGTGTATATGTGTGACATGTTACCATTTAATTTTCTGTAGAATTGCATTATTTTCCTTTGTAAAAAAACTATGTTTAAATCTGATTGTTTGCATTGCGGGATGCTTCATGCTTATATAAAACATGGTTGCAGGATAATGGAGGATAGAACAGCCAGTTTGTGAGATCTACATACAATTGAGTCTGGATGCACAAACCCACAGATTTCAAGCAGTTTGACAGACATAGAATATGTCAGATGAGCTATATTTCTAATCAAATTTAAGTATTGGAAACAATGTCATGAGTCTTCCCAGTTTATTGTAAGCAAATGTTGGATTATTTCCACCATCTAACATTATATATTGATTGTTCAATATTTAATATTAATTGATGAAAATAATTTAACATACAAATAAAATGCCAGCATTACAAATCTTTAGAAAAACATAATGAAATATAATATGCTACTAAAAGTAAATATGTCTATGTGTTTGTCAATAAGATTTTTTAATAAATGTGTTTAGCCAGTGCTTACTTATTAATCTGAAATCTGGATAGTCAATAAAAGAGCAATAATATAGATATCAGAGCAAACAGCAAAGCATGAAGATATATATGTATATGTTTAGAGTAGCAAGGAAAAATTTGAAGTTAAACACATGGGTGAAAAAACAAGGAAGTTTGTAGGATTTATATGAAAAAAAGAAGCTATGGAATTTAAAAATATTTTTTAAACTTGAATAGACCTTCACATAAAATGTAATACATTATTAAACTTACTAAATGGTTAATTCAGTCATGTTTTGGAACTGAGACTGCTGAAATTGGATGTCCACTATGGGTTTTTTGTTAGCACAACAACAACAATCTCATCATTTTGCTTCGTTGACTAATATCATGAAAGCAATATAGCTAAAAACTCTTGTTTTATTTAACATATATGTAATAATGAAGATAATAATAAGTATATTTCGAAACAAACATATATTTTTAAGTGATTTAGGATCATTTAAATGTCTGACTATAACAAAAACAAATAGTCTGACTAATTGAGGGAAATCTGCCAATCAAATTATTTGTATGATTAAATAAAGATTCTGATACTGCAAAACGTTATTTACTGATTAGAATTGTTTTTAGCATAACGAACTTAATTTTTTTTTAAAACAAATATTAGAGATAATAGTTTTAATTATTATTATTTTTACATTCAGAATTAGTTTCTCTTTTCAGTATATCACAGTAGAAATATTTTTTTTAAAAACTTTATTTTTAAATCAGTCCATTTAACTGTAATTTTTTTAAATTTTTGCTCATAATAAAAAAAAGTATGCATAAATGAGATGAGAATCTAGAAAAACTCTAATCTATACCATGGCCAGAATGGAGTGAATATAATGTGGAAAGATTTTTACTAATACAAATTCAAAATAGGAAAGAACAATTAACACTCTCCCCCCTCTCTTCCAGAAAACCTTAGATAATAGAAGGTATTCTGGTAAAGATAGATAAATGCAAACAGTGAAGTATACTAGCATTAAAAAAGAAACAATTGTGTTTAAAAATATTCTGAGAAAATAAATTTAATGAAATTAATAAGATGACCAGACTGGTTTGATCAAAAATTGGGACATAAAGACCATTCATTTTTATGACATTGCACCCCCCCCCTTTTTTTTTTATTTATAAAACTCCATTGCTGTGTATATTCATTATTGTAAGTACACTTCCTCTTTAGTATGTTGTCTATTGTTTAGAGTTATTAATAGTCCTATTAATTTTGTCATTATAGAAAATTATTATCAACAAAGAACTAGTAAAACTACATTGTCAATCAAACCAGGTACAAGTGCAGTTCAAATTTTAACCTACAAAAATCTAATTGCTCATGCTCCAAGGTGAGGTTGGATGCAAAAATGTGAGTAGCCTGAGCACCTGGTCATATAATGTAATAGTGATATTTGTTTTGGTGTTGGAATTTGCCTGAAGTTTTTATAATATTACTGTAGAGACTGAAATGGACAGAGAGGGCCAAGAAACTATCATTTTTGCAATGAATTATTGATGTAAGACAAATAATAATTATGAGTATTTGAAAATTGAGACATACAACAGTCCTGAAAAGACATTTCGGGGACACTGGGCTATCTAATAGGGACAAATTCCCAAAAGATTGGGATGTCTGGTCACCCTAGAAATTAATGAACTGCAGAAGGAAAATAGAATAAGATTTAGTATATCAAAAAATAAAAAAAATTCAATGGGAGCAAAAATCACTAATCCCAGATACTAAAAATGAGAATGACGAATTAATTTATAATCAAAATAAAAAAGAGCAAAAATGAGAGATTTATACAAATTGATCATTTGTGTATGAAAACTCATGTTCAATAACTATATTCAATGTGTAAAGAAATATTAAAAGAAAAGTGTTCAAATAATCACAGAAGAATATGAAAAGACACTTCTAACAAGCAGCTACTAATGTAGTTGATAAAGTAGAGAATATCATTATAAACATCTATATGATTATATTATATACTTGTATGAAATAAGAGATTCATTGGCTGGACATCTCTTACTATTTCAATAGTAAAAAAACCGTTTACAACAGAATTCACATATTTTAGAACAAGGTTAATGCTTTATGCATCCAAAATATTTTTAATCATCAGAAAAAGATATTTAGGTTCAAAAGAAATATGTTTACAAGAGAAGTAAGTAAAGAGAATGTTTAATTTAAATAAACTTTCTCTATGCCTAATTTATTGAATAATGATAAAATCTTTGACTGAGTGACTTGGTATAGGCTATTCTTAAGCTTGAAACAAATAGGTTTTCCAGATTATATTATTCAAATCATTTTTAAGCAGTATAGATAACATTAAGCCTAAATTCAATTAAACATATATTGAAGAAAGATGCTTACATTGGCAGAAGAATGAAACAGGGCTGATTGTTGTTGACTAGTTTATTTAATATATTTTCATAAACCATAATTGGGAAAATTCTAATATACGCAAAATTTGGTCTAAACTTAGGTGAAAAAATTAATTTTTTGATGCAATATCAGTAGGAAGCTCAAAAGCCATTGATTAAAATGATGGATCATATTTATAAAATTGCCAGTTAATTTAGTATAGAGATCAGTGTTAAAAAGACTAAAATCATGGGATTTTCCAGAATTTATAAAAATATCCATATTAAAGTAAAAAAAAATAATTAGGGAAATAAGTTAACCATTTAAAATATATAGATCGAACAAATACTTCACACTTGAACTAAAGTAAGAAATATACAAAAGAAAATTATGGCAAAACAGCTTTTACCAATAATACCAGATTTCAACCACTATAGAGAATTAGTCTGTATGCAATAAATTTTATCTTTCTTATTGCATTGCCAAATCTATATAATATTAAATCATCTATGTTCTTTATTACTGATTTACATTGCTTTTATTCCAATCCCATATGACAGTTTCGATTGCCCCAGCAATCTTCTTCAGAACTTCTATGGTTAGAATTACAAATAGAAGTGCTGAAGAAAATTGCTGGAGCAATCAAAACTGTCATAGGGGATTGGGATAAAAGCATATTTTAGTGAATGATATTAAAAGATAGGATGTTGACATGTAGTGATGAAAATGGAGAAGATAGTATGGATAGAGAGGAAATAAGATGTGACTTTTAAAGACATATTTTTTCTCCTTAAAGATAAGAAGCTTGAATTGGATGGGTATATACTTTCGACATCCTAAGTCAGAAATGTAATAGAAGAAAAGATAACAAGGAATTATCTTAGAGAATGGTGCCATTTCACCTCATTACTCAACTTTTGTAGATATTGTAAGTTATAAATGAAGTAGCAAAAGATTAAAGATTATGAAATATTTTAAATAGACGTTTTAATTTGTTTATAAAATAAATGAATGACAAATTCATAATCATTATCAGAAATTTTTAAAAAATTAATTCGGGTTAAAATTGTAGGATTCTTTTTAATCTATATTACTGATTATCATTGTTTCCCATTAATTTTCAGAATTCTTCTTAGTTTAGGAAAGCATTTTCTTCTCTTTCTCCTATCATCACTAGTTTTTTTTTAAGTATATATGCACATTGTAATCATGTTTAATGTGAAGTCGAGAGAACTAAATATCTAAAAAAAAACCCACCTAAACTCAAAATCAAAAGACACTAAAAAAAATTTAATTAAATAAAATTAAAAATATTATAATAGTTTTTATCTAGATTATATATTTATAGTAAATATATATTATTGCATTTATATAAAGCACAATGCATTGTATTTTTGATATTTGCATGTCAATAAATGTATGAACATCTACTCTATAGATATTTATATGATATATATATATATAGCAATCATTTTCATTAATTTTCATTCTAGAATTTCAATGAAATTATTGTATATGGTTACAATTTTTTTTTCAAATTAATAAATCAATTTTAATTAATGTTTACAACGTTTAATTCTGAACGATGAAAGCAATTTTTTTTTATTTTTCTCTCTCAAGATATTGACATATAAATAAGTTTTTCTAAACACATTTTCCCTGCCTATTTTATGAAATATTAAAAGATTTTTATCTTTTATACTGTCTTGAGAGTTTTGCTTTTATATAGATTCTCATAAATGTTTTTGGTCAAAGAATGAAAATGTATTTATTTTTCAAATATATAGTGCAATTTACTATTATAGCCTTTTTTTTTTTTTTTTGGTTTTCCACTTTGCAAATAGAAATATGAAAAGATTTTATACTTTAAAGGTTTTTTATAAAGTTTTTTATGTCAGTTGTCATTTCTAGATTCATTTTGTTATATATTTACAATAAAATTGGATTATTGTGGCATAATAATTGCAAAGTTAAAATAGAATTTAGATTAATTAGATAAAATATTGTTATATTTTGATTTACAAGTGTCAAATTTATTTTCACAATTTTGACACAGACCAATCTAGATAAATATAACAATGATCATCACTAAATATTTATTAATCTAGAGATTATCTCTAACTGAGATATAACTTTAACTCTTAGTTAAAGATTAATGTATCTTTTTTTAAATTAAACACATCTTTAAAAGATGGCAAAAGAGAAATGAAATTGAATTACTTCATGTGTGTGTGTTTTAATCTTTAACTAAGATTTAAAGTTATGTCTGGGCTAGAAATGTAGCTTAATAAATGATTAGTGATAATTTTTATTGTATTGATCCAGAGTGTATCATGTCAGTTGTAGGTGGAGTAAATTTGACACTTGTAAATAAAACTGTAACAATCTACTGTTGATAAATACTGCACATATGATAGAGATATATGTGAGAGATGGAGTCCTGGGCCTGGTTTAACACAAAATGCATTTTGAAAGGGGGAGAGGATTTGTTTTTTATATGTTTTCATTCATATGTTTTAAAAGAAATATGGTCTATGTGAAGGTTAATTAAATACAACTATAAAAGATATTGCTCAAATTAAGGTTCAAATTTTATATCTGGCTTAGAGATAATCTTTAGTTTAATAAATGACTAGCGATAATCATTATTGTATTTATCTAGAGTGATTCATGTTAAAATTGTAGATGGAGTAAGTTTGACATTTGTAAATCAAGATATAACAATTTACTATTGATAAGTACATATGATAGAGATATAATGAGAGATGGTAACCTGAGTGCTGATTCAGCATGGAATTCATTTTGGGGATTTGCATTTTGATGTGTCTTCATTTTATATGGTTTAAAAAGAATGTGGTGCTATGAAGATAATATTAAAGATGTCTATAAAAATTATTCTAAGTAGACAATTGAAAATGTCATATGCAATTGTCCATATACAACAAAAACCATCTATATCCAAGTAAATGTAATTAATAAAATTTAAGAGGCAAAGTTCTTTAATATTTAAGGCAATTTACATTAGAACTTTTGAGTCAAATAATACTTTACTAGCAATGAGAAATATTTTGGAAAGGAAAAAAAAATTATATAAATTTTATTTAACTTATAGTTGTTAATTAGAAAAAAAAGATTTAACATTAATTTTTCAAATTTTTGTGGTAAGTTTTCAGATTAACTTAAATAAATAGTAGTTTGCATATATTTTTAACAAATTAGAATAGAATCACTAGCTATTTATAAAAATAAAATAAAAAACAGGTAAAATAGCTTATTGTTAGGTGCAGATTAGCAAGATTAAAAACAAATAGATACATATATTGATATTATGTCAGGTCTAAAATAAGTTACAAATTAAAAAAAAAGTTAGATAAATTAGGCAAGGTAGTCTGTATATATATATATATATATTAGTGGCAAATATAGGAGATTTGAACACAGACTTTCAAGCCCTTTCACTATTCACACTATCTCATACTACTGATACACATGACCACACACATACAGAAAAGATAAAAATCACCAATAGACGTATTTTGTGCTAAACCAGCACTCATCAGTTGATCCAGATTACCATTTTTCATATATATATATAATCAGTGCTCAGTCTATATTAAGATAGCAAATCCTTGCACTTTAATGGACAGACTTCAACCTACTCCAACATCCAACTCTTCAGCCATCCATATCATTGAAAATCTGATGATAGAATTCCCATATCCCATGCTAATGCCAATATTGTTATCATGCCCATGTTGACCTGAAGTCACTCTGACCCATCATGCATAGGACAGCATCCATTTAAATACATAAAAGAGGGATGCAGTTGTAAATTATTTTAATAATTCAGAGAGTGTTAATTGCTGTTAGAATTATTACTGGCTGTATAAAAATTTATTTAATTTTGTAATGTATGCATGCAAATCTTACTAAATCATAAATTTAGCATTTTGATTATGGAAGGAGAGGGGATGTCAGCCTTTGTAAGTAAAAATACACTCATTGTGTAGTGTAATGTTTGGTTTTACCAAATGTTTCACTTAAATGATTGTATAAAGAGTAGATAATATTAAATAAATATAGATATTAAAGATGTACTATGCACGAAATGTTTGAAAAATTTATATCTTGCCAAATTATTGTAAAACTCAAACAAAAAAGTATTTTATAGAGTAGACAATAAGAAAACAAGACTATTAATTAATTTGATAAGTACGATCAACACCGTTGGTGGGAAAGCTGGTTTATAAGCTTTGGAATACATGTTATTTGGACAACAGATAACTTTTATATAAATGAGAGCATGAAAGTGTTTGTTTTTTAAGTCAGTGGAAATTATTCATCACTATTAGTATCCAATAAGCAGAGAATGACTCAAATAGAGAAACCTTAAGATTGACAGTTATTATCTCTTGATTCTAACATTGGATACCAATTAAGCTTGAGCATATGTAAAAAGCTGTTTTCATTGGACTCATTCTGTCTTTTAGTTTGCAAATCTATATTTTGATCAAAGGGAACTGTTTTTCTAACTTATCTTTGCTTTCGTCTGCTTTTCTTAACTTCTGATGCACTTCTAATAATGATGCAACTAAATTTTAAATAACGTCAGATAAATCTCTATTTTTTGTTGTTGTAAAAATTGCTATGAGTTCTTTTGACTTTTTTTGCTTTAATCTAGTATTATAAAGTTTACTTTTCAGTATATTTTTTAAATGAGGCTATGATCTCTTATGCTGACACTATTATGGTTTACAGAATATCGTGCTAAAAATCTCAAGCTACATAATTTTTCAGATATGAAAAGACACGCTAGTAAAGATTGGGAGAATAAACACTAAAATGTTAGTGTTGACTATATATTATCTGATATATTAATCTGAGTTACAAACCTGATCTGCTAAATTACCTGATGAAAATGTAATTAGAAAAAGGCTAGCATCCTAGATGATTTATGAACAACTTGCCCACCATTCAAGTACTAAATTACCCAAGATAATATTGCCAAAGACTTGAACCATAATAAATTGACTTTTGAAAAAAAGTCAAACCTTCAAATAGGCTACAGGACAACTTCCACCTATAACTATATAAGATATTAAACAATAGGGAAACAAAACATCATGACAATTTACTGGTAGCATTTATTCAAAGTAAAACAAGCTTAAGTTTATTATAATTTTTTTTTCCAAATGTTTTTATTTGCTCATATATGTTATTTATTGTCTACATGTGCTTATTAGAATTGTTTTTTTCTTCTCATTAATGTATATTTATTTAATTGAATGATAGAATTATACAATATATAAAAAAAACACTAACTAATATTCATTTATTGCTTATGATAATCTGCTATTAATTGCCATTTTCTTAACATTTCTACATTTAAAATTATATCATTTACATTATCTAGATATCTGTATTTTAGTTGTTATTGCTATTTTCTCATATAGTTATATGTTTATGTTTTGGACACTTTTATGTGTTAAAGAGTCATATTTTTCGCTTTGCCAAAAAATGTTTTGTGACTTAGGGCATGGAAATTCCTGCTTTGTAATTATGAAAACAAGCAAACAAACAAACAAAATTATTTATTTTTGCTTTGAAGTAGAATATTCCTTTATTCAATTAATTACACATATGAATTTAATTAGAACACTATTATTTATTAATGGCTATTATTTTCCATTAGTGCAATGAGATTTTGGCATATTTAGAGTTTATTTATAATACAATGTTTGTTTTCTATTTAGTTTAGTAAAAAATAGGACTCCAAAAAATGAAATTATTATATTTATTTGTAGATAAAATTATTGGAAATAAAAAGCAAGTTCTTATATTTTTAACATTAAAATGAAAATAATGTGATATTGAACATTATTGCTCCACTGCAAGATGAATATCTCTTCAAATTTAATACAGTTTCTCTAATATCTAGATTCTCTTCTCCACATCACACCAGCAAAGACTTTCTTTTTGTTAACCATTTCCCATGTGGTTTCTTTCTTGGTCTTTTACAATCTCTTGGAGGCCAATTTAGAATTTAAATTATCCAACTGTTATCATCTCTTCTAGCAATATGTCTGAACCAATTCCATTTCAGTTTCTGAATTCTTTCATTGATGTTATTGATTTCTGTTTGTTCTCTAACTCATGTATTTCATTTGTGATCCCTTCTTGCTATTCCCAACATACATTTCTCCATAATTTCCCCATATTTATTGCTCTATGATACTCTTTTATTAAGTGTCCAAGTTTCAGATCTCTAAGTAAGAACTGGTAAAACACATAACTATTGAAAAACGTACTTTTCAAAATCTTTATCATGTAAACTTTTGGTATATAATTTTGCCAATAATTCTTCTATTTCTTCATCTGTTTCTTTTATAACATTGATTACAATTCCATCATTTCCTGGAGTTTTTTTTACTTTTTAATAGTTTTAATTGTGCACATATCATTTCTTCATTTAAATTGCTGGAGTTTTTAGATATAGTAATTGTAGGGGATTTTATTTTATTTTATAGAATTCATCATTTTATGATGTTATTTCCCTTTTTAGTAATAGTTCCATCTTTTTTCTTATTGCATAAATGCTTTCCTTGCTAATTCACAATTATATATTTTTTATATCCTTATTAATTTTTTTCATATCATTTTTCAAAATTCTAGATATTTTATTTTTTTCAATAGATCATTTTTATATATTTTTTTTTATTCCTTCTTTTCTTCTTACTTTGTCTCATCTTGTTAGGAAATTTTGTACATTCTATTTTTGATGCAGTTGTAATTTTGCAGTTATCTCCTTATTCAAATCTGAATTCATCACCTTTAAAATCTGTTAATGTTTTAAAGTGATTTGTAAGTTCTAATTTAAATTCATTGGAATGTTTGTAAAGGTTAGGAATATCAACATACTCACCTTCAAAATCTATTAACATTTTAAAGTGATTTGTAAGTTCTAATTTAAATTCATTGGATTGTTTGTGAAGATTAGGAATATCAACTATGAATACTGTTTTTTTTATAATAATTTTTGTCTCTCTAAGTTTGCATTAACATGTATCTTATATCTCACTAATTAATGAACACTTTCTGCATTGAATCTCTTAAGAATATTACAGTCTTGAAATACATGTTTTCTGTTAGTCCAAATGTAATCCAATTTTGCTGTACCTTCTTTTGTATGCTTCCATATCACTTTATCTTTAGAATTTTTCTCAAAGAAAAAAATTCATAATATACAGTATTTCTTTTTCTACAAACTCCACAATTATGACCTCTCTCATTTTTATCATCATAATCAAATTTATCCACAGCATCCTCATCTTTCAATTGTTTGCTAATTCTACCATTAAAATCTCCATGACAAATTTTAAAATGTTGTTGGATTTAATAAAGTCACCACAATGAGAACTTGTTAAACATGAACTTGAATTATATGCATTTAGTATCTTTTAAATTAAGTTGAATAACTAATCTTTCCACTCTATCGGATACACTATCAATATTTAATGTTATTCACCTACTTTTTATTTATAATAAATCTTACTTCACTTATACTTCCAATATTGGTGTCTTTGTAGTTAAGCATGTGTCCACATTTTAAATCAATTATCTTTTCATTTTTTCTTTTACTGTCACAAAGTCCAACAATGTCCTATTTAATATTAGATAGTTTTTCTTTTATTTCATGAAATTGTCCTTCTCTACAACGATAATTGCAGTTGTAATTACTTAAATAAAAATATTGTGATTGATTGTCATTAGGTTCATAATCAGAGAATTCTTAGCACCCTTCACTTTCAGCCTCCAGCCATTGATGACTTTGTAGCTTCCTGGGAATAGGGACCATAATTTGTTTTCTGTCATGATTGTAAATATCTGTTTTAAAAAAGGTTATTCACACTATTATATTCAGGAAAACTCACTTTAATTACTTTAGTTATCAGACAACTGAAAAGAAAGACCATGGCGTTTCTTAATCTTAAACTCAGAGATAAAAAGCCAATAAACTCACTATGCTGGTTGATACATGTTGGTGAGCAACTCATTCATGTTTGTTTACTATAAGAATAATCTTGTAGTAATAATAGCTGTAACAGCAAGAACATATAGGATACTTCTCATTTCCTTTAAGGTCTCAAAGTGGAACAATGGGTCTCCTTTCAGTTATTAGAAAATCCTTATTCCTGATATGTATATGTTTTTTTTTCTTTGAAATTATAATTTCTATCACTTGATTATAGTTTTTTATGCCTATATGCTAATCTGCCTTAAGGCAGAATTAATTTATCACGTCTACAAAACAGTCACAGTCATTTTAAAATGAAATACTGATAATATATATAAATCACTATAATGATTGGAATTCTATTTATAGTAGTTATAGGGATCTCATTGCGTGCTGTGGTTCTAATGCTTCAACTGAAAATATTCCTTGATATGCATTCAAAATTCATTTCTGCATGGATACAATTGTTTGATTAAAATTATACGTTAATATACTTTAAACGTAAATTAATAAGTATAAAATAATTTATTAAAGGAATATTGAAAAAAATCATTTGAATTTAAGGTTTCTTTACTCTAGTAGTCTCCGTATATATATATATAACTTAAAAAGTTTTTGACGAACTTCGTTCTTACAATGGATCAAACATACGGTGGATTGATGAATAAAAAAGATAATTTATTGAAGAAATTAAGAGGAGGAACTTATTTGTTATATATTTAGAAATGGAGAAACTATGAGAAATATTTTAAAAGAAAGTATGGAGAGCGCGAAGAGGGAATAGAAAAAAAGAGAAATGGGAAAATAACCTTAAGGAAAGTAATAGAGAAAATGTTTTGAAGTGCAGAGTAAAAGATCACAGTTTGGAGAAGATAATAAATAATGCATATGACTTTATTGTTTGGGAGTTCATAAGAAGTTCGAGAGTCAGAATCGATACTGGGATCTATCGATCCCAAATCCGATGCTCTACCAACTATATCGAATCGCGCAGGGTTTTGGAGAAGATGATTATGATTTTATTGTAAAATTAAATACAATAGTCATTTTCAATTTTTAAATACATGTAAATAATTAAAATAACAGAAATAATATATATTTAAAAAATATTGGATTTTAATAATAGAAGATGAACATATATATATATTGTGCCTGTTATTTTAATTACATGGTTTTTTTTTAAATTTGGTTTTAAAAAAAATCTGGAATTTGTTTATTTTGATTTAGTAATTAGGCACATTGTTAGCCTTATTGTCATTTACTTCAGATTCATTTCGCCAAGATAGATCAAAGAATGTAAGATTAAATAAGGAAACGGATGAATGAAGGTTTTCTCATTTCTTAAAAAAAAAGCAGAATGGAAAATTTTTCAGCTGAGAATGAATTGTCAAAAACATTACATATATATAATTATGACTGAGAGTCTCTACTTATTTTAAAATTATTATTGAATTACTATTGCCATCAATTAATATCTGTTTTGATTGCATTATTAGTATTTGGAACATAAGTATTAGAATTATTAAAATACTCTTTCTCAATTTTATTAAGTTTATATTATACGGGATATTAAAGTCTAGGTGTATTTTATGGATTTCTGATAAATATTGTTTTTGTTTTTTTTCATATGTCATAGCATCAGCCAGGAGTCGAACCTGCAACAACCGTCTGCAACCAACTGCTTTCTTGCAAGGCGGCTGCGCTAACCTCTTGGCTAATAACGAATTAACATATTGTTTTTTAATTCAATAAATAAAGGAAGGTTCACGGTACAGAAAAGATTAAACAATTGTAACTATTTTACAGCTTAGCACTGCTTTCGATCAGGCCTGTCATATTCGGAGCACAAAGACAGGTAAGTGTAGAATGAACATTGAGATTAATTAATGTGCAAGTGTGTAAATTTACATACAGCACTTACATGATAGTGCAACACATGAACCTTTTTTATTTATCATGTGGATTTTGGTTGCAATAAATCATGCCTCTTTATATTTTCTTTTTCATCATTGACCACTTTGATAGCAAGCTGATCAAAATTGTGGCATGAGTCAATCTCTTGCTTTAAAATACCAACTTTATGTTGGGGTCAATTTTAGCATGTTTATACATACTTGTGTTGTATTAGTGGTGCTGTTGGCATGAGAGTCACCATAGTAAATTGTGTTGTAACTATATTTGTTGCAGCTAATTTTGTAGATTATTCGGAGATCCTGCTCAAGAGCTAACTTGTCTGTAGTGTTATTTAATAATTGATTGAGATTAGAAGGCATACTGAAGCTAATACTGAATTTATCAGAACAAATTGTTTTTAAATTTTGTGATGCATCTAGTATTACGTAGTTCAGAGACCTGATATTTGTTGAGGAATATAAAATTTAAGGGCTTTTATTAGACAATTGTGGTCATATCCTACTTTAATTAAGTTTTTAGTTTCCAATGTTATCTCCTGTCTGCCTCAAACTTGCATAGCTTTTGGTTTCTATGGAGGAAATACTTAAAAACAGCTAATTTGTCTATAGTGGGACTATGTAAATGAGGGTGAGTTGCACTACAAACATTAATGGGGTTGACAATCATTTTAAATTTTATTTCTGCATTGGAGTATATGATATACATATCCAGGAATTTTATTTCTTTTGATGCATCTTCATGTTCTATTGTCCAGACCGAAGAGGACATCTAGCTCAGCTTGTCCTCAATTTTAATGATAATTTTCTCTTTGTCTTAAATCAGCACTCATCAGCATATTGTATGTATAGAGGTCAGGTATCTGTTGCAAAGTATCTTGAATTTGTTTAGTACAGTGCTACAAACCATGCCATTTAGTGGCAACTAAGTGGCATCCCATGGTCCAGCTGTGTTCCATTGTGTAAAATCTGCCATTGAATTTTTTTTGCAGAAGTTGAGTTCATCCTGATTTATCAATCTTTTTATCACATCAGATTTAAACATCTTAACAGAAACATGCTAGTGTATAGTGATGACTTTTTTATATTCATTTTCACATTCACTGAAATTTCATTGCCTTGTGTGTCTAATGCTGTAATATAGTGGCAGACTCTGGAGCTCAGATTCCATAGACTGTGATCCAAATCTGCCATTTCTGATGATCAAACTTTTTATGGAACTTCTGAATAATAAACCATTCAATAATTATTATTATTATTATTATTATTATTATTATTATTATTATTATTATTATTATTATTATTATTATTATTATTATTATTATTATTATTATTATTATTATTATTATTATTATTATTATTATTATTATTATTATTATTATTATTATTGTTGTTGTTGTTGTTGTTGTTATTATTATTATTATTGTTGTTATTACTACTACTACTACTGCTACTACTACTAACTATAGCAATACTAGAATACTAAGAAAAATATCAGTTTCATTGGTTTCTAACCTTTATTATTAATTGTAATACTGAGAAAATATCTTTAGAATTTTTTTACTACTTCTGATGTCACCATCCAGAGTTAATGAAATGTCAGAAGTATATAGAAAAAGAACACAACCATTAATCCTGATAACCAATTAAGCTGATAAATAATTAAATGTAATTTTAATAATTTTCCATTAAAAAAAACCTCTTTTAATAATAATTTTAAATTATTAAGACTAACATGTGAATTGACTGCATTTATACTTTGAAAAAGATAATGGTCTACTTCAATTTTTAATTTATGTTATAAGTGTAGGAGTTGGCAATTGTGACTCAAATTTCAGTTTCATTATTTTTTTTATACATAAATTTGTATTACATATGCACACATTGATAAAGGTCTGTATTTATAATTAATTTAAGTCAATTTTATTTTAAAACAAGCAAAAATTCTTCATACAGTAGTGTCACTCAGTGCAAGCTAGAACAATCAATGGATGCTAGAAGGCTTGTACATAAAATCTCTATCTAGTGCCTACTCATCCAATATCCCCAGACTAGGTTTTAGCTTGTGGGTGAGTAGGCACTAGATAGGAATTTTATGTTCAAGCCATCTGGCATTCATTGATTACTCTATCTTGCACTGAATGGTATTACTGTATGGAGTTTATGTCCATTTTAATAGCAATTATGAGCAAGCATAAGAAATGTGATCATGTGATGTTTATTGGTTCAATTTTATTTTAGTTTTAAAAAATTGTAACTTGTTATTTCAAATAAATCCATTTTGAATTTATGTTATAGGAACAATGCTTAATTAAAAATAATCTATAAAACCTTTTCTCAATTATTTTGCTTTTTTTTATTATTAATTAAAATTTTTAAAAAATCATATACTTTGTTTCTGGTTTTGAATGTTAAGTGCAATCTATATATAGGTAGGCTTATTTAATTAGAGAATTTTGTAAACATGGGTAATCATGGTAATTAATGGCCTGTTAATTAAAAAGTTTGGTAAATAAGTGAGCTTGTTAATTAAAAAAAGTGTTTTCCCAAAGTGAAGGATATAAAAAGACCAACCCCGAAAATAAGTCATTATTCAGCTTCTATTCATCATTGATTTTGTTTTTTCTTTTGGTCTTCGTTTAACATGAAGAATACTGAACCTCCAACAGCAGCTGAAATAATCGATATGCATTGTTAATTGCCACACAAATGAACTTCATTTCCTCAGCATGTAACCTGTAATGGGATTTACAATTTTATTTATTGAGTTTGATCCGACACATATGTAGTTAAACAGAAACACTTCTAAACTATAAAGGGAAACTTCATAACAACTCTAACCAGAACATAATCCGATTGCAATCAAGATTGAAAATCAGTAAATGAAAAGTCTTCACAAATAAATTACTAAAGAGTTCTATTTGCACATGTATGTATGCATACATATAATTCCACTTGAAAGAAAACAGTATTTACTCTGCCTTTCTTGGACTTAAAGGTAACAATTTATTTATTTTATGAACTATTTTATAAACTTTTAAAACTTATATTACCAACAAGCTTGTGATTTATAATTTAATTTAGATGATTTATGGATTTGTGTATCCTTAATATTAACTAAATTTAGTCTTTGTATTTATGCATTTATTGTCATATTAACCTTTAATATATATATTCTATAAAATCTTATCTAACTCAGTGATTTGATATAGTATGATAGTTTTGATTTAGATTTTCTCTTAAATTTTTAATTTTTTTTCTTAGCCATTGTAAAGAGTTTTTATTAAAATAACATCAGTGATTGTTAAAAGTTGGTGATGCCCTCTGAAGATATTCAGAATCATTAATGTATGGAAGTCTAACCCTATGTGCACATGGCTAAATAAATTGTTTGATAAGCTGATTAAATTTGTTAGCAGTTTACATATTTACATTGTTTGCTGCACACACACCTGAAATTAAAAGAATTGGTATATATATATATGCATTTTTATGTATTGGATCTTTAGATATTTATCTACCACACTCGATTTTATATATGTTGATTTAACTCCCCGTGATATATATATATATTATTGCCACTTAAGGCACTCGTGGATGATTTTCATTTTGATTTGGGTTCAGAGATATTTCTCATCATAAATTATATTTTTGCTTTGACCTCCAGTTGAGATGCTGGTGTTGATTCAAAATGCACAATGTATAGATCTAATTTTGTAATGATCTGCATAAACATTTATAGTGAATTTAAGCTGATTAGTTATTCATTGTTCTTTTAATGCAAAAGTGAAACATATATATGTGCACAAATCTTGATTTAAAAAACATATAATAGAATCAAAATATCATGAAGTAGTTATTAAACTTCAGAGGTGATAAAGATGTATAATGTAAAATTTTGTGAAGTCAATATTTAAAGCTATCAGGTATCAAATATACTCCATGCTAACCTGAAAAAGAGTTCATCATTCAGATTGTTTATTGGTAGATTTGTTGCAGCAATTTGTTTACATTTATCTGCTCTCCAATTGATATTTGCAAAGAATCTCTGCTCTCCATGATCTAAAGGCAAATTTTAAGTGTCTGAGTAATGATACAGCTAGGTATTTATACTTGATATTCTCACCAGTAAACTCTCATTTTCTAGGCTGTAGATCTAGTGATACCCTCTGAGTGTGTTATTGTGCATGTGTTCTTTACAATATATATATATATTTGCCTCATGTATACAAAATTTATTTGTAAAATTTTCAATTTTTGAGATTATTTCCAAATAGTTTTGTATGGGCAAACATTCTAAATCAAAAATATGAACTATTAATATTTTTCACCTTTATTATTCATATCTTCATTATTTAAATTTTTGATACTAAATAACATATTGTCCTCTTGTTTTCACTTTATGCTGTTTCAGAAATAATCTGACCAAGTTTATATTTATAATGAAATATGAGTGTAACTTTTTCTCGTTTTTTTCTGTTTAAAATGAAAAACTGTAACTGAAAAATGGAATCACTGTATGGATGAATTAATCTTCAGTTAATAGACGATTAAATATTTATGTTCTTATATATGAGTAAAATGGGGAAAAGTTAAAATTAATTATTTTCTGAACAGCAGAATATTAGATTATATACAATTAAAACAAATGTTTAAATTTATCTATTTTTCTTACCTAACAAAAAATGAATTGCTTACTAATATTATTGCCCACTTCATGTTAAAAGTGACAATCTTTAGAACTAATGGTTTCTCGATTGATTCCCAATCATATAATTGTATGGTGAGTTGCTTAAGAGGTCATGTGACATTCAATAATCGAAATGTTAAATTAAACATGATTTTTTGATACAGTTGACTTAACAGATTTTTTTTTATAGTTTTTTTCAGCTGGAAATTGATTCAAGAACCTTTAATCAACTACCGACTCTGCAGCTATATTACTACACTAAAGCAATTTGACATTCAATATAGATGATTTCAGTAGTGAATTTTTATTTGGTAAAGTTGCTAATTAAAAAAATAAATAAACAAAAAGTATTTTTACTTTTTTGACATATAATAATATTTTTATGATGGTATCAATGGAAAAGTACAATTTACATTGTTTAATCAAGTATTTTTAACATCTTTTAAAACAATATGCTCTAAAAATAAAACAAAACGTAGTGAAAATCTACATTTTCAAACAAAATGTTATATCATGGAAAATATTATTATTGTTCAAAAATTACTTCTCTATAGTGAAGATTCTTTATGTTACAATTCACTATAACAATGATCAATAATCTGATTTTAAAAAAAGTTCCATTGTTGTTGTTTTTTTAAAGACATCCACAATTTTTAAAATGTCTGCTAATTTGTTTGACATAAACGATAGTGATGTTATGAAAGTAATATATCTTTCTCATAAGATAAAGTGGCATACAACAAAAAAAAATGTAAAAGTTTTATTCATTATTTAATTTTAAAAAACCCTCCACCTACTAATAAACTGCACTAAAATATCTACACCACCCAATCATATTTGAGATCTGTTTTTAACCTATTACATTACATTACATTACATTAAAGTAACAAACTGTTTTGATTAAATTAAACCTGAGTGCTCTGCCCACATGCCATTTTCTGGTCTATTGTAGAGGGTTCTCATACTTGGATCTGGTCTGCCCTTTATGTAAATGGGATAATGAGACAATAATACATATTCTGTGACATTGTACACCACTCCAATGGGACAGACTTTATTGCATCCATATACAAACCTAGAGTGCCTCTCCTCACTGGACTGATTTCTAGCATATCCAATGGGATCTTTCCATCCATAAGAATCATAACTTTCCTGTTGTTTGCCTATTGGTAAACTAGGTGCGCACTCATTTATGGCCATACTTTGGTTGACTATAAGGAATTATTACTTCTGAAAAAATTCAGGCCATCAGAAATAGAGATGAAAAATTAGCTTCAACATACATCTACAATACTACATGGATCCTTGTAGCAATAGACAATTTGTGATTGAACAGTTGATTTTTTTATGCCCAGATCATTGGTATTGGGTTATGTAACCTTTATTATAGTGTCTGTTAACGACATAACTCTGTTATTGCAATAATGTAATTCTTTGAGCTCACAATAAAATTTCTTGAAAAAAAAAAAGTAACTAAAACTTATCTTAATGAAAGATATATAAATTCCCTCTGTAAAATTAGTGAAGAATTATTTTTATACTTGTTTAAAGAATGTAAAGTCTTCAAATAATTAATGCAAAATATTTGTTACATTTTACAGTTAAATTTAAAATAACAAAATAATTTAAAAGTTCAACCCACATAATATAGTTGTATTAATGGCAATCTTATCTATAATTTTATGTGTGATAAAACAAATATAATTAGCTCAAGAATCTAAATAAGAATTTAAAATATCTCTCAAAATAGAAGATCCAAATAATACACTATAGATGAAATGTGAGAAGAAAAGAATTCTAGGCAAAAAAATTAAAGAAAAAAATATTCTAAACGAATATAATTTTAAATAAAACAGTTTATTAAATTTATTTTGAGAATAAAAAAATTATTTAAAATAAAAAATAAATATTTACTTACCTAACTTTATTTTAATAATTTCATAATAATAAAATTGCCAATTAACTTGTCTTCTGTTATAAATGTAAAACATTCTCATTAAAAATCATGTCAAACTTAGTCTACCCACAACTTTGAAACAATTTACTCTAGATAAATTCAGTAATGATTATTTTTAATCACTTATTAAATAAGAGATTGTCTCTAAATCGATAAAAAATTTACTTTTAGTTAAAGATTAATATATCTTTTTTTTTCAATAAACACACACACACACGGAGTAAATCAACTTCATTATTTTTTTCTCATGTGAATATCTTTTATAGATGTATTTAATAACCTTCACATCACCAAGATTTTTTTAAAAATATATGAATAAAGATATCTTAAAGATAAATGGTCCCAAGATGCATTTTGTGGGCTGACCAGAACTCATCAGTTGGCCAAGATGACTATCTCTCACATATATATTCATCATATGTTCAGTATTTATCAATAGTAAATGGTTACATAATTAAAAAAAATTGATCACATAAAATAAAGTTCATTAAATATTAATTAGAATATATATATATTATTTTAATTAAATATTTTGTGGTACATGTATTTGCTTTATACAATAGGAGACTAATATTTACATTTTTGCCGAATTTTCAGTTTCATAGCAAAAAAAAAGTATATATATAAAGATCATATAATATGTCACATGATATAAAAATAAATTTAAAAATGTACAATATGTTAACTTAAATTTTTTTTTTTCTGTAGATGCTTTACTTAATTTTAGGAATGGATTTGAATGGATGTTAATCTTAACATCATTTCTACCAATATAACTACTATATTTGAGGAAATGGCAATAAAAATGCAGCTAATAAACAAATTACATACTGTATTTATACACAGATGGCACTTTAAATTAATAATATAATTTAGTAGAATGTTTATTTATTATTTATCACTGATTTTCAATTTTAAACTTTTTTTTTTTTTAAAAAAAAAAGATATTTCGAGTTTAAGATATATTTTGTATCTGTGGTAACAAGTTAAAAGTTTTATCCTAAAATTTTACAAGCGTTCCATCTTCAGATTTTCAATTGGATGGATGGTTGAAAAGTTGGAGTGTGGACTGGATTGAAACCTTTGGATTAAAGTATGAAGATTGGCTATCTTAATATATATATCTGAGCACTTATTGCATATATGTGTAGAGATGATAATCTGGACCAACTGATGATTTCTGGTTTAGCATGAAAATGTATATTGGTGATTATTTATCTTTTTGACATATATGTATTCAAGTGTATCAGTGTTTTGAGATAGAGTAGAGAGTGGTGGGTCATGTGAAAGTCTGTGCTCATATACTCTATATATTACATATATTGATACAGGTATGTAATAAGCCTGTATTTCAGTTATTACATGGTAGAGATGTCTGCCCATCCCTCATATATGTATTAAATGGATTATCTCCTGTACATGAGAAGTCAGATTGACTTTATGTCAACATGGGTGTGATGAGAATCTCATCCTCAGGATGGCCTTTAAGCATTCCATCATCAGATTTTCAATTGGATTGATGGTTGAAGAGTTGGAGTGTGGAGTGGATTGAAGCCTGTCCATTAAAGTATAAAGATTGGCTGTCTTAATATGTATCTGAGTATTTATTTCATATGTGTAGAGATAATAATCTGGATCAATTGATGATTTCTGGTTTAGCATGAAATACATATATTGGTGATTATTTATCTTTTCGATTTATATGTGTTCAAGTGTATTAGTGTTATGAGATAGAGTGGAGAATGGTGGGAAGTGTGAAAATCTGTGCTGATATACCCTATATATTACAATTATTCATGTTTTATATGAAAATTTTGATTAATAATGAATTTTGGTAACTCGATTATTTTCATTATTCAGGTTAAAAGTGTCTTTTAAAAATTAAGCTCTACCTGTATAACTTAGTGAAATATTTGTTAGCAATTTTTAAATATTTATCAAATATTTTGGTAACTACTATATATTATAACAAACAAAATATCACAATTTTCTTTAATTAATTTTAACATTAGCAGAAGAAATAGTAATTCATTCTAGATATTCTATTTGTGTAAGCAATAGACACTAGATATTAGTGTCATAACCAAATTTCCACTCTTTTTCTGACAATATCAGTCTTTATCAATGAGGAATATTGGATTTCCATCTACTGTCTCTGTAGTCATCATTACTTGCTTTAAACCTGATACTAGGCCAGAAACTATGTATTATATTGATTTTTAGTTTTATGCCAACTGAAGTTTCTTTTAACTGTTTGTTGAATATTGCATAAACAAGGCATTACATAACTTTCACTGCATATTATATTAGAAAGTGTAAGAGTTAAATGATATACATATATATTTAAAGAAAAGATAAATAGACTAGAAAAACTGTTAAGCGTTGGTGGCCTTTTGGTTAGCATAGCTGCCTTCCAAGCAACTGGCCCGGGTTCATTTCCTGGTCAACGCTTTGACACATAAAAAAATTAAAAACTTAGCTGCTATTCTTATATCACTTTGAAAATAATCGAATTTAAAAGAACAGATATATTAAGTAAAAGATAAATTTAGAAAGCATTTTAAAATTTAATAATTAAACAAGAAAAGAAAGTAAGAAAAGTAATCAGAATATTAAAAAAAGTAATCTTCTAAACTATTTATATATTTAATGAAAGTAATGTTTTATTAGATTAAAACAAATGTATCTGTCTTCAAGGTTGTATATAAAATAGATGTCCTGTTCATTTCTTCATTCTAGAAATAACTTTATGTAAACATGAGATGGTAATGCAAACAAATGGGCTAGTTGTTTTTTTTTTTTTTGGTAGCAAACATTATTTTTCACTATACCTATGTAATGATTAAATTTATATAATTCAAAATATGTAGCTTGGAAATTTTAAAATCTCTTGGGTTTTGGTTATAAATTAACTTGCTTGAACAATTTTAAAGATCAAATACTAGGTCTTCAACTATATGCTTTAGTTATCTCAATTGTATGTTAATACAAATTAGAAAAAAAAAAAATCAATTTTGAATTATTTATATATCAAATTACAAAATGAACTATTTTACTTTACCAATCAAATGCAAACTCAGCAATTTAAAATTTTGCTTTTAAATTTATCACTATTTTGATTTTTATCTATCAACTTCCGTGTTAGATAAGAAGTAGATCCTTTGTGTGTGTGTATATATATATATATTTGTTTATAAATTGTGATATAAAACTAGGTTGTTTGATAAAATTAATTATATTTTATTTTGAAATTTGATATAAATGAATATTAGATTTGACTAGCCTTTACATATTGTGTGTGTATATGCTATAGATGTGGCAACCTATAATATATACTGTTTAAAAATTGGAACATGTATGCATAAATATGCATGTTTTAATATTTCTAATAAAAATATTTTTAGTATACATTTTATAATATTTAATAATTATTTATGAATTTGTTGTAAATGTAGTCATCTATTTATACGTTTGTTAATCATATAAATTTACATATAAGCATAAAGACTTATATTCACATGTATCATTTTTCTGATTGGCTGTAAAGAACTGAAATGTCAATTGCAAATTTGAAATCTCTTCACAAATTAATCAACAACGTGAAGCTGTGAAACACATGTTGTCCTCCTGAAACTACTCTCTTGTGCAAAGATGCTGTTACTTAGCAACAGCATCTTAAAGATCTTTAGTATTCCAATCTAAGCCCATGATTACTATTCACAATGTGATTTCAAATCTTTTTTGAAAATTATCATTTAAATGCAAGAATATTATTTTTTCTTGCATCTGATAGTAATTTACTTTTAAAGTGATTAAGATTTTATTTTTGTTAAGTGAAACTGTAATATGAAGCACAAATTCATACAATTCACACAGACATATATATATATCATCATTAGTTACTTGGCAAAGAGAGGTTTTATATATCAATTTAACTCAAGTTTTCCTCTTTCTTCTCTATCTTCAAACACTTATAGAGCTGCCTTTTTTAATATTAAATTTTTTATTCTCTTTCTTCATATATCCTCCACAGTTTCTTAACATATGCTTTCGTAATTATTCTATCTCTAAGTTCACGGCCAATCTAATTTATTTTCCTCTTCAATAATCGTTTTTTTCTTTTTTACATATCTTTTTTTATAAACATATTCTTACAACTAATTCCTTTTCAAATTTTTACATTTAGAATCTCCTACTCCCCATCCCTTCACTTTGTTTTTATAATGTAATTCTTTTTAATGTAAATTTTTATTTTGTATCATTTTTTGAAGAATCACATAGAATAATCTTGTATTCTCATTAAAATTCTAATTAGCCATTGTAATTTTTAATCTAATCTATTCTTGGGGGAAATAATTTCTTAAGTATTAAAAACACCAACTCACTCTGTAATATTTTGATAAGCTATCACTCTTGAAGTTTTATTATTTCAACTTAATTTTATTATTATAGTTTTAAATGCATTTATTATCATTTACAAACTTTCTACAAATTTTATACTTAATATTTTTGTAGTCTCATCTGTGCTATCATCAAATCCTTTAATGTTATTAGAAAATCTGATAAATGAATCCTCTTTCCATCAGTATTATCTCTCTTCTTATAAAAACAATGAATATTAGACAAAGCAGAAGATTAATTAACATTCATGTGTTTCAGCAGTTATCTCTTTTCTAAGACCATTTTATTTACAAAATATCTTCATTTATACATTTCTAATAGTCGTTTGTCTTTTCAATCCATATTTTTCCTTTTCATATTATCTATCTAAGAAATGCAACTTCTTGCTTTGTCATGATTATTTAAACTATACATTTTTTCTTCTGCATTGCAATTTTTCTTGCATTACTTTAATTATATCCCTTTGTAAAAAAATCTTTTCTATATCTAACTGGATTAAAAAAAAGTCTAATTTAATAAAATAACATTTATTTATAATTTCCAGCAACATTTTAATCATGTGATGTTAATATTCTATATTTTTTTCTAGTGATTGTTGAAACAAATTTTATAGGCTTTTAGAAGTTGATCTCGCGATTCTTGAATATCGAATTTAAGGTAACTGCTCTAATCAACTGAGTTGTTTTGTCAAAGGTTTTTCTTTTGAATGATAAATTGATTATTTTTTCAAATCATTTTTGCTATAGAATTACTAATTGAAATATCAATTTATATATAGTTTCTTCAATCTCTTTCATCTTGTTGCACAAATAATTTCATCTTTATTTAGCACATTTTTTTAAACAGTTCAATAAATAAAGGTTTGTTCTCTTTATTATGCAAACTACTAAATATGTTCTCATTTTTCAGTACAACTATCTTTTTACAAAATAACTAACATTTTATGTTCACTAACTAGTTCACTTGTAATTTTGTTATTTCTATTCATGTTGTTTTGTTTTGTTATTCCTCTGCCTTTTTATCCTTTTTAGCGACTTTTTTTTAACTTTATCTATTTCAGAGTTTTAATTGATTATTAAACCTTTACTATGCATACTACCTATAATTTATATTTTTCATTGTTTCTATTTTATTAATCATTTTATTTACAATACACTGCCTCTCTCCCTGTTTTAAGACTTCTATGATCTAAATTAATTTTACATCTTTCTCAAATTTTTATCAAATAATTTCCTCTTTTCATTTATATCTTTTATATATGTAGAACTATTATTTTTATTCAACAAATTTGAATTTTTTTCTTTAATATTATTTTTATATTTATTAGTAATCCATCTTTTTTTTTGGTTTAGAAATCTAAATTTTTATTAATTTCAAGAAGCTACACTCAAACTAAATTTATTTTGAATCATTAGATAATGTAATTGAAATATCTTTTTTTAGTCATCCATAGAATAATAAATTGAATCTGGAATTTGAAAATTAAAGGAAGAAGTTCAACTACTGATAAGAAATTTTAAGAATAACTGATAGATTAAAACTGCATAAGAGATACAAAAGTTTGTTGATTCCTCAAAGCATTAATTTGCATGATAACAGCAATATTTTGAACAGGTGGAGGCAGTATAGCTAACTCCAATAAAATAAAGTACTGGGAGGCCTACCAGCTCATTAACAATCTTATCTCACTCAATCCTACAAGCCTCAACATTACCAATTATAGTTTAATAAAAAAATTATTGCTAGAGCCGAAGTTCTTTGACTTTCTTATCAAGCTCAACCTAGAAGCCCTCCCCACATGCCACTTTCTTGTAGCTCACAGGGGATTTTCTTCCTTAGACTTAGCCTGTCCACTGTATCACAGGGAGGATGACACAATTACATCTTTAACCAATGTCTAATACTGCAAGGATGCAGATGCCTGAAACAATCAATATTCCATTTAAAACAAATCTTAATCTCCACACTTACAGTTGGCCTCACAATTGGTGAATTTGCGGTTGTGAGGAGTGCCACCTTTTTGGCATATAATTACTGTCTTACCCAGTGTGAAACACTGTATAATACATCAGACACTGACCCTCTGTGAACTTTTATGCACAAACTAGGAATAACAAGGAACAGAGATGAGTGAATTTTGCTGCAGTTTACCTTCACGACAACATGGGATCTGATTAACACGACTTTTAATGTGTAAATAGGAATCTTGTTAGCCTGAGCAATTGTGTATTTTTTTTCATTGTTTTGTACAACTAAATTCAAAACAAGTGTAATAAAGTTCTTGATAAATAAAAAAGAATTGAGTTGATAATTTTTAACGATATATCTATCCTGCCTATTCATTGAATTGGATATATAAAGTGAATGAATAGTAATAGTCTTTCTAAAAATATATTTTATGCTAAATTTGTCAATAGTTTTTGTAAAAAAAAAAAAAGAAGGCAGACCTCATTTACATTGTAGAGTTTCTCTTAATTATACTAAAAAGGAAAAAGAAAGAAAGATCGATTGCTTTTATTGAAAAAGTATATATTGGAATACAATAACGATTTACAATTAGGCGAGATAACGAAGTCTTTCAGAAAAGTGAGTTTTCTGCAGATATAGTTTAAATGCAGTATTATAATGTAATAAATAAACTAAAAAAATTAACATGTTATATATAATATATATGGTTACATTTGTGTTTCTGGAGTGGTTTGTATAGTCATCACAAAACTCTTTTACTGTTATTAGCTTTTCTGTCTTTTATGTGTGTGTGTGTGTGTTAATTTTGGAGTTAAAAAGGACTTATTTACTTGTGAATATCTGCTACGATAATAATCTCTTAAACACCAATTTTTTTTTTTAATTTACTAAAGGGTGAAAATGATAAACTAGATCCCTAGAAATTGTATCTAGATGAAATTATGTTTCCTTAATTAGTATTAGACCAAAACCATTATCATTATTATGTTTTGCAAAAACAAATTTCTATTTATATAAATAGAATTTTATTATTTAAATTATCTAAAAAGAAGGACTATACACAATTATTATGCATAAGTTAGGATCTTATAGTATTGTAGTTAGTCACAAAGTCATATAAAAACGCAACTAAATTTCTTTCTGATTACAAAACAACTTAGGGTTTTGTTTTCAATAGTTAGCTTGAAGTTAATTCTTTTGAGTCATCTTAATTTAAACAGTAGCATCTCTTTTTGGTAGATAATACACGACTTTGTCCTTTTTAGAATCTAAATCTTATTAAAATAAAAAATTGATTCAACTTAATTAGAGATTTTTCTATTTATAATTGTTTAATTTTTTACTACATTCCAATTAGACTTATACTTTTCACACTTGATTGCATGATTTTCTTCTCTGATAATTTCTGTAAATTCAGTCATAGTTTCGAGCATATAGTATTTAGTGTAGTCTGCACTGAGCACAACTGTCCCAAGCATAAAGTTAAGGAGGTTTGGCACATCTTTGGGATTAAATATGCCATCAATCAAAAATAATTTTGCATTCTCTTCTCCAAGAAATGACCTACTCTAACCATTTAATTTACAATGCAAACAATATGTAAATTTTTCACTTGTTTTCAGACTACTTAATATAACCTATCAGTTCTGTGACATTCATTGCTATGTTTATGACTGAATACAGTTAAAAGCATGCTCAGCACTCTTATTATTTTCTGAATTAATAAAGCTTTGTTCTCAATATGTTGTTTGTATCTTTTATTTATATATTCATAACTGAAGAAAAAAACTCATTTAGTCATGAACATGGCATGCAACTCAATGTAAAGCTTAAAAAATCTTTTATCTATTTTTTCCTAGTACCATGACAATTTGGAGAGGGGGGGGAACTGATTTCTTACTCACTTATAGCATTTAGAATATAATTTAATAAAATAAAATTAAGAGCATGTGAAGTGCTGGAGAGAGAAGCTATAATATTTCACAACCCATGTTATCTTAATCCATTTCATTTTCAGTTATAATTTTTGCTTTCTGAGGTTTCTTTATATATTCACAAATTTTTCATTTTTTATTATGTTTACTTATTGTTTTCACCATTTGTGATAATGGTGTTCTAATTGTATTTTTATATCGGTCTATTTTCATCAGCTAATATGAGTATTGAATATCTTTAGAAAAATTTAACTTTTATTTAAATATTTCAAATACATTCAACTGTAAACATTATGTATATACTAACCTGCTTGATGTGCTATTACTAACAGTTGAATGTATTTGGAATATTTAAATAAAAGTTAAATTTTTCTAAAGATATTCAATATTCATTTTAAATAATGGAAATAGTCCAATATAAAAATATTACTAACTTATTGTTTTTAGTTGTAATGCCTATTTTGCAAAAATATCTTCTCCTTAAAGTAAGTTGTTTAACCATTTAAACTGAATTAAGCAAACCTTTTCATTTACATTTCTCTGCACATTTTTCCAGCTATATTTTTCCATTCATTATTTCTTGCTGCAATTACATTCTGCCATTGTTTTTAGTTTCACTTCTTTTGTTTTAATTATCTGACTCATCCATGGCTTTCTATTACTAATTTGTTTCATTTTATAATCCAAATTTTTTTGTAATTTTACATATATTGTTTAATAATTGTTAATTATGAATATAAAAATTAGAAAACATATTTGAGTTTACAGCAATTCACAATCATCATAACCCATAGTTTTAATAATTAGTTCTATGTTAAGATTGCTTTTTTGCAGAACTAATGGGTTTTTAAAAATTAATAGTGAAAGAAGCAGAACTGCAGAAAAATTATTTGAATGTAGCTTATTCCCATTTTGATACTTGAACACCATATAATTCAACTATCTGAATAATTCACCATATGGCAAATAAATCACTGTATCTATTTCTCATGACAGCATGATTATTTTATTAATATAAAATATGAAAGTAAAACCATGGAGAATTAAAAATAATCTTAATGTCTTAGATTTTTTCGGTTTCTATAAATTCACATTTATGCATATTATTATGGTGTTACTCAAATATCAAGATATTAAAACAATCTCATTGGTGATTACATAGTACTGTATTGCTTGGATGAACATGGAATTTAATATGATAATATAATAACTGTTACATTAATTTATGACATGAATTACAGTCAAGGTGATCAGTTTTGACCTTTGAGTCAAGACTTAAAAACTATACCTTTAAACTTATTGAAAAAATTATTAGTATTTTTTAGAAATCTTAGAGTGCAAATATAATGCACATATTTTCCATATCTAAGGGGTTCAAACTCAGAACATAATTTTTTTAAGGTTAAGAATTTTGTTCTTACTTAATATCTGCCCATAATCAACCTAGTTAATCATCTAACATTAGTTGGTAAATGGTATCTAGTTATTTTTGGTGAATACAGTTTTTTCCTTCACTATTTCTTTACGAGGAGCTATTGAAAAATCTTTGCTCTTTGATTAGATATTTATTTTTAAAGAATACTGTTTTATCTACTTATTTAAATCTAACATTGGTTAGCAAATGGTATTTTTGGTGAATACAGTCTTTTCCTTCACTATTTCTTTATGAGGAGTCGTTGGAAAGATCTTTGCTCTTTGGTTAATTATTTATTTTAAAGAATATTGTTTTGCCTACTTATTTAAAATAAACCATTGAAAAAAGCAATGTAAAAAGAAAAAAAAATGTATTAAATAAATATATATATATATTAAAACATAATAGAAACTAAAAAAGTGCAAAAAATGAAAGAAAATTAAAAAATTATCTTTTAACTAATAATATTCTACGAACTTCATTCATTTTATAACTTACTAATTTTTACATATTTAGGGAGAGGGGATGATATAACAAATTTTCCAAACTTTTGTTTACATTTCTTTTAATACACATTCTAATCTTCGTGGTTAATTTTGGAGTCTGAGGTAAGCTTAAAAAATGCTCATTTTAAAGTTATTGAAAAGTCTTATTGCAAACAAAGCAATAAATATAATAAAAAAAATATGTATGAAATAAAAAATATTTATTAAATATATGTCTCACTTTAGTGGCTATTTGAATTTGATCCCAGCTACCTCACCATCTCTTTTTGGGACCAGACTAGCATATATTTGTTTAATTAAATGATTATTCAAAAAAAAAAATTTAATGAATAAAAAAATTCAATTTAAATGTGAATGATTTTTAAAGGGGGAAGAGTATTCTTTCGATTAAAAATGCTCCCAGTTTTTTTTTTTAAATTTATTTTATACATTAGTTATTTTTCTGCTGTTAATTTTATAAATAATATTTTTTATATATGTTGTCTTAGAGTCTTATTAACTACTTCAGCTCTAGAAACAATTATCCCTTTGCCTCACTCATGGACTGACCTTGGCATTAATATTACCAATGACATGTTTAAAATTATATACACTATGTTTAACTACTTTGATTATTAGTATCACTTGCATGTGTGTATTTTATACCAGTAAGCTTAAATGTCATTTTTAATTATTATTTTAAATAAAATCAAAAATAACAATCTAATGACATAGCAATTGCTTTATAATTTTTATAAATGGAAAACAAGTCCCAATACACAAAAAAAGTAAATAAACTATAAATGAATTAAATGTCCAAGAGATTATAACTGAATGTTAAACTTTTAACGCCACAGAATCAAACTTAAATTATTAATATTATCTGGATATATGCTCGTCATTGCTATATTCATTAATAAAGACTGCTTATTTTATTTTATATGTAAAATATTTTAAAAGCTTTTAAATGTCTCTTTGCTTTTGGCATTGTGGTTTATAAGTAATATTCTGGGTACAGTTTATGCAAAAATGTTAAGATTTCTTATGACTAATTAGTATCTATTATTAGAAGAAAGCCAAAGACCAAACATTTAATATGGGTTTATGTGCTTAAGTTTATTAAAGGTTATTGTTTTATATATATGTTTATAAAACTACCACTGACATTAAATCTATTAATAGTTATCATTCTATTTTAAAAAAATAATTAAAATATATTGCTGACAGTAAAAAAAAAGTCATTGTAATAATTTTTAAATGAGTTCTATTATAACCAAGGTTGACCTTTCATATATTTATATACACTTAATCAAGCAGTTCTATGAACCATCTTAGTTTCATCACACTCGCAATTGATTCAAGTTACAATTAATGATTCTATTACTTTTTTTGTAGTTTTTTTTAAAACATATATATATAGTGCATCTAGTTCATAAAGAAACCTGATTGTGTTGACATGCTATAAATCAAGCCAACACAGAATGTCATTCAGCTTTTAATTTTAAGAAAGTAGTCTCTTTTTCAATTTCTACAGTTAATTGTTTGTTACAAGAGTTAATCTATTGAAAGATTTAAAAATGATTGACTCCTTTAATCCTGCTTTTCTGCTTGGGACAAAGACACGATTTTTAAAATTTAAGAAACTTGTGCTTAAAATTTAAATAATTGATACTATTTTACATATATATGAGGGACAGATTTTTCTATTCTAATTAAATTTTAATGATATCTGATAAAAGATATTTATTTAATTTAGCCGAGTTTTTTTTTTTTTTTTTTGGAAAATAAACAAAAATACTTTTCTGTTTATGTGTCATCTAAACTGAAACGTAGCTGATTTTGTCTTCGCACTCATTTAACAATACATGAACTCTTTTTTTGACAAGCGTTGGCACTTTTGCAAAAGGAAGATTTTAAATAACTAAATGGGTTATTATATGTTTTTTGTTTTGTTTTTGAAGCTTGTGATTTTAAGAACTTAGAGAATTTCATACTTTTTTAAAATGTAAAATTACTTGAATACTGTTATAATATTCATGTTATTTGGTTCAGTAAAAGTAATTTAAATAGTTGTATAAATTCGTTTTTATTTTCATTGCTATCACTCATTTGTCAAGAGTTTTAAAAATATTTTCTTAGGTAAAAAATAACTATTAATTGAAATTTATTTTTCAACTTGTGTTGTTATAATTAGAAAATTAAGTTACAAAAAGTCATTTCACGTTGGCACAATTATTAACACAGACATTAAAAATAAAAAAAATCTGAATTATTGTATCCAGATTAAGGTGTAATTGTTCAATTCGCGATTGAGAAAAATAATTAAAAACTTTGAAAATATTGTTATTTTAGTAGCTAAACTAAGGAGGCTACAATGAATTATCCTGTCATTCACCCCTCCCCCCTCCATACCCGCTGCCGTATCTGTGATATTAATACAGATTTTTATGCATAAGTCAGGAAATCGTGTTACATACGAGTTCTAACACGCACTCATATATATTAGCTATGTGTAGGTACTGTATATATTTGTTGGAAATGTATATAACACACGCATATTTATGTGCGATACATAAAATATTAAAATGTACTAGCCATCTATATGCAATTGTATTATTGCTTTTACACGCAGAAAAAGTATAAAGAACATTAAATTTAATCCAAGTGCATTTTCAGTGCAGGACATTTTTTTCAACGGCAAACTGTAGAAAATTAATTTGTTATATTAATTTTTTTTTTATTTAACATAATTTTTAAATCTGAATAACTTAAGCTGCGGATATAGAACACGAACATGGTATCTGTTACATATATATAATTGTAAAAGTATTTTCTCAGAAGATCATATGGTGTTCAAACACCCAAGTGACAGATTGATCACAATAATTTTATTCAAAGAACTGTACTAAACTGCATAGAGCATTAATGAACTTAAATATTATAAAATAATGTTAAGAAAAAAAACACAATTCTTTTCTATAGTAGATGATTTTTTATGAATAACAACTACACAAATTAATTTTTAGAATTTGAAACACCAGAGTTCTTATTGAAATTTTTTTCCCCCTAAAATTTGAGATTCTTATAAATATTATCGTATACAGTATTTTATATGCATAATATAATGACAAAACTAATTACCATTGTGAATCAATAATGAAATTAGCTACATTTCAACTGAAAAAGAAAATAACTAATATATATATAGTACAAAATTTCCATGAACTATAATATATTATTTTCATTTTTATTTAAATTTTGTCTTAAGATGCATCTTAATTTTTTTTTTAAAATTGTAATCATTATTAATCTTTGGTTTATATAAAGAGAATGAATATAAATACAGCTCCCACAAAACTATAATTCTGCATTCAAAACAGCTTTTATATGTGCAAAGAGATTGGAATAAAAGCCATCACCTTTTACCCCCCTTCATATTATTCATATGAACATAATGCTATCAAATTATATTTAGAAGCATAGTCAATTAGCATTAACTTAAGATTGTCACAAACTATGAGTGTCAAATTTCCTTAAAACATGCTTGAGATAATGCCATTATTATTCTATTTTTAAAGTATAATTATCTATGATTTATACAATAATAGATGTCTACATTTTTGTTATATTAACCTTTTTACATTTTGATTTCTAGCTATAAAATAATCTGTAAAATGCTATTGTTTCAATCATATATGGATCCAAGTTTTTTATAATGATTATTCTGTCTACACATAGTATTTATGATAATCATTTTAATATATGATTTTTCCCCCTACAGTACAGGCTTCCTGCACTCCAATATGTAATATATAGGGGGTTTGAACTCAGACTTTCACATGACCCTCAACAATCCATGCTATCTCATACTGCTGATACACATGATCACACATATGTCAAAAAGATAAATAATCACCAATATCAGTATTTTGTGCTAAACCAGCACTCATCAGTTGGTCCAGATTATCACCTCCACACATATATACAATCAATGCTCAGCTCATATTAAGATAGCCAATCTTCATACTTTAATGGACAGTCTTCAATCCATTCCACCCCACAACTTTTCAGTCGTCCATAATCATTTTAGTAAAAAAAAAAAGTAATAATGACAGAACATCTTCAAAAAGAAAAAAAAAGTTTTTTTTATCAATGTGATATAAAAATACTCCAATAATAGAAGCTCTTTTTCTATAAAATGAATATTCTTAGCAAAAAACATTTGCAAGTGGTAGCATTGGTGGCCGAATGGTTAGCACAGCTGCCTTATAAGCAGTTGTCCTGGGGTTCACTTCCTGGTCGACACTGTGACACATAAAAAAAAAAGTAGTCACTTTATTGATGACTTTTAGTAATCTTATTAATTATCAACTTAAAAATATTTTCTTTATATATAAATATACTTAACATTCTATAAAAAAAAAATACATGAAATTCTCAGTTTTGGTGAAAGAAGAGCCAATGAAATATTCATTTAATTTATATTGATAAAATAGCATAGTTTCATGCTTGCCTATAATTTCAGTTTTAAATTAAATGATTTTATACTGCAGAGCCTTAATATTACAATAGCTGCTCAGAAAAAAAACCCTCTTACTTAATTCTCTATTATTGAGATTGTCTTAATATTGTTCCTAATAAGCTATTGCTAACAAATAAAACAAAAAAATGGAGAAAAAATAAGAGGAAAGAATCAATTATGCATCAGAACTATCATTCCACATAGAAAGTAGCTAAAAGGTTAGATATCTTTTGTTTATAATTGACAGATTTTAAGTGGTTCATTTGGAGAAACTTTCATATGTCTATAGTCTCCAAATTAATAAAAATGCATTTTGATAAAAGCAAAATTAGATACTTTAAATCTAATGTAAAACTACAATCACTAATAAATTTTATAAGCGTCATTAATAAAAATCATATGATTATTAAATTAAAGTGATTAATCAAAATATTCATGCTCTCAGTTCCAAATGCTTCAGATTGGCCCATACATATAGCTTGGGTGAAAAAGATAGAGTGGATCCATTCAGTCTTTTAAAAAGACTTTATCTTGTGTTTGGAAAGGAGAGTATTCAATTTAAATAGTGTTTCATTTGTAAAGTGCGTGTGCCATAGTTTAAGCTACATTATTATTTATAATCACTAATAAAGTGGAATAAGTATCAATATCAAAAAAAAATAATTAATATCTTAAAATAAAAAATATCAAATTAAACTTCACAGCCAATCCAACATCATTCAACCCTGCTTACCCAATGACTTATCTATTTAATTAAACTTCCTCTCTCTCTAAAAAACGACTTTCAAATAAGAATTACAATAATATCAAACCTTGACATCTTAGGTATAAGCATTGTTGAAAATTTGACATCAAGCAAAATCTGGGCATTCTATGAAGCTATTATTAAAAAAATAATTATCTTTATTAGACCATTACTTCCTGATTTGCTATTATTATTATAATTAACATTGCACTGACTTCTGTTATTTAAAAGAATAATCTTTGAAACTTCATATCCTCCCTAGATTTTAGATAATTTTTTCAGTTTTTTTGCAATTTGTGTTGAGAATCACCAAATAGAATTATACAAATATATATAATTTTCCAAGAGTATCATCTGTTACCAAATTCAGTTCCAAAGTGATTCATGATTATATTGTTTTATCTTATGCAAGATCATAATGAAAAGGATAAGTCTTAAATCTCCCTTCATTATTGCTTCTTTAATTCTAGAATTTTACTTGATATTTTTATAATATATATAAAAAAGTATTTGATTCAGAAATACTGTGATCAATTAAAGAATGGAAATATGATTGTTTTAATTTTCAACCCCATTGTCAAAGTTAGTGCAAGGAGATGACTTATGTTGTTGGAGACTCATAATAACTGTGATTGATATTTCATTTAAAACAGTGAGACAAAAAAAAGAAAAGAAATAGAAAGCACATGAAAAAATAGAAAAATCTGCTGTGTTTTAGAACCTTTGGTGAGCTAAAATCTTATCTAGTAAGATGCAGAAGATATTATTAATTGCAAAATTTTTATTTATAATTCACAACCATATTCAAGGGACATTTTATTTCCCCCAATTACTTGACATTATTTATAGTGTGAGTTTATCACTGTCTAATTTATTTTTTAAAAGCCATTGGGATTTGTTAACGGGCAATAATTTTGGCAGTTTTATTTTTAGGAGAATGGAAAAGTTCATAAGTTTTTGTTATTATAAATTGTAAATTGATAAATGTAAACATAGAAGAAACTCAAGTCTATTCCATTTAATTAGCCAGATGATTTGTTTTTCTATTGCTTTCTTTTGTCGGAAGAGATTCAATAATTTTTAACTTTTAAAGCACTATTCTTATCGTTGAAATAAAGCTGTTCGGAGCATTTAATGGGCTTTAGAAGGGAAAAAAAACATCTTTTATCCTTAAGAACCTTCATGCCTATATTTATTTACTTATTGGATAATAAAATGATTTTTAAAATAATCTAAGACGTAGTTTTTAAAAAAAATCATAGATGTATCATAAAACGTGATCTTTTTTATCCATTCAGTCTATTCTTCCATATGTATGACAATTTTTTTTTATTATTATTAATTATTTTTTTATTGGTCTATTTCTGTAGTTTTTTTTTCTTTTTTAGTTTTAGAAAACTTTTTATCTCCTAGTATATTTAAGGATAACTAAATAAGCATAAATGTCCCAGCTAAAAGCAGTTCATTTTACCTAGCTGAAATGATACTATGATTGATTTTTTCTTCTTTCATAGATCATGCTAATTACATACTTTGTTATTTAAAAATACTACATTGCTACTTTTTTTATGAGTTTCATTATTTCTACATGAAATTCTCTACGCAAAAAGCATTTCATACTAAATTTATATACATAATGTTTAATGCTAAACAAGCAGGGACGTTCTATCAATAGGCAAAGCGTTGATAAAGGGCAGATATGCGCAGATTAGATTTGTTATATTCTTGTTAAATGCCACGTGCTTACAAGAAACCGGTTGGTCTTTAATCCGAACAATCTTCAGCCCTGGACAATATATAAGAAATAATGATTAATCTAAAAAACAAAGACCGCCTACTTGCGTCGGAGCGTCTCTATGCAGAGACCTGGGAGCAACTGTTACTGTTTGACGAAAAGTTATTAACTTAGAGAATTCTAGCCAACTATAGAACTATAATCAATGGTGAATGTATCTAAAGTGATTCACGTTGTAAATTGATATTGAGTTTCTCTTAATAAAAATATATATATTAACAAAATCAAAATTTATAAAAAAAATTTCATAATGACCATGGGTTTGCTTATAAACAAGCAAACCCTTTTAAATTTAAAACTAAAATCAAAACTAACAAATGTATTTACTGATATAATTATTCTCAATTCAGAGACAATTAGCAATCAACTCTGAAATTAAAAGAAATTCTTACATGACTTGTAATCTTAGGTCCAAAATGATTAATCAGAAGAGTCTCTTTGATTTTCCTTATTCATTTCATTCATAAATGATAACCTTTGCATTTGTGTTTAAATTGTAGCTAGTTGTATGCATATATGCTTAACCGGTTAGTTTGTAGTTTTTATTTGACTATATGCTAGTTGTTTAATAGTCAATACATAATCATGATGATGAAAATTTATAATTTTGCTATTATTTTTATTATTATTTCACTTTTATTTTAATATATATATATTAAGACTACAGAAATAAAGTTGATTCCTCTTGGAGGTTTTAAAGGAACCAAACAGTGCAAATTCCTAATGTCTACTCCATTTGTTTTTTGTCATTGTAGCTGTTATTACTATGCAATTATTCATATAGTATATGAACATGAATGGGCTGCTCACCATCACATATTAGTCAGGATAGTGAGTTTATTGGCTTTTTACCCCTGAGTTTAAGATCAAGAAATGCCATGGTCTACTATCTTTTCATTTGCCGGATAGCCCTTAACTATAATCAGAAGAGTTTTTTTGAAGGCAGACTGAATGTGTATGAATGAATTTTTTTTTCTTCTAATATTTATAATCATGACAGACAAAAATAATTCAAGGCCTCTATTGCCAGGAGGTTGTAAAGTCACTAGCCAAGGTAGCAGTTGGTGGCTGAAGGCCAAGGGCAGGTTGCCATTTGATGACATTTTATTTAGGTACTTACAACTGCAGATCACTTTCAAATGAAAAAATATTGGAAGAAGAACTGTCTTATATTAAATGGGACATTATTGGACTTTGTGAAATTATAAGAAAAGTTGAAGAGACATTTGATTTAAAAAATGGACATGTACTGTGCTACAACGACACAAACAGTGGAAGTCCAAGTGGAGTAGGATTCATTATAAATAAAAAGTGGGAGAACAAAATTGTGGAGATTGATGGGATATCAGACAGAGTGGCAAGTTAAGTTATACCACATAGAAGCAGATATCAAATGCATATAATTCTGGTTTATGCCCCAAACAAATTCTCATTGTGATGATGAAGTAGAGGATTTTTGTATGGATATGCAAAAGGTTTTCGATCAAACAAAACAACATTTTAAAATTGTCATGGAAGATTTTAATGCTAGAATTGATAAACAATTGAAAGATGAAAGTGCTAGAGATAAATTTGACTATGGTAATAGAAATAAGAGAGGACGCTTGCAAAAAAAGAAAAACTTTATACTATGAATTCTTTTTTTGAAAAAAAAATTTAAATGGAAATAGATATGGAAGCATCCAAATGAAATACAGTAGAATTAAATTATATTTTGATTAACAGAAAATATTTATTTCAAGATTGTAATGTTCATAATAAATTCAACACAGGAGGTGATCATCAATTAGTGAGTGTAAGATACATGTTAATGCAAAACTAGAGAGACAAAAATTATTAAGAAAAACAGTATTCATAGTTGATATCCCTAATCTTTAGAAACATTTCAATGAATTTAAATTAGAACTTGCAAATCATTTTCAAATATTAACAGATTTTGATGAACATGATTCAGATTTGAACTAAACCAATAGGAAGATAATTGATACACTTTTAAAAATTGCAACAAAGATAGCTAATACAAACAAAGCAGAAATTGACCAGAAAATTTCTATTGAGACAAGACAATTTATAAAGAAATGAAATAATATGAAAATATATAATAATGATGCATTAAGAAGGATTAAATATCTCTAATTTTATAAAATAGTGTGGGAAAGAGTTGGATAATGATATAGAAAAGTATAATTATGAACTAAAAAAAAAGCTATAGAAGAGAATAGAAATCTCAAGAATATAAATCAGCATCTTGTTAGTAATTGGAAATTTATTTCTGCAAAAATGAAAAAAAAGATGGAACTATTACTAAAAAGAGAGATGACATGAAATGTGTAGAAGAATTCTAACAAGATTAAATAGCAACAAAGAACAAGGAAAAGTATCTCCTACAATTACTATTTTGAATTGTCCAGGATTTTAAATGAAGAAGTGAGACATGCACTTAAATTTATGAAGAAGAGAAAAGCTCCAGATAATGATGGAATTATAATCGATATTTTAAAAGAAGCAGATGAAGAAATAGTTTTTTTTTTTTTGGCAAAGTTATATATCAAATGTTTAAATTATAAAGCTGTACCAAATGATTGTAAGAATACAGTATTAAGGTTTAAAAAAGATGATAAAGAAGATATTAGAAATTACAGACCTATCAATCTTTTATTAGTTCTATACAAATTTTTATCAAAATAATTTTAACTTGTCTACAATGAATTTTGGATTTTATCCAACCAAAAGAATAAGCTGGATTTAAAAGTGGTTTTAGTACAGTGGATCTGTTCAAGTATTGAGAGAAGTTATAGAAAAGATCAGAAAATATGAATTGAAATTATGCTTTGGATTAAAAGGTATTTGATTCTAAAAGCATTTTTTCAGTGATTAAAGCATTGGATCATCAAGGTATAGACCCAGGATATTGTCATATTCTGAAGAATATGTATAAAAATGCAACAATAGTAATTATATTATACAATGATACTAAAAAGATTAACATGGAGAAGAGTGTACAACAGAGTGACTCCATATCTCCAAAAAATTTTACAGTAGTTTTACAAGAAGTATTTTGTGGATTAAAATAGGGAAGCTAAGGGAATAAAAATAAATGGAGATTATTTAAATCATCTAGATTTTACAGATGAGGTAGTTGTTTTTGCAAATAATGCTTTAGAGCTTCAGGAAATGTTGCAAATAATATCCGTTGAAAGTAAGAAACTAGGATTAAAGGGAAATGTTTAAAAACAATGGATTTTTTCAAAATAAGAAAATAAAGATTGATAATGATGAGTTAGAAGAAGTTAACAACTACAAATACCTTGGTCAGATTATTACTACAGATGGAAACATAATGGATGAAATTAATCATAGATTTAAACTTGGTTTGAGTGCTTTTGGTAGAAGTAACAATATTAAAAGAAAATAGGCCTATGTGTTTGAA
The DNA here is from genome assembly GCA_028023455.1 of Epiperipatus broadwayi. NCBI lineage: Eukaryota > Metazoa > Onychophora > Udeonychophora > Euonychophora > Peripatidae > Epiperipatus > Epiperipatus broadwayi. The sequence continues at coordinate 1,398,146 of JAQFVV010006202.1, read as the reverse complement.
AAGGAAGAGATTGAAAACAAAATACATGGGTGAGAGAACAAACAGATATTACTGACATCATTAAGGAATTAAGGGACTGAAATGAAGTTGAGCTGGATATACTGCTAGAAGAGATAATGATAGATGGACAGTTGAAATCTTAAACTGAATTCAAAGAGATTATAAAAAATCTAGAGACCACATGTGAGATGGATGGAGGAAATAGGGAAGCATACTGGTGTGATATAGAGAAGAGAAGCTAAAAATCAGAAAAGATGGATTGAATGTGGAGAGTCCCTTTCTGCAATGAATCAATAATAATTGAAAATGATGATGTATGAAAGTTATAATAACATAAAAGTGATATACTCAACAAATGTGTAAACATGTATTTTTCAATTATTAATAGAAATTTTCACAAAACACTTGTTAATGTCTTACTATTTTGGAAAAACTGGTCTATTCTATGAAACTGGTATTTTTATGATTTTTAATTATATTAATATGAATATATGTGCATTGATAAATCTAATACAAATGTAGCAATAAAATACTTATAAAATAAGTTTTTTTCCAACTTTATCAGGTGAATTTAATATACTATTATAATGTTATTTAACATGACAAGTTTATCTCACAATATTTTAAAAAATAATCTTAATAATTAATTAAAATAATATTAATAAAAATAAATATTAATAATTATTTAAAAAATAATCTCATATTATGTGATATTTTTAATTAAAATATTAAAAACATCTTTATTGTATATTGGTGGAAAGAAATGTCATATTACTAATGATGATCAATTATTATTTGGATATTATATGATTAAAAATCCTTTTTGAGCTGTAGAACTTGTTTTCCAATAAATCACTTAAGATATATATATATATGGTGAACACAACTAAATTAACATATTTTAATAAACCAGTAAACATCACATGATCACCACTTCTTATGCTAGCACATAACTGTTATTAAAACAAGCAGAACTCTTCTCATAGTTTTATAGTCAAGTAGAGATAAAAGGTGGCGGCTGGAGGGTTGCATTAGATCCTAAGATCTAGATGCAGTGCTCTCAGATTCAAAGCTCCTCAGTGACAAAGGTCACAAGCCAGAAACTAGTTTGGGGATATTGGATGAGTAGGCACTAGATGGGGATTTTATGCACAAGCCATCTAGCATCCATTGATTACTCGGTTGGCACTGAATGGCACTACTGTATGGAGAGTTTTGCCTGTTTTAATATTTTAATAAAGTTGTAAATATGGTTGTGTTAATTATTCAGTATATACCAAAATATTATATACAATAATATACCATTTCAGTCTAGCTAATGTTTAATTGGACACTGAAGTTGTTAATTAATGCAAGTACATGCCATTTATAATTTAAATTGTGGCATTTATTTACTGGATATAACCAAGTTATGATGATAACTAATTATTATTTTGCAACCAATTAATACTGTAAATATCATGTTTCCACAGAATCAATTCTTACCACGTGCAATTGTGTTACAGTATTAGTGTAGATTGCTTATATACTTTTCAGTTGAGTGCTTTGAGATTAAAGAGAGGGAAAACCATTCTTTTTTTTTTTTTGGTTATAATTAATAAAATATTATTTATAAAATAGTATTCATAAATTTATTTATTTAAAATTTAAAACACCACTCTTAATCAATTTACTTATTTATTTACAAGATGGGTATGAATATGAGGGCTCTGACCCTCGAAAGCGCTTAGCCACGTAATTAAAAATATATAAAAAAGATATTTCTTTATTTGTCTTCAGCTTTGAATGCTCGCATGTTTAGAGCATTTTATATTTTATGCTTTAGAACAATTAGCCACAAAGTTTAAACTGTTTGCTCATAACAAAGTAATGGAAAAATAAATATTACATTTTTATCTGTTATTAAATATAAAAATTTAAATTTAAAAAATAACTTAGTAATAAAAACTTATTTAGATATTAATTTTTATATACATTTAAAAGTGATACTAGATTAAAATAAATAACTTATCAATTTGCTAAATATGAGACAGTGTGTGTATAATTCATTTTGGGCAAAAGATAAAATACTGCTTTGGCTATTATGAATATTATTGAATTATTATCACTCCAGGCTGGCATAATTTTTTATTACTTTGTGGATTTAATTTAAAAAAAATGGTTTCTATTATGGGTGCAGCAGAGAAAGACAATGTGTGATAGTCCTAGGATATGTTATCTGAGCACTTTATTATGGGATTAACAAGTATGCTTTATTAAATAGACTAGTTAGGATAAACAAACACTTAGTTTTTATCATTTTTTATATAAAAAAATTAAAGAAAAGTTTAAAGATTGATAAATATGAACATTTTAGATATAAAAAAATAAAGATGTAAACCACAATACTTCCCTTGCATCCATAGATGGCATGTTATCATTACTATTGTAAAAACAAGTTATGGTTATATTTATATGTTGGACTATTTCCATCATCTAATATGAGTACTGAATGTTTTTAGAAAAATTTAACTTTATTTAAATATTCCAAATACATTCAACTATTAGTAATACTCCACATGTTAATATATGCACAACCTTTCAAGAGGTATTATTCTCCCTTCTTCTTCAGGTGATTCTAACTTGACCAGTGACAGTACTAGCCTGGAAATTGAACCTGGACTCTTAGATTCTTGAGTATTGAATTTTAAGGTAATGCTGTGTACTAAACTGTGTGCTATTGCTAACAGTTGAATGTATTTGGAATATTTAAATAAAGTTAAATTTTTCTAAAGATATTCAATATGCATATTATATGATGGAAATAGTCCAACATATAAATACAACTAAAACACCATCATCACAAACCTTCAGGAAAACTTTAAGTTATTGTTACTTTGGTTATCATATTATAATCAATTATGATTTGTTTGCTACAAATTATTACCTACGATGTTGATGATTTTTTTGCTTTTGCTGTTTAAATCAAAAATACAGATCACATAATTTATTACAGTTTTAGTTAATTGGTTAAACAGAATGACTGGTAACATGAAATTCTTAACTCAAACTCTGTGATTGGTTGATAATAATTTATTCAAAGTTAGATTACAGCTAAGTGTGTACAAAAATTATATATAAATTTAATACTATCTTATGCTATACTACTACTAATAAATAAAATAGAAAACCATATAACATTATAAGAATATCTATTTTGTAACAGGCAAAACCATGGCCATCTATAGAATTTTACTATAAGTTTATTATTTTAGTAGAATTTAGATGTAGTATGGTTTTCTATTTTATATATAAATATACACTATTCACAAATAAGAAAAAGCTGCACGAACTACATAGTTATAAGTATAATGCTTTTCTTAGTTCTGAAAATATTATTAATTCAGTAAAAAGTTCTAAAAAATTATACTCATATATATTTAATATCAATCATCAATATTTTATTTTTGTTGAAAATCATTCTATCTAATATTGTAATATTTTACCATTGAACTCTGATGATAGAAAGTAAACAACAACTTAAAATAGGTGATTACAAGTATTGAGATTTTGATGAATAACGAGAGGGTAGATATTACTAGTTTGTTGGGGGGGGGGGGAGTTATCTTTTATTGTGTTTTTATATATATTTTCAAAAGAATGCACGACGGTGTGGAAGTTATTTAATATATTTTATAAAATATTTTACACATGGGAAAAAAATACATGAAGTTGAATAATTCCATGTGTGTGTGTTTGTGTTTAATTAAAAAACATATATATTAATCTTTAACAGGTTTAAAGCCTACATCTGAGCTAGAGATAATCTCTAGCGTAATAGATGATTAGTGATGATTATTACTGTATTTATCTGGAGTGGATTGTGTCAAAGTTATGGCTGAAGTAAGTTGTACACTTATAAATAAAAAATATAACAATTACTAAGTAGTAAACTATCTGGCATGAGTTGGATGTCCATTTACTGCTCTATTTAATACTTGGTACCAATGGACATTAATCATCATAAGTCTGCATAAAAAAAAAAAAACAGTGCACGATGATTATGCAATGAAAGAATTTGGTATAAATTTAATAACTTTTTTTTTTGTTTTAAGAATTTATTAAAATCAACAAATTGGCTTATAGAAATGACAAATAAAAAAAAAGGCAAACTATTACCGAATATGTCTTGCATGATTTGGTCAACTGATTGAGTGGCCATCTAGAATTCAGAGTTTACTAATCGTGGCTCATTTCAATAATTTCTGAAGCTTGATCTTTTTATGAACTCTCGACCATTTAAATCACTCGAATATTTTTTTAATTTTTTCATATTATTGATTAATTAACCGTATATTATCTTATTGTTCAATATTTTAATCTATTTTAGACTGCGAATTTAATACCCCTGCAATTATCTATTATATAAAAATTGTGACTTATTTATTATTTTTGTAATTATTATTAATAAAAGAAATAAATAGTCTTACTGACTACTATGCGAAAATTTATAGGAATACAATTAAAATATTTATTTATTTTTAAAAAAAATTTTAAACGGATAATTTTAAATTCATTTATTCTTGTTGACAATTTTTATTATTGTTGTTTTTTTGTTTTTTTTAGATAAAAATTTGAAAGAAGATTAAATTTCTTATTTTCCTCTGCAGCTCTCTCTGTTTTTGCATTTGCTTTTGATTAGTTCTTACTGCGCACTGTTGTCTTTGATTTGCAAATAGTTGCTTTTGTTTGAACAGTAGTTATATAACTGATGAAGTAATTCGCTGCAGAATATATTAATTGGATTGAAAAAAAAAAGAATTAATTGGATTTTCATCGGAGAAGATAGTCTGCAGTAGAATGAAGTGGATATTTATCAGAATAATTTGTAAAATAAAATGAGATAAATCATTCTAGTATTCATACAAACAATCGACTGTTTAGCTTAAATTGGGAAGCAATAGATATTTTTAAATAATCGCAACAAGTGTTAATATCGTTATGTAAATCTTATACATAATATGCTCACTCGGGGTTTATGGTAAATAGAGATTAATCAATGACTTCTCTACTTAATAAATAAATTTACTTTATATAAGATCGACTGCCATTTTTTCTTCCCATCTTGCTTTTTCTCTTCGAATGGCTATTAATAAAGATCTCCAGAGAAATATATTTATTGAGTAAATTTTGTAACTCTTGGGAGCTTGAAGAAATGTATAATTTAAAAATGGTGGCAGAATAGTGACTAAAACTTAGAGAGTAAACGTAACGGGACATTAATTATTAAAATATTTAATGCTAGGATTGCTATTAATAACAATGTTATTTTTTTTTTTAAAAAAGCAATATTCAAAATGAATACTTGTATTGAGATAATCTAACTATGATTTTTTTTTTTCAAATATATAGCCTAATGCTTAGCTAATATTGATCATTCATCATCATCATCAGCCATTATCAATCCACTGCAGGGTGAAGGTCTCTCTAAGTTCAGTTCATCTTCTCCTATCTTTAGCTTTTCTTCTCCACATCACCCCTGCAGACTTTCTTATTTCATCCATCCATCTCGCATGTAGTCTCTTTCTGGGTCTTTTACAATTTCTTGGCATCCAGTTTAAGGTTTCAATTGTCCATCTATTATCATCTCTTCTAGCAATATGTCCAGCCCAACTTTACTTCAATCTTTTAATTTTTTCAATGAGGTTAGTAACACCTGTCTGTTCTCTTACTCATATATTATATTTTCGATGGTCTGAAGTCTTTATATTGCTCTTCTATTAAGTGTCCAAGTCTCAGATCCATGAGTAAAAACTCATAAAACACATTTATTAAAAACCTTCCTTTTCAAACACATAGGCATATTTCCTTTTAGTATCATTAAATATATATAAATATATTCTTGAGTGGGAGATGAATTCCAAGATAATTGAGTTAAATCTATTCATCTTCATTGATGAAGGAGGTGACATTCTGAAACATGTTTTATTTTTTTAAAAGGATATAGGCAATAAAATAATTTAAAATGTTACTAATAATTAACCAGTCAGTCTATGAATTAACCTAAAAAAGTTGCTTTATTTTTTATGGGGAAAAAAAATGATTTAGGATATTGTAAAGAAAGTGGAAAGTTGTTTGATGTATGGAAATATAGTGTATTATATTTATTTAAAATATTCCCAAAAAAATAAGCTATTTTAAGTGTAACTAAATATCACATTTTTGTAGTATGTTATAATCTTATTATGTATAATTAAATCGAATTTGGCTATAGGAAATAATATGAATAGTATTCTTTTTATGTATAAATTTTTCATTCACTATGTGTTTTAAATAGTTTTGTTTTTGATCTGACTATGGCTAGCCATCAGCATCATCATTCTATGTCATTATACTCTAGTAGTATAACATTAAGAAAAATAAATAAATAGAGAAAATCAAGACAAAGGATTTTATAGACATAGATAAGAAAAAAATATAGATCGTTAATTTGAATAGCTGTTAGTCCATGTGTAAATTTCATTACAAGATATATAAACTAAAAAGATTACATAAGCTATAGAGTTTTTGGGGTTAGAATTTAAATGACTGTTAGAAGAGGAAATGAAAAACTATATGTATAGATTTTAGTACAAGACATATAATCAATAGACTAAAATGATTATCATATATTAATTATTGATATGTTTGAATCTGCTGTATTTGAATATCCATTAAAGTAATTACAGCAAGATATACATAATTTAAATAAATTGAAACAATTCCACAAGAATAATGACAGCCATTTATTTATAATTTGAATGAGAGTCTTAATAATATAAAAAATTCAATAAGAATTTCAGGTTATTAGATTAATTCAGTGATATATAAATGATCAATTTACATAGAAGCAAAACTCTCCATACAGTAGAGCCATTCAGTGCAAGCCATAGTAATCAATGGACGCAAGAAGGTTTATGCATAAAATTCCTATATAGTGCATACGCATCCATAACCCCTATATTAGTTTCTAGCTGGTGGCTTTTATCATGAGGAACCTTGGATCTGAGAGCACTGCACCTAAATCTTAGGATCTAATGCAACCCTCCAGCAGCCACTTTTTATCTTTTTAGTCTGGGAATACTGGATGAGTAGGCACTAGACAGGGATTTTATGCACAAATCTTCCTGCATCCATTGATTACTCTGGTTTACACTTTGTGATGCTACTGTATGGAGAGTTTTGTCTCTGAGTAAATAGCTTGTGTAAACATAAAGAATGATGATCATGTGATGTCTAGTGGTTTAATGATCAATTTAACAGACAGAGATGTCTAATTCTATTATTATTTACAGAAGCTTTATCAAACAATAACAGTTACCTTGGGATGTTTAGTGTTAATTTGCATTGGGATAAATAGCTATTTCTACTGAAGCTCTTCAGTTGGTTTTTTTCTTGGTTTTTCAATCTTCTGTCCTGCTGCTTCAGTGATTGACATTTGGAGCAAAGCTGACTTTAATAGGCTGTCATGGGATTTTATAGTGTTTAATGCTATTGCTTTTGAAGTTACTAATTACATTTTTAATTAGTATTGTACTTCTTAATTAATAAATTCTATGATATCTTACTTTAGCAATAAATGCTATAATTAGGGATTTCCTAAATTTAGATGTAATTGGGTTTTTTTTCTCAAAATAAAAAAAAAAAACAACTTGTTTGATTAATACTTATACAAATAAATTAATATTATATATATGTAATTAGAAGGTACTTGAACTCAGACTTTAAAGCTCTCTACAGCTATGAATTCCATCTTATACAACTAATACACATAACCACATACATGTGGAAAAGATAATGATCTTCAATATATGTACTTCATGCTAAACCAGCACTCATCAGTTGGTCCAGATCACCATTTCCCACACACATATACAATCACTGTCCAGTTTATATTAAGATAGCAAATCTTCAAACTTTAATGGACAAGCTTCAATCTTCTCCATTATCCAACTCTTCAGTCATCCATATCATTGAAAATTGATGGTGACACACTCAAATCCCTTGTTGATACCAATAATATTTGTCATACCGATGTTGACTTTAAATGACTCTGACTCTTCATATATAGGACCTTAATATGTCCATTCTTTTAACAGAAGAGGGATGTGCTAAATATGTATATTGTAGATCATTTATCTTTTTCACAAGTATGTGGTCATGTGTATCAGTTGTATAAGAAGGAGTGCATATGTATACACACACACAACAACTATAGAATTTTGGGTTTTCTGAATATGTTTTGAATCCATAAAGAAATGATAATATACTTACATATATTTTAATAATTTGAATTATATTTTGTATGTACATTTTGTATAATCATAAAATATGCAATATTTATTTCAAAATGTTTGCATGATGGTATTCACCATAACAATAAGTATGCATAATTATAAGCTAAGTATTCTAAAATATAATCACATAAAAAATTCGTAACTTTTAACTTCTGCTTATTTTTATCATAGGCAATCGATTTGTCATAGGCGTAGTCTAAGTGGAGGGAGGTGTAAAATACATACCATTTTTATATATCTATCTAGTAAAAAATAAGAATTATTTAACGGACCAAAAACTCATGTCCGGGAGAATTAAAGCAACATGAGTAATTATTAACAATATTTATTAATTCAAATTAGCTACATCAAATTAAGATTAAAAATATTATTTCCAATAATGATACGACTTAGTGGACTTCACTTATCTAGAATTGAAAAAAAAATTAGAACAAAAAAACTTGAAAATCTTGACTTAATTTGTTTCACTCGTTACCTGACAGCTCTTGTCAGATTGGCCTCGCTATCGACCAAAAATGGCTTTGCAATCAACCGGTGGATCACGATCGACTTGTTGGACACCCCTGGTATAGTGCATATAAATCTCCATCTTTGGGTTGATTATTTCCTGATTTTTATCTTCTTCAATGAAGACTAGGATTCAAGTTGGGACTAATATATTTATGCATACAATTTCATTACACTATTCAAGCTAAGAATTTGAAAGGTTTTAAAAATCTGACACCAGACTAGTTCTATTTTCCAAAAACTGACAAAGGCAAAAGCCAGAAAGCAGACAATCTAGAGGTGTTATGATGTAATGTGATGCAATGTGATTTCTCCTTATATGGAGTCAGGAATCTCTCAGCAACTATGACCAGAGAAACCTGTTAGCCACTTTAATTTCTCTTTTCATTCTTGAGCCTAAGTTTTCCCATATTCTTCTCTATCCTGCTCCTTTTCATTTTCATAACATAATCTTTGTCAACTCTGGCCTTTATATCTAAACCCCACTTAACTTTTCCCAAATCTAGCATAAAAATGAATAACCCACTTTTTGTATAATCACTTTGTTTATATTTATTCTTCCACAACTTCATTATTTGTACCCTTTCTGCTTTCAGGCATTTACATTTATTCAAAAAATGCCTAATATTTTCTATGCCTTCCTTACACAACTTGCAGACTAAATCACCCACATTTTTCCATTTATGTGTATATTCCCTTGTTGCTAAAGATTCCCTTTGAGCCTTAAACAGTAAACTACTTTCCTTGCTATTATCATAAATTAACTCACACCTAATATTCTGTTTACCTCTAAATATTTAAACTCATTTTACTCTCTATACTAGTTCTCCATCATTCCAACTTCCTATTCTTTATTAATGCATCTATTCTTCTATCCCATACCACTATAACACTCAACAATTTTCCTAACACAATCACCGCACCTTTTGTATAAATATACTGACATAAATTCTTTATCCAAATCTGCACATTGCATTACCTTTCTCACCCATCTTGTTACCGATCCTTTATTCATAATCAAATTAATTACTATTTTGGCTATTCTTTTATTATCCATAAACTGCAATCTACTGAACATTTTTATTTTGCATTTTGAATCTCTCATACAAAAACTTGACCATCCTATTTCTCCTTGAATTGCTTCCTTTGCCATCCACACATTTGCATCTAATGCATATCTTCCTATTTCTCTTTGTATTTTTTCTATGTAATCTAACATCCCTTTACTAACACATAATGCATCATTACCATATATTAACCCTGCTACTGCCATTTCCTTCCATACAATTCTAACTACATCATACTTATTATATGAGAATACTGTTAATTTCTTTACCAATCCCTTTCTTTTTTTTTTTGCTTCATTTATCAATTTTTTTCCCATTCATCCAAGAAATTTCTCTTATTACTTAAAATGATTCCCAAATAGTTATATCTATTCATCACACTTAACTTTATATCCCCCAATAAAAATTATTTGTCTTCTCTTTCCCCAGTATTAATCATCATTACTTTTGATTTTTCTTCACTAAATTTAATCCCCATCTCTTTATCCACCTTTGCACATGCCCTCAACATAATTTCCATATCTTTCCTTTTTTTCTGCACACAAAAAGACATCATCCGCAAATAAAAGACCCAAGAGGTAGATTTTATAGCACACACTACCATCTGGTGTTCATTAATAATTCAAGCTTAGAGTGTATGACTCTAAAATAGGATGAAACTAACTGTTCATAAAAGCACATGATAAAGGATATGAGAAAGAATGTAAAGTTATTGCTGGTATTAAATCTATATTTGTAAGATGTTATGAAAGTAGATTATCTGTATATACATATAAATATATCTGTTTGAATATTTAAAAGGAAAATTATATTCATGTAATTCAAATGGGACACGCTATTTTCATTGGACTTAATAATTTTTATTTTTAGAATATCAAATTTCTAATAAAGATGGGTGCTAGTTTATAACATTAAATTAAAAGAACTGGGAAAACTAGAATTTTTTTGTTTGCCTTAATTAAAAGACTCATATTTCAGATAAAAACGAAAATGAGATATTTACTGTTTAATGTTGCATGTCTTTTTTGAATTTTATTCTGTAATAATAATTTAAGATGATCTTATTTTATTGAACAAATTAAGTTTTGTTATACTTATGAAATAAGACACTGCTTTATACATGTCTACCAAGTTTATTTGGAGTTTACATTATCTTAAAATTTTACATTTAGGAATCAGTAATGTAATTAATTGTTTATTATAAATTGAAAAGAGGGAAAGAGGAGGGGGGATTTTAAAATTGATGGATAAAAAAAATAAATGTCAACATTAAAAAATGATAAATTTAAATAATAATTGATATTTATTCAATTAATTAAGAAGTGTTATAGTGTAAACAGTAGCATATGAAATGCTTAAAAAATAGTTGAGAAGACATGTAGAAATATAGGAACTTAAAAAGGCAGAAATATACATATAAAGAGTAAAAAAAGGATTGTTAAATAGATTAATCTAAGTTAGAATGGTTTATTTGGGATTATAGAGAGAAAAGATATATGTGGGTTTAATTATAGTGAGAAAATTAAGTGTGAGAGCAACAAATGCATGATTAGCTTAAATTGATGGCTAATAATGCATTAAAAATCCAAAAATATTTTTTACCTTCTTCACTCCCAATTTTGATTTTTAAGTTTAACTTGAAATGAAAATATAGGGCATCCATTAATTAATTAATTCAATCATTAAACTAGTGATTGAAATATTGACTGAATTAATTTATGGATAGCCCATGCTTTTATTTTAAATTAATAAAGTAACCAAAATTGTGGTTGAAGAAAAAAATGTTTTGGTTTTTAGATGACATTATTACTTATCATTTTAAATAAGCATTTTTAAAATAAAATATTATATATATATAGTATTTTTTAGTATTTGAATATTTTCTAAAACTTGCCATATTTCTAATATTTAAAAAAATTTGTGCCCATTAAAAATGATTTACAAGATTTTTTTGTTTACAGGCAGCATTTTTTTTTTTTTAAAAAAAGCAAGTTTTAGTTAAATAATCAAGAAAAATTAAGATTTCATCATTCATTTAGTTTTCTTTCTATTTTAATTAACTGTAAAAGCTTTTTTTGTGAATTAATCATCAAAATCAATTTATGTTCAAAAAAAAAAGTTATTCATCAACCAATGACTGAAGAAAAATCCTAAGTAATTTTTAGCTTGGATAGTTATCAACTTGAGAATGTAAACAATTTAAATACTTTGATAGTTTTATAAGTAAAAAATTGGACTTAGATGAGGCACACATAGACTCCAGTGTGCTGCTGCTTCCTTTATGAAGTTAAAAAATAGAGTATTTCATCACTAAGGAACAAATACTGCAACTATATGGAACTGTTATTTTACCTAATTTTATTGTATGGATGTGAAACTTGGACATCCTATCAGTACAATGTAAAAGTGTTAAAAAGTTTTATTTCAACTTTTTCAGTAAAATTTTAAAAATACAATGGCAAGATTATAAAACCAATCAATGTGTTCTTCATTTTTCTGGATGTAATACTATTGGGTCCATTATTGTAAAAGCATACCTGCACTGAATTAGATATATAAAATAATTGAAGACTTTCTAATGAAAGAATATTAAAAAAATATACAATCTATTGTGCATTACTAAAAATTTACTTAACCTATATCAATGTGGGGTGGACAATCTGATGGACAATTCTGAAATACTGCATTATCATCAACAGGGCCAGATTTAGTTGGTGTTGGCCCAAATTGGATATTTCTTGCAGGGTTCTTCAAAATATACTCTAACTTTTATAAATAAATATGGATTTTTAATATTAAAAAATGATAATTTAATAGTATAATTTAAACAAAGTATAAATCAACTATATTGAAGCAGTATTAAATAATATTTAAAAATATGGAAAATAACTATATGCAAAAGCATATATGAGATTCACTTAAAATCTGAATAAAGTTTGCAATTTTTGCCTAGTGCATTTTCAATTAAGTTATATAATCATAGTCATGGCATCGACTTGTATATACATTTTTGCGTATAGTCATTTTCCATATTATATTTCTTTAAGATATTGCTTGCCAAAATTTTCAATGCAATATTTAAAAATATTTTTTAGTTTTTTTTTAAAAAAAGTCTTAAATTCAATTAAAATCTAACTGTCATGCTTTTTGAAGGGTCATAATTTTTTATTAGTTTTAACCTAGAAAATCTTTTTTCTCCAGAAGCAACCTATACTATATGATTAAATATACTCAAAGAACAATGAAGATGTTAGAAACAGCTGCAGCTCTATCATTTTCTGCTAAAAGGCTTTTCATAATATTTTAATGAAAGAATATTTTTTAGAACTTCTATTTTGTTGAACAACAGTTTGCTCTCTAAACCTGTCTTCTTTACAAAATCAATAGATGAGTCTTTTTTGTAGTTTTAGTATTCATCAAAACAATTTCTAACTGTGCTGCAAGCTTTTTTATTTCCATATTTTTCCATTTTTTGGAAATTTCCCCCCAAATCCAAATTCTTATAATTTTTCAATAGTTCAGATCGAGTTTGTAATGATTGTTTTGTTTTACGCAAAACTACAGTAAAAAAATATTTTGAAAAGTTCTTCAGGATTAATAATTGGGTCATTATTGATTTCATAACTACAATATTTCTTTTTCTCAATCTATTATTTGGAATTTCTGAAATTATTTCCAAATCTTTTGCAAATGTTTTTGCCTCAACTAATACTTGATTAAACCTATGCATGCCCTGTATTTGTTTAACTGACACAATAGTTTTTCAATTGAAGAATGCACTACAGAAATATCCTTGGAATCACTTTGATGTTTCTGATATTTCAAGAAGTGCATCACAGACTTCACTTCTTTGATCTTTACCACCATAAGATAACCCTTTGAATACAATATTCCCATGGAGAATGCATAGTAAAATCTTTACCATAATGACAGAGAATTGACCATCTTTTTATGAATGATGATAATAAAACCTAAAAGCATTTAAATCTACCAAAAAAGTTAATGCATCAGGACAAAGTTTGACTTATCTACCAAAATAAGATTATAATTATGACAGTCACAGAAAATAAAAAATGCTCTTGAATTGTCCTTTAAGAGGCTAGCCTGTATTCCAGAAATAAATGTTTCCTTTCATATTTGAACCCTTATCCTACCCTTACCCCCCAATATTATTAATATTTAATTCTAATGTATTACATTCTCACTTCACAACATATAAATTTTTTTCAGAACTATTTTCTACATTTATAAATTTAATAAAATGTTCATAAACACCAATGGTTGAGCAATATTTTTTTACCATAGGAGACATATCTGAGTGTAAGGGACATTTGTTGGTAAATGATATCTGGAATACATTCAAGAATTACATTAAAATACTTTCCTGATATTATTCAATTTAAATCTAATTCTGGATTTTACTTCCCATTAAATTCATTAATTCATTTTGAATGTTTTGCTTCTCAATCTTCTTTATTGGCAATTAATAGAAGATAATCTTGAATTTTAAAATCAAATTTTCCAAGGAGTTTAATAATTATTAAAAAGTTTCAATTATGTGAATTACTTTTGTTTTTGACAGATCCTTGAAATGCCAAATTATTTTTAACTAAAAATTATATTACTAATAATAAGCTTTCAAAAATTTGTAATAATCACATTTTTTTTTGATTCAGTAATATTGTATCTTACTTATACTTTTCACAGCTGAGGTCTGTGCATTATAACATTATGACCAAATGATGCATTGATTTTGCATAATTTACAAGTCTGGTATGGGTATTTGACCAATTATTGAATACTGATGTGGATAAGGCTGTTGTCATACTTTTATGGAAAAGATGACAATAGAAGCAATTTTTTTTTATCAGAATATATTATCCTGAGATAGTATATACTTTTCTTATTTGGAAGATTTCCTTTAAGATACATTTTCGAAAAGTGAGTTCCATTATTTTAATGGGAAAATTCATCCACAAGAATTATTTGCTGGTCGTTTTTTCAATAAATAATCTATTATTTGGTAGTTTATTCTTTTAGTCCAAGTAGCAGAATCATCTGTTATATATTAGTAATCCATTGACTGTTTCTTTATTCTCAGGTGCACCATACTGAATGATTTCCATGATACTGTTTTTGTCTTGCAAATGTAATTTCTTTATAATTATTATCTATATCCATCTTATTATTCTGAACATCGTTTCTGAAATATTTTTATTTTTATGAATATTTTCATCTTCTTAATTGGTCGCTTTTATTTCCATATCATCATTGTGAATTGTTAAAAATTTGTGCAAAGCATCTTTTTGTTTTTCAGTTATAATGTTTTTTAATTTCAATTAATTTTCTTTTGGGACTACCACTTTGGTATTTTCTGTCCACATCTTCTTTTCATTTTGAATTGGATATTCTAGATAAAATAATTAGACTGTTAAGATTTTTTTGCAAAAATAATAATTGATAATAACGTTTTTATATTGGTTTAAACTTTTTAAATTAGCATTAAAATAATCACAAATATTTTCATAATTTTCTATTAATTAAAAAGTATTGAAAAAATTCCACAAACAATATTATATTTTTAGAATAATATTTAAAATTTTCAAGTAACAACTATGATTTTTTAAAAAATATTTTACACAAAAAGAAATGAGTTTAGTATAGATAAGTTTATTGAATTGTTTATTTTATAAAAGTAATTAAACTATATTAAAATAACCTTGTTATAATATAAATAATTTAATTCACAATTTAGTAAAATAAATGATAACAATTAATTTAACCAATTTTATTTTTAAAAAGATAATTCATGGCATATCTTTATTTTTCTGTGACTGCATAAAAGGCAACTTATTATATACAGGTTACACAGCAAAATAATTACCAGAATCTGCAATGCAATTAGTAAACTCTGTGCTGTAATATAGATAATTGATAATAATTTTAAAAAATGGTATTTGAATATATATGTAGAAGTTCCTGATTATTGTAATTTTTGAAGTAATAATTTATATATATTTTAAATACAATTTTTAATTATATAAGTATTAACAGACATGGGACTCCTTCAAGTGCAGAATGAATTGGATGCAATTGATCCAATTACTTCATATCTGACCCTGATCATCAATATTTAACACTTGAACAAAGTTTGAAGAAAATCCATTTGATAGAAATATGTTAAAAATTAGTTATAATATTTGATTTAAACAAACAAACAAACAAATAGAATCTCCAAAAGTTAAATAAAAGCATTTAAAAATATCTTTCAAATTAAAAAAGTCACTTAAATGCAATGATATATATGGTGCTTCGAGGCATAGATTGAGTTAAGCATGATTCAAGTTGTCACTTTTAGTAATTTTTTATTTCTTAAAATAATTTATTTTAGAATCTAATGTTTAGAACTACATTATAAATTGTAATGAGATCTGTAAGGTGTTTTTTAAAGATCTATAATAATTTATGCAATAGAAGATCCAAGAACTTGTGGAAAAGGTCCATAAACAGTGGCAAAGAAGAGGAAATTGATGGGATTGACATGCAGTTGCTTGAGTTTTAAATAGAACTATTTCTATTAAAATAAATGTTTTTATTAATAACTTCAGATTTAGACATAAGTGTGAATGATGAAGATTATTGTTAAGCAATATATAAAAAGTGAAATAAGTTAACTTTTATTCACTGATCTCCAAAAAGCATTTGATTGAATTAAATGATTGATTTAGATGTTTTATAGCAGAATGGTATAAAATAGAAGAGATATCAAATTTTTTTATATTAATCTGAAAATATTTATATGATTTTTTTTTTGCAAAAATAGATATAGAAAGAGATATAATGCATTGATGAATTCAATATTTTTAAAAATACTTCTTTAGATGAATTATTAATTATATGCTATTTAGGTAACATTATGCTAGTCTTATAAATAAAAGGGTTCATTGAATGATGTTTGGTACTGATATGGTAGTACTTATTAATAATAATTGATTATAACAAAATATTAAAAACAATGAATGAAATTTATAAAAAGTTTGGAAAGAATATAAATGAATCTAAAGCAATAGAAACATGTAGAATGACTAAAAATTTAAATATGGTAGTATTGAAGGATTAAAAAATTATAATGGTAGTAATGGTGATGAGAACTATGAAGATTGCAATAACTCAACAGGCTTTTTAATAAAGATAGGGGATTATTCAATTGCTCTTCTATTAAGAAAAAGTTTAATATATATATTTAATCTTCCTTTCATCAGTTACACTGCTTGTTTCTTTCTAATAGTGCCCTCATAATTTTTTTATTTTTAGAAATGCATTTAGTCTTTTTTATTAATTTCATCAGTATTGTTTGGTTAGCTGTATTGTGCCGCTAGGTAACACTGCACTACCCATCAAGAACTATACAAGCGATAAATTTCTATGGAAGAAATCGCTGTTAAATATAAGCAAAGAAAGTTATGTGATGTTTTGTTAATAAATACTATCTTATCAAAAGAATGAAAAGTTTATATAGTTAAGCAAATTGAGGTCATTAAAATATATATTTACTGCTGTAGTATCAGATCTATACAATTATGCAAATAAGGGGGCTTGAGTTCAGAATTTTAGTTTTTTTTTTAAATTTCAAACTATTAACTTGATATTTAAAAAAAAAATTAAAGATGCCTGATAGATGTATGAGTAAATATATTTAACATTAGATCCAATTCATCATTGACAAAGATCGTAAACCAGAAATCAAATTTTGGATGTACATATAATAAATAGCCTTACTTTAGATGGCTCTGGAATGGGTGAGAAGAATTTTGCTTGAAAACTTGTGTTAAATATAAGCATAAAATTCAAATATGTTGATAAGCTTGTCTCTAATAAACTTTTAAATATTGATTTCTAAAGATGTGTGTACACATATATGAAAATCTTTACTCATAGTTTTTTATACGTGTTTAAAGATTATTAGAATATATCTGGAGTGATGCAAAGATATCGTTTGCATGTTTTATTTTTCACAATCAAATCAAATTCAGAGAAACTATTAACTTTTTTTTTTTTTTAAACTTATAAAACCAGATATTTTTTCTTGTCTGAAATAAAAAAAATCACTCTTTAATACATGGCATTTAGACAATTTTTCGATTTGTGCGATTATTAAAACTGGTTTTATTTCAACTTTCTTCCCATTTGCATGTCTTTTATATAATGTTTTATGTTCTCTTGAGATTGTTAATATTCTTTTAAAGTTGTTTGTCTATATTCTTCAACTCTTCATTGTAAATTGCTTTGTAAGTAAATAAATAAATAAATAAAAACTCGTAATCTAGCTTCTATCCAATTTCAATTATAAATTGGTGTATACTGGATTTCTTCTAAAATACAGTCTTATGAAAAAAGAACTTCTGTATGTATATTTTTTTTAAAAAAATCTTGTATATTAATTTCAAGTAATAAATAACGCAGGTTATATGTAACTGAATAGGAAATAATTGTAGTGTCCAATGAGTTATAGCATGCTTGCAATCCAAACACAATTATCCATCAGCCCAGAAGTCAGACCAATCTCTCAGATCATAATTACATTGGAAATATACCCTTTATCAAGCAATTCATATAGCATAATATTTCACCTTCATATACACATTATTTCTAGAGAAATCTTAACCTTAATTATATACATATATATAATATGAATTACAATACTATCACAGATTACCGAAAATTTGATCAAAGACGTGTGATAAGGATTGGATGTTTGTGATTGGGTTGCATCTTGATGGTAATAATTATAGTAAATGCTTTATTTTGAATAATTTTAATATTGCAAATAATTTAGCAATAGCATCAGATGTGGTGTGTTTAGTAGTAATGCCAGAAATACTATACAATATTAATAATAAATAACACTTAATATAAATTGTTCATTTTTTTATTTATTTACGAAACAAAATTGTTCAAATATTTGCAATAATAAAATGAAAATTTGTTAGATTTCAATCTAAACTGTATATGAAACCTCTTAAATGGTACTTATCTTTGAAATACTTCTAACTTTAATGCAGACAGCAATTTACTAGCTTGCTTCTCAGACAGTAACGATGTGATATTGACAATTTAATGATTGTTAAATTCACCAATATTTATTTAATGAGATTTTAGCTACAGGGAGAATCAGAATCAATTAAAAGTTAATTTTGAGCTAATGGAATGGTGGTTTCAGTTGTCATTGTGTTGAATTCTGAATCTGTTTTTGTCTTTAATTATTAATATTGTAATTGTTCAGTTTTACACTTAATATTACTGTTTTACAATAGACTTTATTTATTGATTTAAAAAGATTTAAGAATTAATAGGCTTGATTATAAGAACTTCCCGATGAGAAATAGTAAAAAAGTTTATTTTTACATTCCTAACAGCTCAAAAATCATATTAAATGTGATTCTAACACCATATATATATATATAAGATGTTTTCTTAAGGCAGTTTAATTAATATCATAACATATATATATATATGTTATTAATTGATTAATATTCCTAATAAATATATGTTCCATGCATGATTTGGTGCAGGGTAGAATGTCGGACTCTGGAATTTGAGGTTCTAGGATTGATTCCAGTGCCGGCACTTTAGGCCCTCTTTCAATGCTCAAACTTCTTATGAATTTTCAAGCAATAAGGCCATTAGATTATTTAATTCTAATTATATGTTGGACTATTTTCATTATCTAATATTAATAAATATTGACTGTCTTCTGAAAAATTCAAACTTTATTTAATCTGTCCGAATACATTCAACTGTTATAACTGAAGTGGAGGCTTAGTATATACTTGTATCAATATATGTAAAATATAGGGTATATGAGCACAGACTTTCACACAACCCACCACTCTCCATTCTATCTCATAACACTGATACACTTGAACACATATATGTCAAAAAGATAAATAATCACCAATATACGTATTTCATGCTAAACCAGCAATCATCAATTGGTATTATATAATACAACATTTCGAATAATATTATTCTCCTTTTTTTCAGGTTTTGCTGGCCTGACCAGTGATAATATTAGCATATGAGACAAACCTGGACCTTTAGATTAATGGATATTATATTTAAGAAGAGTTTTACCTTGAATTTAATGTTAGTAAATTTAAAGATCCAAATTTGTTTTCCATGCTATTACTGTCACTGATCAGGCCAGCAAAACTGGGAGAGAAAAATATTAACATTTGAAAAATTATTTCATATACTAACCTACATGAAATTCCTAACAATTTAATGAATTTGGAATATTTAAAAAAAGTTTGCATTTTTGTAAAGACATTCATTATATAATATTAGATGTTGAAAGTAGTCCAATACATAATTATTACTAAAATACTATTATGTCCAATCTTCAGATAAAATTTTCTATTATTTATTTACTCATAATTATCTGTAATCATCCAAATCTCCCAGATTTGCCACACTTTCCTTTAAAGCTTGATTAAGTAAAATAATTTTTTACTTTTGGGAAATATATGTAATCAAGCATGAGTACGTGTGGCGCAACTGTTCCCAAAAGCTATTAATATGAAATAGATAACTAAAAATAATAAACTAGCTGAGCTCTTTCAAAGGATCTTGCCTTCATAATCATAGCTTGTTAATACATTTAATGATATGCAAATATGCTAATTCCATTTTTTCGATAAAGCATAGCACGTGTCCTTCCTATTTATGGCATCGTTGTCTCGTGAGATGAATAAAGCCTCTTTGATTTTTCTTTTAAGGTCATGTCTCTCTCTACACACGATTGTGGGATTGTCCAGAATGCACTCGTGGCGACTTGTGCTCTGGTGCTGATAGAAAACTGAATAGGTAGAAGGATCGTTGCGAGCTCACAGACAGTGATGCCATAAATAGGAAGGTCACGTGCTATGCTTTATTGGAAAAATGGAATTAGCATATTTGCATATCATTAAATGTATTAGCAAGCTATGATTATGAAGGCAAGATCCTTTGAAAGCGCTTAGCTAGTTTATTATTTTTAGTTATCTATTTTATATTAATAGCTTTTGGGAACAGTTGTGCCACACATGCACTTGTGCTTGATTTAAAGCTTGATATAATACCTAAGTTTATATCCCTGACCAATCTTTTTCTTTATAGACGTAAGTTACATCTATGGTTAGGGAAGTTGGAGATTTAAATTACTTGAACATTGATCTAGAAACAATAGCAGAATTTTCTGTTTATATATCTGAATTAACACTATTTTGATTTTGAAATTTGAATGTTTTTACTATTGATATGCATATGTTATAACAGCATCAAAACAAGAATGAGTAGTTAAATATAAATCCATACAGACAAATATCTATATGCCTAAACAGCTGACCATATATTTGTGCACCATTTGTATCACTGTAAAATGTAAACAAGCATAATATAAAAAAAAAATTGATGATATTCATCAGCAACATATAATGATGAGTCATTTATATATGAATTTAAAAGAGACTTGTAATGGCTTGTATGTAAAAATTAGTGCTATATAAACAAGAAAATGTCAATGATGTATGAATGTGCTGATCATTAAGGTGATCAGCTTAGCTCAGAACCATCTAGTTCCAAGTGTGTATTGCCCATAAATAAAATAGTCATATATGTTTAATGAAGTGTACAGATTTTAAAGATGACTTACTGTCCTTAGCACCATTCTTATAATTCTAAAGGGAATACATCCACATACACACACATCAAATTTTATTATTGATTAGTGCTACCTACTTGGACAGCAAAAGATGACTGAATATATTTGTCCAAGATTAGAATTGACAAAATTCTTAAACTAATATATACTTTTATTAATTAATTAGTAGTAATAATAATAATGAGCACAGATAGATTATTATATCTGATTCTGACATATTTATTAAATATTATATAAATATTAATTATTTTAACAGGTTGAAAACCCAAATAATAAATGTAATAATATTGTTTATATTGTGGTTTACAGATATATATGTAAATTATTAGTAGCCATAAATAAAATATACATAAACTGACATACATGGGTGTCTCTTAATATAAAAATATTTTAGTTATTAATTGTAATGCTATTAATTTCAACATATCATTCACTCTGTGCTCGCCTGTAGAAAATATAAGGACATATTGATTATTGTTTTAAATTTGAAATATCCATTTATCTTTCAACATAAAATAGCCTATAAAAATATTTGGATCATATTGTTAAATTTTTCTAAATATAGATCATTCAACAATCTTTTATGAATATTTTGCATAATGAAATTTTAAAAAAAAAATTTTTTTTTTTTTGCATGTCTTTTTCTCTTGGGAATAACTATATTGACATTTTGCCTTTTCTTTTTTTACATACTTGCCATGGTTTTTATTAGTATCTATTACCCATTATTAATTTATTTATCCATTATTTTTAACATATTGAAGTATGAGAAATCATTTTTCTTGTAGGGCAATAAACACATTTTTCTTCTTCATTAGCACTGGAATTCATATTTTAAATAATGTGCACAGAAGATATATATATATATATCATTACAAACCAATCAACACTCCCAATATCAATAACAATCAACAATCTCAAACTGTTATCAAGGCAATTTTTTAACTGTTGCTTTTTTTAACACCCTCCCTGTGTTTTTATACATCTATATATTAGATCATGTATAGATATTACTTATCCTAATGCTTCTTTAATCAATAAGATATTTTCTTCATATTCTTGTATGCATAAGTAAGTCATATCTTGGTAACTAAAATAGAAAATTTAGTTGCTTCCAGCTTTTAATTCATTTTTAATTATTATATCATCTGACCTTTAGATACAGCAAACAATGACTCACACACTTGGGTTATGAGTCAACTTAAAGAGCATATTCAGCATGCTTCTCTATGCAGTCTCAAACTTAACCAGCATGTATTCCTGCTATCAACAGCTTTTTTAACTCTTCAAGCTTTGGGTCAATAAGAATCTGAGTATTTATAGCTATATACCAAGGAATGTTTTTTATTTTATTTATATTGGTCATATTTTCTTAACTCTGTATTTTGTTAAAATGTTATTTTTCTTTTTCATCATGTAAATTGAAGATATTGTGAAAAATATATCTTGAACTCAAAATGATAAAAATAGTAAGAATGCATAATTTAAAAGTAAGGTATTTTACAGGATTTCATCATTAAGCAAAAAAATCCTTATTGGAAGATTCTATTATAATTGGCTGCTGAAAAGATGTTATCATACAAAATCATTAGTTAACTAATTTAAGTAATTTGTTTTAAAATCACATAAAAACAAAATAAAGAATTTTTAACATAAGTTGAATACATTTTCTGTTAGTAAATTTGAGAAGAAAATAATTAGTTTAGTTATTGATCTGCTTATTTATTCTACATAAATTTTGTTAATAGTGGGGAGGGGGGGATAGTTAGATGAACTAATACAATGCTTACTAACATTACCAAATAAAAAATGACATTAAAGTTTAAAAATCATTAGGAATGATCATAATTGTAGTCAATGCAGAGGTGTATGTATTATATAGCAAAAGTAAGCAAAGTCTATGAATTTTAGTGAAGTGGAGGGGAGGAGAGCTATTTCTCTTGGTAAAACAGAGACATTATTATGAGAGTCAAAATAATTTATTTAAGGGCCCCAAAATTTAGCTATGCCCTTGAGTTAAGGCAACTGTGGTAATGATTAATAACAATATAAATATAAATATGAATGTGATATAATTAGAGTAACGCAAGAGTCTGTAGAAATATATGTGCAACTAATCAATTATCTTCTAAAAAATGACCTAGACAGATCTCTATCACTATATATGTATTTTATATAACAAATCAATTTTCATGCAATGAGTTTTAGATTTGAACATTTCCACAGAAATAGCAATCAAAATGTTTTGTTTACATGTCTTAATTATGATAGTTTTGATTTTGAAGCTTGAATATTGTGAGCATATATTATACTCATCAATTCTTTAATACTCCTACTCCTATCTATTACAGAATTGAAGAATTGAATTCTTTACACTGGAATAGATTGTCTCTGCTCGCAGCACCGTGAATGAATGACTTCCTTAGTATACATATACATATATGTTTAATTTATATAAAAGTAAATAATAAACAAATACATACAAAGCTACTTATATAAATATTAAAGTAAGATCCAGAATGACTAAAGTATTAATTATGTAAATAGTAATATTTTCACGATATTTTGAATTATACTATTTTTTCTTATGTCATAGCATCGGCCGAGACGCGAACCCACAACCGTCTGCAACCAACTACTTGCTTGCATGGCGGCTGCGATACCTCTCGACTAACAACGCAAGACTAATTATACTATTTAAGATTAAATAAGCCATTTTCTCAGATACAAATGGATCGACAAATTTATTTTTGATTCCAGCAAAAGTACTGCAAATTGACATTTTTAATGGAACCATAGAAAGGAAAACACTTTTGTAGAACCAAAAAAGGTATTTATATATAATTATAAAAGTTAAAACATTATTATTTAAAAGGAATTAAGAAAAAGTGTATAATTTTCAAAAAAGCATTTTTACTCTTTTAATTAAAGAATCTAACATTGAATACATTTACAATCTGTATTTTTATTTAATTAAGAAAATACTTAATTTTATTTCTTCTGCTTATTGTTCTATTACACATGTTAAAAAATACAAATGAAAGAAAAATAAAAAGTAAAAAAAATAGCAAAAAGGTCAATAATCAGTATTCAAAGAAAAGTAATTAAGGAGCCAAGAGATATTAGCTAAAATGAATTTTGTAAATGTGGATTAATGTTTTTAAAAGTTTATAAAAAGTCTAAAAACAGACTGTTTATTGTAAGATTTAAATTAGAGTAAAGCTCTGTTTATTTCTTTTAATAAATATTGATGAGTTATTTTATAGAAGAAAAAATAAGTAATAAATTTGTTAAGTTAGTAATGTTTCAAATTGTAACATGATGTAAATGTCAATAATTACTATTATGAAAGAAAATATTTGCATATGTAATATTTGTATAAGTAAGCCAATGTAAATGATGAGAACCCATTTATAGTGATTATTAGTATGGGGTTATTGAATAGTTTTCCTGTGTAGTAGAATGACTGATTGAGTAATAAAGATTCTAAATTGATTCTTAACTGAATCAAATAATAAAGTAATTCAGTTTGATCAACAGAATGGAATTGCTGTTTGAGTGCTTAATGTATATAACTTACAGGACAGTCTTTTATACAGTTATTTTTATTAGTGATTAATTTATTGGTTGAAAACAGGAGCAGCAAGCATTTTTGACAGCGATAATCAAAGATAATATGCCATTAATTTATATAAACTATTAACGAAGTAATAATTCAAAGTTCCCTAAAGTATTATGGAGTAATGCAATGTTTAATTAACATTTATTATTTATAGAGCACACTCTAAGCAAAGAATTTAATAATGGAAAATATTCACATAAAATAATGATCATTTCAGATAACTAAACTTTAAAAATATAAAAGGGAATAGCCACTGGCTTAGTTAAACATTGGAAGACTAGTTGGCTTTATCCAGTTTATTTTTGCTAAGGTTCAGAAAGGAGATTTTAGGACTCAGATCACAGGCCTACCCAGTCTTTATTATAAGTTATATAAGTCTCCAAAGTTTGTAAATAATTAAAATAAGTGTTATAAATAATAAAAGATTATATAGATAAAAGTATATGTAAATATGCTTATCTACTGTTGTTACATGACTTATTATAGTTAATATACTGCTTATTATTTATAATTATTAGTTGAAAGTAAAATTCATATGAATTTATTTCATTCTAAGGTTTTATTTATTTTATGCAAGATTCAAATCCTATTATCTTAGCAATTACCATTTAATTGTGACTTCAAACTAAATATAACAATAGGAGCAATGAAGAAATGTATTGTTTATTTTTTGTGAATGAATTTCTTGTGTTACTATAAAAAACATGATTTAAGTAATTCATGATTAATAAATCTCTTTCTTGGTTGGCTAGAAATAAGGTCACTTAGAAATTTAGTTTGGTTGTAATCAGATTTTTATTTTTAATTTTTGCAAGGAAATTCATGTGTGGTGATAATCTTTTTAACTACTGCTTTTGTGTAAATTGATTATTATTTAGATTAGCAGTATAATAATTATTCTTTTTTATTGCATTGCCAAATGTATACCATATAATATTAAATCATCCATGCACTTTATTGCAGTTACACAATGCTTTATTTACCATCTTCTTTTACAGTTTAGTTTCCTTTGCTCCAGCAATCTTTTTCAGAACTTTTATATCTCCTAAAGTTCTGAAGAAGATTGCTGGGGCAATCGAAACTGTAAGCTGTAAAAGAGGGTAGTAAATAAAGCATTGTATAACAGTAGTAAATTGCATGAATGATTTAGTATTATATGGTAGATTGGCAGTCTTAGTATATATTCTTTTATTACAGTTATGTAGTGTTTTGATATTAAAAAAATAATAATTTACGTTTCTCTAAGCATTAAGTGTTTGTTATTCGCAGTATATTTTTATATTTTGTTTCTTACTTGATTGGATTGAAACTTTTAATTTGAATAATTTTATAAAAGTAATATGGAGATAAAAGATATTTTATTTTGTAGTCTATCAACTAACGTGCTGTTGAATTCAGAATTCATTTTGAATTGGGGAATTTAAAAGTGTCAAAAAGAAAAATAGAATCTTTAATATTGGAAATCAGTAAAATCTTTAGTCTTGAAAATTATTAAGTATATCATTAACATTTCTTGATTTGAAAATGCCCGAAAATGATGAAATAATCATCAACAATAGGCATCAATTATATCTTTATTCTTCATTGAAAAATATATACTTTTTTTATCAAATGTTTTAAATATCCAGTATTCTTATTTATTAGATAATTTTTAAAATCAATAATTACATAGATAAGTAAAGTTAGAGATTTTTCAATTCCCAACACACAATATCAAGGTAGAATGAAAATCTACCTACACAACACCATTATTTTGACATGTATTTTTAGTTGTCTAGCATAGAAGCTTTCCGAATTAATAATTTAGCATGTCCATTTTCTTTCTTCATAGTCTTTGATGAATTTTGAAGAGTTTATATATAACCTGATTATTTAAAAGTTTCAGTACAATTTCCCCAAATTCTTATGATCAATAAGCTCTAGTTATTGGCCTCAATTTATAAAATTTGGTAATAGACCAACTTATGATATTTTATACTGAAGTTAACAGTATTAAGATATGCCTAAGAATTCTCACTGGAAGACTGTTGAACAAAATAAATCTTAACTAATGAAGAAATAATATAGTTTAATAGTTTAGAAGATTAAATTTTACTTTAATATATTTTATCATAAAAATTATTATATGCACACATTGGTTTTATCATATTTTCCATAGTACATCTTTATATATGAGATTATCAAATTGATGTAATAAATATAAAAGTCGCTATCTTGTGTCATGGTTTGAGAGATCCCTCTATCGGAAAAAATAAATATATTGCTTGATTATTATAAATTTCAAGGTGCATGTGATACAAGTTAAAAGCCTGTCTTAAAAGTATGTATAAAGTATTAATATATTTTAAGAGGGGAGATGATATTATGATTATTTAATTTTATTTCTATTGACTTGAAACGAATTTAGCACATACATACAGATATTCGAATATATAATGTACAGATTATTCATATAGATATGCCTTTGCTTTATTTTTTAAGCATAACTATTCATGAAAATTATGTATATCACTTTTTTTTTTTCTTAAGGAAAAAGAAATTCTATCAAATGTTATCTGTTAGTTTGTTCTTTTGAAAGCTTCATTACTTTTGACTCAACATCTGATGACTAATTAAAATTCCTAAAATAAAAAGGTTTTTTTTCTTTCTCATCTTTTATAATATATGGATTAATTGAATAAAGTTTTAATAATTTCATACTAAATGAATGATGATCGTAATAATTCTAGTTTTAAAAAAGCTATATATACATTTTAATACTAATTGTTCTTATTTAGAATTCAGATCAGATTTTATTTGGAGAATAGTATTTATAATGGCTTTTTGTTTGAATATTTTAAATTGTATTTTTAAAAATAATTTTTTTAATCAAATATTTGAAAATGCATTATATATAGCAAGAAAGCATATTGATAAATAAATATATTTATGTAACTTATTTGCATACTCATGAATATATAACAGATTTAGCCAATCTGACTAGCCATCCAGTTATTATTCAGTAAATGAAAACAATGAAATTTGGTTCCATTGTTCTCATTATATTAGCGTTGTCATGTGTTGTGTCTGTTCTTTTTGATTCTGGAATTTTATTTTATATAAATTATATATTTTTTATTTCCATCATTTTTAAAAATTTATTTTATCACACCACTTATTGACAAATCATAATCTTGGTATAATATCAACACCTTACAGTATGATTTGTTCTTTAGTGTTTTCTTTGAACTAAGTGAAGATTAGGAAACACTGTGGTTGAGAGAAATGCTTTATCATTTTTGAATTTTAATTCATTGCAATTACTTCTATGTGTACCCATGTTCATTAGTTTTATATACTATCATAATGTATTATATTTCATTTTTGTTATTGTATGGTCCCTCTTACAGTACAACATTTAATGTACTAAATAAAAAGAGTAGAAGATGACGAAATTGTCAAAGTTTCTTAAGATTCATTTAGCACTGATGAAAGGAAGAGCTTTAAATGCTCAATTATATTACATTATTAAATGCATACATAATTTGCATAGTATAAAAACAATGATTATAAGTCTTTGAAGATTATCCTTTGAGATGTAACATTTGCACAAATAAATACCACTTAAAAGATTTTTTCAGAAAGCACAGTCTTAAGATTTTTTTAAAACTATATAATTTCTTCAATCATAATTTTAAAGATTTTTTTTACTTATATATTTTTATTTGTAAGTTTAAAATCAAGATTACTGTGAACATTATAAGTGTGTAAAATCTGTAAATATCTAATCATTATACTTTCTATTAACCTGATTTTTTAAACATTATATGTATTTCCTGTGATATTAAAATTTTATATATACATACAACATACATTTACTTATAACAAATGAAGAATATTTTGAATTACAAAATAAAATCTCAATTATTCTTTATGTATATTTTGATGAAGAATAATCATTGAATTATTAATTATCCATAATTTTTAGTTGATTTTTTCATAAATATTGTTTTTGGTCCCCATCCCTTGAAAAAAAAAAAACCTCAAGATTTACTCTATTTAGTTATACTTAGTGAGAGAATAAAATAAAGAAGTAAAACTATAGTTTGATATTCTGTTCTTCACGATTTTTCTTTGAAACCCATGAAGAAGCTTTTGCCTTGCAGTCAGTTACCTAAAGGCTGATTATAATAAAACAATCTTAAATAGAATATTTTTCAGGGCAATATCTTCTGCAATTACTTTTATAGAGTTTTATTTACATCTCTCTTCTGAAGATTTATGTACATTTTTATTACAAATCAGAATAATTGTAAGTTAAATTCATATAAAAATTATAAAATTGTACAAATGCAATAACACACATATGATTTTACGATTTTAAAATATTTTATATAAATGTAATTTTTTACTTATAAAATTATTATCTAAAAGATTTACAATTCTAAATTTCACAGAGTGCTATATTATCTGTCAGATATTAATGTCCAAGATTTTATTATAAAATTAAATAAATAAATTATAAATATATCATTCAGCATTGGTAGAAACTCGTAAAAAAAAAGAAAGATAAAGAACACAGAAAGCAAGAAAAAAGATTGAGTCAGAATTGTTAAAGATTAGGATTGTGATTTCATGAACTGATGATATAAGAGATTTATTGTGACTAGGCTCTATTTTATCTTAAGTAACTTAAGAATAATGAAAAAGAAAAAAAAAGAGAGAAAAAACAAAAGAAGAGATAAATACAAACCTATATATCATACAAAATTCTTTAGTTTTACTTATTCTAATGAAAATAGATGAAAATATTTATTACAATTTCATTTACAAGTCTCAAACTTCTACATTCACAAATTTAACATTGTCGAATTCAGATAAATATTTTAATGATTATTACTAATCATTTATTAGGCTAGAAATTATTCCTAACCCAGATATAAATTTTAAATCTTAGTTAAAGATTAATAGATCTGTTTTTTAATTGAACATAAACACTTTGGTATAATTTAACTTCTCTTTTTTTCCTTGAGTATTATTTTTTTTAGATGTACAGTATTTAAAATTTCCATTCCATCAAAACATATAAGTAAACATTTAAAAATAAATGAGCACAAGATGTATTTTATATATATATAATAATCATATTTTTTCAAACATATTGTCAGTAGCTTAAGTGGTCATGTGACATTATAGTAAAACACTCATTTAGTTGACAGATTTTTTTTTTTTAAAAAATGTTCATGTTTTACCTAATAATTTTTTTTTAAAAACTTATTTTTGTTAAATGAATAGAAGAATCAAATTTAGCCTGTCATTTTGGTGCTAGAACATCACATAATGTGACAAATAATGACCACATATAATTAAGTGTGGTTAAAAAATATTAAATATTTTTATTTAATAGAGGAATATCAGAATGATTTTTATCGCAAAGAAATTATATTGTGTGCCAGACCATGTATAACGACCATGCACAAAATGGCTGTTGCTACAGAGTCAGCACAGCTAATTTTTATCATATTAAAATTATAATTTTAACAGATCAAATAAATTGTAATCTAGAGATGTATTGGAAGTATTTATAAATGGTACATAAACAAATGGGGTTGGTCTATACTATATTCCTATTTACACCCACAGTACAAGTGTATGTATTATATGTATAAATAATATTTATTCGCACATCAAAACTATATCAAAAGAAAAACTAAGCTTGTAATAACATTTGTTTACGTGTGGAATACTTTTTTATATTTAAGTTGTATTATCACTTCTAATGTTCCAATACATGTATATATAAATGTATTTTTTTTTTGTTATTTCTAAAAAAATTGTTTAAATAGAATTTAAATTTTGTATTTATTAGAATGAGATTTTCGTTAATTAATATTAATTTATAAAAGGAAAACTTTTTGTAAATTGTAATCTGATTTTGATCAAAAAAATGTTTTGTATTAAAAGAAATTTGTTCTTGGCGATTGTTTGTAAAGATAAAATCAAAAAGTTGATTTTATCTAAAGAATGTAAGCATAATGGGTGATTCAATCAACCAAGATGGAAACCATACATTTTCCTATATTAGAAAATTATACTTTAAGCCATAAAAAAGTAAAAGAATGTAGAAAAGTATATGAAAGTATAATTAAATTATTGGCTGATACAATAGCTCGTAGGGGGGTATTACAATTAGACTGATAAGATCATATGGGCTACTTACTGGTGGTATTGAGGTCAGTTGTTCCTAGCTCATCCAAGTGAAGAGATGATAGATATTTAAAAAAAAAAAAGAAGAAAAATATAATTTTTTTTTGTTGTTGTTGTCACAGGAATCGGATCGGATTGTACATGTTTGCTGAGAGAAGAAAAGTTTTGTCTCCAGCCTATCCAAATAAGAGAACGATATATGTTTACTAAAAATGATAGTTGTCTCCAGATTGTCTAAGTAAATTGGACGGTATATGCTTGCTGAAAGTAAGAAAGCCGAAAGAAAGAAGAAATGAGATTTGAAATTAACCATTCGGATATAGCAGTACTGTTAAAAGATCTTAGAAAAGTTACCGACAGTATGAATCATCTTTCCGTTAAAAAAGAAAAATCACATTCAAAAATTTGGAGTCATATTTGACTGACTTGTCAAGCGTAATCTCCAGTCATAAGCAATTATAAGTAAAGCCGAATTTATAAGAAAGTCTGACGTGGAAAAATATATATATATTTACATGAAAATTATATTCACGGCCCCCATAACTAATGGAGATGGCCTTAATATTGGTGCTAGTTTACCAGAAAATCATGGAATAGACTTATAGCAGAAGTACACCAACCGTTCATCCCTGAAGCCCGAAAATGCCATAGGAGAAGCAGCAGACCCTGATGGAAGAAAGACTCTCATACATGTATTGGTGAAAGGAGGCCCTATCTGCCCTATTGAGTAGTCATATGATCCACCTTGCAGTTGAACTTAAGGGAAATTAAAAGTTCAGATGAGTGTATATAATTTTGTTTTATATAATATTAATTTATATATATATATCATTAATTTGTCTTTATTTACTTGTATTTTAGCCATATTTACTTTTTATAATATATAATGTTTGTTAACATTTACATACATATAAACCTTTGGATTATCCTTCTTTTGAATGTATTTGCTACATACACTTGATTTGTAAATTTATTACTTTAAAGTGGGGAAGGGGTATAGACCACACCCATTATGCGATCATTTTAAATATATTTGTTTCTTTTTATATATATGTGCATTTGTTTTCTATGAAT
The DNA here is from genome assembly GCA_028023455.1 of Epiperipatus broadwayi. Lineage (NCBI taxonomy): Eukaryota > Metazoa > Onychophora > Udeonychophora > Euonychophora > Peripatidae > Epiperipatus > Epiperipatus broadwayi. Next base: position 1,365,674 of record JAQFVV010006202.1, on the reverse strand, counting down.
GACTTCCATTTAATCATGTAACTTCTCATGAATATTATATTTTTCATTATTTGAAATACTAAATGGATTAAATAATTTTTTTATATATATAATTGGTGGAGGGAGATATAAAAAAAATGGGAATAATAAATAGTGAATTTCACATTTAAACCGTTTACCGTTTTACTTACTTAGTGTTGTAATTATAAATTTTATTAAACGCCCATTATTATATTAAGTAATAATTTACTAAGGCTGTAACCTTAGAAATAAGCGTCTGAAAAATACGAAGGTAGGGACCTCTATAAGCTTGTGTTTTTAAGACCTATAGACGTCCCTACCTTCGTATTTTTCAGACGCTTATTTCTAAGGTTACAGCCTTAGTAAATTATTACTTAATATAATAATGGGCGTTTAATAAAATTTATAATTACAACTTTAAATTATCGTAACAGATTTCTTACTATAAGATCTTTTCATTGACTCGTAGTAAATCGTAAGATTTCGTGAGTATTAATGTATTATAAGAATTGTGGACTTAATTAGTGAAGTATTGAATAGCTTCACACTCTTAGATCAAAACACTTCAGCTTCACCTATTTATATATAAAAGTAGGTTGAAGTAAAGAAGAATTCTCTCTTTTCTTCATAGCGTAAGCTTGTGTTTTTAAGACCTATAGAGGTCCCTACCTTCGTATTTTTCAGACGCTTATTTCTAAGGTTACAGCCTTAGTAAATTATTACTTACTTAGTGTTGATAAATTATTTATTTATTAACATATAGAATTGTAAGTATTTAATCAAAGTGCTGACCTACTTATTAACCTGAGATATAAAGAAATCATATAATGAGCTAGACAGGGGTAACTTACTGGAGAGTTGGATTATTTCATTATTTAGGTCCGAGCTTATTAATTTATTAATATATACGATGATGATCATTCATATTTGTACACTCTCTTGGGAAAGAAAAAGGAGAATAAACAATAAAGTTCTTGAGTGAGGGTGGCGCAAGAGGCTGAATTAAAATATGTCAGTGCTCTTAAAGGTGTACAAAATCTAAAAAAATGATCAACGTTTAGTTAATCGGTCGATTATGGGGATAATTCAACAGGGAAGGCTTCGATTGACCTAATTTTAGGTTGAATCTACTTCCTCTAATAATTCTTACGAGATATTTTTTTTCATATTTAACCAACAATATTTACAGAGAATTATTATCGATTTTCCATTTTGCAACATACATTTTTTTAATTGCGTATGTGGGTCTAGGTGTATAAGACCAAGTTGGGTTATTGAACCAGTACAATTGTTAGTTTTTTTTAATTATTAATTTTTATTATTTTAATACATTACAGTTTTCAATTTTAAATATATAATTTTTTTAAAAAGTATACTTTTAAAATTTCTTATTTTTTTTTATGAACTTTTAAAGTATTGAATATTTCATTTTTTTGAACTTTTCCAAAAAAAACTTCTAATAGAATTTATGACAATGTAAGTTAAAAAAATTAGTTTTTGACAGTTATGTTTTAAAAGTCAATTTTTAATTTCAACTTTTGATCAAAATTTTAATATCTGAAAATCAGTAACTTTCTTAGTATGGACAGAATACTAGAGATTATTACTAGTATCAGATTTTATTACTTTGCTTATAGTTGAGATATATTCAAATAATTTTTTCTTTAAATTTAAATAAATTTATATACATTTTATAGATTAAAAAAAAAACACTACAGTAAATAAAATACTTAATGTTGTGAGCACTATATTTCTCTTTTATCTTTTTTACTTTTGTCATATTGAGCAATGAGAAAATCACTCAATTACTTTAATAAATAAAAAATAGTATTTGAAAAAATTAAAAAAAATGGAAACAAATTTTAATCACTAACTTTTCAAAATGCATTTCCATTGATTGTGTAGTGTTGTTACATTAATGCTATGTAAAAATAAAACATCAACTTTAGTTAATGATTGTTATTTAAAGCTATTAGTCCACAAAATAGGGGGGGGGATAAATAATTACTGAATTTTACTAATTATTTTTGACTATAAATATATGGTTCAGATAGAAAAAAAGAATGTTTAATATTAATAATTTCATATAATTTTTTGATACTTTACTAACATCATCATCATCATTATCAACCATTATCAATCCACTGCAGGATGAAGGTCTCTCCAAGTTTAATCCATCTTCTCCGATCTTTAGCTTCTTTTCTCCACATCACCCCTACACATTTTCTTATTTCATCCATCCATCTTACATGTGGTCTCCTTCTGGGTCTTTTACAATCTCTTGGAATCCAGTTTAAAATTTCAATTGTCCATCTATTATCATCTCTTCTAGCAATATGTCCAGCCCAACTCCACTTCAATCTTTTAATTTTTTCAATGAGGTCAGTAACACCTGTTTGTTCTCTTACCCATACATTGCGTTTTCGATCTCTTCTTGTTACTCCCAACATACATCTCTCCATACTTCTTTGAGTGGTCTGAAGTCTCTGTATTGATCTTCTATTAAGTGTCCAAGTCTCAGATCCATAAGTAAGAACTGGTAAAACACATTTGTTAAAAACCTTTCTTTTCAAACACATAGGCATATTTCCTTTTAATATCAAGTTATTTCTACCAAAAGCACTCCAACCAAGTTTAATTCTATGATTAATTTCCTATATTATGTTTCCATCTGTATTAATAATCTGACCAAGGTATTTGTAACTCTTAACTTCTTCTAATTCATCATAATCAATCTTTATTTTCATATTTTGAGCAAATCGATTAAACATTACTTTAGTCTTTTTAACATTTATCTTTAGTCCTACTTTCCTACTTTCATCTGATAACTCCTGCAACATTTCCTGCAGCTCGGAAGCATTATTTGCAAAAACAACTACATCATCTGCGAAATCTAAATGACTTAAATAATCTCCATTTACTTTCACTCCTTTAGTTTCCCATTTTAATCCACAAAATACTTCTTGCAGCACTGCTGTAAAAAGTTTTGGAGATATGGAGTCACCTTGTCTTACACCTTTCTCAATGTTGACTTTCCCAGTATCATTATGTAATCTAATTGTTGCTGTTGCATTTTTATAAATATTCTTTAAAATATGACAATATCCTAGATCTATACCTTGATGATCCAATGCTTTAATCACTGAAGAAATGTTTATAGAATCAAATGCCTTTTCATAATCTACAAATCCAAAACATAATGACAACTCATATTCATTTGTCCTTTCTATAACTTCTCTCAATACTTGAATATGATCTACTGTACTAAAACCACTTTTAAATCCAGCTTGTTCTCTTGGTTGGTGAAAATCCAATGTTTTCTGTAGACGAGTTGTAATTATCTTGGTAAAAATAGGAATCTATAATGAAGGACTAAAAGGTGTATTATTGAATTCTTACTATTTAACTTTTTTCTATCAAGCAAAGCTCAGGAACCATGAATTTTTAATCATTGATATTCTTCCTACATGTTCTTTTACCTTAATATTTAATTATGTCAAAACTTAAACAAACTGGGAAAATTGTGGAATTAAATAATTTTTCATAAAAACAGCATTGTTATCTAAGTTATTAAAGTATTCTGACCTACATTTATTACTAAATAGTTAATTTATTTTAAGTGTTTCTCATCTTATTGATTTTTCTTCAGAATGATGTTTAAGTAAACAAAAGTTTTAATTAGAAATAAATGAATTAATGTGCATATATATATATTAGCAAAGTTCATAATGGTTGGGTATTTATCAGAGAAGTAAAATCGCAAAGTCATTCTGAATTGTGCTTAATAATATTAGAACTCAACATAGTTGATGGTTAGACTTTTTTCTCAAACTGGTACTGTGAATCTTGTATTATCATAATGGACAATTGAGAATTCTATTATTATATATAACACCTTATATCTCGGTTAAATAATGAGTTGGTAGAATATGCTTGAATGCTCTCATTCATAATAATATTATAAAGCAGCGTTTCCCAACCTGTGGTATGCGTACCACTGGTGGTACGCGAGTTGCTGGTTGGTGGTACACGAAAAATAATCAATAATGGCGGTCATAAAAAAAATTAAATCATAAAAATATCATAGAAACGTTTTTTCCTATAATTCATAAAAATTATTTTAATTAATAATATTATACGGTAAAGTTATTAATATGTACAGTCGATAACGATCTTTAATGTTAATGATAAAATTGAAAATATGATTAAGAAATTAGATTTTTGGAAACTGTATCAAAAACAATCAACAATCAACCGGAAGTATTCGAAAATCTACTTATTTTTTTGTTTGAAAATAAAGTTAGTCTGTCTCAAGATATACGAGAAAATATAATAGCACATTTAACAGAATTAAAATTGTCTTTCATGGAATATTTTCCAAAACCCGAAAACACAAATGATAATTGTATTTCAAATTCCGTCTATGCAGAAAATTTAGAAAAAGCTACATCATTATCAATAAAGGATAAAGAAAATTTAATAGAATTATCATGTAACAGAACTTTACAAGTAGAATTCAAATGACACAATCTAATTAATTTTCAGTTAAACATTAAAGAATATGAACAACTTTCTGAGAAAGCTCTTAAAATATTATTACCGTTTACTAGTACGAAATTAGTAGGAAGAGCTTTTACTTCATATATTTTTTAAAAAAATAAGTATCGAAACAGATTGAACGCAGTTATAGACTTAAGGGTATATATACCTCGCATGTTTTAAACCAAATTTCAAAAAATTATGTTGTTCAAAACAAGCACAAGGATTTCATTAAATTTATTTTATAAAAATATTTGATTATGATAAAAAATATATTAATTGTTTTTTTATAATTTTGTGTTTTTATTAAAACCATTTATTAGTAAACGAAATATGACAAAATAATAGATAAATAATGAGTCGGATCAAGGCAAATCAATCTAAATTATTTAATTTGAAAGAATGTATCAGAAAAGGATCATAACCAGAAATTAGACTCTCTTTAATTTTTGATCATCTATTGTGGATTACTAGATGTAAGCTAGTATTTAATCATCAAAATTTTAATCCTATTAACTTCATGCAGAACAATATAAAGAAAACAAGAACAAGAGATAGCCTGGTAACCCCTGAGGTTATTTTTACCAGGACTTGGGACATGCTGGATTTATCCTCTCCATGGCCCAACCAATAGCAAGATGCTCCGAAAAAGAGAAAACAGACTCAAATTTGGGAAAACCAAATGAAGGAATGAGAAAATACTTTGAACAAATTATGTACCATATAATTTTTAATGTAATAATGTAATCTTTAATAAATATTTTGAAAAAAAAAAAGTGAAACTTTGAACAAACACATACATATAAATATGTTACATTGAGTTTATAATTTCAGTGAGTTTATAATCAGGCGTGACGGTTAGTCGTGTTTCAATGTAATTTGTCCCATTATGTGATGTGAATACATACATGGTCACCTTATAATATTTATAATGCAAATAATATAACACACTCGCAATAACAAATTTCACGAAATACAATCATTTTTACGAAGTGGTACAATTTAGCGTGATGTACTACCAAGTGGTACGCGAGCCAAAAAAGGTTGGGAAACGCTGTTATAAAGTATAATTCTCCATTGTTTTAACTATATGATTAAAGAGCATGATTAATTTTTAAGAAAGTGGATGTATTCTGTGCTTATTTTTTAATGTGATTGCTATTGTATATTTTTAAACAATTCTTTTTAAATGAGTTACACATGGAAGACAAAGATGCTGTCAACGCCAAATATTGAGTTCAACATCCATTAACATTATTTATTTGAAATTAAACAATCAGTAAAAATTAATAATAAAAAAAATTTTTTTTGCCCTTTCTTTTGTAAATGATTTTCCCAAATGCTATTTCTCAAACTTCTTTATTGTAGATAGTTTCTTCTTTAAGATTATTAGTCATCTCCTTCTCTTATCTCTTTTTCTTATATTTTCTTAAATCTCTTAAAATATGTTCTGCATAATACTTTTACCTTTTAGTATATCCTGTCTAGTTCGTTTTATCTATAATTTTCTCAAAACAATCTTTTTTTTTTTTTTACATATTTTTTTCAATATTTATACATTTCTGACCTTATTCTAATTTATCATTTTCATTCTCTTCAAAATCCACATTTTAGTTTAAAGCCTCTAAATTTTTCACTTTCTTGTTTAATTGTAATGTTTTTGTATCATATAGAGCTATATTCTAGATAAAACATTTATCATGCTTTCTAAAATTTAAACTAGAGATTTACAGAATATTATACAAGATGAAGTAAAATAATTAAGAATTGCAATCTTAGAAATGTGTGTTCATTATCTTTTTTTATCACATTGTGGATGGTTTGCAGTATGAGAGATTGTCTGGAGAGGAAAAGATTCTTGAATGACTCCTTTATAAAGAAATGTGCAAAAAGTGATAAAATTGTTCTAACTACTGTAACAGAAATATTCTTTTTCTAACACTTTAGTGCTTGAAAATCATTTCCCACCCTCTGAGAAACTGATTGTATAAGAAATAAATAAATACTTGGAATTCAAATTTATTTTGCAATTAGAAAACTGACTGCCTTAAACTTTTTTTTATTTAAAAGAAATGATGAGTGCTAAATAATTTATTAGTATCAAATATTATTTTAAGAAAAAAAATTATTTAGACATCATTTATTAAAAATAGTGATTATATTAATTGGTTGTTTAAAAAATTCTTCTGAGGAAATGATAAGAATATTTAAAATAATAAATGATGTTTCCTCAATCAACTAATACTTAGCAAAATGTTGTTAATGGAGTGCTAAAATATTTTAGATTATGTTAATTATAAAATGTTTTATTACAGAATCAGATGTTTAAGCAAATGGTGTTGAAAAATGCTTTTAAGACTTCACTTCCGTTCACGAATCTGTTTAGTTTTAATTAATAAACGCCATTAATTTTTAAAATTTTGCACATTTTAAAATCAGAAACCAAATATTAGTACTATATTAATGTAAATTAATAATTTTGTGAATTTTTTAACTCACTGTATTGAATTCTTCATATTTTCACAATTATTTAGTTTTTATTATTGTATGTACTTCTAAAATTATTTCCTTCAGATTAGTTTATTATCATCATCATCATCACTGAAGTTCAATTAATTATTGTTTATATTCAAACAATCAAAAGTAGATTTACTGTCATATTCAAACAAATAAATCTTCATTTTTTCATATACTATCAGCAAATACATGTGTAACACTATTAATCTAATATTCTTAAGCTGGATTAAAGGAATTGTAATTACATTTCAATAACACACCTCCTACCATCTAATTATACATTTTCTGTAATCTTTGAAGCACTCATATGCTTTTGGAATCTTGAACACTTATTAGATGTAAATATTAAATAATAGCTATTTTAGCCCATCTACAATAAATTCTAATATTACTTTTCGTGTGGAAATAATTCATAAATAAGTTTGATCATCCAACTCCAGAAGAAAAGTGAACAACAAAGAAGAGTAAATTTTACATTGACTATGTAAATTAATCCATGAAATATAATATATTTATTTACATTGTATGATTTTATGAAAATAATCGATGGGTTATTGCTTGGGACTTTATAAGAGGTTCAAGTACCAGAAATGATGAATGGAGCTACAATGCATGGACTTTGAACTCAGGTAATTACTCTACCACTTTACTAAACCACATATCTCTTTATTTGATGTTTACAATGCAGACTAACACTTTCATAATTATTACACTTCATTATATTCTTCCTTCAGCTGTGTTCTCCCAATGAAAGCAATTACAGTTGTGATTTTTTTTTTTAATGTCTCGTTTAACATGTAGACAGGATATGATATCCCTACAAAAACCTTCCTTAAGTTCACCATAAAATACAGTTCTAGTTTTAATCTTTATTTTGTTCCCTATTCATTTTAATAAAAAATGTTTTTATAACAATTGACTCAATGCCATCATATTGAACAGTCTGAAAATATGCTGTTTAGTCTTATGATCTTACTGTTATATGTTCTCTATATTACAGAACATCTTTATGTGGAAATTTTTGTAGGACTTTTATAGTATATTGGTAGAGATGATCACAGTTTGATATGATACAATAGAGTTGAAGGAACAACTGTATATGCAATGATCTAATGGAAATAATTTCATTACTATTATAAAATATTCTAATTTTTAGCTTGCTAGTTATAGTAGCAACACATAGAAGACAATTAGATTTTAAGATCTGCAATAGAAAAATGAACCTAGAATACAATGTTTATTTGATATAGCATTATTTTAGTAATAAAAAATATTAATCAGTTATTTTTTTTCTTATTATAAAATAATATTCAAATTAACAACAAATATATTATTATACAACTATTCAAGAGCTGATCCTAATTGCACTTGTCTTTCAAATCATGAAAGGGAAATAGTTTATATATTAACTTTTTGGATATGAGGACAGTGTGTAAACAATGATAGATCACTATAATCAGATGATGTGATATGTTCATAATTATTTGATAGCACACCGGTAACCTATGCTTAATATCTTCCAATCAAATAGTTTTGAACATATCTCCTTTATCATATAAATAGTTCAATCTATGCTAATTAATATTATTTTAAATATGTATGAATATGGCACAAAAGTGCTGAAAGTCTGCTTAATGATTTTGAATTTGAAATTGAATTTTATTTTTTCTCCAACCAGGTAACTAATCTTGATTGACTACTATTTCAGCATGACCATAGCTGTAGATTTTTAACATTTTCTTTAAACAAGATAAGTGACTGTGGACAGAGAAAGAATTTACTCTTTCATGTGTTCTTAAGATCTTATTTGTATTGCAAATGTCATTTTTTAACAAATATCGATTTTTTAATTGTAAAAAATCAGAAAAGGTTAGTATTTTCAAATAAATAGGGATGTCAAAATAGTTTAGATCTGTCTCCATGTGTTTGATGAATTTAGTTCTTTGTAATTCATTTTCATACTATTACTTTGAAAAAAAAATTTGGAATATTGAAAAACAAAACTATACATGATTCCATTTTTATTTTATACATATATCTTTATTTTTTAAAAATAACAGTTAACAAATTCTGACATAATGTCAACAATGAAAACTGTCTAGTATGATGACCATACTTACTTATCACATAACATCATTACTGACACTGTGTTAGGATGTTTTGAAGTATTTTAAAAATTATAAAGCAATTTTAATATTTTAAAGCAGAATTTGTAGATTTATCAGATATTAACATTTATTTGTTTGCATTTTAAAAATGAATTTTAGTCAAGAAAGATTTTGTTGATTTTCTGAAGTCACTCACTTGAATGTTTTTTCTGACCACCATTGAATAACAAAAATGTTCTTTATTATCATTACATAGTCTGTTTTATTATTTTTTAATACTTTTAAAGTTTAAATATAATTTTTTAGAATGTTTTTCATTTGTAAACTTATATTTCTAACAAGTCAGTTTATTTATTGAGTTCTAATATATAGTAATGTTTTAATGCTAAAAACATGTTGAATCATTGCAAAAAGTGACACCATGAAGAACAATACAAATGTCAATGTTTTGAAGAGTTAATTAAAATTAAAAATAGAAAAGTTCTCTTAGTAAATATTTACCACCTATGGCATTATTTAAAAATAAATTATAATACTTAACTTAAAAAGAATCAATTACAAAGTGGGAATGCTTAATTTAAAAGAAGTCAGTTACAAAGTGAGAAATAAAAGTGATTTCTCACACCTATATCTATTTACTGTAGTGCTTTGTCAGCGATATAACAACATAAGTGGCAGTCAAAAGAGGAATCCCATTTGCTTGCATTATTGCAGTGATGTGTATCTTCAGCTGTAATAGTTTATATTGATTGGCTGTTATCTTAATAAAACTACAACTGTAGAATTTGAACTAGATTTAAAAATGAAAAACTTCATTTATTAAATATTTTTCATATTTAGAGAAAGTGCAGAAGTTTCAAATTGATTAATAAAAGAGAATAAATTATTAATTTTAATAATCTATATTTCACTAAAAGAAGTAGAAATTAGTTACTTTGCCAGGAAGCAATAGTAGTGATTACTGAAAAAGAAAATAGTGGTAACCAAATTCTATTTTTCATTTTTTCCCCCCATCAAATGTTAAGTTTTTTGCCTGTCATTTGTTTAACATAATATATTTTAACATTTTACAAAAAAATAGTAAGTATAATGGATAATTTTGTGATTAAGAAGTCAGTTTCATATTACAGTATAATAATTGTGCCAGTTCTCTAAAGTTATAATTTGGCAGTAAAATTTATGAGCATCCCTTGCTTTACTAGTTATTTTCTTTTTTTTTTTCTCATAGATTAAAAATCGTTATTTTTATATTTCATAAAGATTTTTTGAAAAAAAAAAAACTATATTCTTTTTCAAATTGCACTTTATTCATTATAAATCATATATATCATTAATTATTATGCTGTTATAAATATGTAATCAATTAAGTTAATTTGACAGAATTTCTGATTAGAACTCCATAATATCGTAAGCTGTTAAGCTGTTGTCTTGCGTTGTTAGCCGAGAGGTATCGCAGTCGCCATGCAAGCAAGTAGTTGGTTGCAGACGGTTGTGGGTTCGCGTCCCGGCCGATGCTATGACATATGAAAAAAAAAAATATCGTAAGCTGTTTATTTACTCATTATAAGTGCATTAAAAGATTTAATATTATTTGTGATTATGCTATTTAAATAGAAAAAAAATCAGGCCATCATTTTTAATGGGAAATTCAAGTATTTTAAGCGTCTGGCTCATCAGATGATTGGATGTTGCCTAAAAAATGCATTTGGAGTGAGGTTTAGTCTATTTTTTTTTCTGATTAATAGCATACAGTATTATAGCATTTAAATGTGGAATGGCATGAATTAATGAGATTAGCCATATCCACATGTATATATATTGTAAAGTTTTTTTCCAATTATTTAGTAACTAATCTGCCAGAAATTGTTTAATAATTATGGAATAATATGTACAGTATATATGCATATGATTAGAATTATGATAAATTGATAATAAGAAATGAATTTTTGTGTTATACCCTCATTAAAAATCGAATAAAAGAATCAAAGATCAATGGCTGTATGCAAAACCATTTTTTAAGTTGTATTTTTAGCTTGATGGATATTAGTGTATATTCCCAATGGCAATCAATTTGTATTTATTCTATTGATTCAACAATAAAACTTGCTCTTCAGGCATATCGAGAAAACTTTTATCAGATTAATGGTAGAATAAACGATCGAATTATTAGTTATTTGAAAGTCATGTGACGTTGGGATACCTGAAGTAATAGATTAATATTTATTAGCTCTAGGGTCCTTTGTTCTACAACTGCAATAAACTGAAAAGGATAATGGATTGATTTAATATATATTTGATTTAATACAGTGATGGAAAGGTGAACTTAAAAACTAAAGATTCTCAAATCAATTTCCAGTCTTTTAAAGTGAAAAAAATGTTTGATCATTTCAATGGAATTTTTGTACTCAACGTGTATCTTAGTATTCAAATTTTATTCGATTCTTGTACACTTAACTATATGCTTGCTATCTGTGGGTGTATGTGTACATTATATATATATGTGTGTGTGATTATAATATTCGGAAGTTTATAAAAAGGAATGCATTTTTTTTGGTTAAATTTTTTCTATAAAGAAGATAAAAATAAGAAAACTTATCTCTTTAAGACTAAAAAGAAATTATAGTAACCCTATAAATAATAAATACTTTTTAGAAGAAAATAAGTTTTATAATAGATAAAATGATTATATTACAGTTAAAGCATTTTCTTCAGCTGCCTTTAAAAAAAATTGACTATTTTAGAAAAGTGATATTTTTTTCTAATTGACATCAAAAGAAAAATTATATTCTTTTTGTTTAAAAGAAATTGCTATTGGCATCTAAAAGCAATCTCTAGGCTTTACTCGGTAACAGAAAAGACTTTATTAACTAATATCATACACAATAAACAGACAGAAGGATAAATAGTTTTAATTTATACAATTTTGAATAATGTCTAAAGAATCAAGACTTCTCCAATGGATCTCTAAAGAGGAATGGTGAAAGAGATCTTTTCCACCAGGCTAGTCAATTGTTTGGGGGGGAAGTTTTTTTTTATTTTTTTGCTAAAAATATCTAGATGAACTAATTTATTGTTTGAATAATTATTTATAAGTCATTTAACTGAAAGAAAAATTCTAAATCTGCTAAAAAGAAAAAAAAATTAAGTGTTACTTAGACTGAGCTTGAAGTTCATATTATAGATGTGACAGTGACAGGTAGATGCAATGACTCCTTTGCCGTGAGGCTTTTCTTTATTCTATTACAGCCTGCTTCAAAATGTTTATTGTAAGTTATTTAGTAAAAGTTTAAAAAAATAATAATGGTTATTTACTTTGTATTTCTCAACATAGTTAATCATTGAACTTTTTATGTATTTAAAGCTTTCTCCAGATTTTATTTCTACCATCTTTTACTGTTTATTTTTATTTCTCTTTGCTGATTTTCTCATTTTATTCCTTTATTATATTTTTAGTTTTTACTTTTTTATTATTTTTTCATTTTTAAAACATTTCTTACAATACTTGCCACCAGTCCTTTGTGGTTTTATATATTCTCCTTTATTTTTCACTGCCAGTATTTTACTTTATTATAAAAAAAGTCTGATGCACATATACATAAAATAGACTTAACATTTTTTCAAAATATGCAAATTTGTTTAAATTAGGGTATTCATATTATATTGTCATATTTCCCCTCAATATCTTCAATCATATGTGTGAAGTATAAGAATGAACCACTAAATAGAGAGAAGTTTTTATTATAAGTAAAATGAAATGTAATAATTCCCAATCTTATAACAGCCATTTCTAATCATTTGTGTATTTATTAAGAGATGATTGTCATGACTAAATCAAATTTGGGCAAATTAGAATACTGGGAACCTTATATTCATTCTCTACTCACATATTCATATGTCTACTAAAATCTTCACATGTGGGAGTGCATTAATTATAATGATGTATATACTACTCCATTTTTGGTATTATTTCAAGCTCTATGTTATTGAGAAAGGGGGATCAAACTAATAATCATTAGTTACAATATAAGCAAATTATTAAGTAAAATAATAAGATTAAATTTATTAGTTAAAATGTTCAAAAATACCATTAAGTTTATTATGGTTTGCTTTTTTTTTATTTTTACAATTTACTACATTACATTTCATTATAAGAACATTAAATGTATCTTTACATAAAGCAGTTCTGTTCAAAAATGGACTGGCTTTTGGTGAGGTTTAAACTTATTTTTAATGTTGACTTTATGATATTTTTTCTTCACCTTCTATACACAATTAATTAAAGAATACTACAGTGATTATTTTCAATAACATTCAGTGAATTTTACTATTATTAAGAACATTTACAATAAAATGGGAAACAGAAAATACATCTCACTACAGATTAGAGCACTGATGGACAAGTGATCAAGAAAATGTCTGATGGGGTGATTTTTTTATCTCTGTTTTATTGCCTCTAATTTGTTTTTAAAAGTATTAAAATTTCTTGCATTACTGTTGTAAAGATAAATGCACCTTGTGCACCATAACACTTATAATATATAGGGTATATAAGCACAGACTTTTACACAACCCACCACTCTCCACACTATCTCATAACACTGATACACTTGTTTCAGTTATTATATAACACTTATAGTATAAATGTTGTACTTCTTATTTCTGCGAAGCAGGCATTTGGAAAGTTCTCTATAATTGAACTTACAATGGCATTCTTTTTCTGATAAATTTTTGTAATACAAGATTGAGTATATTGTAGGCTACTACACTCAAAGAATACATGTTTTGGTTCTCTTCTGATCTGTGTTCCAACTCACATAGTGTCAGTGATAAGTACGTTTCTCTTATACTTTATGAAATATAATGTTGGTAATGACCACATGTTCATTTTAAGTAGAAAATCAAAAAAAATTGGGCTTGAGTACCCAATATTTAAATCTCTGTATTAGTTGCTTATTATTAATGCCTAGCATTGGCAAGTCAAAGTTATAATTTGTGTTTGTGTATAGAAGTACATAAGTATTCTAATAACATCATTTGTCTTGTAGGAAAGTTATGTTAGGGTTAGATATTGATTTAATAGATTGTAAGACTATATGCATGTATTTCATATATTGGAGGAGGTTTGTCTGTGTAGGGTGTTATAGAATGACTTTTAAATATGGGTATATTCTTGTCATGGATGATATGAGATTAATAATTTTTTGTATTGTAAATATATGAATAGAATGTAGTCCTAATCCATTTAGGTTGCTATGATACTGCATTTGCCTGAGTGAGATGGCCACTATTATTTTTCTCCATAAAATTTTCTACACAGTGAATAAATCTTTGATGTAAAGGATTTTGTGAAGACTATAATCCGTGTATAATAAATAATTTTTGTAATAATCACCATATTTATAAGTGGTATTTTCAAGTATAGAGAAAGATGTGCTTTTGAGAGGTAGGGCATGGCCCATTCTGTTGTTTGAATTAAGTTTGTTTTGTATTTGCCTTTGCATAGCCATGTAACTCAAGTGAAAGGGGAATCCTAAATAGACTAGGTTTACCCAGAAATACATATGCATGTGTTTTGCCTATATATGTTCACCGTGCTTATGTTTTTACAAGATTAAATTCTAGTTTATAGGTGCAAGTGTATTCATATAATATATCAGTTAATGTTTGTATTTGTTTTTTAGTTGTTAGAAAAACTGTCAAATCTAGTCAAATTGAAAAATTTGATATCAGTATCTGATATCCATGATTACTATTAATTGTAATTTGCTGATCGTTTGTTTAATAGTTAATAATAATTAAAAAACAAGAAAAAACAACAAATTCTTTATTTTTATTTAATTTGGAATTTATCAGTTACATTTATAATGAGCTTCTTACAAAGTCTGATACATTGGTTTCTGATTCTCTGTTTCAAAGAATAGTTAATCTCCAAAATGAGTGATCTTTTAATTTAATAATAGTATGAATAAATCAATTTGTTGTAAATATATTTTAAGTTCTTCCATATCTTCATAATTTTTATAGTATATTTTAATTTTCAATTCCATTAATTAAAAGTAATGAATGTCGATTTTACATTAATTACATAATCTTCACAATAATGATAAATGCGTGAGTCTGAAAAAAATCTAGTTATTGCACTTATCTTCAACAGCAAACTAAGCACACACACAATATTCTCTGCAAGTCTTTTTTCATTACTTCCAAGCTTTGGGTCAAGGTTTCATTTTCCAAACTGCATTTATATATAAATAATACATTTATGTAAATAACTACGCTAAGATCTTTATTCTAATGCAAGAGGATGTCACTAAAAATAGTATACTATGATCAAAGAATATTATCAGTGTAGTTTGTTTTTATTTCCTTTCCTGTGGAAACAATTGTTATAACATAAGTTTTAATAAATTTTTTACATCAATGTATGACTGTAACTTTGTATGTGCATCTTAATAATAATTATAGATCTGATAAAATCAGTTACAACAAACGTGTACTTTCCTAAAAGTAATAGAAATCTTGATTACGTAAATGCTCCATATTTATTATTGGTATGTAATAGAATAATTAAATAGTAACATTTTAAATATTTGTCTATGTTAATCTTCTAGAACCATCTTTATAAAGTTTAATAATCTATTTTATATTACATCATTATACAGTTGTCTTTAGCAGACAAAATTAGATTTTTAATGTGAATTGAACAATTACATGGATGAGATTCTAGTTTAAAGATTACTTAAGGTAAATCAACTCAGACTTTAAAAATATCTCTGAGAATTAATGTGAAGCTTGCAAATGTCATTGTCCCTAATCACCATATTAGTGAAAGCTGAAGGAAACAATGGAATTGATGTCAGATATCATTCTTGTAAAAGTCTATTGAATGATGATGTAATGTGAGGTAATTAATTAAATTTAATAAACATGATTTTTTTACTTTTCTTAACTGAAAATCAATCTAGGAAACTCATTTTCAAATTTAATTCTCTTAACCCTTGTCTAAATTTTTTTATGACCACTTGGTGGTTAATTCCTCATTATGTGTGAGTAATGTAAAGTTGACTGCTTAGAAACAAGTTTGGATTAACTAATCAATAAAGTATTATTACTAATGCCTGCACTTGGTTGGTAGGTAATAGTTTGTCATTCTATGGTGAAAATAATTTAATTTTATGCAATAAATAATTTTTTTATTAATTTGAATTGATTTTTGTAAAATATTTCAATTGTTTATTTGATTCTTCTTTTTCCTGATTAATATTGGAATCAGTGAGAAAAAGTGAGGATGATTCTGTTAGTTATTAATTTGCCTTTATATATGCGCACCAGTATTCATGATGTTGTATATATATATGTAAAAATATTGATTTGTCAATGCTTGAATTGTCATTAATATTGTCAGTAGTTACATAGAAAGTTCTTGAAATACCTTCTTTTATAATATTTTCTCTATAAAATGATCTTTTATATGTGTTAATATATAGATTTATCACAAATTACTTAGAATTAATTTGCTGTAATTTACAAAATTAACCTTTTTTCAAACTTTTCTGTTTATCATAAAAATCACTTAAATTATTTGTTCTACTATTTTTTTTTATAATGTAGTTTTATATACTTTATTGCTTCAATATTTTTTTTATAGTTTATTAATGTTTTAACATTTCTTTTTATGTTTTTTTTATATTCATTAATGAGATACGTGTAATTTATTTGCCCCTCCCCAAGTTTCATTAAAAAATTTTTTTTATTAGAATTATTAAATGCCTTTATTTAAGTTACAATCTCTGTTTGTTGGTTTAGATAGGTGACTCAGTTTCTTAGATCTGGTTCACAGGGTAAAGGAAATTTTGAATATTTTAATATCAAATTTAAAAGTCACTTTTAGAACTACAATATATTTTTAGTAAGGCCCTTGAGAGGGTAGTATAGAGATTTTTTTGTTTCAAGTGAAAGCTTGAATAAAGTTATAATATCATTTTAAAACAAAACTTAATAGATTTAAATTCAATATAATTTGTTGAAATTTGGTATATTTTTTCCAAATCACTACCAAAGTGACAGGACACTATAATATTTTAGGCAGACAACCTACTTTTTTTTTATCTGTGCTACTGAATGAAAACAATTCCAAATATTTTGATATCAAATTTAAAAGTCATTCTTAGAACTTCAGTATATTTTAAATAATGCATGCATTGTTTTCAGTTCCAATTGAAAGCTTGATTTAAGTTAGAATAAAATAAAATAAATTTATAATATAGTTTTGTTAAGTTTTTTTTTTTTTTAAAAAAAAACAACTATTCAAATAAAAAGGAAAAAAATGTCAAACACTTTTCATCAGAAAAAATGAATTCATATTTTAAGTTATTTAATGCTTTATTATACATATTAACTTATTGCAGAAGTAATAAGTGATATATATGTGTACATATAAATTGTGAGTGTCATGTCCATTTAAATTTTAATATAGTTTTACATTTTTATTTACTGTGCAAAATTAAAAATAAATAAAGATAAAAAATTTTTTTATATTAAATGCTTTTAATTACTGTGGAAAAATAATTGTTTCTTTGATCACAATTGGGTTTTTTAAAGTTACTTAAAATAAAAGATTGAGGGTTTCAGAAATTAATTGAGTCAATCCCTTCTTCTGAAAAATAGGGATTGACCTAATTAATTTCTGAAACTCTCGAACTTTTATCTCAAGTTAACACTAAAAACTTCAATTGTGATCCAAGAAACTATTTTTTGTATTTCAGTGCACAATAAATAAAAGCATTTAATATGAAAAATTTTTTGACTCTATTTATTTTACAGCTATTGATTATTGTTCTGATATCTTAGCAAATTATTAATCAAAATATTATTTTCCATGTATGGTTTATATAATGACTTTTCTATAACTCATTATTTTGTTGTCATTACTTTTTCCCATCTTCAATTATCAATTTTATTCATTGCTAAGATAGTAGCCAAATACACCAATAATGATCAAGTATTTTTATTGGGCCTAGTATCTATCTTATTGCTAAAATTATAATGTCTGACTTCATCTATAAAGCTGAATGTGTGCAATAAATTTGCTTTTTCATTTTCACCAACAATAAATTACAATTCGCTATTCTAATACTATATTGTTGTAGTATTGATAGTTGGCATTTACAATGTTTTATTTTTCATTTTTTGATATATATTATTTCCACTTGTGTTTAATTCTACACATATATAACTGTTTGTCAGTTGATACTTTATAATTAAAAAATTACTTTATAATTGTGCTTTACACATATGTAATGAAGCTATCTATATACTGTAGTAATTAATAATCTTAATTCATCACCTGAACACTTTCGGGAAGTCTAAGTTCCCATAATCAAAGCTTGTTACCAATTGAGAAATGCTTGATATAAAGCCTTATATAAATTTATGCAAATTGACTATAGTGTCCATTTTTTGAAAATGCAGAATCAAGCTTCTCTTCTGTTTATAGCTGTGGGGTCACTTGATATATAGCAGGCTTCTTTGACCTTGTGTTTAGCATCATTTCTTTCAGTGCAGATCACCATGGCAGTTGTTGTTTGGAAACATGGAGAGTAGTCATTTCGTGTTCAGCAAATATTCAGCTTCCTTCTGACTTACTTTTAATTCTGTTGTATAGATATCTATAATAAATTAGTATGGTGGTTTTTTCCTTCATATATAAGACAAACATCAAGGAAAGTTTTAAAATATTTAACTTTTTTACTTTAGCAGTTAAAATTTAAATTTAATGTAAACAATACATAAACAATTCAAATTACAACTATAATGTTTTTAATTGAGCATTGACTGAACTTAACTAAATTGTTAAAAATGTATGAAAAGCTTTGGTTTTTGTTTACCAAATAATTCAGTCAGATCTATATTTGAGATGTAGTATAAAATAAAATTTTCAATAGAAACATTAAACAAGACTGAGACATGAACAATTTTTTATATATGACAATATCTTATGAGGTAAAAACACTTGGAAAGATGTTTTCCTTCTGGATGCACACAGATGCACAGGTAAAATATTTTAAATTAGTTTGTTGTTGGCAAAGATTTGAGCAGTGGGTTGAATTAACTTCATTCAGCAAACTATGACCATTAACAAGGTACAAGAACTAATCTTGAAGGTTGTTGTCTGTGATTTGTACCAAAAATTGTTTTTGATAAAGGGCAACTATGTATAGAATTCTCTTACATTAGTTGATAGAGTTTTATGCTAAGTATGGGTAATTGCAATACAATTGGGAAAAATTACTATATAGATGTATATTACTGATGTAATAGTTTATATCCTATAATTTTAAGTTCTATGGATTTTGTTTTTCTACAATATATTATAATCTATCTTTATATTTTGCAATATTGATTAGTATTGAATATAACGTGTATGTGGATTGTGTACTTATTTATGTTTTTACAAAGCCTTAATAATATTTTTTATATACTATCAAGTTAAAAATATAATTCCTCTTCATATAAGCAACACAATTGTAAAACTCTAAAGGATAATACATAGAATTAAAAAAATGTTTTAATTTATAAATTAAATTTACTTTCATTAATTTAAAATTTTTTTGATTTAATAATAATAATAATAAAGTCTATTTTTAAATAAAAATAAATTATCTTTCACAAAATTTGCTTAATTAAATGCTAAAAATAGTCTAAAACGTAAACTTATTTTTCTAGATTAATTTTTTTTTAGCTACATAATTTTTAATTTTTACAGACTTTAATTATAAAATCTCTGTGTATATGTTATGTATGTTAAGTTCTCTGTTGAAATTAAGCTGAGATGTTCTTTTATTAAATGACATTTGATCATCATCAGTGGTAGTTTGCTATTGTTCATGACATTCTAAATATAATGTAATGTGTATTAATTGTCCTTGTCTTTTTGCCATTATAACAAGCATTTGCTTTTTAATCAAACTTCACAATTCACATCAACGTTGACCTATTAATTCCTGAATTATAACAGGCAGCCACAATTTAATATGCATGCACACCCAAAAAGAACAATATACACAATGTTTTTCAATAAACTAAAGAAAAAATAAATTATAAATGGGATTCATAATCACAAAAATATCTTGCTTAAAATTAGGTGTTAAGTTATTTTAGCTTAGAATATGTTCCAAAAATTAATGTTTTAAGAATATTCTTCTAAGTAAATTTAATTTAACATGAATAAGTAAAAAAATATATATTAAATTACTTTTGATTCTTTCCCAAAATTACCATTGATTTGGATTTAATGAATGGCATTAAGTAAAAAACAATCATATTAGAGAATTATAATGCAGTTGAAATGGGTCAATGTCTTCTATAGCTATTATTATCTGTGGATAGTACATCACACTATGTTATATACATTTAAAACTATACTGTGAATAATTTTGGAGCATAGCTAATTTGAATATTCAAGTTTAAACATCAAATTGAATCTAGTTGTGGTATTTAAATAAGAATAACATAAGGTTAATGAATATTGATCATTTCTAATGCATCTGATTAGGTGGAGCCCCAAACACATTATGCCAAGATTGGTTAGATTTTTAAAATTAATATGTAATATGTAAAAGTTTATAAAATCTTCTAGGTGATGTATGAGTAACTAATGTCACTTCAAATAATTACATATTTACAACATTGTTAAATTATATGTATATGCACATACTAATTGACTATAGAGACTTTTAATAAATATAAAAATGATTATCAATCATATTTATTAGGTAAGAAATTATTACATTTTTAAAAATCTCAGATATAGACTTTTTATTATTAATATAAATCCAATATATTATTATTTTCATATGTTGTATGTGTATAATTTTATGTTTCTTTTCAACATTTCAACATTTTTCACTCATGCACAAGAGTTTGTAAATCCTTCAACCACAACTTATTGTTTCTATTCTTCAATTATCAACTTGCAGACATTGGAAAAAATATAAGTAATTCGAATTTTTGATTTTTCCCCAGCAACTGTAACAGTATGTTTAAAGTATAGGAAGAGTATGTTGTGGTTTAGAGGATAATCACACATGAATGAAACAAATAGGATCTTATATAATATATTTGATTTTTAATATTTGGAATTAAAGAGATACAATAATTTCTAATATGATAAATAATGATATTAATTATTTTTGCATTGCATGCTAAAAATATGATGTTTATCTGATGAATTTATATAATATATATTAGATAAAAAGAAAGTATGGTCTGGGCTAATCTGAACAGACTAGTTCAGTCAAAATTCATTTCAGGAATCATTTACATTTTATCCAGTAGCTATAACTATATGTTTGAAATGTAGAAATGATAATACGTAGTTCTATAATAAGTTAAAATTAGCATTTAAATGTAAATCCTTAAAAACCAATCTGAAATACAAAAACTTGTAATGGGCTTTCTGAAAAATCCATTTACAATGAATTATAACATAGTTGGCTACCAATGTAATAAAATAATGAGACTGAACAATTGAGATTTATAACAATCAAGATTTACACCTATTAAAAGCATTACAAATACTTGATTACTTTTTTAAATTGTAATTATTAGCATTTTTAAAAAAAATTAAATCCCTTTTTTAAAACATTGGAAATGTATATGTAAGTCATAAAAAGCATTTTGTATTAAATCTAATAACAATAATGACAATATTGGCATCAGAATGGGATTTGGGAATTCTATCATCAGATTTTCAATGGTATGAATGGCTGAAGAGTTGGAGGTTGGAGTAGATTGAAGCCTGTCTATTGAAGTATAAGAATTTTCTATCTTAATATAAACTGAGCACTGATTTTATATATGTATGGGAGACGGTAATCTGGACCAACTGATGAATGCTCGTTCAGCATGAAGTATGTATATTGGTGATTATTTATCTTTTTTGCATGTGTGTGGTCCTGTGTATCAGTAATATGAGATAGTGTGGATGGTTGAAATGGCTTGAAAGTCTGAGTTCAAATTCCCTATATTAAATCTAATGTGCATTTATTTAGGAATGATTCGGTTTGCAACTTTTTTTCATTTAATTAATAACTACAATGAAATGCAAACTTCTTTTTAATAGAAATGTACTATTATTATTTTGTGAAATGTACTTTATTTAATAAGCAAATAAAAATTTGAGCTTAAAAAGTTTTATTGCATATTCTTATTAAGAAAATCATATTATACTTGTACAATATAACTTTGAATAATACCTTTACACCAATAGTTTTTGTTATTTTTGAGATTAAATGGTGTACTTGTATTTATATATTGGATTATTTCCATCATCATATAATTATTGAATGTCTTTAGAAAAATTAAACTATAATGTATAAAGAAAAAATTTAAAGAAGCTGCTCACATGACAATTGTGAATAAGTCCATAAGTCAACCTAGGGTGACTATACATAATGTATGGATACCACTAATCAACTTTGCTCTTAGAAAAAGATGAAGAAATCAGGAAGAACCTCAAAGATAAGTATATGAAATTTCTACTGACTGTTGCCTTTTGGAAAAATGGCTCAGTTGGTAAGAGTATTAGCTTACAATTCAATATTTAAGAATCTAAGGGTCCAAGTTTGATTCCCATGCTAGTACTGTAACACCTGAAGAAAAGGGGAGAATAATACCTCTCAAAACATTGTGCATATAAGTGCTATTACTAATAGTTAAATGTACTTGGAATATTTAAATAAAGTTATTTTTTTCTAAAGACATTCAATACTTATATTAGATTATGGAAATAGTCCAATATGTAAATACAACTATAATACCTTGTGCAAACCTTCAGGAAAACATTAATGGTGTATTAGTTTGATTGAGTTTTCTCCCTGAGTAAAATGGGGAAGGAGTATATTTTATTTATTGTTATGAAATAGAGATATTTTATATTTTAATTAAATAAAAGTTAATATAAATAATGCCAAATATTCAAATTTATTTTTGTTAATAAATGACCAATTGATTTTATTTATTTAAGAGAGGAAAAAAATAATTATGAGTATACTGCCTATAGATATATGATACCTTCTTTCTCAATAGCCAAGACTGCATCTTACTGCTGCCATGTATTTAATTTATGGTCAGTGTATTATAATTTAACAGCTAAGCTTAGATTGCATTGCAACTTTTATCCTCTAACCAAGAGCTGGAAAAAACTCACTAACTAATCAATTGATATGAGTGAGTTGATTATAGATTGATTATGTAAACTTGCCTGAAAGTCATCAGCTTCTTACAAAAAAATTTTAAACTTTTTTTTATATTTGAACTCCAAACAAGGGATATAATAATTAAACATAATAACCATACTATAATGTTCATTGCAATAGGCAAGCCATAAATATATGTGTGAAATGTTCTGAATGAACTGAAATATAAAGAGAATTTTTGATTGATTGCTAGCCAGTTTTTTTTTAAAAATAAAAGTAGAATTAATTCTAAATAAACTTTAATATATATATATAATGAATATAAGAACTTTTAATCTGCACATCACCGTTCAGAATGATTTTACATGATTGTGTCAAGTCTTTATAAAATTTTAGTAAAAAAAAAAAAAAATCTCGCAAATTATAAATTTATAAAAAGTTTTGCATTGAAGTTGGATTTTAATTTAAAAATTGTTGCAAATTTTTTTTTTCTATTTTAAAAAAAAAACAACAACTGGAATTTCTTGTGTGAATACTAGTGTTAAATTACTTCTAAATCAAGTATTATATATATAAAATCCAAATGGAAGTAAATTATCCTTAGCTTATACATTCTGAATAAATAACTTTTAGATGATTGCTAATAACAAAAAAATAGAGTGAATTCATCTATAGCTTTAGCTTTTAATTTTATAAGCTTTCATTTGCTAAATTGATGGTAATGGTATTTGCTGACATAAAAGTGTTACTTATTTATAACTCAAAGAGATTGTGGTTACTTCTGTTTGGATTTCATATCCATCAAGTGTTTCTTATTTGATATACAGTATAATTATCCTTTACCCTGCTTTGTGAGTGTAATTGGTTCTCCACTCACCGTTAAGCAAGAATATCATATAAAGAACAAGTAGTTATAATGATTTCCCATAGGGAAAAAAATGTCTGATTACTCCAGATAAAAATTACTTTATAAGCTATGAACATGTAACTTAATGTAATATATATGGCAATTTAAAAATAGCCCTTAATGTACATTATATGTTTGGATAAACTATGCTACACGTATTATGCAAGTATGCACTTAAAACATTTATGTATGATACTACAACTTAAATCTGTGTAAAAATAAACACTTGAAGTTGTTTTTTTCTGGGGTCCATTCATCAATCACAATCATCCAGTTTTCTGAATCATCAATTGCTCATTCTAAAAATAGTCATTGTCTTCTAAATCCTTTGATGATCTTGGTTTTTTTAGAGCAGTGCACCAGATTTTTATGACTGAGGATCTCTGGAGAAAAAGTTTAGAATGAATGGCTGACATGCTTCTTGAATTTTCTTTTTATATGGAATGCTGCAATTTTATGATTTTGGAAAATTTGAATATACCAATGATAGTTTGAGCACTTTGTTCTATTTTACCTTTGTTTGTAAAAATAATGATGATATAAACATTGATAAACCCATAGAAGAAAGGTTGTCAATTTCCTACTCTTTCCAATCAATGTAAAATATCTATTTCGGTTTCTAAGTTCAGAGATTTTTTTATTTTTTAGTAGTCATATTAATTGTTGCTATAATTCTAGGTGAAAATGTATATAGCTATAAACTTTTAAACAGAATTTCTAGAAAAAAATGTGTCTTTTGAATGAGAAAGTCAAAGTAAACTAGCAGTTAACGTTTTTTTGTGTTCTTCCATGCAACGGTGTCTTGTTATCTGAAAAAAAAAAAAAATCCATACTAAAGTTTTATTTTTTTTTAAATTTGTACTACTATATTATATTGCATATATGAAATTATTTAGAATTTTTTTAAAAAATGTTTAATAACAACTTATTTAATTGATTGTAAAGACTTGTTATTTATCATTAATTTAAGAATTACAAAATTAGCATACTGTACATTATCGAAATCTAGTCACAGTTATCTTAAAAAATATATATAATCTGATGCACTTAACAGAAACAAATATATAGCTAATGCATTCTGTGTTTGCATATTGTAATCAATATTTAAGATTTTTTTTACAATACGTACTAGGCAGATCTAAATAAACAGCACTTTATATACAAATATGTCACCTGTGGCATTGTTTTTTTTTTTTGCCATGAGGTGTTGCATTTTGTTAAGTGTGGGTTTTTTGAAATGACTTAAATTTTTTTTTTTATTAGTGCAGAGATATGAACTATTTAAATAAATATTAAAAGTATATTTGTATTGGATTTTTATCATATAAAATTTATTATTAACTGCATAATATATGCAGTTTTACTTACGTTTACACTAACAGTTTGATTTGACTGAATATTTTAGTGAATATTTACACTATACACAATTTGAAATTGTATATTAATAGTATATGACCAAAAGTTATTTTTATGCTGAATAAAATTTTCATTAAAAATTTTTTTTCTAAATTTGTGATAACGTCAGCTATTCTGAAACAAATTACAAGATGTCTTAAAAATTGAGTAAAAAGATTAAATGCTGTTTTTAATTTAGAGTTAGTAATTTTTGATCACACAAAGTTCATTATTATGAAATCATTTTTTTTTTCAAAATAACAATTACAGTAACTAAGTTACAATACAATCATTGTAATTTTTGCTGCAAGCAAAGTAATGTTAGTAAAAATTCTAATCCATAAAAGTGGGTAAATACAGTGTACAGTTTTTAAAATAATGTACAAATTTTAAAATTTAGTACTATATTAATATATTTGATTGTTGCACACCATAAAAATAAGATTTTGATTATTTATTATACTGAATAAAACATTTTTTTTTGGTTTTGTATTCTTAATGATGAAAATCTTTATTTTGGGTATGTCATTAATGAAATAGTAATTATCTTGCAAGTGCACTGGATGAAAATTAAATAAAATACTGTACTAATATATTCATTGATCATATTTTAAATTTATATTCAAAATATTGTGTACTATATTGTGTATTATAAATAAACTTCATACTGTAACAATTTTACCATGAAAGTTGCTATTTTGCTTTTGCATAACATAGCATTAATAACTATCCTATGATGTCATCAGTCTTACAAAATGACTGCCAACATTTTTTTTTTAAGATCGCTATAGTGAATAAACATTTGCAAATCAAAATAGTGTATAAATAGACAATAATCACTATAGTGAATCCTCACATAATGGTCAAGCACTAAGCTGGATGTAGATGTATATATATATATATATTTACATCATTAGGCAGAAGCTACATTACAATAAGTTCACATTTTTAATATTTTATAATTCAATCACTATAGTGAATCCTCACATAATGGTCAAGCACTAAGCTGGATGTAGATGTATATATATATATATATTTACATCATTAGGCAGAAGCTACATTACAATAAGTTCACATTTTTAATATTTTATAATTCTTGCTATACTCCCCCAAAACTTAAAGTTTATCTAACAAATTTATTTATGTTATACATCTTAATCTATGATTTTTAAAAAAATCATGTAATTAGATGCATGGAAGGCTACATGATGTTCAAGCACCAAACTAATGGAATGAGCACAATCAATCGACTCAGTTGACCAAACAGATTTATTTTTATTTACTTTTATTCACTGAGAAGTAATCCAGGAATCTTTACTCCCAGAGTTTCCATTTTTAGCCTGTTGTCTTTGGCAGAATAGCAATATATGATTTAACTAATAATAATAAAAAATCTTAAAATTGTATAAAAAATAATGCCTTGAATTGCTTTTTTGAAAACCATAAATTTGCTTCTGGTCCATATGTAATATTTACTTTTGTGTAAATGTATATTCTTCTATATAAAAGATAGAAAGAAAAGAGTTAACTTTTGCAAATCTTTTTTTATATTTCTTTCTACTCATAACTCAATATACTTGATCTGTCATTTAGACTACACTGTTTTTCTATTACAGTTATTCTTTTCTTTGTTTATGCAATGAATGTTATTCAAATGTTGGTGAAATCTGTTCATTAAAGCAATTGTTCTTTTATTATTAATAACTTTTTTAATTAGAAGTTAAAATGTGAAGAGGAGGATGGAATAAGTAAAAAAATATAAAATGATAATACAATTAGCTGTTAAGTAATCAGTAGTATTCATCTAGTCATAATGGTGTACTTTAGATATAAAGACATTTACACTTCATTGATTTACATTAAAGTTTTAACATTTTAAAATGGCAAACATTTTAAATGCCATTGAAATTTAATTTTAAAAAATAAAAACTAATTAATTTAAGTGTATAAAACGTAAAAAAATTTTTTTCCTGATAAATAACTTGTTGATCGGTAAAGGTTTAGCCAAATTTTTAAAACTTGGTTTATTTACCCATTATTTATGCTGTCACATTTATATAAATAGGATTAGCTTTTAATTAGTGACTTGAATGACTGCCGTCAATTATAATAAATTCTCTGCGTGGTCTGGTACAGTGGTAGAGTGACATCTACGACTTAAAGTCCTAAGATGATTTCAGTGCTGCCTCTTCTGGCGCTCAAATTTCTTATGAACTTCAGATCACTAAACCATTTATTATAATAAATTATGGCAAACTTGGAGAAAGTTATATATTAAAGTTTATTATATATAAATACATAAAAGCAATTAACACTTAAACAATACCAATAATAACAATCAACAATCTCAATCTGTTGTCTAGGCAACCTCCTTTTAACAATAAAGATAGAAATCCATTTTTATCTATAGTCTAATAAATTTATTTAGATACTAAAGATCGCAATTTGACTACAGAGAGTGAAATTTATTAATTCAAAGAAGTTTAAATAAACCTCATTAAACAGGTAAATATAACCTGTTCTGAAAGCAGACTAACAAATAATTAATTATAATTTTCAAACTGCACTTCAACTATGTTTTATTTAGATAATAAATCTAATAATGTTCAAGGCTAAATAAGCTTATAAATGTAAGTATATGAAAGCAGTCAGCACTTAACCAAATGAATTTAATGCAGATGAGAAACTTGAATTTATTTATATTGAAATTTAAACAGCACTCAGATACTGTATGAAAATAAATATATTACCCACTTATTTGCTATAGTCTTTAAAATTCATTTATTTTTAGATTTAGTTATTTTTAAATTAATCAATGAAGATAGAAAAGGTTTTATGATTTCTTAAGTACTACATCTAAAAATCTTGCTCTACTAAACTAAAATTTAATTGTTAATTAATAATATGTTTTTGAATACAATAGATATTTTAAAAAAATAATTAAATGAATGTTTCATTTACTTGAAATTTCTTAATGATTTTGATAGGTCAAAATTTATATTTTATACACATACATGTGTGTAATTAGTTATACTTTAAAATAATTATTTTACTATAAATGCTTTAAATATATGAATAAAGTCATTTAAAAATAGGCAAATGACTTCTATGATGTGCATCTAGTAAACTAGCATTCTTCAGTTGGCCCATATCACACCTCATTATATGTCTATCATTTTTGTTTAGTATTTATCTAGTCAATTACTACAATTCAGTTTAAAAGTGCTATATTTATTATACCTACTTATTTGACATCATTTATTGGGAAAAGATTGTTATATCATTTTTAGTCAAATATGTTTTATACTTAATTTAAGATTAATGCATCTGTTCATATTAATATACAATATCTTGGTGTCATTAGTTTAACTCCACCTTCATATTTTGTCTCATAGGTAAGATCTTAAATATGCTTTACAACTTTTTCTCTCATACATAATATCTTAGGATACACAGAGGCTAAACTTTCCATACAGAAGCACTACTCAGTGCAAGCCAATATAATCAATGGATACAAGAAGGTTTGTGCATAAAATTTTTATCTAATGCCTAATTATCTCATATCCCCAGATTAGTTTTCAGCTTGTGGTTTTCATCAGGAAAAACCTTCTTGCATCCATTGATTACCCTGGCTTGCACCGAATGGCACTACTGCATGAAGAGTTTAGTCTCTGTGTAAATAGCTTGTGTAAGCATAAAGAATGGTAATCATGTGATGTTTAGTGGTTTAATAACTTAGAATATATTTCAAATTTTCTATTTTACTGCATATATTTTATACAAATTTATTTAAATGATTCTTTGGAATCTGGCCTGTAAATGATCAAAGGAAAGTATTTGGAGTTTATTGTTCCATTTTAAAACCCATGAATAAGAACATTTGAAGGAATAAAAATTAAATGATTCTTAAGATGCTTTTTCAGATGAAAAAACAACTTTTCCATTCGTTCAATGAGATTCTATTTATTAATCTTTAATTATTTTAAAGTTTATGTATGGGCTAAAAATAATGTAATAATTTTGAGCACAATAAGTGGTTAACAATAATCTTTAATATATTTATCTAAAGATAATGTGATGAAAAATTGAATTATATTTATCTGTATTGGCACTGATTGTCATTATTCTTATAATATGCACATTTTTATCAATAATTTGTTGTATCCACTACTATTCTTTTAGTCTGATAAATCTTTAAATAATGTTTTATCAACAGAATTTGACATTAACAATGCTCCTCTATGCTACTTCTTCATTGCGCATGTTGAGATATAAATAAATTATAATAATTACAAATTATCATTAAGATTAAAATTCAGGCAAAACTCTCCATGTAGTAGTGCAACCCTATGCCAACCAAAATAACAATAAATGCTAGACGGTTTGTACATAAAATCTCCATCTAGTGCTTACTCATCCAATATCCCCAGACTAGTTTCTGGCTTGTGGTCTTCATCAGTGAGGAGCCTTGGATCTAAGAGCACTGCATCTAGATCTTAGGATCTAATGCAACCCTCCAGCAGCCACCTTTTATCTCTACTTAACTACAAAACTATGAGAATGAAATTGAAAACACAATAATATTTTCAATCTAAGCTCAATAGCTTATATGGGTCTGAACTCAGATCAGCACCCATACATTTTGGTGTCTTTGGTTCTTTAAAAACCATAGCCAGCACTATCATATTAGGTAGGATTTGTGTTAAACCACTAAACATCACATGATCACCATCTCTTATGCCAGCACATAACTGTTATTAAACCAGCAAAACTCTCCACACAGTAGTGACGCCCTGTGCCAACCACAGTAATCAATGGATTTTATGCATAAACCTTCTGGCATGCATTGATTACTCTGGTTGGCACAGGGTGGCATTACTGTATGAAGATGCTGTTTAATAACAGTTGGGTGCTAGAATAAGAGATTGGGGATCATGTGATGTTTAATGGTTTAACACAAATCCTTCCTAATAGGATAGTGTTGGCTATGGTTGTTAAAGAGCCAAAGACCCAAAATGTATGGATGCTGAACTGAGGTCAGACCCATAACACTGTATAAGCTATTGAGCTTAAATTGAAAACATTGTTTCTCTCACATCCAAGGCTCCTCACTGACAAAGGTCACAAGCCAGAAACTAGTCTAGGAATATTGAATGAGTAAGCACTAGATGGGGATTTTATGCACAAACCTTCTGGCATCTATTGATTACTCTGGTTAGCACAGGATGGCACTATTGTATGGAGAGTTTTGCCTGTTTAATAACAGTTATGTGCTAGCATAAGAGATGGTCATCATTTGAAGAGTAAAATTTCAGCAGTTTATGTGAATGGTCTTGAGGTAAAGCTTATATTATGTGAAAGTAATATATAGTTGAACATGTTTGTTCAAATAATATAAATAAAAATTATTTTTGCTATAATATTAGTAGTAATTTATTGTATTATAAATCTTTATATAACAAATAAAAATTATTTATTCCCTAATATTAATAACACTAATTCTCAATCAAATCCCATATATAAGTCTAAATATAACCAATTCTCTAACTACTCAATAAAAACACAAATAAAATGGTCCCTATGTACATGTTTTATCCACATATCCACATGCAAGCATTATGGAAACAAATTACAAGTGTATGTTTTAATTTTCAGCGATCTTATTTACAGCATAGAACATATCATAATGATATATGATTCTGCCTTTGAATTGATAGTTTATGAGAATTTGGTTTGTGTTTGGTAAGTGTGTTTATGTATGTATTAAAACAAAACAGTGGGATTAACTTTACAATATTTAATCCAGCAACATTTAAATAAATAAATAAAACTATAGCTAGTTTATGGTATAACTGCTATTCTCAATAGCATTTGTAGTTAAAAAAAGATAAAATCTCATTAATGTCATAGAATATTAATCATTTTAGTGATAATTCCATATGATGAATGGAACATGTAATAGTTCTGTTAGTTGTTTCAACTTTAGCTTATATTTTATACCTATTTTTAATGATATTTTATCAGTTTTGCAGTCATTTGAAGGCAAAAACTAGAACTAAAATATTGTTTGATTAATTAAAAAAAATTTCAAGATGTCAATATTGTACAATAAATTCCAGTACAGGTGATCTGACAATCAACCTACAAGATGATTGATTGATAGTTTTTTGTTTCCATTGCATGAGAGCATTTTCAAGAGCTTTTGAGCATATTTATACCTTTGTTTTAATTTTGAAACAAAACATTTACTTTCCACAGTTTGTTTACATATTTATGACTTTTTCACAATATATCTGTGCAATATTAGATTCAGATTTTGTTAATATTTGGCCTCCAACTTGTAATTGACTGAAAAAGAATGCATTTGTTTTTATCATTTTTAAAAAATTATAAATATAATTTTAAATAGAATGTTTTAAATAATCTGAACAATAATTTAACCACTAAACATCACATGATCACCATTTCTTATGCTTGCTCATAACTGTTATTGAAACAGGCAAACTCTCCATACAGTAGTGCCACTCAGTGCAAGCCAGAGTAATTAATGGATGCTAGAAATCTTGTGCATAAAATCCCTATCTAGTGCCTACTCATTCAATATCCTCAGATTAGTTTCTAGTTTGTGGCTTTCATCAGTGAGAAGCCTTGAATCTGAAAGCACTGCACCTAGATCTTGCACAGAGTGGCACTACTGTATGGAGAGTTTTGTCTATTTTAACAATAATTTGTTTGGGTTTTAGAAACTGAATTAAAACAAATATAATTTTTTAAATTTAATATTTTATCAGTAGTAGCAGTAATCATCCAATAAAAAAAAAGTTATTGTTTTTATTAATCTTATAAACTTCTTCTTCTTCTTTTTTCTTTTCAAATGTATTATCAAGTTTTTATAAAGTCAAAAAACTACGGAGAGACTTTCTTTTCAAAATTTTTATTGATATACAATATGTAACTTCACTAATAAATATAAATATAAATAGCCAACGTTTCGTCCATTTTTTCAAAATAATGATATGGACTTTATCAAGGTTCTATAAAATAGAGAAAAATATACAATAAATAAGAAAACTAGAAAATAAAACAAAACAAATAAAAACAAATAAAAAATAATAATAACAAAATAAAATACCTATAAACCAAAAAATGGAAAAATTGTATAATACAAACAATTTCTTTACATTTCCTTATAAAGTGAAAAATTTTTATACTAAAAGGAAAAAATATCTATACAAAAACAGTCAATTTTTTGCACAAATATATAAGCTATTTTAACATCTTATTTAAAATAGGATTTAATTGTTCTATATAAATACTCTCTTTGTTAAATCTTTCAAAGTAATTACCAATACATTCCAAAGGTCGAATTTCATAGTCTTTATGTCCTGTTTCCAATTTATGAGAGTATTTATATAGAACAATTAAATCCTATTTTAAATAAGATGTTAAAATAGCTTATATATTTGTGCAAAAAATTGACTGTTTTTGTATAGATATTTTTTCCTTTTAGTATAAAAATTTTTCACTTTATAAGGAAATGTAAAGAAATTGTTTGTATTATACAATTTTTCCATTTTTTGGTTTATAGGTATTTTATTTTGTTATTATTATTTTTTATTTGTTTTTATTTGTTTTGTTTTATTTTCTAGTTTTCTTATTTATTGTATATTTTTCTCTATTTTATAGAACCTTGATAAAGTCCATATCATTATTTTGAAAAAATGGACGAAACGTTGGCTATTTATATTTATATTTATTAGTGAAGTTACATATTGTATATCAATAAAAATTTTGAAAAGAAAGTCTCTCCGTAGTTTTTTGACTTTATTAATCTTATTACACATTTCACTTTAACATTTTTTTTCTATATTTGGAAAGTTAAAATAATTTTTTTAAAAATTACGTTTATTATATATTTCTAAGAAATACTTAAAAAAAACTACTACTACTACTACTATTACTACTACTACTACTACTACTACTGCTATTGCTACTTCTACTGCTACTGCTACTACTACTACTACTACTACTAATATGACAAGTAAATAATTAACGTTCAAAGGTGACTGACCAATTTTTTGAAATTTATTTGCATTTATACAATTATATTGCTTATTTAATAAATTACCCATTATATTTATAAAACATTTTTTGATTTTTCTTTTTCACAAATCAGTTTCCACATACAAAATATAGCATTGTCAAAACACAAACTTCCATTGTAAATAACTAAATACTCTCTGCAAACACATATTTAAATCTTCTTTTAATATCAACAAAATAATGTAACTTTTTATGTAATATTTTATGTTCATGTAAAACATATATAAAGTATGAAACATTGGTCATTCATATTTGAATCTTAATATCATATGATTTAAATGAGATTTCAATTTTTGAATTTTAACTGTAAATAACTGTTATTGGCAGTCATGATTTAAGTTAGCTATAGATATTATTTATTTATCTCAATATAAAACACATCTTATGTGTTTAAAAGAAAATATTATTTATAATATCCTGCAATGCTGAGCATACTTTAGACTATTTACAGTCATATTCATAGTGTAAGTCTACTGAAGGCAGTCTTATTGAATATTGTAAATTCTTTTGTTTTATTATCTAATGTTATATATAAGTTGTATGCTGGTCTTGTATTTTCCATTAAACGTGTAGCTTTTTTTAATATTAGTTACAAGTAGGACAGTTTTACTATAGCAAGATTTATTATAGGTTTTATTCAGGCAAGAGTTGTTGATAGTGTTTATGCTAATATTTATAAGGAATTAATTGGCTTAAATAATCATGCCTTTTTAAAGATTTATTGTAAATGCAATAGTATTAAAAGATGGAGCATGTTCTCACTATGAATAATAAACACTAACCTTTCATAGTATATCCATAAGTTCTCTTGATGTCAGCAATCTTGATATTTGTTATAGGAACATTTCATCAATTGTTTATTAGCATTATTCACATGTTGATCCACAATAAGCTTAATAATGTTCACACAATCTTATTAAGCAGAAATGTTTTCAGAATATTAACTTTTCTTTAACATTCTTTTCCATCCTTGAATGACAGATTATCAAGCACATAAGAAAATGAATGATAATGCAGTTTTTAGATAATCTGAAAGGAAAACATATTAAAATTATATCTAGAAATTGTATTAAAAATATTCTCACTTAATATTGGTTTTAATATTTTTTCTCTCCATAACTATGAGACTTTTAGAGATAGCATCTTACTGGCTTTCAGCAGTGTATTTCTTGAATAAGTTTTATATTTTTTATAGTAGGAAAAAAAATATATTTATTTTTCTAGGTCGTGAGCATACAATTTGAAAAATGTATTTATACTAAGTTTTTACTTGAGTGTTCCCCAATAGCTTTTATAGGGATATTTCATTTCCTTCATTAGTTATGAGTCTAATTTTATAATAGGAACTAGAGAAAATAGATTAGACTACCATATGATGTATACTGAATAGGTTGAGATTCTCGTGAAACTTTTTCTGACATACATGCACCCACATAGAAATGGTTACACACATGAATAAAATAAAAATATATATACTTTTATACAAATATAACTTTTTAATAGTCCGAAATATAGATGAAATAATGCAAGCACATAAAACCCCCAGCGAGCTATATGTAAATTAAACTATCGATAAACGTAAATGTAGTAGAATGAGCGTAGATGGACTTTTTCTATATTTACGTTTACTGATAGTTTAAATTACATATAGCTCGCTGGGGGTTGTCAGTGCTTCCGCATTATTTCTAATACACTTCATATATATAAAGTATGCATTAGAATATAAAACATATTTCAAATTGCAGAAGGAAAATTTTTCAACACCAAAACAAATATCACTCAATAAATAAAACCGTTACAATAATTTTTATTTTATTTTTTTAAAGATAAATTCATTGATAATGAGATAGATTTATAAATGAATTAATTTTTTGAAGTATTGGTTTTTAAAAAAAAAAAACATGTTTATATTTTGGATAAATTTGTATCATAACAGGTTTTGCATTGCCCTAGACCCTTATATGGATGACAAACTACAACCAAAGCTGGGTGAGTGATGTAGGGCGGCTCTATTACATTTTTGTTTTCTTTAAACCCTTTGAGTAATGAACTTAATATAATATACGCATATATATACCTTTTTTTTGTCTTTTATTTAACATTATTATTTTTTTAATAATTATTTCATCAATAGTTAAAGGCATTTTAATAGCTTGAACAAAGATTTGTTATTAATTTAGCAGCCTTTGATGTGCTCACTTGATCTTTGAAATATAAACATATGAAATTCTGTCGAGATAATGAAATGTCGTTGAAAAGTTTTCTAATTATCTTCCTCTTTCTTAAAGTTATTAGCTGAGTGAAAAGAAAAACAAGGCCATTGTTAGCAGATGACTGTTTTATATCAGAAAGTATGTTATTTTTAAAGTAAAAGAAGATGAAACAATTGAATGACTATTGTAATTCTAATATTTATGAAAACTTATTAATATAAAAATTTATTCAATTTTTTATACTACTAAGGTTGTAAATATTAGGTTTTTCTTTTTTTTTAATTGCATATATATTCAAGAAATATACAAGAGATCTGTTGGAAATCGTTTTTGGTAATTTCAGTTATTAAGCATTTATAATCACTTAACATCGCATGATCACCATCTTTTATACTAGCACATAATTGTTATTAAACAAGGCAAAACTCTCCAAGTCCTCTGGCATCCATTGATTACTCTGGTTGGCACAAAGTGGCACTACTGTATGGAGAGTTTTGCCTTGTTTAATAACAATTATATGCTAGTATAAGAGATGGTGATCATGTAATGTTTAGTGGTTTAACACCAATCCTGCCTAATAGGATAGTGGTGGCCAT
This sequence comes from Epiperipatus broadwayi, assembly GCA_028023455.1. Taxonomy (NCBI): domain Eukaryota; kingdom Metazoa; phylum Onychophora; class Udeonychophora; order Euonychophora; family Peripatidae; genus Epiperipatus; species Epiperipatus broadwayi. The sequence continues at coordinate 1,329,098 of JAQFVV010006202.1, read as the reverse complement.
GGTTATATAAGCTATTAAGCTTAGATTGAAAATACTATTGTGTTTTCAATTTCATTCTCATAGTTTTATAGTTAAGTAGAGATAAAAGGTGGGTGCTGGAGCATTGCATTAAATCCTAAGATCTAAGTACAATGCTCTCAGATCCAAGGCTCCTCACGGACAAAGGCCACAAGCCAGAAACTAGTCTGGGGATATTGGATGAGTAGGCACTAGATAGGGATTTTATGCACAAGCCTTCTGGCATCCATTGATTTCTCTGGTTGGCACAGAGTGACACTACTGTATGAGAGTTTTGCCTTGTTTAAGCATTTATAATCATGTTGGTTTACCTTTACTTCTAATATTGTCATAGTATATGCTTTGAAACTTTTTAAAGTGTAAATAATTGCTTGGGAGTCTATAAGAATGTTGAACACTGAAAGCGACAGATCTGGAGCTTCAATTTATCCACCCTCAACTCTCCAAACACCACTATACCATTGCATTAAACCATATGATGACTTTAAAATTATAAAACCCCATCTGTAAATGATTCACATATTTACTGCTTCAGAATTAGTGATCATTGATCAAATGTATCTGCTCAAGAAATAACAAATCCAAATAATTTCAGTCATGAATTTCTATGTCAAAGAAAAGTTGCTATATAATAGCAAATATCAATAACAAAATATCAATAACACTGTATAATGTAAGCAGATTATCACAAAATTTAGTTAAACAGGGTCCAGACATGACTAAAAACATAGTGGGCCATTTAGATGATCAGCAATGTTTCTTGCTATATTAGCAATAATTTCACTTAGATTATTCATCAAAATATCTGAAGTAAAAATAAAAACATTCATTATGTCTTTAATTATTGTATAGAAGTTAAGTAAATATGAACTTGGATGTTACTGGATTGAACTTTATCAATGATCTACACAGCAATACTCTTGAAGAGCTAAATTTTCATTCATTACTGTTTTAATGAAAATGATATGGTAAGTCAATATAATATTTGCCAATAGTTTTAACATAATTTTCACAGAATACTGATCCAAAACAACATGAGCGGCAGCATGGTGTCACATCAATTATTTATATAATGCATAATTTATCATTCTGTTTATATTTTTACACATCTTTTTCTTCAGTATTTCTAAGCCAAGAAATTAAATTAAAAAATCAAATAAAAAGGAGACATCTATTAATTCTACACTAACAAATTGTGATAATGTTTTATGAGATTTATGATAGTGAACTTTAAAAATATAGTGTCAACTTTCTGAATAATAGCACTTTAGAAGATTAAAGGTATCTTGTTGTATTTTTATATTGGACTATTTCCATCATCTAATATGCATAGTAAATGTCTTTAGAAAAATTTAACTTTATTTAAATATTCCAAATACATTCGGCTGTTAGAAATAGCACATCATATAGGTTAGTATATGCACAATGTTTTGAGAGATATTATTCTCCCATCTTCTTCAGGTGTTGCTAGCCTGACCAGTGAAAGTACTAGAATGGGATTCAAACCTGGATTCTTAGATGCTTGATTATTGAATTTTAAGGTAACACTCTAACCAACTGAGCCATCCTGACAAGGCAACAGTCAGTAGAAATTTCATATATATATCTATGAGGTTCCTCCTGATTTCTCCACTTTTTCCTAAAAGCAAAGTTGATTAGTGGTTTTCATTTATTATGTACAGTCACACTAGATTGGCTTATGGAATTTTTTGCCATTGTCATGTGAGCAGCTTCTTTATATTTTCTTCCTTGTATCTTTTCTTCTCTATCCAATATTTTTGTATTTTCCCAATTGAACATGTTTATTGGTACATACATGGTCTGCTACCTTAGACCCATCTGTTTTCTCACTTCTAATCATCAGTTTACATTATTGCAAGCACTTTTCAATGGGACAACTGGTCTCGCCCATATATATTCTTCCACATTCATATGGTATTTCATAGATGCAGTTTTTTCTTTTCAGCATTTCAAGTTTAGGCTTTGTAGTTGTTAGAATTCCTTGTAGTGTGGTATGGTTCTGGAAGCTGCTCACATCCCATAAGCCAACCTAATGTGACTGTACATAGTATATGGAAACCACTAATCAACTTTGGTCTTAGGATAAAGTGGAGAAATCAGAAGGAATCTCAGATAATTATATGAAATTTCTACTGACTGTTGTTGCCTTTGGCAGGATGGCTCATTTAGTTAGAACATTACCTTAAAATTCAATAATCAAAAATGTAAGGATCCAGGGTTGAATCCCATGCTAGTAATGTCACTGGTCAGGCCAGAAACACCTGAAGAAGAGGGGAGAATAATACCTCTCAAAATGTGCATATACTAAACTGTTTGATGTTGTATTACTAACAGTTGAAGGTATTTGGAATATTTAAATAAAGTTAAATTTTTCTAAAGACATTCAATATGCATAATAGATGATGGAAATAGTCCAATTAAAAAATACAACTAGAACATCACCATCACAAACCTTCAAAGAAAACATTAAACATATCTTATTTTGATTTTTCATTATCTAATAAATACATTTAATTTGGAAGTATATAACTAAGGAAGAAATTATGAATACAATTTATCAACTGCAAATTAAAAAGGTATGAAGAATTTGTTATATGTATGTGTTTTCGATGTTTAATATTCTATGGTGTTGATAATCTATTATTTTGCTACTTTGGTGATTTATTGTAAAATATTTTGTATATAGATACTTTGATTACCATTTATAATTGGCAAATCATCTCTAACTTTCAGAAGCCTATGGCATTTTAAGGGTTTAGAAATATAAAGTAAGAAATAAAATGTCTAGTATTAAATTGTTATATATTTTTTTAGTGTGGTAAAATTGTTTATCAATTAATCTCTAAAATTAATAATGTAAGATTATTAATATTTAATCTGCAGAGCAAGACAATTAATTGATATGGAATTTTTTGAATGATTAACAAAAAATATTTTGTTATTGATTTAAGAATATCAAACAAAAATGTCAATCTTAAATGGACAAATAGCAGTAAAAATGTAATAATAAACAAATAACCATTTTATGTCACTTAAATATCCAGTAAAGAATAAAGTTACTATATAGTTTATCTAGTAAATTAAATAAATAATCACATGGTTTGTTATTAAGAAGACCATATAACATTTAAACATATAAGAATTTGAGTTGAGTTTGAATCTAAGGATCTTTAGCTTTTTTAATACATCACCATTCCACAATACCAAAATATCAGTTATCTGCTAATTGAAACATATATAACAGCTGTTACATTTAGAAACATTTTTAAAATTTGTTGTAATCATATATGTCAAGAGTTTTTTTTTTTACATTATTTTAGTTGATTATTATTAACAGTCATTAAGGAACTTCCCTCTGCCCCAATACATGCTCTGTATGAATTATAATGCTTGAGGGATACTCACAATTTTCTAAACACAAGATAAAAGCTTTTGAAAAGATAAATAACTCATTATATATAGATTATTATTACAAATAAATCTATGAATTGGAACTCATAATGTGAACTCCTAAACAACAATTATTTCTTATTTATTATTCTATGCATTCAATAAAACTCATTGTAACATAATGTTTTTTTTTAATATCTCAGTTTTTTTCTTAATTTTTAAAATTAAATAATAGCACGTTAAAATTTCACCTCTGAGAATGACATCTGAGATTCAATAAGGGTAAAGCACTATAAATAGAGTCTAATTAAAAAAAAATAATAGTGTAAAATTTTTGGGGGTTAGTGAATTGGTTTGAAAACTTGAAGGTAAAAATAGTTTTCATATCATAAAGGTTATTGGTTATTGGTCTACTATAGTTTACTGAAACTTTACACAGTAATTCAAAACATTTATTTTACAATTAATTTTGTGTATATGCAAATGAATAATTCTAAATGTATTCACATCTTTAGTGCACTAAGGTTTTATTTAGGTTATGGGTAAAAGAACATAAATCCATAGAAACCTAACATGATAAATCTGTTAAATTCATTTTTTAATATATTTAGATTTTAAATAGTATTTACAAACCATTCGTCATAATGACAGATGGTCTCATAAGGTAGTTCTGCAGTACAATTAATCTTATCATCTTAATGATCAGTAATTTCAATTTTTATATTGTCTAATATAGAATAAGAATAATAAAGTGTATTGAAATTCTGTACATTAACTATCAAATTTTAATTGCAAAAATATTTTTTTAATAATCCAGTTAGCATGATTACAAAATATATTGTTGAAGCTCTTGTGATTGTTTTTCATCAACCATGTTGTTCATTCTAAAATTTATTTCTTCTGGAATAAGACACTTCAGTTACATAAAATGAATTATTTAAGCAAAAATCTAAATAAAGATTTTTTTGAATTTTTACTCATTTCAAGAATTAAGTGCAATGCAAGATGAAGTCTGGATTAGTTCTAATGTATTATTTAGAAGTATCGAATAAATTAACCAATGAGAACTCTCTTTTTAGGAAACAGTCATTATCAATTTTCTCATTTAGATAATATTTCACTTTATTATTTATGAATTCATTGAAACAAGGAGTAATTGAAATAGCTATTTTTTTTTTTACAGTTACTTTTACTATTTGTAAAAATTATAATTGATCATTAATTAGAATATATATTTGTCACAATCATCAGAATGTTTTTTTGTGTGAATATCATCTATGTTCTTTAGTACTTTTTACAATGATTTTTTATAACCCACTAGACAGTTTCGATTGTCCCAGAAATCTTCTTCAGAACTTCTACTTATATATTGCTGGGGCAATCAAAACTGTCCAGTGGATTGTAAAAAAGCATTATAATAAGTAATAAAGAATATAGATGAAATTAATATTATATGTATTTGGCAATGCAATAAGAAAGATAAATTTCAATTGATGTATTTATTAATATTTGCAGCTATACTTAATTTAAATTTATTATCATCATTTTAAAATATTATCAGTTCATTGCAAGATGAAAGTCACTCCAAAACAACTTCATAGTTTCTTCAAATTGCTTCATCAATTTTTACTATCTCATTTATTTTTGAATTCACATTATCTTTTTCTAGAGGTTTTATAATCTTTTGAGATCTAGTTTTAGACTTGCTAATCATCTACTATCACATCTTCTAGTAACATATCCATCCCAATTTGCCTCTTAATTCTTTCAGTGATGTCACTAATACCTATTTATATTTTTACTAATGTGTTTTATTTTTGATTCCTGCTTATTACTCTCAACATACATACATCTCTTAATACTTCTCTGCATGGTCTTAATAGTTTCATATTATTTTTCTGTTATATATTCAAATCTCAGATCCATTAATAACTTATGATCAAACCCATTTATTAAAAACTTTTCAAACATATATATTTCCTTTTAATATTAGTTTTTTTCTACCAAAAGCAGTTCATCTAAATTTAATTCTGTTATTAAATTTATTTACTATGTTGGCCAAGACAGTGGTTTTTAACTCATATTCCTTGAAATATGAATATTCTACAAAGTTATAGCAAGAGTTGCACAAAATTTTGAAAGTGCTATACTTTGAACGAATTTTAATGTGACTTAGTAATTGCACACTCTACAATGCAGACATGATATAACTTGCACTTTTGAGTGAATTACCCAAGCAAGTATCTGTTTCAAGCATTCATTGTATTTGATTTTATAAAATCCATTTTTTGATGAGTAATTTCGTTTGTATGTTTATGTAAACATTATAATTAATAACTTTAGCTCAGATCTCTTAAATATAGTCAAATTATACATTTTTAAATTGATAAATAATTATTTTAGAAAGAAATTTTTAATATTGTAATAGTACTCAGTGAATAATTTTATTGTTACATTTTCATTTACCACTGTCAAACTCTTGCCACTCACAACTCCGACGCCATCTATTTCAGATAAATACAATAATGACTATTACTAATCATTATCGAAACTAGAGATTATCTTTAGCACAGATATAAACTTTAAACCTAAGTTAAAGATTAATATATCTTATTTTTTATTTATTAAGATATATATGAGAGATAGTGACCTGGACCAACTGATGAGTGCTGGTTCAGCATAAAATGCATCTTGGGAGTCATTTGTCTTTTATTATATCTTTGTTTAAGTGAATTTCAAAAGAATGGGGAAGTATGGAGGTGTTTATTACATCTATGAATAATTTTATTATTAAAATATGATTTTTGAGCATAATATTAATGGTAGAGCAAATATACTTGATAATGATGTTGTTTTAAATACATTTCATACAGAATATAAAATTATGCATTGTAAAATAAGAAAAATATATAATATTTGGATGATATTTATGTTTTGTTTTTACATTGACCCAGTGAAGAAGAATGTCACATTTTGAAGTGTCTGGTATGTGAAAAAAAAAACTGTTTAATAGTATATAATGCCTCCTTACAAATTGAAATGCCATTTTACTATGAAGCATACTAATGTTATTTCTAAAACTAAAGATTATTTAAAAAAATTATTGGATGTGCAAATTAAATATTTTGGGGAAAAAAAACTGTTAAAAATCTAAGTTATGTCATATAAAGAAATGAATTAAACCAAATATTGTAACAGAGAATCTTATTTTACCAACATGCTGTGAAATAATAAAAAAATATGTTTGGCAATGAAGCAAAAAAAAAAAAGAAATTATAAAAGTTCTTCATCAAGAAATACAATAAAAAGTAGAATTAAAAATATATTGGATGATATTTAGAAAATAATTACTGATAAACTTCCCAAATATTTTGCTTTACAAATTGACAAATCCACTGACATTAATTAATGTTAAAGTTCATATATTAGGATTCATAAATATTACCAAAATCACACTTTTCTTTATGTTTGCCATAATATCCTATAAATATAATTTGTCCAAACTTCAAACACTTTTTAGAAAAACTCTTTATTTGTACATACACATACATCTACATTTCGACTGACCTGCAGTCTTCTTCAGAGCAATTTTATTTTGATTTTCATTTAGAAGATCAAAATAAAATTGCTCTGAAGAAGACTGCAGGTCAGTCAAAACGTAGGTGTATGTGTATGTACAAATAAAGAGCTTTGCTAAAAAGTGTTTGAAGTTTGGACAAATTATATTTATTAGGATTCATTTGTATTGTTAATGAATGTTTTGCGACCTCTATATATAACATTTGTAAACACAAGCTTATTAAATTAGGTCATGTGACATCTGATTTGATTTTTTTTTTTGTAATTTTTTTATTAATGAAAATAAAATAGTGAATTAGTTTATAGGAAAAGATATTTTTAGTCATAAGTCATATTTAGAAAAATTTTAAATACTACGAAATCTGTGTATAAGAATTTATATAGACAGAGGTTTTTTCAATGATAGGATTTGTTACCCTTATAAAGGTAAACTCAAGCATTATATCTATGTATTGTTTTTTATTTGCACATAGAAGCCCAAGTTTCAAAAGCATTACTAGCAACTAAATTGTAAATACAGTGAATTACATCAAGACAACTTCTTAAAAAAACATTTTTAAGAAAAACTTTGCATATCTATAAAATCTCAATGTGAGCCTTTGCTTTGGTACAATGAAGTAAAATGGTTATCTAAGAGTAAAGTGCCATGTTGAATTTTAGAATGTAAGAATGAACTGTTAGCCATTTTCCAAAATGAAGATTCAGATGCTTTTGTAAAATGTCTTGAAAATGATACTTTGGTATGCCAAAATGGCATAATTAGCTTATATTTCTAATTACTTAAACAGCAATTAGTACAAGTATTAAAAAAATGAAAATATTATGACATCAATTGACAAACTATCAGCGTTTCATAAAATAGTATCTCTTTGGTAACAGAAAAATTATAGTAGTTTTGTTTTCTTTGTTTTGTAATAAAAATATTGTTGTTAGTACAAAAAATTATAATTGGATACAAAATTTATTTGAAACAGCAAATTATGAATTTTCATTACAAAAAAAAAATTGTCTACTTTATTAATGAATTGTATTTTAAAAATGAAACTCTAAAACAACTTCAGAGGAATTTTGAATTTTTGTTCACACTAAATATTCAGTTCTTTCTACAGGGGCACTGAACTTTTTTTTAGAGTTTTTGCTTATCTCTTAATATTAACCAATATAAATCTGAAAAAGTCTTACTAATATAGATGATGAAGTGAAGGTATCTAAATCATATATTAGGTCTAATAATGTTGAAATTTGCAAGAGACAACAAACTCAGGCATCACAATGAAATTAATTTAAAAGAAGTTCGATTTTTATATAAGCTATTTGAATTACAGTTTTTACAATTAATATATATATTTTTAATCAATGATTTTTTTACTGTTATATAATTTGAAATCTATAATTTTTAATAAAAGACATGTCTATGCATGTTTTTGTGGTTTGTTTTATGACTTCAGTGTTTTTGATATTGCATAATTTTTTTTTATAACTGAAAATGTTCCATGGCTTTGAAAAGGTTAATAACCATTAGTGAAATGGAACCTAATATCTGTTATTTTTATAAATATTTGCTATAATAATTTTTGTTAAAGATTATGAAGAGTAATGGAAAATTAGTAGTAGTAATAATGACGTATTTTTATTATTTGAGTACTCTTCAACAATAGACATTTTCGAATTAACAAGTCTGCTTTTTAGAAAATCATTTAACATATGATGTTAGCATTTTAAAACATTTTGTGCAGTTTGGCCAACAGGTAGAGCATCCATCTGGAATATGAAGGTCGCAGGATCAATTCTGATGCTTGAATGCAGTTTGGTGCAATAGTTAGAGCATCCATATTGGAATATGGAGGTCGCAGGATCAATTTTGGTGCTTGAATACAGTTTGGCACAAAAGGTAGAGCATCCATATTGGAATATGGAGGTTGCAAGATTAATTCTGGTGCTTGAATGCAGTTTGGTGCCATAGGTAGAGCATCCATCTTGGAATATGAAGGGCCCAGTATCAATTCTGGTGCTTGCAGTTCTAGTGCTTGAACGTCTTATAAAATCTCAAGCATTTTTAAACAATTCATTACTGAATGAAAACAACAAACATGAAGCACAGTAACAAATCTTAAAAATGATCTATTCTGTGGCAAATTCATTGTATATAAAAGCTTCCTTTTTTAACTGATATAAAATTAAATTATTGATAACTCCCATGTTATTTTTTTGTTACTACTTTTGTGACCAAATTGCCTTAAGTTTGTGTCTCCCACATACATAATTGTTAGCCTTTTATGCACTTTGTTGAAGATGCAGTTTTGATTCTAACACTAGATAATATATATAATATTATATGTTTTATAAAACTAATATACTATCAAAAACAATAAAGCTGAGAAAATTTAATCATTATCATAAAATAAAATAAAAAAATAAAGAATTTAAACATTTTAAAACTTATTAATAATACATTTATTCAAAAATTGGGAATTTTCATATGTAATTTTTAAAACAAGAAATTTCTATTTTTAAAATATGCTATATACAATTTCAATTAAAATAATATATAATAGTACTTACTGATTATTATTACTAACAGTTTTTTTTTAATCAGAACATTTTATTGCTTCACATTAAATCAAAGTTCTAGAAGAACAATATTAGATTATTTTATATTAGATTATGTAATAATTTGTTTTGAAATATTTATTTAATAATATCATTGATATAATTTGAAAGTGCAAATATTTTTAGTAATCCTATTTAGCAACTTATACTTACATGTGAGTATGTATTGACATGCATCTACAAACTACTTAATTTTCTGAGGAACAAATTTAAAATAACTTATTGAGTCAGTTCAGTTCATTATAAAATATTCTGAATTGAATTGTACATAAAAAATTATATTTATTAATATTCTAGTAACCATGAAAGTTTATATAAAATGCCTGCATCTAAATTCTTCACAATTTCTTTGTTTTCTGTAAAAAAAAATCTTATAAAAAAAAAAATAGCATATACAAAAAAAATCACAAAAAGATTATCTTTTCAAAATACCATTTTAAAGAGAAATAAATAATTTATAAGATGATATGTCATACACAAGCCATTTTCCCACTATATGTTTTCTGAAAAATAAATTAAGTTTATTTAGTTTTTGAATGTAATATGGGCAAAAGTATAAATGTTAAATTAATTTTCTGTGCAGAAATGTGAGTGAAAAATTATATATTGTATACACTTGATTCTTGAGTCTTTTTGAATTGGTGATATTTTCAGATGAAAAATAATTCAGCAATTCTCTTTAACTATAGTGTACTTACATTCTATATATTTTTATATAAATAATACATTCTCAAACTACTGGTTTATTAACTTTCAATCCAAAGATCAAAACAAAACCTTTTTTGAGAAAAGAATGAACAGAATTCTCTCTTTTATCTCATTTTCTTATATAGAGGCTTATCTGAAGAAGTGCTTTGGAAAGAAAGTATACATTTTTGAAAAATAATCTTATTACCTTTTAAAGCTATTTTTAAATTGATTCATATTATTTTAATTGGCATTTGTTAAAATTTTCAATTTATACATTATCAATACAGACTCAAAGAATGAATTATGTAAACATACAATATTTCCAGTGATTAATATTGTAGACAAGTCAAAACTTTTTTAGAGAAAAGAATGGATAATTAAAATAATATAAATTAATTTAAAAATAGCTTTAAAGATTTAAAAAAGGTTTTTTCCCCCAAGCCTCTCTATAACAAATGAAATAAAGAGTGGAGATGGTCCATCCTTTTCTCCCAAAAAGATTTATCTTGTGCTTTGGAATTGAGAATATTTCATTTACTTAATAAATCAGTAGTTTTTTTATTATTATATATATGTCAAAGCATTGACCGGGAAGCAAACCCGGTCCAGAATGTTGATATATTACATAATATGAATTACTGGGAATATCTTATATCAAAGTAATACATTCTATATATTTTCATATAAATAAAAACAATAATAAATAATTTGTTAATTAGTATCCTCAATTCTTTTCTCTCTCTCTAAAATTTATTTTTTTAAAGTTAAAATTTCCAAATTTCAGGCCTTCTAGTTAAAGCCTTTAACTTTTTAAAGTTAAATTTTTGCTTTGCTAGGGGAAAAAATCAAACTGATCAGTATACAAAACACAAAAGTAGTACTTACATTATTTGATCTTATTAAAATATTTACTTAAATGTGTTTTTTTTCTTCAGTTTTATTTTTAAATGTGTCTTTATATTACTTTATTTACAATATTGTATTTATCTCCCTCCCCCCACCATTTTTTTTTACATGTATTCAAGATTAAATTAAAAAAAAAAAATGTTACTTAAGTAAATCTTAAATTATTCTAAAATAATAAAACTTTTTATAATTTTATAATCTATCAAAAGTTTGGATATACCATTTGATGGCACTTTAACATCAGTTATTAAATATAAAATTTATAGTTGCTTACATTTTTTAAAAATGTAAGCTTTACTTTATTATGAATTTAAGTCATTTCACCCCACCCACCCCCATACTTTTATTGAAGATATTGATATTTTAAAACTATTTGAGAAGTGATTTCAATGATTAATTTTAAAAAATCACTTCTTTAAACAACAAAATCAGCTCTTTATTTTGAAATTACTAATAAAAAAATATTTCAAATTTATTCTTAAAATGAATACAATATATTAAATTATTTTTGCAATAAAAATGACTTTTTATATTCAGAAATATTGCCAAAATTATCATTGCCTTTATTTTTGCTGTAATATCTTATATAAATCCAATTTGTACAAACCACTTTGAACATTTTGTAACAAAAACCTTTTTATATATTGTACATCACATACACCTATGTTTCGACTATGTTTTGAATATGAACGTATATAGTTAGGAATACACATGTATAATTTATATTTATTTTTTATTTATATTGTGTACTTTATTTTATATTAACTGGATTATTTTATTTGGGTTTAATTATATTTATTTCAGTTTTATTAGGTTTTGTTATATAGTTTATATGGTTTTTAGTTTTTTATTGTTTACATTTTTTATGGTATTATTTATATAGTTACGTATTTTATTTTATTTTGTTCATTATATCATAGCTCTGAAGAAGGCTGTAGGACAATAGGAACATATGTGTATGTGTATATATGTGCGATAAAAGGTTTTTGCTAAAAAGTGTTCAAAGTGATTTGGATAAATTGGAATTTTTATATTGTGTTGACTTTTCTTTTTTGACAAATAAATATGCATTTAATTTTTATGGAATAATTTTTTCATTGGTAATAGACCATGAAACTTAATATAGAGCAATATTAATTTTTCAGTTATTTAAAGACAATTATTCAGAAAATAATTGATCTTTTATTAATGTACACGAATACAAAATTTATAGCAGTAGAAGTTTTTTGTTTAAAATTATTTGATGAAAAAGAAATTTTGTTGAATGTGTATATAGATGAAATCCAAAACTGTGGCCTCAGTGCATTTTGCACCTATGAGCCAGCCTCAATTTTTGTCTTAAAAAAAAACTAATTATTTTTTTCATTTTGTATTGAAATTAAACTAAAGTTAAGACAAGTTGTAAAAGCATTTTTATTATGACTGAATTTTGCTTTTATAAGAAAATTTTTATATATTAATATTTATTAATAAAAGAAGATATCAAACATTTTTTTGACAGCCACAGCAAGAAAATCATGTCTTATGTTTTCTTATTTAAAATGAAAAGACTATGAAGATATAAGATAAATTAATAACAGTTTATATTTATGAAGTTATAAATTAAACATTTGAGTTATTAAAAAAAAATTTTTTTTATTTTTTTGAAAACTATTTTTTTTTAGTGCTCATAAAAAATTGCATTAGAATCCATGAATATGATTCCCTCTGCCAATAACATAAATTGATTTGTTTTCTACTCATGTTGGATGAAGAATAAACAATATATATATATGTACTATCTGCTACTTAAGTTAACATAAGTTTTTTTTTCTAAAAACAGGTAGATAATTAGTTAACCCAATACTGAAATAGTTATTATTGGAAGCAGCATTATCATATGGGTAAGATGCGCCTTTGTCCAAGGTATATTTTAGCTCCCCTCTCCATTCCATGAAATAAAAATTGTAAATTAAAAGACAATTTTTCTCAGTGCTTTTGCAAGAAAAACTTGAAAATATGGCTTTAGTCATTTAATGTGTTTGGTAAATATGTGTTTTATTCATTTATTTCTATAAAATTAATTTGGAGATTAAAACAAATACTAAAATAAAACTGTTTAAAAAATAATTTTTGAAGCAATAATCAAATAATACAAACAAAAATATTTATTTAATAAATTATAAATTTTTAATTTTTTATTTCAAAAGTTTTCATATTATTTTTTTGCACAATTCTTATGGTTTAACTTACCTCAAAAATATTATCTATAGCCAGAGGAATGCCTCATTTCTGTGCTCCATTCTGCATAGTGAGGTGAAAAGATGCTTGTCCCCATTATTCTTTCTGAAGTACAATAGTTATAAAATTTATTGAAACAGGCAAAACTCTCCATACAGTAGTGCCACTCAGTGCAAGCCATAGTAATCAATGGATGCCAGAAGGCTTGTGCATAAAATTCCTATCTAGTGTTTACTCATTCAATATCACCAGACTAGTTTCTGGCCTATGGCCTTCATCAGTGAAGAGCTTTGGATCTGAGAGCACTGCACCTAGATCTTCCCACAACCTTCCAACAGCCACCTTTTATCTTTACTTAACTACAACACTATGAGAATAAAATTGAAAACAATATTTTCAATCTAAGCTTAATAGCTTATATGCTCATATGGGTCTGAACTCAATTCAGTACCCATACATTTTGGTGTCTTTAGTTCTTTAATAACTATAGCCACCACTATCCTATTAGGCAGGATTGGTGTTAATCCACTAAACATCACATGATCACCATTTCTTATGCGTGCACATAACTGTTATTATGTAACTCTTAGACTTCTTTACCAATATTTAGATCAATTTTACCTGCATGTTAATTATTCATTTAAAAATAGTTAAAAATAATTTTTTTTTGTTTGAAAGCCTATTCAAAATTATTCATGTTTGCTATTAACAGAGTTATATTCCGTCAATAATAAAATATTTACACCATTATTTAATTTTTTATGTGCATGTTATTCCACTATTAATAGCTATAATTTATTATAAATATAATCTGATATTTAAAATTTTTATACTTAAATTGTTTATTGATGTAACTTTTCTATTTCATTAGGACCACCAACCTAATCTATTTTAAATAACATGGTTGATTTACCTCTTTCATTTCATTAGCATCTACTTATTAAAATTACCTTTAATTCAGAAACATTAATGTTTTTCACATTTATGTTGTCATGTGTATCAGTTGTATAAGATGGATTGGATAGCTGTAGGGAGTGTGAAATTCTGTATTCAAGTCCCTTATAATTACATTAAGTTAAATATAGACAACATATATGTATTTAAATATTACATTTTAAATATTAAGAAAAAAACCTTTGTGCTTTATTTGACAAAACAAAAAAAAAAGGAAGAAAGATAGGCTAGAATATTTTGATTATGGCAATGAAACATTTCTCATAATCTTTTTTTTTTAAAAAAAAAAGGCAGAGGAAGATTGAGAAAGCTCTGATGAAGACTGCTGAACAGTCGAAACTGTCAGAAAATAATGAAGTTTTATTTATTTATTTTTTTTGCATTAAAATGCATATGAAAGAAGTTATTATAAGCAATATATATGTTAGATATAGAAAGTGGTAAAAGTAATTTTTTCCTTGTCTTCTCAAAAAGTGTCAGTTTTTAAGCTAATTGTCAAATGAGTATCACTGGTTAATATAAAGACTAGAGCATAACCAAATTATGGTACAACTTTCACAAAATTGTATTATAATAATTTTCCATTTCCCACTTTTTCAACTCATGGCAAAAGTTATTGCAGCAATTAGTTTCAAGAGTCTTTATAAAATAATAATTCCAATAAATAACACAAGAGTTCCTGAACTTTTTTTGGCCACAGACCCTTTATCAAAAACTTTTAAAACCATTGACACCCTAGTCATTTACTTTACTTACCCAAATTAATAAATTTGTACAGTACTCAATATTAAATATTTCACTAGATATCAATATCAAACTTTTCATTTTAATCGTTTGTAATTAGTGATTGAAAAAGATAAATAAAATGACTACAGAATATGGCATTATCATCTGCAACATTTAATATTGAAACCTGCAGTAATGAAAATTAAAACAAAAAAAAATACGAGCAGTGTTTTTTTTTTAATTTTTGCTATTTATGAAATAAATATGTAAATTCAAAATAAGTATAAATATTGAAATCACTTTATTAAACATAAAAATGAAGTGAAAAAAATCAACATATTCAGATAGAATTAAACATCAACAAAATTACAACAATGAAAGATTTTAATCAGAATTATAAAAATAAGAATACCAAATAAATTAGATTGGAAAACTAAATTTAATGGATGAGTGCACCTGGTGATCTGTCAACAATTTATTTATGTCCAGTTTTAAATTAGTGAGTTGCATTGCAATTGATGTCTGTTCTGAAGAAGGTTTATAACTACACTGAAGTCTCTCTCTACCATATATAATGATGGAAATGCCAGAAAATACTTTTGTACAATAGTCTATAGAACCGGATATAGAAGTGGAATATCTTGTTACAGCCAAAACTTTTGATAACTCTGTTTGAATTGTATCTTGAAGTCCTCATTCATGCTGATGATTATCAGCTCATCTTGCAAAATTATATTTAATTCTGCACTAGTAGTGTATGAGTTTATTATCCAGTCCAGTATTTCCAATGATAGAATATCTTTGAACCTAGTTTTGAAATCAAAGTGAAGAGCTTTCAAGTGGTTGATGTACAGCAGGATGTTTTCTTCTTGGATTGTACCTATTTTAAATAAGTTGAGGAACTAGGAAAGCTCAGATTTTGCAATAGTTTGCTTAAAAAACCATTAATCTGGTAACAAAAACCAATATGACTGATTTTGCTTTGATGAGACTCAAATTGTCTCCTTGCAGTTATAAATTAACATTAAATTTGCCAAATAAGTTGGTTAAATAAGCAATGTGTTTTACTTTAAAGTAAATTTTTTTTCAAATTGGAATCCTCATCTTTCAAAAACTAAAACAAAGTGAAAAAGTGTAAAAAATCTCACCTAACATAATCCTTTTGAAAGCCAGTGGATTTTGATATGGAGAACTAATCAATAGAAATCTTTGTTGCTTTCCTTGTGTAATCAAGCAAACAGTCCAGTGTTCAAAGTGCTACTTTGAATTTTGTTGACAGCTGTTATAACAAACTGAAGCGATTGGTGCAATTTGTTAATTTTTGGCTACTAAATGTTGCCTATAGATTGTGCAGTGAATTTCAAGCACTTCAGGTAAATGTTATTTGAAGTAACTTATGAAACCATGATAATGACCAATCATAGCTGATGCTCCATCTGTTGCAACAAATATTATATTTGGCAATGAAATCACTTTTCCCCTGAAAAATAGCTCCATTAAATTAAAAATTGATTTGCCTCCGGTGTCAGTTTTTAAAATTCTAGCAAAAAACAACTCTTTATGCACTTCCTGATCTTATCGGGTAATGTTGACTTATTTAATTAGAGAGAAAAAAATGTTTTTTGCAAATGATTACACAGTTTTTCACATTGTGACTCATTTCATCGATATATTTTTGAACTGTGTTATTGCTCAAAGGAATCATTTTTATAACATCTTGTGCAGGTTTGTGGAGTGCAGTGTTCAATACCTCTGTGACAGCTAATAGAATCAATTTTTCCTCTATGGTGTGTGGCTCACCAGACTTTACAATGGGTAGGGATATATTGTACAATGCTATTATATCCACCATCATTTTGTTTTGATTATGAAACAAACATATCTATTGTAATTCTCTTCAGAATTTTATCTTTAATTGATTGAAAATATGTCAAATCTTTTTTTTGTCAGGGTGAATTCTGTTCAAGCGATCTGGTAGTTTTGGTGGTTTCAAAGCGCTGTTGCTAAAGACTTTTTCACATATGAGGCACATTAGAAAATGTTTGTTTGATAATGACAGGATAAATCCTAGCTTCAAATAGTCCAACTGCATTGCATTTTTTTTTTTGGTTTAGTCATATTATTATCATAAGAAATAAAAACTTTTATTATGAAACAATTTTGGCAGCTCCTGTGATAAAAAACAAACAAAGTGTGTACTTACTTGAAGCAGATTTCTGTTTAAACTGGAATAAATAAACTGTGTCCTCTGATTTTCCTTTTTGTAGTACTGCTTCTCAATAAGTAATTATATTCAAAGTTCAAATCACAAACTACATATCACTTCAAATGAACCAATTTATAGTGTTTTATGAAAGTATGACCTATAAGACTGATGGATTCTGCTAATATCGATTATCATCTCATCCCACTGCGAGCAAATGTGAACATGCAATAATATTTCATGTCCACATTTGCTTTGATATTTTCGATAAGACATTGTACAGACATGTTTGTGCTACATGTATTTTCATGCATTCTTGTGTGTGATTTTTTTAATGACACATTTTATATTTTCATTCATAAATTTGGTATGTAATGTGTTTTTATCAAAAAAGTGTTTTTTTGAATTATTTTACTTTTTAATTAGCTACCTGTTTGAAATCATAGATATTAAGAAACAAATAGCAGTAGTAAGGGAGTCTATTTTTACTGGTGGCAGCCCCCAAATCTTTTTGAAGCTATCGACCCTATGGGATCGATATCAACTACTTTGGGAACTCTTGATATAACACATACTATTAAGATCAGAATATGCTTTAATTATATTATATTACACACATCGTCAACTATTGGTCCAGTAATAAAGTACCATGCAAATGAACAAAGAAGTTACTCAATAGATTTGAAAAAAATCAAATTATTAGTTGATCTCAGAAGGCCATATAACAATTGAACATCAAAAGTGACAAATTGACCTTTGATATAGAAATCTTTAGCATTTAAGTTCAATATTCTACCAATCTATCAAATCAAAAAAGCATTAAATATATTTTTTATTAAGGAAAATGAATTTTAATCTAGCAAAATTTATAATAGTTATTTCTTTTTTTGCTACATCAGGACTTAAATAACACCTGATCACAGAAATAGCTAATCATACATTAAATAAATATATTGCATATACTTTTTGAAAGTTATTTTTAGTTATTTAAATCATATTGAAACCCCCTATTCTCTCATATCACATTAGAAAGAAACGTTCTCATATATACAATGAATTAAAAAAACAAATTATTCGTTAAAAGACAATTCTCTGACAAAAGCAGTTTAAAAAAACATACACATACACACAAAAAAATCTACTTTTAAATTATCTGCTGCTAAAACATTTTTTTCTCCTTTTATATCTTTGTTTTATGAAAGCAAAAAAGTGTTAAAGATTATTGCATATCTGAAAGCAGAAAGAATTTTACAAAGATTTTATAAAGATATTGACAGTTTATTAAGCAGAAATAAAAATATTTTATCTCTCTTTCTGCTGTTTTTTTTTTTTTTTTTAGCATTATAAGCAATTTAAATATTAATACAAAAATTTTATTTTGCAAAATCGCAAGGTCTTCCTAAAATTATGCTAAATAGAGATCATTAAAATTTATGATGTCGTTTTAAAATCGAAGAAAGAGAAATTTATGTTGAGGAATTGCAAACTATGGCAAAGCAAAAAACAACAACAATACAAACACTGACGGTGCTTGAGTGTATCACGTGATTTTAGTACTCCAATCCCATTTTATTCAACTGGTTTTAAGGCAGAAAACTTAACATACATACCATATGTCATCTGACTAAAGGCCGATTGAAATAATTAAACAATAAATACTGTAATCAAGTGTGAATGAATATTTGATCATCATTGGCGTAATTTGACATTGTTTAACACCCCATCGAATTTCAAATTCAGAGTTGCATCATAAAATAATGGAAACTCCACTATATACATATGTTTAAATATTTTCTCATTTTAGTCAAAAATAAAAGTAATTTTTGCCTATTTCCTGATGTTTGTTAATTTAATAATTATAGTAATATTATTTCCGATTAGTCAACCACGTAATCATTTAACATTTTTCAAAATTCGTAGTGTTCTTAATAATAATAAAACAATTAAGATTAAAAAATTTTGTTGGGAGATGATTATGGAAAGTATGTCAAACCTTGTTTATATATATATATTTAAATATGCAGCTGACTTCCGTAGAGGCTGGAAAATCCTGAGATAAACTGCTTTTTTTTTGTTTTCTTTAAAAAAAAAAAAATCACTTCTGATTTTTTTTAAAATTATTTTTATAGGTATTAAGTCAAATTGAAGTTGTTTCTTTTAGAATAGTTACAGTTTTTATATAGCTCTAAATATTAGATACAAAGTAAATTTAGCAAGTTATCATTGAGCATAATCAAGTGCTATCTTTTGATCTTAAATAACAGAGTTAGATGCTCAGCCCCCCCCCCCCCCCAATTAACAAAATATTTATTTCAAAGCGTTAACTTACATTACGATAAACTTATCACTGATTTAGGTAATAACAGTTATTGATTTAATCAGAAAATAGTTTTATGCTAATTTAAAACAAAGTATTATAATAGGAGTGAGTGAAGAGAATGGGGTCAATTTTTGCTTGGATTCTGAGAATAATGTTGCTGTTGAATTTTGAAAAATATAAATAAACTTTAATTAATTATGTTTTTGTCAACAATATTCTTTTTTATGTTTCTAAGTAAGATTCAAGATGTTAAAAGAAATTTGAAACAAATTTATTAGCTATGAAATCATAAAAAAATGTTTTCGGAAACTTGTAATATTATTTTAAGTCCAAGATGTACCCAGCCTATGTATAAGCTGTCCTTTTTTTTTTTAAAGGTGACTTTAATAATTTTTTTAAAAATATTTAATGTAAATTAAACAAAAGATTTTATTATTATAGAAATAAATGTGAGAATAAAGGCTGTCTTTTTTTAAATTGGTTGCTTTAACAAATTTTTTTATTTTGCTTTGCGAAATGAAATTAAGCCTAGAAATTAACATTTTTAAATATACCTGTTATATTTAATATGTGAATTTGACAGCATTACAGACAACTATTAATGGCATAATTAGTGTGAACTACCATGTCAAGTTACATGACTTCAATTATATGCTAACCAAAACTAAATATAAATACTATGCTATAGCATCTATTTTTCCCCCTCACTAAATATCACTTTTCAAACCCGAATTTATGTAAATCACATTTTCTTTGCAATTTAAAATGACACCTATTCAGTTTTGTACTGTAGTTAAAAGCACACATACTGATTTTTTTCAGAACATTTTTTATTACTGGTGGAATTATTTCCTTCACATAAAATATGCTTCATAAAAATGATTATTAAATGTAAAATGGGAACTTATTTCCTTTGTATATAAAGTGCTTGTAATATAAATTACTTTTACTTAGGTATAGTTATTTATTATTTTTTTTTCGATACTGTCAAATTCATTTTTGTAATTTGTTAAAGTAACCAGTATTGCAAAACACATTCAGATAATAAACAAAATAGGGATTTTATATTAGAGATTGTTATTGAGAGTGAATATTTTTTAAGTGTTATACCTAATGTATTATATTTATGCTGGGTAATTCTTTCTATGTGATTTTATTACAAGGGAACAAAAGTTAATGCTTATTTCCTACATCAGCAACATAGTTTTTGCCATGCTATTGTTTTAGGGATCTTCAATTTTATATATCTCTTAGTCCTCTCAGATATTGAATATTTGGTTATCTCTGCTTATTTTTCACAGAAAACTTGACATGCATATTATATAAATTGTAGAGTCAATTTATATAGTATGTTTTGTGTATATTAACATATTTGATAAGCAAATATTGTGATTCAGATTATGTACACTGTAACAAAATAAAAAGTTGTCTGCAGGTTTGGGCAGCATTTTATAACTGAAAGGAAAATATGATGATGAAATAGTCTTTATTATCACCTTAAAGTCAGGATGCCATTTGTAACATATTGGATATGACAAAACCATAATATTATCAAGTGATCCCATTTAATTATGCCCTGAAAATTGCAGCACTCTTTGTAACAATAAATAAGTGAGTATGCTAATCTTTATTATAACCCCATTGGTTTGTGTGGCATTTATAACAGATATCCGGAATAAAATATAGACTAGTTGTTTGTTGCCCTTTGTAACAGAATGAAAATGAGTCCTGAAGTTGGATATAATTTTTAACTGAATAAAATGTGAATCAATGGAAAACAATCCTAATTTTATCATGTCCATGAATAATAGTATCATTCATAATAGAATGAATATAATAAACTAAGCTAAATGAAGACCAATCAATAAATAATTATTCAGTATTTAATATAACCCTTTATCTAATCACATATCCGACTGTTAATTATACCAAACCAAAACAGTGATGTCAAACTTTATTATACCCTTACGAATTCAAATAGTATTTTGAATTAATAAAAAAACAAACAAAATTATCATTTCAAACACCCTAAATACAAACCTTGTTTACAATAGATTAA
This sequence comes from Epiperipatus broadwayi, assembly GCA_028023455.1. Lineage (NCBI taxonomy): Eukaryota > Metazoa > Onychophora > Udeonychophora > Euonychophora > Peripatidae > Epiperipatus > Epiperipatus broadwayi. The sequence continues at coordinate 1,307,402 of JAQFVV010006202.1, read as the reverse complement.
AATAAAGCAATTAAACCAAATATCAGTCTCAAAACATTGATATATGCTTAATGTATATTTTATTTATAATCAAATGAAAATAATGATAAATCATCTAACAACTAAATTGTAATATACATAACAAATCAAACATTGTTTGTAATAATATAAACTTATACTAAAATTTAACGATGTTCATATATAAATAAAATAATCCATGAATGATTGAAATAACAGCTTTAATATGCATTCATAATATCTAAATAAATATATGACGCAATAATTAATTTTAAATTCTAGTTTAATAAAATGATAAATAATACTAACTCAGCCATGCTATACTCATTATATTAATTTACTATTACTAATCATGCTATTTATAACAAGATAGAATACTTAATAATGATATAATATCAATAAGCCTATAAGATAATCTTGAATCGTAATATCCAGTCATACCAGTATATAAAAAACAGTAAATTTTTATTGAATATTTACTGTGATGGACGAACGATCTTTGATTCGCATATCCTGATCACGAGGGCGCCACTAGTCCGAAAATCGGAACTAGACATTTATTTTAAGGGTGGACAGGATATGCGAACCAAAATGCGCTGGACTAAACTCAGGGAGAAACAAGATATCTTAAATATTGTTTAGACAGTTGAGAAATCAAAGCACAAAGATAAATGTCAGCCAAATTAAGTTTAAACAAATTTTAAACTTTTATTTAAGAGCAAAATAACTTGTAAGAAAAAGTTTACATGAAAATCAATAGGGTTATCTCAGGCATGTACTAGAACAACCAAACACATTGCTCTGGCAGACTAAATGACTCTCTAATAATGAATTCTACAGGGAGGAAGCAATTTCATTCAGCAGAAGATTCGCCAAAACATTGGTTTTCACTTTCAGATACTTAAACAATACATTCCCAAAACAAATCAATGAAACCAGGGCCGGTGAGCTTTCCGAGGTCCGCAAAATGGGTCGGCCCACGAATGTCATCTGTCGGTAGAAGCTGCACCTATTATTATGTTTAAAATAAAGGTGATTGATTTGCCTCAAGAACAACCGCAAAATATGACTGAAAATGAAAAGAAAACAAACAATTAAGACTGGCAAATCCCCAACCAAATGATTGACGAAAACTAATCTAAGAATTAAAGGTCTAAATAGAAGAAAGGTAAATCATTAGAAAATCAGTTATGTCTGCCCCAACATTTAAAGAAAATGAATTACCAATAATTATAATTAAAAAATATATTTAGGACACAAGTTGTGAGTACATGCTCTGATAAATTTTCAGCTGTACAAGTAAATACAAAATAAATCTATTGGAGAGTGCACATGAGTACAAAAATAAGAAAGCTATAAATACTTTAGCAGCGAAAGTCTCTCTCACCTGTAATTTACAAAAGAGATAAATATTGTCTTCCTGCTGGCGGCTTAAAAAATTACAAAGCAAAAACAATTATAGTTTCTGCTTTCAGAGATATAAGAAATGAAGACTATGAAAATAAAGTCACCAGCCAAAAGGTTTGGTGGTTTGCAAAAGTGCAATCACAGTATTTAAAATTAATTCGGGCTACTAAAATAATTACAGGTAAGCATTCAAGATATACACAACTGCCAAAGCATTTAGTAAAAGTTAGGCATAAAAATAGAAAAACTCACACGTCACTCTACAATAAACAACAACTGAAAGCAAACCTGGAATCTTAAAACTAAGACTCCAAGACACACAGCAAAGTACAATAAAAGAGAATAAATATAGCTAATCAATATGAAGTTAAATATTAATTTATGAATATAGATTTATAATTAGATTGAGCAGAGATTTAATGAAAAGAAATTTACCCTGGAAAGAATAAAAGAAAATTTCATCTTATGATAAAGCACAGTTTGCATAGAGTGTGCACGTTTATCTTTAGTCCATTTTCAGGTCCTTTGACAGTGACAAGGTAGAGGCAGTGTTTATTTTAGAGGCTCATGGCATGATTGAAGGAGAGCTGGCAGGCATGGGTCCATCCTTTGTTTAAATTAGCAAGACATTCTGATGATAGCAAAACTCATAGTGGTAGATTTTGACATCCTGCATGGTAATGAAGTTTGTCAATAATTGTTTAAGTTTTTAGCAGGAATTAAATGTCCGAATTGCTACCCAAAATGATCTAACTCTCAGTAGGTGATAAACCAACTGTCTCCTCGAATACTGAATCTCTCTCCTCCTAAAATTGGCGGGCTATCCTTGCCTCGTTACATTTCCCATGAAAGACTTTCATTAGTCTCTAATTCTATATCTCAGGCAGGGCAAATATTAATTTCCCGCTCAATCTAATTTAAGAATTCCAACCAGGGATTATTGAAACAAAAATGACAACACAATTAAACCTCTGCTTTTTTAGAATTAACTTTTAAAATACGATTAAAATAAAAGCAACAGGAATATATAATTAGCAAGCTTGTCTGTTTTTAATCAAATTGATTAAAACAGGCGGTGAAAGTAAACTATTTCAAAATAAATCAATTCTATAAACAAAAATTAAAATGCCCTATTTAAATATAACCGAGTATATGTTTTAATACACATACGTTTTTTTAAATTAAATAATAATAAGAAATTTTAACATTAGTAATAAAACCATTGAATCGGAAATCAATCCAGTTTATTACTTAAGTACAATTTACTAATCATATTAATTTATTTTAAATTTCCAATAACTAAATTATTAAAACTATATTAAAACTTAATATTTTATTGGATTCATGATCCACATCAACTAAAATTTATATATAATTAAAGCAAAGGATTCTGACTCATAAAAGAACAAAATATACTACTATTAGCTTTATAAATGAATAAAATTAAGAGCTTATTGACCAACCATGAACTCAATACAGTACTTAGCCAATCAGTAATAATTTAAATAAAACACAAATATTTGATTGTAATTATCATATAAATTTTATACCTAGTCAGATAATAACTAGAATTCAATGCAAAAAATTAATACAATCACACTCACTTACCAATCATGAGATTTGATTTCTGTATAATGTGATATAGTTATAGTCAGTTTATCTTTGTCTCACTCAAATATTATTAATCAATGAATCCATTTGCACAATTGGACAATAATAAGACAAGTTTATTTGTTTTAAGTTAAATTAAAATTTCTTAATAATTAAATGTTAATTATATAATATATATATGATGAATAGATCATAAACAATCGATATGTACACCTACAATCTAATTGCACGTACAACAGATCATCAATTGACACTAATTCCATATTTAAATATGTGATTGCCTATTAATCTCCAATCATTTAATAGCAAATATTAAATACATGTCTATGTAACAAAAACATATTGCAGAACATTCATACTTTACAAAATACAAGAGAGTTTAATATACATATCTATACTTATATATATATGTATACAAATATGAATCTAATTATTTGTTAATAAAAATTTAAAAGAACAAAATAAAGTGAATACTTATTGTGATAAAATCTTTTTTTTTGAACTTCTAATATAAGAGATATACTTGAAGTTAATTTAAAATCAATCAATAAAAATGAATATTTTTAAGTATTAAAATAATAATTACTATGCCATAAGATATATGTTTAAACTTAGGAAAACAACTCTTATATTTTGGTATGTAAATAGATTACTATTTAACTTAAAATTATATACTATTTGTCAATAAACATAATACATTTTTAAATGAAGAAAACATATATATATATCAATAATAATGACAAATGTAAACAAATGACCTGAATGAGTCTTTAAATATTGTATTTCCAAAATGGCATCACAGTTCTGATGTCTGTTTCAAAGTACAAATGAATAGTATGTCCTTGTTCCAGAGAAGATATAATATATTTGTAAAAATGTTTAAATCCAAATTACTCTTTATTGATTCTGATGTTTTATGTATATATATCCAAGTTATTCTTTCAATTAATAATTGTTTGGTTTATGTGATATTACATAAGTACTTGAGACAAAAGTCTAGTGCCACTCAGTGCAAGCCAGAGTAATCAACAGATGCAGGAAGGTTTGTGCATAAATTCCATATCTAGTGTCTACTCATCCAATATCCCCAGACTAGTTTCTAGCTTGTGGTTTTAGTCAGTGAATAAGCATAAAGAATGGTGATCATGTGACATAAGTATTAGTTTATATTCATGATGATATGAAGAGATTTCCTTTCATAAACAAATATTATTTTGAAATATTATGAATGAATACATGCTAACTTTATCTAGGATGATATGATAGGAAATTAAAGTGATTCATATCAGAAAAAATCGATCAACTAATCTAATAAAATTACACAGGCAGGTACATATGACTCTTGTACAACTTCTGATGTTTGTATTCCATCTTTGAAATATAGGTAACATTCATTTTAAAGAATAAAATATTGTGATGGCTTATAATGTAAAGAAATAATTTTGATAAATATTTCTCTTTACAATAAATTGTCACCTTTCCATAAATTTTTTTTTGATATGCTGCCCAGTTCATGGGCAGATAATAACTGCTTTTTACCCCTCTATTTTGTTCAGTCAATTATATACTTTAAAGAACAATAAAAAGAAAATTATATAAAGAAATTTACATGTGCTTCCATTTAAAGCCAAAACCAGAGAGAGAGAGAGAGAGAGCAAAAGTTCCAACTATTTAGTTCTATTTATAAGATTTTTTTTATTGATGTCAGTGTAACTTTAGAAATCCTTTATATTCATTCTTTAAGCAATTTCATGCAGTGTGTCTCTAATAAAAAGTTGTATTTTATAACAAATAAAAATAAATATTTTAGAATTTTTATATACAACAAAAATTTACATTTCACAATGGTAATACTATTTTTTATTTTAACAAAAATTAAATAATCTACATCACATTTTCAATATATTACACTAGAAATATATTTTTATACATATTTTCTTAGTATAATATCATACAAATATGAAGGATAAATATATTTGAAATATTAAACATTTATTTGTATTGTTTATAATTTGCTATCATGAATGCAGTAATGAAAAACATATAACAAAAGAATAATAATTTTATTCAAACTATGTGCTTTATTGTTTACATATTCATTTTTTTACAATGAATAAAATCAATTTACAATCTTACAAAACAATTAATAATAATCAGTTTTATATCAATATTATTGTCACCATAGCAAGACAGTTCAATGTTTTATAAGTTAACATATTCACCATCCAAAAATCAACCAAGAAAGAAAGAAAAAAATATGACTGACATCTTACCACATACTGAAACACATCTCAAATTTCAATAGGCACAATATAAATGCATATAAATTTTTGCATGAAAGCAGGTTGGGTTAAGTAAACAATAAAATACTAAGTCCAAGTGATAAAATTTGGTCATCATAGATGACAGTTTACCATTGCTTCTAACTCTTAATTAATTCTAGCATCTCAATTTGTTTCTGATTACATACACTGTATAGACTTATTGATGAGCTATATGGATGATGAAGTGGTACTATCTAGTTAGAATTTTTAGACATCAAATTGTTTTTTTACTGGAATAGACAGATAGTTTTAGAACATGTCTTGAATTCAGTTTAAAGATACAGATATTATATTATTTGCCTTATTATATTATAAAACAATTTGAGTGTATGATGCACTATACATATAAATTACTATTCTGAACTTAAATGAATTTAATAAAAATACTATATAAATTATATTTTTAGTCTTTTTTAGGCACCTGTGATTTTTCCTGTAAATCAAGATGGCAGCCCATATATTTTGATAAATATACAGTTTTGAGGTCCTATAATCTATTGAAAATATGTTAGTTGTTAAATTTAAATAAAATTAATGTCAATTGTTAAAATAAAAAAAAAGAAATAAATTTCAATAAATTTTATTAAGAAGCTTTATTTCAATTTTGTTTTACTTATAATGTGGAAGTGACAAAATGCTTTTAACATTCTTGTACTTTGTTTTAATTCAGAGTATTTCTTTTTATCAGCAGTTTGCTTGGTAAATTGTCATAGTGATAAAAATTTGGGACCTTCCTGTAAAAGTACACAATGCAGTGGAGTATTTCCAAAAATACAGCATCTTACTCTCCTGAAAAGTATGGTTTAATGGTCACAATATAAAACTTTATATTCAAACACTACCACAATAAGGGTTGCATGCTGCCAACATGAATAAGATATAAATATTTGTATTTATATATTTTTTTCATTTTTTCTCTTAATAAATTAATAAAAAAAAGTGTAAATATTGTAATTAATTTTTTCACATTGATGTCTGTTTTTAAAATAACAGTAATAAAAAATAAAAATTGAAATATTAAATATATTTATTTTCTAGCAGTCATTTTTTTGTAAATTTTTTTGGGGACCCCCAAAATTGTAGATTTATCAAAACTATGGACTGCCATCTTGGTTTACAGGAAAACTCACAAGTACCCCTTTTTATTATTTTAATTTGTCAAATGAAAATCAAATATTATTTTTACCTGAAAACTTTGCAAAAATAGAAGAAAAGATTCCACAATTAATCAAAATAACAGTTTCTAACTTCATGTTAAATCTTTTATACATTTTCATTCGTAGTATTTGTTATTATGTTTGTAGTTATTTACATTTCTGTGTTAATTTTATTGATTTAATGCAGTTTTATTTAATGTATTTAAATATTTAGCAATTTGGCCAATCTGATTTAAGTTCAGAAATAAGAGAATTTTTCAAAATATTAAATGCTTTAATTGAATGTGCACTAAAAACTATTTTTTTCTTCATTCATAATTGGAGTTTTTAGATTTAACTTGAAATAAAAGCACAGGGGGTCCAGAAATTAATTAAGTCAATTTCTTGTTATAAAAAATAGGGATTGACTTAATTAATTTTTGGACCCCTCCTGCCCCATGCTTTTATTTTAAGTTAAATCTAAAAACTCCAATTATAGTTGAAGAAACAATTATTTTATTTCTTTTTAGTGCAAAATCAATAAAAGCATTTAATATAAAAAAATTTATCTATATTATTTTTAATTTTTTAGTATTGGCACAATAAATCAAAATTTAAAACTATATTGTATCTTAAATTGACTTGTCACTTATAGTCAATATATATATATATATTTCTACTATAAGTTAAAATATACTCTTTATGTATATATCATATTTAGTATGTGTACATAATACATGTGTATATATTGTAAATGAACCTCAATACATCTAATTTTACTTTAAATCCACATCACACACATATAAGTCATTAGATATTTCTGCAGTAAGTTAATATATATAATCTTAATGTATATATTATATTTAATCATTAAAAGCCAGTCAAGACTTAAACAATCCCAATATCAATAACAATCAACAATTTTAAACTGTTGTCAAGGCAAACTCCTTTTAAAAATCAAGGTGGAATCTCACCTTTATTAATGGTCTAATATACTTATATAGATAATACTTATATAGATAGTAAAGATTGCAACTTGACCCCAGAGATTGAAATTATTAAAATTGTTGATTGTTATTTATATTGGGATCTTCTAAGTATTGATTGATTTTTAATGATTACTTACAAATCCATTTAGCTTTGAGTATTATTACACTTATTATTTAAGTAATAATTTGGGTGAAATTAAAATTTATAATTATAGCTTGTAATGTTATAATTGATTATTTATTAGTCTACCTTTAGAATAGGTTACATTTATTTGTTTAAAGAGGTTTGTTTAAACTTCTTTGTATCAATAATTTTGATCTCTGTGGTCAAGTTGCAATTTTACTGTATATAAGTATATTAGACCATTAATAAATGTAGGATTCTATCTTTATTGTTAAAAGGTGGTTGCCTTGATGATAGTTTGAAATTGTTGATTGTTATTGATATTGGGATTGTCTAAGTATTAACTGGTTTTTAATGGTTACTTGCAAACCCATTTAGCCTGAACATTATTATTTTATACTTAGTAACTAAGTAACTAACTTTTCTATTTAAAATTTTTTGATAGATTTATTTTTATTTTAAAACATTTGATTTTTAAAAAAATGCTAAAGAAAAAAAAAGATCTTTAACTTTACACAATCATTTTAAATAATGTGAGTTTTCTACTTTACATTTTTTTTAAAAAAACAATTGTCTTAAAATAAAAATAGAGATTATCAAAAAAAAATTTAAATAGAAAACTTCATTACTGATTTATTATCCATATGTAATTATATATACATACTAAATATGATATATACATTGAGAGTTTTAAATGGCTCTAAAAATATTGTTAAATTGAAAGAAAAAAATTATACTGCCCTCTCAAGATATTTATTTAAAACAATTGAATTTCTAAGAATAATTGTTAATTGCAATATGTGAAATTATTGAATATTTTTCATATTTTCCCTGCCCTCTGTTCCATATCTTTCAAACTAGTTGGCATACTGAAAAGATAATTGTTTAAATTGGATTAGGATAAAAATATAACTTAGTTATATCTCAATTTTCAAGCAATTTTATTAAATTTAAATATATTAAACCTTGATTTTAAAATTTCATTCTAATTAGAAAAAAATCAAAAGTTAACAAACAAACCAGTTTTCCAAAATCAATATAATCATTTTAAAAAAAACTGGTCCTGTTTCACTATGTAATTTGGTCAAATCCTACCAATTTCCTATTTGAGTATAGTAATGAAATGTTAGTATGGTGGAAAATGGAAAGATTAAGTTGAATAAATAAGATTAGGAATGCGGAAATACTGAAAAGAATGTCATTATTGAAGGTGGGGGGTTTGATTAATCAAGTTTTTAGAAATGGAAATCTTTTTAAAAATGTATCTTAAAATCTGTAATGAATAAGAGATTATTTTTATTTGAATAAGTAATCAGAAAAAAGTTGTAGAGAAGATAGTAATAACAAGTAATATAATTGGATCTATGTAAATTTACAGAATATATTAATATTTTGAATAATTTGTACTTTACAAATGATGTTTAAAATCAGACCCAGATTATTCTATGAACACAATTCAATCGTTCTGAAATGTAAATAACACAAAAAAATTTTTTTCCTGCTTAAAAGCAGGAAAATTATAAAAATAAATGTATAAAAAGTAGAAAGAAAAAAAACTAGCATTCAATCTATAAATTTTTGTAACACATCTTCACTATATTTCAATTCAATCAAGAACCAAGGATGTTTTTTGTAAACAGTAAAGTTTAAGTCACTATGCTTTAAAATATATTATCTTTTGTTTTTTAAACAATGTAGATCTTAATATTGAACATGGACTTTTACAATCGCAAGACAAGAACAATAAAAATTAAAAAAAAACAATATCTGATTGTATGCTTCATATGGAGATAAACAACAAAATGAAAACTTATCTAATATATATAGTAATTTAAAAAACAACAAAATGAAATGAAAAGAATTTTTAATTACTTCATAAAACACAAAGAAATGAATTTTATCAAATTAAAGTGACTCCCCCTCTTCATTTCCCTTTTTATCTCCACTGCTTGCTTTCAGTATTTCATTTCACAAAACAAAAAAATAAAAATGATGATAAAACAGCTATTTCTAATATTACAAATTTATTCCATTATATAAATACAACTACTGCCCTGACATAATTGTTCATTGAAAGAAGACTTTGCTTGTCATATCAAATAAGTTATCGCATCTGTTAGATGAAGGGGGAATAATACTTGTTTAAATAATCATCTCATTAGTTAGTCATAGAAAATCATTCACCAAGCTATTTTATATTAAATATATTTTAGTGATATGAAAGCTTAGTATTGCATGTAATAATAATCTAGATTGAGAATTGAAAGTTAGATACAAGCAATGATGCAATGTCAACAACAAATAGTGTCTTTTTTGATCACACTGTCTTTTCATAGTCTATAAATCTTATTTTAAGCCTTCTTGTCTTCTCTGTGTCATATTTCACTTCTGTTAACAATTTCATTCATTTGGATATTTTTTTTACATTCATGGATAAATTCTTTTTTTTTTTTTAGTGGATATTGCATACTTTTGTAAATTATCAATTATAATGATAATAATAACTTCTAATTAACTAAATCCTGTTAACATAAAGTAAACAAATTATATAGCTTTTTTTGTTAATGTTAAAAAATGCCATTTTACAACCATAGAAAAATATCTGTAAATAAGTGGAAATTATCTTATGATTTACTGTCAAAAATAGTTATATATTTTTAGAGATACATACAAATGTTAGGTAGATATATGCAAATATGTATGAATAAATTTGTGGTCAGATTTTGATTCAATTTATTTTTTTTACTTTAAGCACTAATAACTTAGACAAAAAGAAGCATATCTCAAAATATAATTAATATTTATATTTTTGATTTAAAAGCTTATAATTTATAATGAATTAAATTCCTATTCAGTACTAATTTACTTACACCATTTTTATCTTTCAATCATTCGCTAAATCTAACATTAAAGTTTCCCAGTACAATTTTAAAATATTGTTTAGTTTAATCAAAAGTATTTTGTGTACATTCATATAAAATTTTTTTTACTTCTTCATCACAATTAGAACTTGTTGAGGCATAAATTTGAATTACCTACATGTGGTATTTTCCATTAAATTGAATCATTAATTTTGCCACTCTATCTGATATTTCATTAATTACTTCAATATTGTTATTTGATTTTATTTATAATAAATTCTATTCCACTTATGCTATCAATATTTGTGCCTTAATAAAGTATGTGCCCACACTTTTGTTTAACAACCCAAGCCAACTAATGTATGTTTTAATATCCTATCCAATACCCCAGGATAAATTTTAACTTATGGGATTTTATCAGTGAGGAGGTTTGGATCTTGAAATATTGTGTCTAGACTTGGGAAATATTGTATAAAATATCACTGGGAAGTGATTTATTAAGTGTTATCATCTATCATCTATTAGTTATTAAAGTTTAAATTAAATGACATAGCTGTATTGAAGGTAAACAGAGTATATTGATGAAACACCAATGTGCGAGCTGGAGTCATGTGATATTTTATATTAATTCTGGCCATACAATAAATGTGCCTATAGTTATTAAAACCTAATAAAACAATATATAAATTCTAAATTGGGTTTAGATCTATGTGACTATAGAGGCAAGTTGGCTTAAATCATGTTTTTTTAGTTTGGTTGCTAAAGAAAATGTACTGGTTTCTAAAGGTCCTGTTTCAGTCTTTCAAAATCTAAACTTCTCAGTGATGAAAATCATAACCAAAACTAGTCTGAGAATTTTGGATGGGACAGTAGTGAATAGGGATTTCTTAAACACTATCATCTGACATCTATTAGTTATTAAAGCTTAAATTAGGTGGCAAAGCTGTGTTGGAAAATAATAAGTATATTATCAAAATAACATTGTTAAAGTAGGAATCATGAGATAGTCATGTGATTTTATTGGTAATGTATTATTCATGTTTGACAGCCCTTCCCCATTTGTGCATTATTCCTTGATTTGAAAGTAGGCAGAAGTTGTAAATATTTAAATAAAACATCTCACTAAACAGCAACCTAACTTCACAACCAGATAATTTCCTACCACCTTCTATCTTTGGCTACTAACCCCTACCATGGATTACAACTTTATATCACCCTATCAGTAATGATCATATTTTTGTTTAGTTTATTTCCACTTATTTTTAGTAGTTTAATAATTATTCTACTTAATTTATAATTTTCATTTTTTTCCAAAAAATAACAATTAAAAACTTGAATCACCGATTTTTTAAAAAAAACATTAGGATAGTTGATTTTACTGATAAACTTTATTGAAAAAAAAATAAGAGAAAAAGCAATTTCTAAATAGGCTATCAAGTACATGAAGAAAAAAAAAGTTTAATTTTTGATTAATTATGAAGATGCTGTACTGATATAAAAATGTGTCTAATGTACAGAATGTATTGTAAATGTATCAATGTTCATTTTATATTTCCAGTAGAATATGGAAGCTTTAAAGATTCATGATATTTATTATGAGGATTGATGTTTATCACTATATATTCTCTTAACTAGTAATTTGAGAAGAATAAGGAAAGATGAGTGACATATTAATAGTATGTAAGTATACTGAGAAGAGTGGATTTATTTTTTCATCTGTACAAATCAGACTTTGTCTAAGATGGCATTGAATTAGTAAAACTGATTGACTGGACAATTTGAACTATGAAGGATGTATTGATATGGTAATTTTGGCACATTGAACACCTGATTACAAAAATAAAAAAATGAGACTAAATCTTGCAAAGTAATAATATAATAATAAATAACTTTATTGATAATAATGAGAAAAAATTAAAACAAAAATTCAAATTCAGTAAGTCAAACTAAAAATAATTATAAATCCACATTCAGTTTAAAATTTTTAATTTTTAATGACTAATTCAGAGTGAGCTTTGCAGTTTTATTCTTCAGAAGCAAAACTGATAAAAATTAATCAAAGTCATGTCTGAATAATTCAAATTTGAAAAACTTACCTCCAAAAAATCTGATGAAAACAAAGCAGACCCAAAAATATCATTAAAGTAGGCAACTTTTAAACTTAAATTTTATAATTTTTTCACAATAAAATATTGTACTAAAATATTAAATATTATTTATATAAAGCATATTGTATTTTATGCAAAAATTGAATAGTAGAACAAAAATCGTATGGTGCACATTGGAGCATGTACTGTAAAATGTTGTCAACCCTGAGTTAAGTATTGTTTGATGAGCAATTTGTTTATACAGTTGTCAATTTATTGATGACATATTTGGTTAATGTAAACATATGTTTTACCAGAGCTTATTTATGGATCTGTGACTTGCAGCAATAGCAGTATTGACATTGTAGACTACACAGTGAGGCTGGAAAGATTGAAAAAAAAATGACTGAAAAAAATGTGATCAAAAACTAACACATACCACTGACATCAGTGAAAGAGTTATAAGCTAAAATATACAAATCTTTAGAAAAGAAGGCAGTAGATGGGTATTTATGTTTTAAAGTTGTCCAAAGGATTGTAAGAAGCTTCAAAAGAGATATTATAGGTGCTGAACAAATGAGAAAATTTTTCTGTGAAGGTGATGAATATATCAAAAAAACTAAATTAGACTCAAAAAGATTTGTTTTGAAAATGTTGCTTTTCTTTATTAAAAATGTCATGATTAAAATGCTTTTAGTAACTCATATTTTAAAGCTTCATAATAGTATGTACATTAGTTTCTTTGCTATATTATTATTTTGATTTCATTTTAAATATGAATCTCTTAAAGATCAATGTAAAAAATATAATATTTAAATAAATCACAATTCATGCCAAAATAATAGATCCATAGTCGTGAAAATTTGAGGAGTTACCAGAATATTAATTTCCAGATTTATAGTGTTGCAATTATATAACATGTATTATTGTAAGATTGAGGTGACGTATAATTTATCTTTAAACTGAGACATTTTGGAAAATAAAATAAAGCATTCATTTTTTAAATTTCTATTTTTGATTATTTATATTTAATTTACAAACATATATTTAAATAAACTAATTAAAAATAAAAGCAACAAACAAATATAAACTTATCGTAGAAATAAAGAAAAAAAATACTATATTATTTTAGTCCATTAAAAATCATATACATGAATATCATAGAGTAAAATACTGATTTATTGTCTTGCATTGGTGATCGAGAGGTTAGCGCGACAGCTTTACAAACAGTTGCCCGGGTTGCGGGTTCGCGCCCCGGCCGATGCTATGACACTTGAAAAAAAATACTGATTTAATTAGTATGCAATTATAAATATTTATTGATAAAACACAAGGGCATATTTAATTCATTAATTCTAAATATTAAGTTGTTAAAATAAATTGGTTAAAGATAAGTAATGGTAAGCAACATTGATGATGATTAATTAATATTTGTTTGTCTTTTTTACTCTGTTACCTGGTTACTTTGAATTTGTCTTGGAATAGAGAATACACACACACGCACATATATATATCAAATTATGCTATAGTTTTTAAACAAAACATTAAAAACTTTCTATTGTGCTGATTTTATAATTAATATATATATAATAATAAACCATAAATTAATTGTTTAAACAATTATTCAATTTATTGTATATACAAACAAGTAGACAATATTCTATTTTCTGAAATATTAGAGAGACAAAAACATTTTTTTAAATAATAACTGTTTGAAATGCAAACATATAATATCAATCATAGATCCCATGATTGCATAACATTTTATTTCACCATGAACAAGTTTGCATCATATTATGATAATAGTTTTGTTTTCAGCTATTATGATAATAGTTTGTCAGCACATTAACATTTATGGTGAAACAATCACTGTACTAAGGTTATAGCTTTATTTAAGTATCGGTTTGTTTATAGGGTATTTATCTGAAAAAAATTCTAAATTTGTTTGTGGAATCTTGCTCACCTTATTAAACTTTCAAGATCTATTTACATTTAAATTTCAGATTATAGCCAAGAAAGGAAAATGCAATAAAAAGTACAATTATAATTCTGCAACCATTAAAATTATAATATCATTGTATTGGAATAATATCTGGGATAACTAGAACAAATCTTGGATAGAACAGTCTTTATAATATATATATATTTTCTCATATGTTATAGCATCGGCCGGGAGGCAAACCCACAATCGTCTGCAACCAACTACTTGCTTGCAATGTGGCTGCAATGACCTCTCGGCTAACAACCCTTGATATAATATATTTTAATATTCAACTAAAAATTTCTTCAGTGTTATCTTTAATAAGGTGTATGCAATTACATTAACATCTCAATGTCAGCACTATTAATTAATACTTGCGGAATATTTATAAGATAAAAGAGCTCTGTAGAGTGCTTTCCAGGGTCATAAGATTTAATAGAATTAAGATTTGCTACTTCAGAGATACATTAAAAATATTGTATGTGCTTCAAAACTATTATTTAAGATGTACAATGTTACTGAATATGCACTTCTGTTTTGATGGAC
This sequence comes from Epiperipatus broadwayi, assembly GCA_028023455.1. Lineage (NCBI taxonomy): Eukaryota > Metazoa > Onychophora > Udeonychophora > Euonychophora > Peripatidae > Epiperipatus > Epiperipatus broadwayi. The sequence goes on along the minus strand of JAQFVV010006202.1, from coordinate 1,292,339 downwards.
TATTGAACATTTTTGTCACTTTAAATAAAGAAAGAAAATGTTATATCTAAGTTATATGTGAATTAGAAGCATTCTAAACAAGTTTATAGTATTTTTTTGGCAGAGGAGGAGGGGATTATCTTGAAATATCTAATGATATAAAAAATAGTATAGCTCATCCAATTTGTGAACCACACACCTACTCTATAGTTTGAATCTATTTCAGATAATGCTTGTAATTTTTTTACATTCCAAAAGTTTAGGATTTTTCTTTCAAATAGTTGTCCCAAATTATACCCAAACATTAAAAATTTGTCAGTAAATAAATATGTAGCAATTTTCATCTGGAAATTAAAATAAGAATGAAAAACCATTAAAACTATCTTCATCCAATATTCATAAATCTGGCAGTAAAGCTTTTTATTATTATTGTTGTTGTTGTTGTTCTCCTTCAGAGGCAGTTGGAAAGATTTTGCCTTACAGAAGATTATTTAACTAGTTTTGCCTATTACCTAATGATACCATTAACCTTCAGAAATTGTCTAATGAATTTAAAATAGAATTTGCAAGTTAATTAAACATATTAACTTTCTTTAAGCTGGATAAGGCTCCCTACTAAAAATTGCTGCCTAGATAGCTGGTACAAAAACTGACCTGTATATATCTTCAGCTGTGATAATTCAAATATATGAAGGATTATATTTAAAATTGAGACATGTAGAAAAACTAAATATTTGATATTCTGTAAAATTATATGACTAATTAGTAATGATATAAATAAATGTAACTATGAAATAGTTTAAGGAAAACTATGGAAGAGAACAAAAGTTTAAAAGTACAATAAGAGCTCATGATATTGGAAGGAAAGTTGTTCCAGCAATTCAAAGAAAAGATAGAAATATTACTAAAAAAGAGAAATAGCAAATAACTATATAATAATAAAGAATAAGAAAACAATGTAGCTCTTGAAATTAAAACATTTTTGAAATGTTTTAAATAAATGAATGAAATATACAATTAAATCTATAAAGAAAGAATCCAGAAAATAGGCAATTGTTATAGACATCTTAAAAGAAACAGGTGAAAAAATAAATTGTTGATAAATCTTATGTCCCAAAGATCTAAAAATATAAATGTACTAAATGATTGAAAAAATGCAGTCCTAATATTAGTGCTTAAAAAAGTAAAAGGGAAGATATTAAAAATTACTAATATATTAGATTTCAGTCATTTATATTAAGATCAACAAGGAACTTTGGATTCAAATTATTCAAAATAACAAGCTGGATTTATAAGTGCTTACAACATAATAGATGACACTCAGTAATTAATAAAAAGGATTAATGTTTTTGAATTGCTATTTTGCCTTTGATTTATATGTTATGAAAAAACCTTAGAAAATAAATGACACAAACCTAGAATATTGTCAAGTTCTAAAGAACATTTATCGGAATGTAGAAGCAGTGATTAGACTGCATGGTGGTTCTAATAAAATTAGCATTGATAAAGATGAACAGCAAAATGATTCTATCTATCCAAAATATTTTTTAGCAATTTTAGGATAAATATTTTCTTAACTAAGTGGGAAATAAATAAAAACAAATGGAAATAATTTAGATCATCTAGATTTTGTAATTGATGTGATTTTTTTTATAAATAATGTTTGAAAATATTATAACTACTAAACATCACATGATCATATAGTAGTGCCACATAGTGCAAGCCAGAGTAATCAATGGATGCAAGAAGATTTGTGCATAAAATCCCTATCTAATACTTACTCATCCAATATCCCCAGACCGTTTACTGATGAAGGAAACAAGCTAGAAACTAGTATGAGGATATTGGATGAGTAAGCACTACATAGGGATTTTTATGCCAAATCTTTTCGCATACATTGATTACTCGAGCTTGCACTGCATCAATGTATGGAGAGTTTTGCTTCTATTAAATATTACAACTATCAGATAAAAATAAAAAAGTAGGACTAAAGATAAATACTAAAAAGACTAAAGTAATGTTCCGTCTTTTTTTTTCAAAAAGAAGAAAGTAAAGAATGTAATAACTAATTAAAAATTAAATATTTTGATCATATTAATAATTTATGTTAAATTTAATAGCTGAAATTGATTATTAATCAAACTTGGATAGAATGTTTTTGATAAAATAATTTAATATTAAGAGAAACTGTGCCTACCAGCTTTAAAAGAAAGGTTTTTAATATATGTATTTTTCTAAAGTTCATTTATAGATCTGAAATGTTGATAATAAAGAAAAACAATTCAGGACTTATATCTCAAACAACAAAGTGTAAAGAGATTTGTAAGAGAAAGAGTAGCAAGAAAGAATAAGAAGCAAAATACATTAAAGAGAAAATAAACAAATATCAATGATATCATTGAAAGAATTCAGAGGCTGAAATTTAGTTCATCTGAAGATATCCCCAATCCATGGACAATTGAAATTTTAAACTGATTTTCAAGAGATTATGGATTAAAAAGAGATTATATATGACTCATGATTAATTGATTTTATAAAAGAAGACTTGGAAAAAAGTGGATTAAACTTGAAGAGATTTTTATCCTGCAGTAGATTAATAAACAGAGGCAAAACTCTCCATACAGTAGCATTGCTCAGTGCAAGCCAGAGTAATCAATGGATGCAGAAAGGTTTGTGCATAAAATCCCTATCTAGTGCCTATTCACCTAATATACCCAGACTAGTTTCTAGCTTGCAGATTTCATTAGTGAGGAGCTTTGGATCTGAGAGCACTGTACCTAGATCTTAGGATATAATACAATCATCCAGAAGCCACCTTTTATCTCCACTTAACTACAAAACTACAAGTCTTAATATTTTCAATCTATGCTCATTAGCTTATATAGTCATATAGGTCTGAATTCAGTTCAATACCCATACATTTTGGTGTCTTTGGTTCTTTAATAACCATAGCCACCACTTTCTTATTAGGCAGGATTGATATTAAACCACTAAACATCACATGATTGCCATTTCTTATGCTTGCTAAAACTGTTAAAACAGGCAAAACTCTCCATCCAGTAGTGCCACTCAGTGGATGCAGGAAGGTTTGTGCATAAAATCCCTATCTACTACTATCCAGTATCTCCAAACTAGTTTCTAGCTTGTGGCTTTCATCAATGAGGAGCCATGGATCTGAGAGCCCTGCACCTGGATCTTAGAATGTAATGCAACCCCTCCAGCAGCCACCTTTCACAGTGATCATGTGATGTTATGTGCTCATGTACCCTATATAATATATATATATTTAATTAGTACAATGTATGCACAATCTTTTGTTTTAAATATTTTAAATTTGTTAATTTATAAATACTTATTTTTTATGTAAATGCTTAAATAAATCTATAATATATATATATAATTTACATAGTCCTATAGTTGATTTACTATTTTTTAATATCAGTTTTAACAGTCATAAACTCAGCATACACTACATAATTGGACATGCATCATTGTGTATGGTATCAATCAGTAGAAAAGATGATGTCAAATTTTAGTTTTTTATATAATCAATACAGAGAGCGTACCAATAGCTCAAACAAGCGTTTAATTAATAAATGTGGTATGAGAAAATATTTAAAATCTCTATCCAGAATACTCTCATTTCCAGACCAACTGGTTTGTCTGGAGATGAGAGTGTTCTGGATAGAGATTTTAAATATTTTCTCATACCGCACTTATTAATTAAGAGCTTATTTGAGCTATTGGTACGCTCTCTGTATTGCATTTTTGTAATTACAAGCTTATAAAAGTAATGTCACGTTATATATGACGTGCTTTTTTAATTTTTATATAATCATCTCATCAACACTTTTATACTCCAAAATATTTGGTTCAAAACCAGGGTTTACATGAAAATTCTTCAGCTCTAATCTGGACCTGAAATCCATTGCTGAGTTTATGAGTATAGGGCTGCTTTTTGCTTTAGTTTTCATTGTTTTTGAAACTTTTTTTTTGATAGGTTTAATTAGTTTTTTCATATTGCATCGTATTATTTTACTTGGTTTGTCATTTCCTGACTGCATTGTTTTAATATACAATAAGATCAAGTTCCAAAGATCACATCTTAATACTGTTATTTCCAATGCTTGAACTTCGTATGAATTCCTGAACAAAAACCCACTAGATTATTTATATATTTGTTACTATTAAAGGTCAAAGGTTTATTTGACAATTATAATTCTTATTCATGAAAGTTTTTGTGCGTGTTTTATATTAGTACATTTTGACTATTGTTTGTTAGCCATATAAAAATTGGATGGATGTTTTTTTTTTGTCATAGCATCGGCCGGGACACGAACCCGCAACCCGGGCAACTGCCTGCTAGTGCAAGACAGTCGCGCTGACCTCTCGACCAAGCTTGTAAAGTATTTTTTAATTATAATATATATATATATTAAAATATTTTTTTTGTTGTGATTCTTTTTTTTTAAAAAAAAATATTATTGTTGTTGTTTTTTTCACTATTATTTTTTTAAGAAAATAACATCTTTTTTTATCGAGTGCCTCCAGCATAAATCAGGTATTGATTTTTCGATAGTACCTGATTGTGTTTAGTTGTTATTTTATTGATTTTTTTAAATATTAACAACAAGCAAACTGTAAATAAGTTTCGATTATGTTAATGAGCTTAAGCTTATTTTTTTTTATAAACAATTTAGCAAATAAAAATTGTTTGCCCCCCCCCCCGTCTCTTTCACTTTTTTACTAAACCCATCTGTCTAAAAAATCCGATTATTCACTTTATTGATGAGATTTATATTTATTTTATCTATTTGAGCGCTTAAGTAGCATATTCACTATAACTGTTCAATTGACTTAGAATGTTCGTTCAGCTTTGAATTGTGGGCACTCTACTTATGCTCAGCTATAGAGTTTTCCAGTATAGAAAATAAAAAAATATTTGAAAGAAACTGGATATTTAAGCAGTGTTGAATTAAAATATGAGTTAGCAGGGAAATCGACCAAGTGCTATGGTTGAAGAAGAGACAAAAACTGAAAATGAAATAAATCTGACAGGGGTTTTTGCTACACATCGTAGGAAGTTATGAATTACTCATCTATTTAAAAAAAAGTCACATCTATTTTTTTTTTCAATATTCACAGCCATTTCATTAATTTTTTTTAAATAATCATTTTAATATCTAAGCGTCAGAATTAAAATAGAGTGAATTTTTACTTTCATATTTACGATATAAATTTTTATATTCTAATCATAATCTTAACAGCACATCTCATGGTGCTTACAGTAGTACTAGTAATCATCATATCTGTTGTTTGTTAGGTCATGTGGCCCTTGATTGCCAAAATAATAGATTAAATAAAACTGTTCCAAATGGTAATGTGATATTAGTATTCTTTTATTGTTTTTTAAGGGTCTTTTATTTTTGTAAAATAAAGCTTTTAGTAAATTAATAATTGTTATTAGTCATTCATTAGACTAGAGATTATTCAATAATGAATAATATTTTTATAGTATAATTTACAGAAATATTATTCATTATTGGATAATCTTTAATCTAATGAATGACTAATAAAAATTATTAATATACTTCCATTAAATGGTTTGTGTCAAAGCTGTGAGGGCAGCAACTGTGACACATCAGTTAAACAGTTGTAATTTCCTATCTGCATATATACTGAACAGTGATAAAGATATGTGTATGAGATTGTGTTTTGGTCTGATGAGTGCTGACTCAGCATGAAATGTGCATCTTGGGGGTTAAAACATCTTTTTCACATGTCTTTGGTCATATGTTTATGATTACATTCCTTCATAAAGTGTTAAATGCAGATAGAAACCAGACTCTATCTTGTGTGAGAATGGTGGTGTGAAAATTACACTACAGAAATATCTTCAGTAAAAAAAACATAAGGAGATCCAAGATAGCTTGGTCTGGAGTTTTAAGAAATTAGCAAAGAAAATGATTTTATCATATGCTAGGGCAGTTTTAGAGACATGATTATTCTACTGATAAACTCATAATTATGATTAATAAAATTGAATGATTTATTGCTTGGTAGTGCTAGAAATGATAGGACTGTCCATGATACACTACCACTGCGCCAAACCCTGCATGACATGATTGTGATGGTATACATATACTTGTATAGTAATAAAAATTGATAAATACAGTGCCAATATAATATAAATATGATAAGGATAATATTAATTTGTGTGCAAATGATACAAACAAATTATGGCAAATAATTAAAAGGTTTGTCACTCAAAGATGTAGAATAATTGGGCAATAGAAATGATTGAATTGAGTTATGCTTCACAGATCTTTAAATTTTTACTCCCATTTACAGAATAAAAAAATATGGTGCTGTAGAGGAAGACTGTGGAAATGAATATGATTTGCATTGCATCATTATGGTTATGATAACTTGTAAGGATGATTTTTAGAATGAATACCTTAAGGTATGGTGCTAATGATATTAAAAATACAGCTTTGCTGATGAGGCATGTGGTTATCACTCCTGTAGTGGTTTTTAATTATATTAAGAATTATGGTTATGAAGGAATATATTGCTGGTAATAAGATTGATAGATATAATAATAGTAACAGAACTTGGGTCAATTATGATGAATGAGTTGATTAATATAACGATTGGCACCAGATTATTATGCTGATACTGATAATAATATACAATCACAATGAAGATAATGGTATTTATTAATAGTAGTATGCTATAATTTAATCATATGATTACAAATGTAAATATATTAAATTTATTAAGCGCAAGCAGTTGACATAGTAATAACGTGAAAGGCTAAAACCTTTGGCAGATGTGCTTTAAAAATGCTTATGTGACAGCCAATCAGATGTAACAATGACTGAACATGGAACTCTTAATTCTAAAACCAAGCCAGAACTATCTGGCTTATTTATATATACATTTAAGCCTAGAAGAAGGTGGGTCCCATCTTTTTCTGATAGTTCTGGCTTGTGTTTTAGAATTAAGAGTTTCACATGCAGCCATTGTTACATTTGATTGGCTGTCACCTAAGCATTTTTAAAGCCATCTGCCGAAAGTTTTAGCCTTTCACATTATTATTATTCATATCATTACATATATAATAATGTGACAATTAAATATAATAATTCAATTTTATTGGATTGATTATTGCTACTCTTTATTCCATTTTTTGTTTGGAAAATATTCCAATAATCTTTTGCTTATTCTATTTATTGAATCAACTGACCTAGATAAAGTTATAAGTAATATTGATCACAGTACTGATGGTAATTTTCATACTATGGTTTTGATTTCTAATTTGTTAATGATGTTAAAATAGCGGAGCAATAGAAAAATTTTTTTATAAGATGATATTAAAAGAACATGTTTTATTTTTGTTATAGCCATAGACAACAACAACAAAAAGAAACAAAGGCTTTAAGTATAAGCAGATTGTAAAGTCTTAAAATGAGTGGTTCCATATGTTCATCTCAAAAAAAAATCTTGAAAAATAAAAGCTTCAAAGAAAGAAAATGATTTTAATAATTATCTTCAAGTTTTAAAAATGGCAGTAAACTCTATTAATTGAGTATTCTATTCAAACTAAGAAAGTTTTGATAATGAGAATTTGCTTTTCACTATATGCTGGCACTAATGATGTGGTTTGTCAAAATCTTGATTTAAACTGAAATAGAGCTTAGAGATATTATTTGGCTACCTGATGATTTTCCAAACAATAAGGAATTTCTCTAACAAACTATTTATATCCAAATCATCTATTCATATATGATAATTATTCAGTATGTAAGAGTATTGTTGTTCTAGTTGGAAAGTATTGATAATCTCTAGCAGTGAGATTAATATATACCATGATGAAAAATATTGTATATCTTTGAATGATTAGCTCATACTTTGATATTATCTTTATTGCCCAAAATGAAAAAAGTTTTTACTAGTTATCATCTATAGTAATTTATTGGAGATATATGGAGAAATATCAAATTACTTTACGTATAAATATTACAGTATATGATATCATAAAAGATATTAAGTTGACTACAAATACAGTAATAAAACACATACTTATAATAATTATTCTTTCATATTGCAATGCCAAATGTGTACCATATAATACTAAATTATCCATGCACTTTTCTACTGTTACATAATCCGTTATTTACCACCCTCTTTTACAGTTTATAGTTTCGATTGCTTCAGCAATCTTCTTCAGAACTCTTATATTTCCTAACTTTAGGAGATATAAAAGTAGTGAAGAAGATTGCTAAAGCAATTGAAACTTAGGAGATATAAGAGTTCTGAAGAAGATTGCTGTGACAATTGAAACTGTAAACTGTAAAAGAGGGTGGTAAATAAAGCATTGTGTTAAGAGGTATGAGTTCTGAAGATTTCTGCAGCATTCAAAACTGAACTGTAAAAGAGGGTGGTAAAAAAGCATTGTGTAACAATAGGAAATGCATGGATGATTTAGTATTATATAAAACATATAGTTTTGGTACTCATTGATTCATTAATATGCATGAAAGAAAATATTTTTAAAATGATGCAGTTGTAAAAATTATGCACTAAATCTATATTGTAACTATCATATTCATTTAGAAACTTTACATTGTAGACTGGACACTCATAGGAACTTTTTGCTATAGGCGGATATGCTCATTTGATCCTGTTTATAAGTGATGCTTTCATATTTACAAAACATTTTAAAACAAAAACTTATTTTATAAAATTATCATTACTGCAATGATCTCAAATATCAAACCAGTTTATAATCTTTGAATCTGTTATTCTACTTTTCAAAAACTTATATTTATGTTCTTTTTTAAAAAATTGTCAATCAACTTTTTTCTTTATCTTTGTACAGTCTCTTTCAAAATTTCTATCATAATTCATCTGCTTTTAAGTATTTGACCAATTTAGTTTTTTTTTCTTTCCATAATTTCCTCAAATATTAATCTTATCATTGACTCTTTTTGACATGTCTATATTTCTGATATTATCTTTCCAACTTATCTGTTCTATTTTCTTCTAAAAAGGTAGGATTTTTTCTCTTCATTTTTACCAATTGTACATGCTTTTGTTCCATATAAAACTGTGCTCCACCAAAACAGCAAAAATATTTTAATCTATCTTATTTTTTAGATTTATTTTCAGTGATAAAGTAGGTTTCCCATGCTTATTTAAACCTGGTTAGTCAGTGCAATTTTTCATTTGACTTTTGTCTTGTTACTTCATTATCAGTTGTCCAATTTCTGAATATTTAAAAGTACTAAACAACTGTAATTTTCTGTCCAGTGCTTACCCTTAATCTTTTAACTTAATGCAAATATATATTCTTTAATTATATCTGTAAGGGCATTATAGATATTATTATTATAGGTTTTAAATTATCATGATAATAATTGCCAACCTTTTATGTCAGTTTTTTTTATAGACAAATCAGACAAAGCTTAGCATCAAAATAAGTGAATTGAGATATAAATATTTAGGAAGAGATTATGCTTAGATTTTTACAAAAAAGATTGTCATTTCAATTGTGGTGATGTCTAAATGTGTGTGTGTGTGTAAATAATAATATAGAATACCATCTGAATCAACTGTGATTAATTTTATTAAAAAAAACCAAAAAAAAAAAAAACCAAACAATACACACATTGTATTTGTATTAAATATGTAATATTCAACTTTGACAGCTTTTAATGCAAACTGCATTTGTTTTAATGGTATTCATTTAATAAAACTTTTATTATGTTAGTAAAGTGATGTATCTGACTGAGTGTTAATCATTAAAAGATGTTATTACTAAATTAACATGTAAATGAAGAAAGCATTCTTTATATTAACAATTGCTAGTCAGTGATATTAAGAAAATTAAAAATTGACAGTTTAGTATTGGAAATTGAATAGTGCTTTGTGTAATAGATGTGTAATATTATTATGATGGGCTTATATTTTGTTGTTCTAGACTGAAAGCTTAATATAAAGCTGCTGTCAAAATAACCATATATATATATTCTTAAAATAAATATCAAAATTAATAGAATTTATAACTTATGATTATAATAGTTTCGTAGTTAAATATGATTATAGAATATTATTTTTGATAGTATGTTGGACTACTATTAGATATTTTCCATAAATATAACAAAAAAAGCCAGATAATTTTTAGATTACTCAGCATTGAATGCTGGGATGAATAAAGATTTTCTTTATCTTTTTAATGACAAATGCAATAATAGGTAAGAACATATTGTGGCACCATCTAAATAATGACTCTTTCCCAATGTATTAGATATCTATTATGTGTGTGTAACATGCACGTACTTCTTCTCTGTGCTATATATATATATATACAGTATATCCGAAAGTGATATAATGTGATTACAAAAACTAAGATTTATGTATTATTGATTCTCGATATTATTTAAATATGAAAAAAAAGGCTAGAGCAAAACCCAAATATAGTAATTGATCAATTGTGATATATTTACTGGTAAGTTTAATAGATTAATAAAAATGTACAATTTATTATCTACTAAAAATTTTAAAATCACACAAAAATATTTATAATATAGAAAAACAAAATTATAAGTTGTTGTGTTTGGTTAGGCTTGCAGGTTCGTTTCAAAACCAACAGATACAAAAAGAACAACTATTCAGCAATTAATATGTACAATTTATTAGTATAAAATATATACACACTTTAGTTAAACAAATGTACAAATACAGTTGATATGCTTCAGTGCTGAGATAGTCGTGTGGATTAAGGAACTCATTTCCAGCTAATAATTAGTCTGCATCGTGAGTTCTAGTAATACTCTTCCAGCTATGTAGTTAGCTTGCCTCGAGTCAGTTCTAGTTCAGACATAGCAATTTCCAGTTCGTAGATGGACTTGCCTCACTGCATGGACATCCCAATAATGACTAGATAAATACCTTTGCTGATGGTAAAAGGTTTAATGGAGAGCACGTTCTGTTGTTCAGGTTAATAGAAGTAATTGCTCTCTGCCTTGCCTCCAAAAGGCTGACTATTTAAAGGCTGATCCCCTACCTTACTGAAAACATGTGGATTCAGTGTGCGAACCCCAGTGAAGGTTTTAATCCTGTTGAATAGCAACTGGGTGCTAGCCAATCAGGTAAGGAATTTGGAATAGTCCACTTCTGGGGGCAGGGTCAGATATGACATCCATCCCCCTGGCTGAAATTAGCTCTGGAGGATATAGTCATTGAAATGCACTGGACGATGTTTTGTCCGCTTGGTTGGTTTCTCTGGTTGATTGTTGTTTCTGTCTTCTTTTTCTTCTCTTGATGAGCTTTTTTCTGGTTGTCTGCTGCTGTCTTGATAGCTTCAGATGTGTTATTGAGTCTTACCTGTTTGTAATGGTGATGATGATCATCTTCTGTTTGCACAGCAATGTAGAGCCACTTTATTTGCATCACCAATGCTGGTATACATCTTGTGGACCCATAGTACATATGACATGGCACTTTTGTTCCTACCCCAGTGAAGGTTTTAATCCCATTGAATAGCAACTGGGTGCTAGAAAACCAGGTAAGGAATCTGGAATAGTCCACTTCTGAAGGCAGGGTCAGATATGACATAAGTGAAGTTCATATTCACAAGAAGATTACTCTTTTAGTTATAAGGAAACACTTTCTTTTTCTAAAAAAAAAAAAAAAAAGAAATTAGGAAGATGTTTCAAAATTAATATTCAATTTTTATTAAAGAAAGTTTTAGTCATTTTATTATTATAAAAAACTTAATATCATATCATAAACTTTTCATTTCTAATTTTTTTGCACTATTTATCGATTTAATGTGTCAATTGTCTTATAACTAATAATAACTTGCATGGAATCTTACATGATTTAGTGCAGTGGTCAGACTTGAAAGTCAGGATGGGTCACATGGTACTCAAACATCATATGACACTTTGATTCTTACCATTACTATTTTTAAAATTTTTAATGCATAATGATTATTAGTATAAAAAAATTTCCACACTATTAATTTTATTTATTATAATACTACATATTAATAAAATATTTATGAATCAATTTTTTTATAATAGAAGATTATGAAATCATACCTCATTCCAATATACTGTCACCGAAAAAATCAGCAAGGTTGAAAGAGTGACAGGTTCCATGAATAAGACATAGCCTTTATCTACATAGTTTGAACCAAACAGTAAGTTGGAATCTGTTAAAGTAGAAAACTACTGATATTTTATTTATAAAAACTTAAAAATCCATATAAATATAATATCAAAGTAGTGTAAAATCATGGAAGAATTTGGATGAAGATTTTAAATATTTGAAACTGCATAAACTATGAAAGGCTAAGAACTGTGTGGTTACTAGTTTTTGGCTCTGATCTTAACAAATTGTTCAATACATTAATTCAATATTTATGCATAAAATATATTTAAACTGCTTTTCTTCACATGCAATGATGTAATTGCATAAGGAAAGCACATTCTGAATAGATAGACATTTTTATAGATCATTTAATATTTGCTGTTATCCTTGTATTTAATTGTAATATAAATGCATAACAATTTTAAAGAGATATAGAACTATTTGTTCTGTTTCATATATATTTATTTTTGTGTATTCATTGATCTCATGATAAAGTGGTTAATGTATATGTTTGCTACACCTATCTTTTGAAGTTTTAAGTTCAATCTTAATGAACTTTAGAACTTTTTTCCATCAGGCTTAGGATGTTTTTAGATCATTTATAAACAATTTAACTAGTCATTTATTATTAGTATGTAAATAATGTCCATTTATTATTAAGTGAGATATACATTGAGTTTAATATGGGTTGTTCAGATGAGTATCAATGGGCTAGTTATAAAAGCAAAAAATACAGTTGTAATAATATGTGTCTTCAATCACTGAAGAAGGGTGTCATAATGAGCCTGTGCTTTACCTTATATGTGTATTTTAATTTATTATATTAATAATATCAAAGATATTAAAGTGATCTTATAACAGGCCTATCTTGTCAGAATAGGCATTAATAATTAAAATCCATTTATTTAATTTAGTTTGCATATAAATATGTTTAATAAATTCTGGATTGAATTAATAAGTTGAAAGATCTTGGATAAAGCTGCAAATCAATCCAATATATCTTAGATTTTTAATAAAACTAGTTATAATATATAATTTTAATAATATCATCGAATTTCAAATTTTGTGAATTATAATGTATATGTGAACTTTTATCTGCTAAATGTCCTTAACTACAGCCTTGATCTTGTCATAGTTAATTTTTTTTGTTTCAATTTTTTTTAAAATCCTCCTTTTAATTAACAAATTTTACCATTAAATTTTCTTTTTACTAAAATGGCTGATATGCTAATCAGAAATAATAAAAATCTATTGCAACACAATACTTGTTAAATTTCTGTGATTTGTCTTCCATTTTCATTAAAGACATGTATAATGGATTCCTATAGAATATACCATATAATATTAAATCACCCATGCACTTTACTACTGTTATACAATGCTTTATTTACCACCCTCTTTTACAGTTCGTAGTTTCAATTATCTCTTAACTTCTAAATTCAAATTTTAAAATTTGAATTTAGAAGGTGAAGTTAGGAGATGTAAAAGTTCTGAAGAAGATTGCAGGGGCAATCGAAACTGTAAAGTGTAAAAGAGGGTGGTAAATAAAGCATTGTGTAACAATAGTAAAGTGCATAGATGATTTAATATTATATGGTATATATTTGGTAAAGCAATAAGAAAGAGTAGTTATTATACTTCTTGAAGAAGATTCCTATAGAACTTTATTTTTGATCTTTTAATTTTATAAATTTCTATTTTAAAATTTTTTGTGAAGTGAATATACGGAAGAAACATGCAGATGCATGCAGGTAACTATTTACAAAAAACGATTCTTTATCAGAGATGTTTATTGCTACTTACACTTTAACCTATATGCATACCCAATAATCACTGATAATATAAGGAATTTGTGATATATGAAGGAATTTGATTTTTTTTTAAAGATAACCAAGGATTTCCCAATGAAGAATATAATTTTGTTCAAATAATCAGTCCATAGCTACTATCTAATATCGGCTGGAAAATGGATATCTAATTACATTTAACTAAAAAACAAGTTACAAACAATTGATGAACCAACTGTAAAAAAACCCAAAGATTGTAATTTGATATAAGGGTATAGGACTGGGGTGAACACACCTCTATTTGATTAACCAGTAAAACATTTCCACTAGAGAAAGAAGTTGAAATGACATGAATTTTTTTAAAAATTTTAAACAAGCTGAACACATTGAAATGTTCATAAAAACAATTTTCTATTTATAATACTAAATTTAAAAAAAAAAAAAACCTTTACTATTGTTCTCTACATATATATTTTTCAAAGCTAAATTTTTAACTAAATTTGATATAAATTTTACTAATTTAATCCTTTTTTAAAAAACATAGACCCATACATGATTATAATAAAATGACAAAGAAATCAAATCATTTAATTTAATAAGCTTGTATTACAAATGTTATATATAAAGCTCACAAATAAGCTTGTTAAGAGCTTTTTTGCGAGCTCTATATATAACATGATTACAATAGAAAATTGGAAGAAGAAATGGAAAAAGTAATTTTTAAAAATGTCTGAAATTTCAGTGCAGATATCAAATAATGTGAAAATGCAACAAGGAAATATACTTTTGTAAACATTTGAAAAAAAATACAAATTTAAAACTGTACATAATAGTTAAATTATAGTGACTATGTAAAATGAGAATGTTCTTTTTTACAATTGCAAAATTTTTGGAATGACTTCAAAACCCTCATATTTAAACTTTATTTTCAGTTATTTTGAAAAATAAAAACAAAACTAATCAATAATAATGAATTTAAGTAAGACAAATCTAAGGTGATTTGAATATCGAAAGGAATATATACACAGTGGTAAAAGTGCATAGTAAAGATCAAAGAAGTTATTGTGACATGGAGGCAGTGGAGAAATGAATCATGTAATGAAAAATGAAGAAATTGGAAGGTAAAAACATTTATTATGTGAGAAAAAAATAAAATAATTTAAAGCAACCCAGCTATATCTTTGTGATGAGAAAGAAATGACAAAGGTAGGGTTGTGAGAAAAAATAAAATAATTGTTTATAACCCAGCTATATCTTTGTGATGAGAAAGAAATGAAAAAAATATTTTAAATAAAACAGAATACTGATATTTTTATTTTCTTTTGGTATATATATTCTATTAAACGCTTTAGTTAACATTTCATAAAATCAAAATCAATATTGATAGTATGTGCAATTTCTAAATAATCCAGATATAAAGCAAATTTTAAAAAGGCAAAAGAAAAGCAGATAAAAAAAGAATAAAATATACTTTTTACTCTTCTAAATTTTTTTAAAGTTATCATTTGTTGATAGTGACATAAAAAGATTGGAAAAGAAAGGATAATAATGTCAGCACATTAAATTTATTTGTGATTGTTAATTTGATATTTCTGCTGTCAGATAAAGCCCTTTAAACTTAATTATAATCCTAATTACAGTAGAATAATATATATATTGTAAGTAATAAGGAAACCAGACAATTATATCAAAATTAATTAGGAAATTTTAGATTTAATAACATCCTTTAAATTTATAATTTAACTTTATAGTTTATATGTAATGCTTGTATAGTATCTTTTACATTATAAATACTTTATTTTGTGATATAGATATAAATATGAAATTTAAGAGCAAATTATATTAAAATTGCAGCAAATCTACACCAAATCTATGCCAACGTTGTTTGTAGTAGCCCAGTTGCTTCAATATTGAATTAGCCTTTGTACATATAATTTTTATATGCATCAAATATTTTATCAGTGCTATGAAAGAGTTTTTAGTTACCAATCATTTTCATACACATTTTTTTTTAATAATCAGCATTTTAATAAATGGATGCTTTTACTAATTTAGTGTTATAGAGTTAGTTGATTTCTTATTTCTGATTATTTCTGTTCAAAAGATCTATTTCTGTTGATATGAAATGCAGTAGATTCATTTTTGTTTCCTCGTATTATAGTTTAATGATTATTGAAGATATTGATTCACATAAAAAT
This sequence comes from Epiperipatus broadwayi, assembly GCA_028023455.1. Taxonomy (NCBI): domain Eukaryota; kingdom Metazoa; phylum Onychophora; class Udeonychophora; order Euonychophora; family Peripatidae; genus Epiperipatus; species Epiperipatus broadwayi. The sequence goes on along the minus strand of JAQFVV010006202.1, from coordinate 1,276,213 downwards.
AATTTGGTCATGTGATGTTTGAATAATGGAGTGAGCTTAAGTCCGTCTCTCCATAATTGTGTTAGTCTACATAGATGGTCATTACCATATGAAAGCTTCGCCCAATAACAATCATTGTCTCAGTTCATTTATCACAAAATTACTGCTAATTTGCGCTTTTGGGTTTCAAGCTTTCCTGCATTAATGATTTAATTAAAAAAATATATAGTACTGCAATATTTGGGTGTTTTAGAAACATGAAAATTTAGAAATGATAGCCAAACAGTTCACCTCCTATCTCTCTTCCTTGTTATAATATTTTTAAATATTTAAAAATATGTTGGATATAGTTACAAATTTGAAAATAAATTTATTTCAGTTACTTTATAAAACTCATTAAAATTTTTTGCATATTTTTATATTGGTACAATATCTATATTATAGAATAGTAAAACAAATATTACTAATTAGTTTTTTATTAGCTTAATAAAAAAAAGTGTGTGCCTGATGATATAAATAAAAAGAAAGAATATCTGAATGACCCTCCTTAGTGATTTCTATTTACAGTTGCATATAATTTATATTATAAGATACTCCAGAATATGTCGGGCAACACAATATAAATACTATATCACTCAGATGTATTACTTGTATATGTTCATGCTTACCACTTATTAGATATATTATATATGTGTTCTTAACTCAGAAAGGATAAAAAGTTCTGTTATTTTTAAAAATTTAATTTGTAATGCTTATAAGCAGAAGACCTTATTTATATTTAATATGGATATAAATTTAATTCATAAAATAATACTGATCAATTATTGCAAAATCTATTAGTAAAATAATATAATCATTTATGTAATTAATACCCTACAGAGCTATATCTTATAATATTATCAATGAGAGTATTTAAGCACCTCCTATTAGCTCATTATTTAATTAAGATATTAATTAGTTAAATATAACACCTTATACTTTATTTATATAATAAAAGTAGAATGTGCATAAATGCCCTCACTCATAATAAGAGAATGTTAACAATAAAAAATATTGCAAATTTCTTAATTGTTAATCTTGTCTCCTTTTGTTACTCGTTTTTGATGCTACTGGATATAATATATATCAGGAATGGCCAACTTTTGTGTTCATAAGATCTACTTTTTATTTTAAAAATGTGTTGCGATCGACTTGTTTGTCATAGCGTAGTGGAGGGAGGTGTGAAATACATACTATTTTTATATATCTACCTAGTAAAAAATAATTATTTAACGGCCAAAAACCTCATGTCTAGGGGAATTAAAACAACGTGAGTAAATAATAACAATATTTATTAATTCAAATTAGTTACATTAAATCAAGTTTAAAAATATTATTTTCAATAATGATAAGGCTTGGTGGATTTCACCTATCTAGAATTGAAAAAAAAATTAGAAAAACAAAAATAGCAGCCAAAAAAAAAAACAACTTTAAAATCTTGACTTAATTTGTTTCACTCGTTACTCGACAGTTCTTGCCAGATTGATCTCGCGATCGACCAAAAACAGCTTTGCGATCGACCGGTGGATCACGATCGACTTGTTGGACACCTCTGATATATATCTACTTAAAAAGAAATGACAGCAAGGACTAGTATGAAATTCCTATAGATTTGTTTTCATTATTATATATGTTGATTGTCTATATAATAAATAATAATTAAATAATATTGCACTTCATAAAAATTTTAAAAATAAATAATGGTATGCAATTTAATATAAATAAAGTAAAATTATATTTTAAAATTCATCTTGGCAGATATATCTGATATTAGAGTCATAGTAAATTTTACTTGTGATAAGAATATCTTCATTTTTTTTTTCAGCAGTTTAGAAAAAAGTAAATATTGATTAATGATTTTTTTACTTAGTTTTTTCATTTTAATTGAAACTGGAGACTTTGTATTAATGCAATGAAGAGATGAATATGTATTTTGGAGAAATTCATGGATTGGATCACCAACCCATGTACTTCTTAAGATTAATAGTTAAATGATGGAATTATTATAGTGTCGTTAGTGTGCGTCTATGATAGAATCTCTGTTAGTATCCTTGTTTCCATTTTGTTATATTCGCATTGTTTTATTTATATTAATAACTACAATAATGACAAAAAAAATACTATGCCAATTAACAATGTGATTTTGATGTACTATTTTTTTATATTGAAATTTCTTAGTTATGCCCTTGTTTTTTCATTTTTTATATTTGGAAATATGATTTTACAACTTAACATCAAATGACTATTTCTTTGAGTTTTTACTTATAACAACATGACTTTATAAATTATTCAAAAACAAAGTACAATTATTTTATTAGCCTCCTCCCCCTCCTCTTCCTAATCTTTGATCTTGCTAGTTTTTAATTTGCCGTTCATTGGAATACAATAAGCATTATTATTGTTAACATTATTAATTTTAATATTTTATTTAACATTTTTATATATTAATAAGGAAATAAGCATTTAGTAATCTTTTTTTTTTTCATTGTTTAAAATACAATCAGTTTATTTAGCTTTTTTCTTCACTTATTTGCATTGATGCTCATTAAGTTAACATTATCTTTTTTAAACTTAATTATATAATAAGACTTTCTCTTTTTTTTGTTATTCTAATGCCATTTTCTAGGATAAAAATTAAAATCACGAATTAAGTTTGGATTAATAAAAAATAAAAAAGCATTTATACATTTTGGCATACTTACTAACAAGTATTTACTGAAGTGTTATTTAAATTTTATTTTCTAATTTGTGTTATATTGTATTTTATTTACTACTATTACTATTACTACTATTATTATTGTTATTATTATTAGTAGTATTATTTTGTATAGGAATTATTATCAGTTATTAAAAAAAATTGTTAATTGGATAAAACTGAGAAAATAATTACATAACTGTGTTAATTATTTGTCAATTGTAGTTATATGTCATGATTTGGAATAAACGTATATTTATTCCATAAGAATAGATTGCACTATATTTATTATTTGTATTCCACAGAAATATACCATCTAGGTTTTTTTTTGGAAAATATTCATAGCTTTTAATTGTAAATACATTTATTTATTTAATAATGTAATATTGAACACTAATTATCAAAACAAAGTGTCACATGACTCTCTTAGATTATATCTGCATTACAGTAATCTACTTTATATCATTCTAGGGAAAAAAAAGTAATTTAATTTAAATGCATTTTAGTTTTAAAATTAATTTTCTCTACTTTTTGCAATTCTTGTGAAATAAAGTATGTTAATTTAAGTGGAATAATTTTGAGTGGATTACAGATAATTTAATTATTTGCAAAGTTCTAATTTTAATAATCTTTATAAATTAAAATTTTTAGTTGAAAAAAAATCAGTTTTACAGCAGAAATAAGTTATAAAACAATATTCAGTAACTAGAAATTTTATAGGAGTACTGTATAGAGAAATTTAATAATAAATGAATAATAAAAATGAAAAAAAAAAACAAGAAAAGAATAAGGAGAAAAATAAACTGTTTTAAAATTTACAATTTTGTCTCACATTTAGAAACATATATCATGCAAAAGTGATTCGTTACTTTTTTTTCAAGCTATGCATTATTCCTGAAGTTTGTTGTAAAGTACAGAGTAATTGACTAGAAGATTTGAAGTTACTGTGAATAGGCTGGCATATATATATTTTAAATCTCACCACACACATTTTTATAATTTGAGAAAGAAGAAGCTCTGAGGAAAGTACTTGTTATTGTATTGAAATGTCAGCTATTTTGCTATTATATTTTTACTACACGGAAGCTCTCAGGGAAAAATACTATGATCATTTATCCATGAAAATACTAGAATTATATGTATATTCATTAAAATGATAACAATTGAAGCTTAAATAAACCCTAGAAATTGTAATCTGTTTTGTCAAGACAATTTCTATAGATAAAAGGTGGACATTTATATATTAATGTTCATTTAAATAGAAAATTATTTCATAGCGAAAACAAAATCTGAAAATGTTGTTTTTATAAGAATAATTCTTATATATTTAATGTTTTGTTTTAGTAGTCTTAAAAACTTTGAATTTATGCTTATGATATATTTAACAAAGATATAAATAACATAATGTTTTATTTCTATATGTTGTTAAAGTTTAAGTCCATTATAGGGTGAAAAAAATATTGATTTAATACTTTATTTTAACTAGATCAGGTAGGAAATAATTATGTATTTTATCAAATGCAGTTGAATAATCATTAAAAGCATTATGTTTGTTAAAAAAAGAAATAGTAAGATTTGTAATTCAAGAAATCATGTGACAATCAAGCATGTTAAATGCCTGAATGAATACAACAGTTATATTCAAATTACCAATATGAGAATTTTACATTATATTCATTTGGAAATAAATTAATAACTTTTATTTCTTAGTCAGTCATTATATTTCTGTGCTAAACTGGTCAAGACATTTGGATCATTTGCGATATCATTTACTGATAGACTTGGTATTTCAAGAATTTTGGGGGATTTCTAGCAATCGTTCTGAGATTTGAAGACACTATATATAATTTGGTTACATTTTTAAAAGAGAGGATTAATTTTTTGCTCAGTTGGGAATTGAAACAGAAATGTTTTCTTAATAGAAACTCTATTTCTGCTCCATCTGCTCTCCAATAAGCTACTTTATCAATGAAATGACTGCTCAGTAGAAAGTACTTTGTTTTGTGATGTGTAGTCAGCTACTATGTTATGGAACCAATTATTCAGAGTCAAATCAAATACTCAAAAGCATTCTATTCTATTACTAAATCATCTACTCATTAGCATGCTATTATACCACAGAATGCTCATCACCAAGCTATTCTACCACTGAATCAGCTGTTGTATGGAATTATCTGAATTAGTTACTACGCATTTTTACAGGTATGGCTGTAATTTATTGAGACACTAAAACATCACACTTTAATAACTTACATATTCTTTTATTACTATTAAATTTTATCAAGCACATATTAAATTTTATTTTATTCTTAATGATTTTTTTAAAAACTGTGATATATTTTTTAAAAGGGTAATTTTTTTAAACATAGAATTACTGGTCACAATTAATTGCTTATTTTAAATAAATAAATAAAATTTTAACAATACACTTTTTTATAAAAATTTGAAAGACTACTACTATATTATTGTTGATGTTGTTTTTTTTTACAAAAAATAATTCATTGAAGATCATGTGAATTATTTAGAAATAAATATGTTGATTAATTTTTATTACATTTTTTAAAGATGGATATCATTAGTAACATAAATGAACAAATTATGTATATTTTTGAGTATAAAAATTATTTAATGAATTTGAATATATTTAGATACAAAGTCATTGCATGAGAATTTGTGGCATTTTAGATTACATATAACTATAATGCTATTTTCTCCCCAAAATAATGTATATATTAGTCTTTCTGTTTTCCTGATATTTAATTCCCAGCTATATATCAGATATTAAAATTTATAAATAATATCAAATGATATATTATGTACTTTTAATTCATATTTATATATAAATCTGTAATTAAAATTACTCCAAATCTAAAACTCAACCAGACTAGCCAAGAAAAAATCAAATCAAAAACACAACCATTGGTTTCAATGCTACAAGCAGACTTCTCAAATGTAAAGAACTACAAAACAACTGCTTATAGCAGTGAAACCAGTAGTTGTGTTTTTGATTTTATTTTTTCTTGGCTAGTCTGTTTGAGTTTTGGATTGGGTTAATGTTTATATAAATCTGTGTATATATGTATATACATGTTGAAAACATATATAGCATGTATATATTTATAGTTAAAATAAATAAAATGTCCTTTAATTAAAAACAAAATTGTAATTATAATTGAAATAATAAATGTAATGGTTTACAAACTATTACAAACAATCCTTAAATCTGCAGAAGTACTTTGGTTAATTTCTTAAACCTGTCTCAACTGCCATTAAATTATAGTTATATGCTCATACTTTATAAACATTGTAAGCAAAAAAATGTAAAATATTAAATTATTATTTTTATTTATTAATTTTTTTTTTTTTATATTTCATTTACTGTTTGTTTTTTAAAATGGGAGGGGGGGGGATTCCTGCTGATGGGAAATAAACAATACTCAATGAATTTGCATATGCATATATATATATATAACTCAGTTCTAATGAGTTTAATAAGCCTGAAGTTTATTTGATGAATAGACTAGCATTGATATCAGAAAGATCATTATTTGCAAATTTATTTACTTTACGAATCTGGACTTGGATGTTCTATGAATAGATTTACATAAATTAATATATTTTTTCTGACATTCTTTATTCCAATTGAAATACGAATACCTTTTTTTTTGAGAAAATAATAATTAATATACAGCATTTATCATTACTATATATGGCATCTCAAATTTTAGAATGTTTAAATTAAAGAAATATTTAGACTGTTACTCTATAGAAAGTTTTTATATTTTCATTTTAAAAATAAACTCACTGTTGGCTACTCTTAACATAATTAACCACATATTAATAGTTGATATAATATTAAACAATGGATCTCATAAATAAAATATGCAGTATTTACATAAATACTAATGTGATGTCAAATGCTTTAATTGTAACCATATAAAATGAACAATAAGACAATGTTATTGCTAATTAAGTCTGGGAATATAAAATATTGTTTGCCATTTATCTGATGTCTCTTTTTGAGAAATATATTAAATTGTAAAGATATTCAAGATTGTTATAAGTAGATTTATGAAAAACTGCATTTTCTTTTGATTAAAAGTCAATTGTTCATTGGAATGAAAAGAGAAATAAGTAATATAAACATTCAAATGTTTGTAATGATTGTTAAAACTTACATTATCGCAATGACATTTATTTTTATATTTTAGCATTTAAAAAAAAAAGAGTGAAAATTTTAGAATATTTTTTTTGTAAATCTCACAAACATGAATCTTGTAAGTCAGGAGTAAGAATGAAAATAACTACTCCACCTCCATCACAGCAACTTTGAAAAGTCTTTTGATCTTTTTTCAAGAATAAATGCAAACAAAAATACTCTGTATTTTTAACATGAAAAACTATTTATTTAAAAAAAGTATGAGACTTATTTTTACTAATGCCATATGTAATTTGTAGTAAATAAAAAAAAAAATCTACCTTACTAACATAAACACATAGCTGTATTCACTAATATATATATATTCGTGAATCGGTTGACAAATACTTTGTTTGTATATTGTCTAGTCAATATTAATTTTTTATTTGGTCTAATTGTTTTTGAATATTTTTTTAAAAAAAAAATAAAACTTTTTAGATAATAGAAATTAATTCTCAGAGAGAATGTCTATTCATGAAGTATACAGAAGAAATATTTTAAAGCAATTTGCGACTAATAATGCATTGTAATAATGCTCTGTCAGTATAATATACATTGCAGCTGTGAACTACACTACATTTTGTTCTATCCCACTCCCTTTTGTACAAATATATATTGCATGTAATAGTTCACATTTTGTTGATAAATTATTGATTAGATTAGAATATTTATTATTTATTGAACTGCTAGTGTACAACACTTTTCTACACATACATATGCATAATGCAGGTGCTTTTTTATAAGTTTAGTAAGCTTATATAAATTAAGATCATAGTATAAACAAACATTTTTAAAAATAATAATAATATCATTATTAATAATAAATTGAGAGAGCACATTTACATATATTTTACTGAGTATGTGTTCTTTCATGCATTCACTGAAGCGATAAGAATAATAAAAAAATATATTAATGTGTTTTTATTTTTAAAATAAATAGTGAAATGTCTTACTTTTGTTACTATTAAATACACTCATGATGATATTCTTATTTTTTCAATAACTTTTTTTTTCTTATTGAACACAATAGTAGTTTTGTTATCAAGAAATTAGAATCTCTCTAATTATTTTGCCATTTTAAACCAGTATGTTCTAAAATTTTATGAAACATTTAGCATTATGTTCAGAATATATTTTATTATGCAAAATACTGTTCATCAAATTTGGAAAGCATAGTAAAAGAGGAATGAAATGGATGTGCTTTCATCATAAACTGAAGAAATTTTACTAATAAACATAAAAAGTGGGAAAATGACTACTGATCTATAAAATTTATTTGCAATTTTTTTAAAATGTGATCTCAGATAATGTTCAGAGATGGAAAAATAGCTGATTGAATATTGTAAATTCTGCAAATTTTAATATTCTTTTAATTTATATTTTTGTTTGTTTTAAATCTGGTATTCTAGCTTCTCACTGAAGAGAGCCATAGCTCGGAACTGGTCTGGGAATGGGACAATCCTAAATAAAGATGATTTGAATGCTTTCTCTTGTAGCATTTATCATAAAAATAAAAAACTTGTTTAGAACTATTAGCATGCTCTTTTTTTTATATATATTTGTAAATGCTAGTTATATGTCATGTGACATATGACTTGATATATATGTACATTAGATTTTTGATTTATGAAGTATTTTGGGATACCTCTTCAGCTCACTGTCAGGGGTAAAGCTGCACTTGATTTGTAAATGGTAATTAAATTGTCAACTAATCTTTTATTATATCCTTAATTAATTGAATTGAATATACTTGAGAAAATGAAACTTTTTTATCAGTTTTCTACAAGAGTAATGAATCAATGGATAATTCTATCAAGTATCCAAAATTCCTTTGGTTTTTTTCTTAAAAATTTATCATTTTTATTAATAGAAGTAATTTCTATATCAAAAAAAATATTTAATTTAAACAATGATAATGAAGAAGAAAATTCTATATCAGTCATATCTAATTGTAACATTTAAAAAATATTTTTGAAAATAAAATAATTATTATGATAAAATGAGCTGAATATTTAATGTACAGGAATTAAATTAATCTATGAGTACTTTTCCATGATAACTTTTATTAATGATCAAAGGTTTTGGTTATTTGGTCTGATAAGTAGAGTATGTAACAATGAACGAATAGTATGTGTAGTGGATTTAATGTTGTTGTTTTTAATGTAAGAAAGGTGTTGATTTCTTCAAAACAAAACTTAGTCAAATATTAAAATAATTTTTTAATCTCAAACTAAAAAGCATATAAGATCTATTTTGAGAATAATTTATCTGATTTGTTAGATGCTGATTTCTTTTGTAAGTTAAGCACATTGCTAACTTGTCAAATTTTTATGCACGGTAGTAGAATAATATTATAGGGATTTTAAATATGCATTCAAAAAAATTAAATAAGAATTGTGTCCCTCAAGGATTATTTATTCAATGAAACCCATTTAATTATTTATTAATGTTATATTTAACATTACACCTAATAAAAAAAAGTGGTATGGTGGTGAAATGCTGATTCTCCATCAGCTACTGTTGATAACTTTGTAATTATACTATACTTACCTTAAATTAGTCAAAATATTTAAACTAATTTATTATAAATTTCTATTTGTCTTCAATTTCTTCATGTATTTTTTTGTAATTTAATTTTGCAAATATATAATATTCCTATATATGCTTTTAATGTAAATAAACTTATTTTACAATAAACTTTAATATTTTATCAGCTATATGTTTAAATCTATCAATGTGTCTTTATCTTATATCTACATACTTATTCACTAATAACTACATCTAAAATCATTACTATGGTAATTCACAAATCATATTGCCAAAGTATAATTTAAACAAATTTGCAAATAAGCCTACTTCTTTATATCAATGCCAATATGTATATGTGTGAGCTTATCATTTGTAAATCTTTTTGATTATTTTTTCAAAAAACATGTACACATTAGTAAATTCATTTTATTGTGTAATAATGTCTAAACTCACAAAGAGCAAAATATTGTGAAGTAATGTATTAGTTATTATATATAAAAGTATATTTTTTAAAATGCCTTTTTTTAATAGCTTGCTTATAGAATAAATGAAGATATGAATTTATTAATATTATTATTACATACTGTTTCCGATATTACTGTTACATACAAATTTCTCCTTGAAGTCAAATTTATGTATCAGGCAATAGGGTGTTAAAATTCGCTAAGAATTCTTAATACTAATGATAGTTTATTCTAGCATTTCTCGTTTAGAGTTATATTGTGTAATTTAATAAGATATGTTTTGGAAAAAATGCATAATAATGTTATTCCCATTATTTGGACATTCACTTTTTTATGCTTGGCATCATTTCAAATACTTAATTTGATTATAATATTTTTTTGTACATATTTGAATTTTAATGAAAATAAAGTCTGGTTTTATAAATTCTGCAAATATATATTTTGAAAATAATCTGTTTATTGAATTAACTTTTAAGCTTGGCTTATTATTTATAGCGTTTTCTAGTCTTAATTACCACTGTACCTGAGGGATATTCAAATTACTATTACCATAAATTTTCATGAAAATATATATTTTTTAAAAACTGTCTAGTTTATTATTAAATATATATTCAATGCAATTTTTAATGATCAAAAAGATGAAAGGAAACTGATATTAACTCTTAATTGTCTGGATTTTTTAATATATTTATATTCTAATAATTAAATACAAAATTTTAAATTATAATTATTTTTGCATTTTAATATTGTAAAGAGCTTAATTATTTTATAATGGATCTCTACACATGTGGTACATTCAATTTAATGATTTATTGTTAATAATAAATTACACTAAGAGAATGGAAAGCATTAACAAATTATCATAGAGCATACTGCATAAATACATTTTTCTATCATTGGATATAGATTTTTACAAGTAAGCCAGATGCAAGTAAATATATAACTTGTTTGCAATATTTTGTATAAAATTCTTGAGTAATAAATGGATATGAAATAACTAGAAGAATTCAACAGTGATAATAATACCAAGAAAAGTGAGATAGAAGATATTAGATGTTATAGACCTATTAGTTTATATTAAGTATTTGTTAAAATCATTACAAATCATTTATAGAGAACTTTGAATTCAAACCACTACATAAACAAGGTGAATTTAAGAATGGTTAAAGCACAATAGATAATGCTCAAGTATTAAGAGAATGTAAACTGAATATGAGTTGCCATTTTGCATTCAATTTGTAAACTACAAAAAGCTATTTGATTCTATAATGGTTTCTGCTGGAATAAAACTTTGTAACAAATTGATATAAACTAAGAATATTCTCAGATGTTGAAGATTATTTATCAGAATGCAATTATTAAATCATATAGTCTACCATTGAAATTAATATGGGCAAAGGAATATTGCAGACTATAATTTTTTTTTGATTTTTATATGGTCAAAGGCTGGGCTTATTTCTCTTAGATTTTTTTATAGATGTTTTGTGAGAAGTACTTCAGATTAAAATGGAGGTTTCTTAAATCTTCTAGATTTTGCAGATGATATACTTGTTTTGAAAAAAAAGCTTTAGAGCTTAAATGTCACAAGAGATATCACATAGAAAAAAAAAAAAACTGAAGATAAATACTAAAATTAATTAAATTATTACTAAATGAGTTTCTAAAGAATGAAATTTTTTTTTAGTAATACTAGATTATAAATTGATTACTGCAAAATGTCTTGATTAAATTATTAATATAGATAAAATGAATCATAATCTTAAATTTGGATATACTTTTGTTAAAATTGACTCAGTAGTAAAAACAAAGTGCCTAAAAATGTTTGAAATATATTCTACCAATGTTAATTTATGATTGTAAGACTTGAGGACTTACAAAAGAATGATTTAATTAGAGGGAATTTGAACCCAGACTTTCAATTTCCCTTCAATCATCCACTCCATCTTATATAATCAATACACATAAATACTTAAGTGTGAAAAAGATAAATGGTTTCTAATATACATATTTCATGCTGAATCAGCACTCATCAATTGGTCTGGATCATCATCTCCCACACATTAATCAGGGCCCAGTTTACATTAAGATAGCAAATCTTCAGATTTCAATGAACAGACTTTAATATTCTCCACTGGCCAATTCTTACATCTTGAAAGTCTAAGTTCAAATCCTGTCTAATTACATCTAGCTTAAGTATATGTACTATACTTAAATGTAAAAAGAATGGTTTAGATTTCAGATGTGATGCACTATGGCTTCTTTTTCGGAGTCAGGAATTTCTCAGCCATCATGCCCAGAAAAACCTGTTAGGTTAGCCATATTACTTTCCCTTTCTATTCCCACTCTAAGTTTTTTCCATATTCTTCTTTATCCTACTCCATACCATTTCCACATTATCTTTGTCCATTCTATGGCATTTATATGTAGATCCCCCTTATCTTTTTCTAATCACTGCATAAAATCCCAAGAACCCACTTTTTGTATAATCACTGTTTATATTTATTCTCCCACAACTTCATTACTTGTATCCTTTCTGGTTACACACATTTACATTCAATTAATAGATGCCTAATATTTTCTATGCCTTCCTTACATAACGTGCAGACTTAATAAACCATATTGTTCCATTTACTTGTATATTTCCTTGTTGCTAAAGATCCTGTTTGAACCTTAAACAGTTAATTAGTTCCATTGCTATTATTATGAATTAACTTATACCCAATATTCTGTTTACTTTTGTATATATTTAAACTCTTTTTACTTTCGATATTATTTCTCCATCTCCAACTCCTCTTTTTTTTTATTAATGCAACTATTCTTCTATCCTATTCCTTGCCACTATAACACTCAACAATTTTCCTAACACAATCATCCCACTTTTTATATAAGTATACTGACATAAAGTCTTTATTCAAATCTTCTGCATACCATATTATCTTTCTCACCCATCTTGTTGCCTGTCTTTTACTTATAACCCAAATAAATATTATTTTGGCTATTCTCTTATTATTCATAAATTGCAATATACTGAACATTTTCATTTTGCTTTTTGCATCTCTCATATAAAAACTTGACCTTCCCGTTTCTCCTTGAATTACCTGCTTTGGTGTTCCACATATCTGCATGTAATGCATGTCTTCCTACTTCTCTTTGTAATTTTTTAAAATAATCTAATATCTTTTTATTAACCCATAATGCATCATTATTATAAGTTAATCCTGCTATTGCCACTCGCTTTCATACAATTCTTGCTACTTCATATTTATTATATGAAAACACTGTTGATTTCTTTATTAGTTCCTTTCTTTTCTTTGATTCATTTATCAATTTTTTTCCTACCATTCATCCAAGCAATTTCTCTGATTATTTAAGACAATTCCCAAATAGTTATACCTATTTAGCATATTTACCTTTATATCTCCCAACAAAAATTCTTTCCCTTCTCTTTCCCCAACATTCATCATTACTTTTGATTTTTCTTTACTAAATTTAATCCCCATCTCTTTACCCATTTTTGCACACATCTTCAGCATAACTTCTATGTCTTTCCTACTTTCTTTGCACAAGAAAATATCAGCAAATAAAAGAACTGATAATATATACACTCCCTTGCCATCTATTAATGGTATCTCTGCCCCTCTTCCTAGTTTTTCTATTACTCTCTCCATTTCTCTCAAATAGAATAAAAATAAAATAGGTGAAATAGGCATCCTTGCCTTAGTCCCACCCCACTTTCAACTCTGATTCTATATTTTGTAATTGAAACATAGTAATTATTTTCATATAATCTCTTAATAAGATCCACTGTAGCTCCATTCATTTCCAAATTTACTAAACTTACCAAGGATCTATTTCTATTTACTCTATCAAATGCCTTTTCTGTATCTATAAAGACCATATATAAATGTCTACCTGTATTCCTACTCATTCATATAGTAAAATAAAGAGTGACTTAGTATTAACAAAAAATAAAGATTTATTATAATAACACACGCAGTTAATACCGTTCCAAAGAGAATTAACAAATTGATCTTAAGCTTCGCTAGACTTTATTTCTAGAAGTAATAACAATTAATAGACAACTGAAATCCAAAACTGGTTCATAAAAATTTTTAAAAGATCTAGAAAAGACCAACTATAGATAGTTGGATGATGTAGAAGTGGAGCTCCAATTAAAATAAATAGAATATTTATGCAAATATTTTCTTCTACTTCAATCTGCAGTGAACTAATAATAATTCAAAATAATGTTAATGTATTCATTTTGAGAACTTTTAACAAATCATTGTGTTGATCATCCTACGCATATATATATATGTAGTATAAACTTAATTGCATTTATGCGGATGACAAATTAAGGTTCACTATGTGTACAACTGAATAAAAGAACATAAAACAGCATGTAATTTATAAACTATCTTTTAAACGTTTTACTCAAATTTAAATAAACTCTAGTTCTTAGTTCTTTGCGCAATCTATTTTGTCTAAGATGAGTTGCCTTTTTTCTTCTTTATAAAGTCATACACTAGTTCTAGCTTTAAATTTGTCAGTTGAGTTGGCCCTACAATTCTTTAGATTTATTTTAATATTCTTACACACAATTTCACCCCCACACACACATACATGTACAAAGCGACATAAAATATTTGGTAATGTTTTTATTAAAAATAAAGTCTTCTATCAGAAATTAATGAAGATGAAGAATTTTTATTATCAGTTCGTCTTTTGAAAATAAAATGGTACAATACTAATATATTTCATTTTTATACAGTATATTTAAGATAATTTAATTTTTATTTATTTTTATTTTTTTAAATACCCCACTTTGAAGAATATACAAAAGAAAATTAAATAATCTTAAATATACTGTATAAATAATGAAATAAGTAATTGGGGACAAATATCCCACTTTTTTTTTCATGTGTCATAGGATCGACCGGGAAGCGAACCCGCAACCGGGGAGAACTGCTTGTAAGGCAGTTGTGCTGACCACTCGACCACTAACGCTTGATACAAATATTCTACTTAAAAGACATTTTATTAAATAAAAGCAATTTGGGGAATTAAGATAATTTTTAATTAAATATATGTTACTACTTATAAAACGTTTATTTTATAGCATTTGAAAGAAAAACTTCAAGAAAATATTTTCAATTTGATATTCTCCCTTGTTGGAAGAAATGAATGTGAAACAGAATGGCACCAGAAAATGAAAAAATTCTTCTTCATTTTAAGAAGGAAAAAAAAATCGTGATTTTTGTTTTTAAAGATATTTGATGAATTATATTGAATCATTTATTTGACAAAAATTTACAAGATTCTAATATCTGAACAAAATGTTACAGTAAAGGATTATTGTGAATATTGATGAATTTTTTTTTTTTTTAGATAAGCTAACAGAACAAGAAAAAAAATATGTGTGGAATTTTCTGCAAACAATGGACTATTGTACATAGAAAGGAATACCCTCCAAAATTCTGAAATTTTGCGCTAAAAAATTGTGTGTTTATTTGTAGGTGTTACAAACTGAATCTCCTTTACTGTCCATTTGATGCAATGCACCAATCTAAATATGTTTTCTACTTTTCAAAGCAGTCCTGAAACTTTTGCAAAGTGATGCCTTTTAATGCTTCTGTTGTTCTTTCTTCACTTCTTCCAAGTCCGCAAAACATTTTTCTTGAGGCATTTTTTCATTTGGGAGAATAAAAAGAAATGAGACTGAGTAAATATGGTTATGGATATATTGGGTCATGCTGTTTTTGGTTGAAGATTGTTTCACACTCAACTCTTTATGCACGGTTGCATTGTCATAATGAAGCCACCACTCTCTCCTTTGTCACAACTCTGAACATTTTCATTTCACCACCTCATACAAACATTTCAAAACTTGTACATAAAATATCTGACTATTACAAATGAATCCTGAGTGAACAATTCCATTGCATAAAAAAAGAAATCATCTTGATATTGGAGTTCACTCTCCATGCTCTTTCAGGATATAATGAATTTGAACTCTTCCATTAAATCACTTGTAAATTTGTGTTTTCTCCAATGAAGCTTACTTGTAAGTTGTTGTAAGCATCACAACCCCCCCCCTGCAATTTTCTCTAACAGAAAATAGAATTTCACATTGTTTCAACTTTTCAATCTCAAAATTTTCAAATATTTGAGATGCACTTAACAAAAAAATTTACTCTATGGCACCATGACTTCAGTTGACAAAGCATTTAAAAGTCTGATGCAGAAGAGTTCTTACAAGAGGCATCTAATGGAAGAGAGTGTACTATAATGGGTCGTCCATTAGAGAACAATTCCAGTTTTTTTTGGATACCCCTTATACAAATAGCAACTTCTACATAGTATCTGTCTATAATACTTACATAGATTACCAGATTATCTGCCATTTTTTCCAGTCATTGTATTTGCTTCATTGTCATATAAAGCATATTCATATCTTTAAATTTTTCTCTGTATGAATTTATTTACTTAAATGGTACATTTATTTCTTTAAGAATTAAATTGTTATTAATAGATATTTCCTGACATTTTATTTAAATTTTGATCAAGAAACTGATATGCTTCATAAACACTGGAAATGTGCATTATAGAATGTGCATTACACTATTTAATATGAAGATTTTTTATTAAAAACATGTAGAAACTGACTTGGTGTCAGACTTATATAATTATGAGAGTTAGCCTGGGTTTGAACTTTTAGATTTTTTTTTTAATTTTAGAGTATTGGTTTGGATAGTATAAAAAAGTAAAAAGTGGTTTCTAGAAATATAACTATATTAGTTCCACCTTTTAAACTTGATCTTCACTGATGAAGATGAAACATAAACTGTTGTGGAGTTGGAATTTTTGTAGCAGTATAGCATCTGTATGACCATTGATTACAAAAGGTTGCAATAGATGAGTACTTTGGAGTAGAAGAAGATAATTTCTCATGGAAACATATGGTAAACATTAGAAAGGGTTTATATTATATTATTATTGGTAATAACATTAAACTTGAATACAGTATTTTTTTTTGATCAAGTTGCTTGTACTTAAATCTTTAAGAAATAAAAGAAAATGTTTTTGAGAGAAGTGAGAGGTAAGATTGATAAGCAATTAAAATGGAACATTTGGTAAAATATAAATTATAATATACATATATATTTTATTTGTTAGTTGTATTTATACATTGGACTATTTCTATCAGCCAATACTAAGCATTTAATGTCTTTAGAAAGAATTAACCTTATTTAAATATTCCAATTACATTCAACTGTTAGTAATAGTGCATGGATTAATATATCCACAATCTTCCAAGAGGCATTATTTTCCCCCCTTCTTCAGGTTTTGCTGACCTGACTAAGTGATAGTACTAGCATGGAAATTGAACCTGGATTCTTAGATTCTTGACTTTTGAATTTTAAAGTAATGCTCTAACCAACTGAGCCTGGAAATCAAACCTGGACTCTTAGATTTTTGACTATTGAATTTTAAGATAACACTATAGCCAACTGAGCCTGGCAGAGTGATTCAGTAGGTTGGAGCATTACCTTAAAATGTAATAGTTAATAATCTAAGGGTTGAGGTTTGATTTCCATGCTAGTAGTGTCACTGGTCAAACCAGAAACACCTGAAGAAGATTAATATCTCTCAAAACTTTCATATACTAATCTATGTGCTATTAGTAACAGTTAAATGTAATTGAAATATTTAAATAAAATTAAATTTTTCTAAAGACATTCAATATTTAATATTAAATAATGGAAATAGTTCAATATATAAATGCAACTAAATTACTATCATCACAAACCTTCAGGAAATATATATATATATATATATATATATATATATATATTATGATGTATATATGTATATATATATATATATTATGATGTGAATTAGTATTTAAAAGAACTTAAGTATTGCTATATCTATTCGATTACAATATTGTATATAAAAATAAAGATCTTTGATAAGCCAATTATTAGTAATTTGAAAATATTTTATGTTACTAGATAGAAATTAGCCAGCATATGTTGTTATAGGTTGGTTTTGCAATGGGAAGGTGACAGCCAATTATGAAGTATGAAATGACTACAGTATTTGGGTCACAGGTTTTCAGCTTCAAAATTCATGGTTTATACCCACACTAAAAAAAGTAATAAAACATTGAACCAAGATGAAACTCTTATATACATGTATATCTAGGTAAATTTTATGTAGATTTTAAAACTATCTTTTGAATATGTAAGGTTTAAAAAATAAACTGCTATACAATATAAAATAGCAAAACAGTTTATTTACATTATACAAGTAATGTAGCTTAAATAACTTTGTCAGGTATTCTAGAAAACTTTAATACTTGTTAACCACAATAGTGGCCTATATCTTATATGTACATATTTTAAAGAGATCTTAAAGTATAAACTTATTATCATGCCCTCATATGTATATATTGTTGTATTCACCATGCAAAGGCAAAAACAGTTATAATATTATTTGCAATTTTATACAAATTGATAAAGGTCATACACACTTGAGAAATTATACAAAATAATGGGAACACTTGTGACATCTTTATTAATATGATGTATCCACACCATTTGCATTAAAAACAGATTGTTTTCCATGAATTACATAGCATGTATTTAGAAAAATATTAAACCACACTTGAGAGATTCTACAAAATAAGGAGAACATGTCTTTATTAATATATTATATCCACATCATTTGCTTTAAAAACTGATTGTATTCCATACAGGATAGAATTACATAGCCTGGGAACAGTATTTATAAGAATATAAAACCATTTTTGTAGAGAAAACCTTTAAGTTATTTAAAAGATTTCCGTAGATGGTGAGGAATGACCATCAAAACTTATATCAAATAATGAGGGAAACTATAAAAGTAAGCAAGATTATTCCCATATTTTTAAAATCAAACTGTTTAAGATTTAAGAATTGGAACATTATCATCTTGCAATATAAGAGAATTTGTTTGAAAACACTATATATACCATAGTAATTCCAATTTAATTTATTTGATTGTGATCTTTTTAAGTATCTGAAGCTATGATATCTATGTATGATACAGTTATATAATTGCATGCACAATAGAAAATAAATCCACCACTATGTCTCACAATTGAGATAAGATAATTTGGTTATTAGAATTTTTTGATGATTTATGAGAGAAGTGTTTACAATCATCTAAACAGTGATTTAGTTGACAGCTTGACATATTTTAATTGCTTATTCTTTATGATATCATTACTACTAAATTATAGCATTAACTTAAAAGACAAGTCATTAATGACTGACTATGAAATTCGCAAGCTTTTATAATACTAGTATATTCAGATGTGTACTGGCCTCTGCATTAATTTGTTTTAATAATTTTGTGTTTTTAATCACAAATTATAAAAGTGTTCATATTTTCATTTTAAAATACTAATTTCTAATTACAGATTTTTAACAATTTTATTATCATAAAAGTGTCGATTTTGAAATATTAATAAATTAGCAATTTTGGATAACAATGCTCCAGCTAATGTTATATCAAACATTTGGTTTCTTTTAAACTAAGGTAGATCTGACATTTCTTTTCACAGATACATGAAACTAATGTTAAACAATGTAATATGGAGATTTTTTTTATTTCTGTGGTACATGGAGATGAAATATAATAATATTATAATGAATGCTTCCATAGTTTATCTATCTTTGTATATGTGGATGTCAAAATAAATTGTGTCAAATAAATAATAAGTAATAGCAAACAAGCATTAATCATGATCATACGATATTAATTCATTATAGTGGCTTGTTATCTAAATATCTGAATCTGATTTTGTATTATGAACTTAACATTCATTCATTTATATACATGAAAGAGACAATTTATCAGGAACAAAGATGGAAGATGGATAAAAGAGTAGCAATTAGAAAATAGCTAGAGAAGAAAAATGAATATTAATAATGTAAAGACCAATCAATAAAAGAAATGTAAAGGAGTAATTTCAAAAAGTACTCTCATGAAACTAGTACTTAATATTTTAAATGAAAATAAATATATTTTATGAGAAATTCATTTCTAATGTTGGAATCATTTTTATAATAATGTATGAGTTAATGCTATAAATATGTTTATATGAAGAAAAAAGGAAAGAAAAATAAAAAAGAGAAAAGAAATAGAATAGAATAAAAAAAGACTAAAATGTAAAAGCTGCTGCCAAGAAGATTAGAGAATGGATGGATTTTTTTAATGAGGAAAATATAAATATGGAATCGAGTGAAAGAAAAATCAATAAAAAGAACACTATTACATTATTAATTAGATAAAAGGACTAGGGACAAAATAAAAATAAAAAAGAGAAAAGAAATAGAATAGAATAAAAAAAAGACTAAAATGTAAAAGCTGCCGCCAAAAAGATTAGAGAATGGATGGATTTTTTAATGAGGAAAATATAAATATGGAATCGAGTGAAAGAAAAATCAATAAAAAGAACACTATTACATTATTAATTAGATAAAAGGACTAGGGACAAAAATATATATCATCAAATTTTTTATTACAAGATGAATTAATGGTAAATTTATTTAAACATAAATTGATTTTTTTTTTTTACTACTGCATAATCCTTGATAATTTAATGTCATTTATGATTGATTCTTGAAAATTCACTATTATTATTATTATTATTTTGAAGATGTAATTGTTATTCAGATTGTTGAGATTTGATAGCACTAACCTCTCCCATGTTTTTACTTTATTTTTAAAAATTCACTTTTACTACTAATTAACTGTTAATTTAAATCTGTCAAGCATGTGACACAAGCTAATATTATTTACACTTAAAATACTTCCAGTAACAAGAAAAAAAGTCATAGGTTTTCTTCTTGATTATTTTTGAAAGGCAATGACATGCTCTTGAACGGAAGTGTATAAATATGTTTGTAAGTCAAGTTGTTTGAGAACTTCATTAGCTTAAGTAATCTAATGGCAAGCGTTTGCGCATGTTATGATCATTTTGTAGTACTACAATTATGATTGATGACTTATTATAAGTTTTAATTTACATTTTTGAATTGTTTTAGTTTTGTATACAATTGAAAAATCTATACTTTCAGTTAATTTACAACAATGCATCTTTTTCTTAAGCAAATTTGATAACATAAAGAATTTTTCAACAATACATTCCTTATATATATATAATTAAATAAAAGTTTGTTACTAAATATCACATGGTCACCATTTCTTATGCTTGCTCAAGCTGTTAAAACAGTACAATCCTTTTTATTTCTTTATATACATATGCCTTAGTTTTTCTGTCTGAAGACAGAAGCATCAACTCTTGATTGCCGATTTGCTATTATTTGTCACCTTTATAATATAATCTATTCCAGCATCTCAATTTTAGAACAACTTCTTCAATGAACCTCATTTTTCCAAGATTCTCTCTATATATGTATATATTTAAAAATAAATAAAACTGAAAAAGATTACCTGACAGCAAATATTGTATTATTTAGCATAAAATAGTTTTGTTGGTAATATTTTATTGTCCTCTTCAGTATAACACAAATATTATTGTGAATACTTATAGACCAATGTACATAGCTATCTAGATTTTTTTTTAATCTGCATCTTTTTTCCTTACTTTTTTTCTCATATACTATTATATATTATGTAATAAATAAAAAGTAAGATTATGTACAAACAATCTTATCATTAATCTGGAAAAAACATTTCCTTTAGCTTGTCATTATAATTAATAATTATTTGTACCATTACTGTATAATATATAATAGATATATATGAAGAGAGAGAAAGAACATTTTTAAAAAGGCTGTAATAAAACAAAAAAAAGGAAGAAATCTAGATGCCATTATGCAAAATGATCTATAAGCCCTCAGAATAACACATATGTTACACTGAGTAGGGCAATGAAGCATTGCCAAAACAAACTTCTTTATATTAAAGAATATATTTATTGTGTATATCCCTTTGGTTTTATTTATTTATATGTAAATACAAGATATTAGATTATATTTACATCTATGTTATGCTATATTTAAAAAGTGTTTCAATACATTTGGTTTCAACATTATTGTGGTATTTAAACTTATAGAATAATGATCAATACATTTGCACTACTATTGATAAATATAAAAATAAAGGAGCAGATAAGTTATGCGGATGTCTTAGGTGGAGATTTGGCATAATGTTGGAATGATACTGATTCTTCTTTTTGTGAAGAAAAGCTTATTTAATGTAGAGATATTTTTCTTGAATGTAAACTTGAGGAATATCAGAATAATAAATAGATTTAACCCATATAAAATGTTGAAGATTAAGTTCTATGGAAAGAAGATAGGGTGATAAGTTTTAAAAGTGTTGCTAAACACTGTTAGTTTTAGAATATGATTCTAGTTAATAGAATTAATGGCTTTAATTGGAAAAAGCCTCAAAAATAAAATAAAAAATATGTAAGAGAATTTAAGTAGAAAATATTAAGAAAGTTTGAAAAAAAAAGGGTGGGAACCAGAAACCTGTTGAAGGAAGGTAAATTAGTCTTATCAAGAAACTAAAAGAAAAGGAAATAAAATAATACTGACTTAAACATTTTAAAGTACAGTGGAACCACAACTTGCATTTATTCTATATAAAGAAGAACTGAATATAAGTCACTTTTTAGCTGATTTTTTGAAAATAAATTTAGCTGTTTATAAAAGAATGGAGAAGAAATAAAGTCACATTAAAGAAAAATGGAGTTTTTGAATATAAAAGATTTATTCAAAATACTTGAAACTCTAAATACCTCCCCCCTCCCATAAAAAGAACAATATCTGCTTGTAAAATAAGAAGAGGGTGATTGATTTACATATATATTACTAAATACAATACTAAAATATATCTAAAGTCAAAAAACCTGAGACATCCTTCCATTAACAGATTATAACACCATTGAATATGAATGTTTCTACTGTCTTAAATTTTATGGTGTAGTATTTTTAGGCATCCATATAAGAATTCAGAAATGAATGAAAGTAAATTTATTGTCATCCATAGCATCACCATTTGAGATTAGAGTATGTTGCATTAACATCACAATATATTTGAATAAGAAGTTCATCTCTTTGACTATATATGTATTTTCATAAATAATTAAATATCACATAAATATGTATTAACATTGAAATAATGTTACCCTGATGACTATATCAGTCAATCTGTTGTATATGTATTTTTATTATAACCAACTTCTATAGCAGACTTTGAAATTAGTTGACACTCCATCAAACAATATATACATATATGATTACAACAAAATAAATTGTAATAATATAGAACTTATACAAAAATATTTCCAATAACATTGTAATCATCAACTGAATTTATATAGATAAAAAGTTGATCTCATGTGATTTTCCAAGAATTGTATCAATTAATATTAGCCAATTGTCTTAAAAAAATTTTGTAAGACACAATTCTTATAAATAAATTTTAAATTTTTATAATAAATAGACAATTGACTAATACTGATTTACCCAGGTTTTGGAAAGTAACGTGGCATCAACTTTTTACTGCAAAAGTTCAGGTCATAATAATTCCAATGTAATCAAAACTATTTCTGTGCAAGATCTATGTTAATAGTATTTTATTTTTTATCGTTATTATAATTTAAACTATTACATATAGTATATTTTAGCTGATAACTTATTATTATATATATTGATTTAAAGGAACAGTCTAATAAATTGTTTTGGAATTACTAATCAAAATGCTTACATTTACAAAAACAATTTAAATTCTCAGGCAATGACCAAAAACTTTTCTAACTTTATAGATGATTATTAACACTCGTAAAAAGCACATGCACAATAGCTTGGAAAGGCTGATCTTTAATGTATTACAATTTATAAGACATAGCACTATAAAAATAAATGCTTATTTACATATGTTTAAGGTTCATTTGAGAGTGATGTTTAGTAAATTCTAGATAATTTCGTCGATGTCATTCATTCAGACATCATAAACAGTAATTTAAAGTGAGTGGTCTATCCTCATGCTTTCATTTCCAGTACTTAAGATTTGCCCATATATAAGCATTTGGGTTGGAAAGAATAAGTGGATTTATTTTATTCTTTCATAAATACTATATCTTGTGTTGGGAATGAAAATATTCATTTATTATTAACACTCGTAAAAAGCACATGCACAATAGCTTGGAAAGGCTGATCTTTAATGTATTATAACTTTATAGATTGTAACTGGAATATATGTATTATAGTATATCAATCTATTTTTTAATGTTACCTAGATATAATGAAGTTGAAATTTTGTATTATGAAATAGTACACATTCTTGATGATACCCTTACTGCTTTTATTAATATTATATAATAATATCAAATGTATGAAAGATGCAATACATATGTTCTAATGTGCCCAAGCATTCATATAAAATATAAGTTAAATTTTACTGTGGTAATGTAATTTACATTTTACTATGGTGTAAGTACTAACTTTATGAATATTAAAGCTAATAATGCTCCAGGCTAGATAGGTTTACAAAAGTAAATACATGAAAGCAGTCAACACTTAAACAATGCCAATATCATTAACAACAACAATCTCAGTATGTTGTCAAAGCACTCTTCTTTTTACAATAAGGTGATACATGAAAGCAGTCAACACATAAACAATAACAATCAACAATCTCAATTTGTTGTCAAGACAACCTCCTTAACATGAAATTGTGTTAAACAACAGATTGAGATTGTTGATTGTTATTGATATTGTTTAAGTGTTGATGTCTTTTGTGTATTTAGATATATGAATAGTTATGCACTTGGAAAATATGTGGCCAACAAGTGTGATTATTTTTTTACATGAGAAATTATACATAAAAAAAACTAAATGTGTTAGAAAATCATCAAATGTGGATAAAACTGATAAATTACTTTTGAATTAATTGAGAAGAATATCAAATTGCATATTTAAGACAAATAATGAACTATTTCAAAACATATGGTTAAGAATTGTATTTCAACTGTCATTTATAATAATGGGGTAATAATGTATAGTAAATTCAAAAATGTGACAGGCCAATAAATAAATAAGTTAATGACAAATAGAAAATTTTTTAGATGATAAAAGTACAAAGTAAAAAACATGATTTAAAGTTGGACAGAAAGTTTAGAGACTTATGAGAAAATAATTATATTTTGATGTTGTATGTATAGGAGTGTGAAATAGAACCTAATTAGCTTAGAATTTAATAGTTGTAAAAAAAATTGAAGAATAAATAAAACATTGTTTACTTATAGTAAGGTTTGGTATAATAAATACTGAAAAAAATTTGATATAAAGTGAATAAAAAATAATAAAGAAAATAAAAATGAAATAATATAAAACAATTAAAACAATATTTGAAGGATGAGATAGAAATAAAAAAATTAAAATGGGGATATATATCTATATAGATTGCATACATTCACCATTGCTAATATTCTGCCAAAGAATGATTTTGAATAAGAAGTTACTTTATAGCTTATTTCATCATACTAAGATTGACATCACAATCTAGTATCCACTGGTTATGTTATAGCTCACATAATTTTTTATGAATATAAAAGAAGTAACCACTGTCTGATGAGACAAATAAATACTGGAATCATGTGATACTATTGTTGATATTTTATTATAGGATTAAAAAGCTATGATTATTTTGAGTGTTTATTTTAAAATGATTTATTAAAAATAAACTGTATAATGTTATCTAACCACTCTTTCACAATATAGCTTTCTCATCACAAATAATGAGTTCAGCTCTTTTTTTAAAGAGTTAAAACTTATTTTTCATGTAATTCTTTTTTAACTCAAAATAAAATTCAAAATTTGTTTTTAATATCAAAACAATAATTATTTAATATATATTAGCAGTTTTCTATTTTTTTCTCAATCAGATTAAGGTTAAATTTCAAATCAAGAATCAAAATAGCAAATCTAGCCATCAAAACTACCATTAAATAGATATAAATAAACTCAGTGATTGTAGATCTTCTTTATTCAGATCTATTATGCATGTCTGTCATGCAATTCAGTCACATCAAGGATTTGAACTGCTTCAAATTTCTTTCTAGAAGATGGACTAATGTAAGGATAATTAATTATATGGAATTCTTAGCATATTCGGATTGTCATATGGTATTTTCATAGCTATCCAAAAATAACTAAAGAGAAGCCAGAAATCATGTCGTGTAATGGGTGAAACTATTAGCTAATTTTCACTTTTATGTATTATACATGTTTTATGTAATTGTTTTTAAAATTTTTTTAAAGAATTATTGTGATTAGTTTTTATTAAACATTAATATATTTGTTTGTTTGTGGCATTTTCATAATGCTGCATGTTTACTCAAAATATGTTTATTAAAGTATTTTTGTATTTAAAATTTATGAGAATTCTAGTCTCCTATAAAATTTTGTACAATAAACAGAGACCTCTAAAAACCTAAATGAGTTTTGCTTGTATGTATGTATTACACAAAAATTCTCTATTTTTTTTTTTTAATAAAACAAAATTTTATTTATTCTGAGTATTTAAAAAATATGTTAATTTTTTTAAAATTATTTTATTGAAATTGACTGACTTAATAATATTTATAATTTAAAACTAAGATGACATTCTATTTTCTTTTGAAGTTAGAAGTAACAAAACAGCTTGTTATCTGTGATGTATGGAGTATTGCCTTTATAAGCAGAAACTTAGACAATTAACAAAAGAAAGAACAAAAGAGTGCAGGTTCTATAGAAGTAAATTTGGAAAAGGATATAAAAAATGAAATGAAAGGATATGATTAAAAATGTAAATAAAAAAATATTATTTATTGAGGAAATTAAAGAGAACAATATCTTACAATGCTTAGCAGTAAAGAAGCAATAAAAAGTAAATTAGAAAAAGCTTATAGAAGGAGAGAGAGAAAAAGAGGTTGAAGAAAGAAGTTAATAGATGATTTTAAGGAAGAAGGGATTTAGGAACATTTGAATAACAGAGATCTGGATTTGCCTTTTTGATAGATGATTATTAATAGTAATTAAATATTTGATGTTTTTTCTATCCCTTTAATCTGTCTTTGTATATATTATATGTCTTTTTGATATTTTAAATAAATAAATAAAAAAAATTTTCATAAAAAATTTAAAGATATTTGATTTCATTTTATAAATAAGCCATTTGATTTTCTAAAAAGGAATCATATTCTAAAAGAAATCCTGGATTTTTTTCATACATACAGTATATAATATTTCATTGACTAATTTTATTTTTATCTACTTATTTTATCCATCCCCTATTTGTAAAAAAAAACAAAAAAACTTTTATCTATCAGTTTGTGAAATCTGCTTCTACTTATGATTTTTTTAATGCTTATTTGTTGATATATATTTTATTTGCAACCAGTAATAACAATAAGTATTGAAAATAAAATAGATTTAAAATAATTAAAATAAACTCCATTGTCAAGATTATACTATGAAGGTTAGTTGCTGCATTTTATCACTTATAAAACGTTATTTCTTAGGTTTCCCTTGTTGGCTTTCCAATTTTATGCAGGGAGACCAAATTTGGTCCCTGCATATTTGGACTATTAAATTGGGAGACAGAGGTATCCAAAATGGTCTTTGCATGGCTCAGCTGTGGGTCAAGGGTTGTTGTCTTGTGGACTTGGGCCTTGGACATTGTTGCCTGTTGTGGTGGTTGTCACAATGCTGGACTTGTCCACCTATTCAGCTGAAGTTTGAGTCTTTGCTTCGGGGCCCCGGGGGTGGGATCATTGGACTATGGATAACTTCTCAGTAGTTGGGCCATGTAAACCCATGTACAGATACACATTGGTCAAGATTATGGTAACCCTTTTGTGGACATAATTGTTGTCTGGAGTGTATCCTTTTGTAAACAAGATTATAATTGTTTTGGGTTTTTTCTGTACATTGAATGCATTGTACTCACATCGGGTAAGTATACCCGAAAAACTTCTATGTAATCTTTAATAATAAAGGTTGCTTTGAAAGATAAAACCTTTTTAGATTTAATTCCACCAGTAAATGCTTTCGAAAATGTTTAAAAAGTGTCAATAGATATCTCTGTTAATCATATATTTTATATCACAAATTTTAGATTCATAGTCAAATAATTGTAACTTTATGAAAAATTGCTCTCAGATTTATGGGAGCTCATAAAAGATGTAAGTTATAATTCACAATGTATTTAAAAACCATTTTAATGTGTGTATGAAAAAAAAAGATATATAACAACCTGTTATGGGAAGATCATACAATAATTTAATTTTACTATATATATTTGTAATTATATAATACAAATGAATCACATATAGACCATATTCATTATTAAAATTTTGTGTAACATTATTATTTAGTAATGGAATTTTGTTCCACTTAAAAAACATTTTTATGCTGGTTACACAATTGCAGAAAATTTTTAATAAACATATATTGAAAATGTGGCAAATATGTATTAGATATGTAATTTTTTAAACAACTGATGATAATATAAGTGATAAATCAAGACAAAATATTTATTTATAAATGAAATACAAAAGAACATGGAATTGACATAAAAATTATTTATCTTATCATTTTTCACAATTTTAAAAAAAGGAAAATAATGAAAATGTTTATATCAATACTAAAAGTAATAAATTAAAGATAATACTAATGCAATATATTTGAAGAAAATCTTGAGAATATTAAATACAATCTTAATGCATTTTTGGTGCAAGTGCCCTTATCAAAAGGATCCATTACATTTAAAACAAGAAATTGTTGTCTCAAAAATTGTTGTCTCTTTACTGAAAATGCATTGTGCATTAAATATTTTCAAATAATTTTATGAATATATGATATTATTTTTGCTTTAATTTTACATTTTAATGATGGAGTTATCTTAGTTATTTGCAATATTAAAAAGTATTAAAAGATTTTTAAATCACATTTATTTATTATATTACCATATATCTAAAATTTTACTATCAAAACCTTTATTATTATTAAATAAATTGATATTTAATCATAATTTCACATGACCCTTTGTTGCACTTATATAAAGTAAAATTAGCATTTATTTTTTATAGCATCTGTATACAATTGTAATCACATTCATATCGGCTTTTTCAAACCAAATTGTGCAAACGCTTTTTGCGAGTGTTAAATAATAAATGAATACCCTCTCTTGTATGGGTCAGAGGGTATTCATTTATTATTTAACACTCGCAAAAAGCGTTTGCACAATTTGGTTTGAAAAAGCCGATATGAATGTGATAAAGTAAAATTATAATTTAAAAAACAATTTTAGAAAATCTGATTTTGCATGAATTAATATTACTGCATGATAGTTCACTGTTGGCATTATTATTATGGCTAATTATAAGTGAATTTGTCCATACTACGGTCAGAAAGAAAAAAGTTGGAAAGAAAAAAAAGGTTAAAAATGCTTTTTTCAATGATTGCAAAATAATCATTGAATCACAAGTATATATATATAACACCTTATCCCAAAATCTGTTTATTTCATTGGTTTAGGATACTATCTTTTAATTGTAGTTCTTCATTGTACTCTATTCTTATCCACATCTTTCTACTGAAAACAATTAATGTATCTTTGAGATAATATTTATATTTAAGTTGGATCTGCTTTTTTTATGAAAACTATACTTATGTTCATTATAAAATACTTTTTGAAAAGTGTTTTACTATTTTTTAACTCCACATCACTTGTGTTTTTATAATTTAATAGAATTGTGTTTTATTCCAATCACAGATAGATCATAATTAGTGCAAATATTAAATAGTGTATTATTCTATTGATGCTACTTATAGAAATGATATTACTTTCCAATTATTAAAATATAAATACAAAACATTCGAAGTATTTATAGTTTTTGTAAAGTGTGACATCCGTTAATATCTACTTATCATCATGGGTGGTAATACTGTTTTTTTATACTATTGTTTCCCCAATTGTTTTTTTGTATTTTTTCATTTTAAAAATATTACCTATTAAAACAGGATGGGAAAATACTTTAAATAATAGTACCAGCAATGAAAAAATGATAAAAGAAGGATTTTCCATGACATAGATAAGAATTTTACCTCAATTACAATATGTATGATGATTGAAAAAAAAAAAGATTCTGGCTACTTTTTTTTTTATTAAAAATAATTTTTAATACTATAATGGAGTTTATACATCCACTATATTTTGTTCTCAAGTCCCCCTAGCAGATAATATGAATTAGTGGATACTAATTCATGCTTTGTTGTCAATACTTTATTTACAATATAGTACACATGGTTTATTGTTATAACATATAATATACATAAAATTAAGATTATAGTATAAACAAAATGTTAGAATAATAATTATTCATTCACATTCATCTGAAAAATGTAAAAAACAAAAACAAAAAAAAAACTTATATATATATATATATAAACACCTCTACTATATATGTTATTATGTAATAGCATTTAATACTATTTATGGATTCATGGTATCTATGAAGTCTTTTGAACTAAATACTATGGATACAGAACTTTCACTGAATTGCAATTTTTATTGCATAATATTCTAATGGTAATTTGATCTTTTATTAGTTGTGAATTCAGTAGTAAGAATTCCTTTTTTTTAAGAACCAATTAAATGAGACTAAATGAAACTTCATATTATTTATGTATCTTAATAATGTCCGCTTCATTATTTTGTTTTGTAATTTGAATTTCAGATAATAGAATAAACTGTATCAAGTTGATGATAAGAAATGATAAAGTATCATAGGAGATATCAAATGTTAGAACTTGATTGAAATCTCTCATGCTTAGTTATCCCAACCTACTTTTGGGTGAAAAATTTAACTTATTCTGGATTATAATAATTTTTCATTTATTAGTTTACAAATGATTTAGTTTATGCTTGATTGATGTCATAATTTATCCTGGCACCTGTCTTTTTTGTTGATGATATGGTATTTTTTTGCAAATAGTGTGAAGATATTGATCTCTTTTCAGACAGGAATATAGAAATAAGTAGAGATATGAAAATTATATTTATTGAAAAAAAGTCTAAAATATTGTAATTAATGGGAGGTGTATAAATTAAAGATGGAAAATGGTAGAAGAGTTAGAATATAAATATTTATGATCCTTATTAAATTGGAATCTGAATATAAGAACAGCTGTAATTAAATTTGGAAATGAAACAAAACATAGAATGGGAAAGGTGAAAAATTTATGTTTCTCACTTAATGAATATTATAATATGTATAATAATTTGGAATGGACAATGGTAGGTGTTTTAATACTTGAAAATAAGGCATTTGTATTAGTTAGGGAATTCAAGTTTATATATATACAAAGAAAGTAAATTAATAAGCACTTGTTGATGAATTATGGATAATAAATTAAGCTTTCCAGTATAAGATAGAATTATCTTCTTTTTTACTAAGGGATGTTTCAAGTAAATTTAAAAATATTTGGAAAACTACAGTATTTGAGCAAATTGTGTGAAGAAACAGTAACTATAAAGTTTTAAAAATATTTTATTATATATAAAGATAAATAGATGGTTATAGTTGAGTTAATTAAAGTTAAAAAAATACAGTTATAAAAAGTGAATATGGCTCAAGTTTCAAATTCACTCTTATTCCCACATTTATCAGAACAATAAAGCCTTACTTAAATTCAGGTTTAGAGTACAACAGTGCAATAGTATTTTGTTCTTGATTTTTTATGCAAACAAACATGAATCTCACAATCCTTGGAAGTTAGTCAACTTTCTTTCATTTACATATTCTTTAATACTTTGATTATTAGAATACATATATAGTTTAAATGAAGATTTTTATAGGCAAAAGTGTATAACAATTCATAGTCAAGTATGAAAATATTAAAATTTAAACCTATTGATCTTTTGGCAAAAAGTACACCATTATCTTGTTCTATTTTGTTCTATGATTTTATGTACTCTTCTTGTTTCTGTAATTCTTAATTAATCGTCTATATATTTGCAATGCCCACATAATAACTTTTTTTTTTCAATTGAAAACAGACGTTATTTTTCTAAAATTAAAATATTTAGATATTTTAATATTTTACATGGTTGCAAAAGTTGATATGAATTATAATATATATATATACATATATATATAAAGCATGGACATTGAAGATATATATGATAATGCTGGAGAAAGCTTAATGTTATTTGAGATAAGAATAGAGAAACTATGGATACTGAAAAAAGAAAGTGAAAATGGAAAAAGTGTGAATTTATATGAAAATGGAAAATAAAATATAGAAAAATATATATTTTTAGAATATATTATGAATAAATAGATAAGCATAAAAATAAAAGAATTAAAAAAAAAATCTTTTTTTTTTTTTAGTTCTTAGAGATAAGCAAATGGATTATGATAAAATGATATTCGAATTAATGAAATATGTTTTATTGATGATAAGAATAGAAAATGGAATGTATTTGCATAAATATAATGACTTGCAACCAGAGATTGAAAGGAGTTATGGGCAGAAAAATAAGTGCACATCAGGATAACATTTAGAAGGAAGGAATGATTTTTAAGGAACCTAAATGTACATCACATTCTATAAAATCTAATTCTAAAAGTCACAAATTTGATTTTCTTTCTTTTTTTTTTATTATCTGAAAACTGCATTGTTTTAAATGAAAAATCTCAAACCATTCTTAATCGCAATTGACAAACAGAGGTGGGATCGGGGGAGGGGGGAGGAAACAGAGGGTATAAAATTTTCAAAAATTCATGGATTTTTTAATTTAATAATTACAATAATTTAATAAATCTCTTATGTTTTTTTTTTTGCATTTAAAATCTTTTATTTAAATTATATATATATGCAGTTGAAACAAGTGATTAACAAATGACTATTCTTGAATATTAATGTATAAAGTTTATATATATTTATAGTACTTTCATTTGTACATTTGACTCAAATTATAGACATATTTGTGTAGATACGAATTCCAGTTATGACTTAACTGGAATTAATTTTCAGCTATTGCTTGTGTTTTTTTTTTTTTGATAATTTATTAATATTGGAGCAGCAAAAATGTCTTTAATAATTGATATAGTAATTTAATACGCTATTCAAGTCCCAAGTAAAAAAAAAAGTTCTCTGATTTTAAAACTAATGTGTTTTTACATTTGTGCATTTCTTAGAGAAAATATTATATATAAATGCAGGGTAAACATAAGCTTAGAATCATATGTTAATATATATTTTTATATTTTATATATAATTATAAAGGACGAACTCGAACTTTCAAGCTCCTACATCTATCCAATCTGCCTTATACAATTGATACACATGACCACATACATGTGTAAAAGATAAATGATCTCCAATATATGTATATTATACTGAACCAACACTCATCAGTTAATCCAGATCACCATCTCTCGCACATATATACAATCAATGCTCAGTTTATATTAGAATAGCAAATCTTTAAACGTTAATGGACAAGCTTCAATCTTCTCCACTCTCCAACTCTTCAGCCAACCATTTCATTGAAAATCTGAGGATAGAATTTTCAAAGCCCTTGTCGATGACAATATTATTGTCATATCCATGTTGACCTTAAGTCAATCTGACCCCTCAAGTGATGAAGAAAGAATGAATCCAAATAAATCTCATAGGAAATGAAAACTGAAATCACTGCAGAATTTAACAAATTGTATATAGATCATTAAGCAATAGGTGTATAATATTTTTTGTTTATTATTTTAATATTTAGCAATTTTTTATTTATTGTTGTATTATTTATGGTTTTACTCTTTTTATTAGAACAATCCTACAATATGTGTCAGATAAATAAGTCTTTAACAAAACTTTTATTTAACAAAGCAAAAGGAAAAGAAACTTATGGCAACATTGCACAAACTTATGACATACAAATTTAAACAAAATTATGCAAATAAGGAATACAAAACAAATAGGAAAACTTTAATTAGATAAAATTTTTACATTTTTATAAAATTACAAATAATTACAAACTATTTATATATAAAATGTCACACCTGCAAAATTCTTCATATATAGTAGCACCACTCAGTGCAAGTTAGGGTAATCCATTGATTACTCTGGCATGTACTGAGTGGTGCTACTATATGGAGAGTTTTGCCTGTGAGTAAACAGCTTGGTAATCATGTGATGTTTCATGGTTATATGAAATGCCATTGCTAAACTATTTTAGCAGGAAGAGCTTTTTTTTTGCATTTAGAATTGCAAAGAATTTTTGATTTTTTACATTTGCAGTAATTTGAGTTACAATTATCTGTCCAATTACAATGTTGAAATCCTTGACCACCTAAATTGGAATTCTCATGAGCATACTCTCTTAAAGTTATTTCCATATCTGGAACTTCATTAATTGAAGTAAGTTACTTTAGAGACCATAAATTCATTTCTGTCTTAAAATTGGTTTAAAATGCCTTATTTTGTACTGAGTTTATATAAGTTATTATTTTTAATTGACATTATAACACCTATAATATTCGAATTATCAGTTTTATCCCTATCTACATCTGGGATCATTATACAAGTGCATTCTCCTACATTTGCAGCTGGAAATTTAGTCTTTGAAAGTTATAACATTTTTTCAGCTTGCTTATTCAAACTCTGCTTAGCAGAGTTTCAAACTTCTTGGATTTTTCACAGATTTCATCAAGTGTGAAAAAAGAATCTTTGCTCTTTTCATTATTTTCAATGCTGCCAATAATTTTTCCTTCACTATTTTCCATGTCATTTGGCAATATTTCAGAAAAATGTGGTTGATTTACAGTTTAGATAATATTCCTATTTCTATTTTTGTTTGAATATTCAACAGTTATTAACTGCAAGTTTCACTGGAATCATTTACTTCCACTTCCACATTAGCATTATTTTCTGCTGTACTATCACAATCCTTTTCTGAGGCTACTCTCTGGAGTTTGGCATCACTATTGGATTGATATTCTAATATCATCTTCAGATCTTCTTCACTAGTGATTTCTGATCAAATTTCAACTGGAAAATATGCTTTCGAACCTATTCTAGATTTACAACCAAATATGACTTTGTAAGGACTATGGTCTATTCCAGAGTGATGGACTCTATTTTTTATAAATTAATTGAATTTTAATCATTCAAATCGTTTAGTTGTACTGTTTGTTTCAAGACAATGGGAATAACATATTTTCAATATCTTGAGTTGCTCTTTCAACTGAGCCTTGTGACTGTTTGTTTATTGGTTTTACATGAATGATTTTAAGTTCATCACATATTCTTCAAACTTCTTCAATAATTGTGTTTGCAAATTTTTGGTCATTGTTGCTTTGTAAGATGCATGGTGCTCTGAATATTGTGTCTTGTTTTTAAAACTCTTGGTTGAATAAATTTCTTAAGCTGGTCTTGATAAATCATTATAAATTTATAAGCACCATCTACTTGAAATGGCAAAGTTTATCAGATCTACTTGACATCTTGAATTGAAGTGACTGCTTTTAATTGGATTCACAATGAGCCCTGTTTTTTAGAATGCTTAGTTTAATTTTGAAAGGCTTCATAAAGATTTAAATACAGCATAACAATTTCTACTATAATATTCTTATAAACTCTTTCATAATCCTATTTCACCCACATGACCAATTGCAATATGGATCTCATGAATTAATTGAAAATTCTTTTCCAAAAAAGTGTAATATATAATTGTTTTTTTTCTTCATTTTTAACTAATATGATGAGTTTTTTAACACTTCCAATTTTTATAATATCATATCTTGATTATTGCTGGGATTCTGCAGGTGATTTTCCAGAAATCTTCTCTTTGTTTTCTTTAACTTTTAGCAAAAATGAATAATACTCTTCTCTTGTATATCACTGATGATTTTTCCCCCTTTTCAATTTCAAATTGTTCATTTGATTATTATACTGTTCTTCATTATGTCTAAATCCTCCATTATGCTTATGGGTAATGTAAAATTAATGAAAATATAAAAACAATATGCTAATCATGCTAGTGATAGATGTAAATAAAAAACAATCTCTTCCAATAACATAGCAATCACAGTTGGGAATTATTAATAACTAGCAGTGTCTATGATATATATATTTAAAATGAATCACTTTGATTGTCTTATTTGGTTATTATTAATAATAACGAGTAATTATTAATACAAACCGACTAATCATTTCAACCATAACATATCCATAGATAAAATTTAAAATGTTGGAACATTTGTTTAGGCACTTTATTGAAACATTTACTTCTGACTTATAAAGTGTTTAATTGGGTAAACTGGATAATATGCCTAAATTAATGTATTGACAATAATGATGAATATATTGGGCACTTCCATAAACAAAAATTTTGTTTTGCTTTCCTTTCTCAACTCCACAAAATTAAGCTTACAGAATGTTAAATCTCCACACACACGTACACACACACACACACACACATATATATATATATATACACACACACAACTGAAGTCTTAAACTGAATCCAAAAGATTTTAAGATATTTAGAAAGAGACTATATGTAAAGTGGATGAAATAAAGAAGTTTGCTGGAATGTTAGGGATCAGAGATGCTAGATTAAACTCAGATAAAATTTTATCCTGCAATAAATGGATAATAATGGAAAATGATAATTATCATAGATATAGTACCATTGATATATGTATTTTCAATATCTTAATGACATAAAAAACTTGATTATTTTATAATAACACTAATTGTTAAAATTTATGGTATAGAACTCATATATAAGTTGTTAAAATAAAGCAAATATTGTTTAACATTTCTCATCTAAGGAATGAATGTTATCTTGCCTTTATATATAAAATCATTGAAATTATATTTTTATATATGATAATTATAATTGAAAATTATTAATCACTCAAATGAATTGTTTCTTCTAAAATTTTAATAAAATTCATGTTTCATCATTAAATTTGTTGTAAAAAGATAATGTAAATTTTTTATGTGTTGTTAATTTTATTATTAACTTCAAATAAAACATGAAACTTTATTCTTCTCTAATGACTAAAAGATGAATTAAATAATCTCATAAGAGTACTAAAACCAGATCATTGATAAAATTAAATACTAAAAGTCTGATTTCACTTTAGGAATTAAACAGTAATCTTATCCAAGCAAAAAGAAATTAGATTTATGAAACAAGTCTAATTTTTTTAAAAAAATATTTTTATATATAAATAATAGATACTTTGAAAACAAAATTCCATCATTATTCCCTGCAACAAACAGTCGGAAAAGTCATTAGTTATTTGTAATTAAAATGATTTCAGAGAATTTGACTCCTGATATAAATAGGATAATTAAAATGTTCAGATTTATATTGTGATTTACATTATCTATGCAGTAATAGAGTTCATGTATAAAATAAAATATATTTATATCGCATATTGATTAATTAATTGAAATTATTGTGCTTATCCTACTATTTAGATAAGACATGATTTTCCAAGCAACTATGTAATTAATATTTTTATAAAATTGTTATTCTCTTTTTGGATATTTAAAATATAAAATTTAGTTTTGAAAATTTAAATAATTTGTATTTTTTATAATCCATTTCATAACAATGTTTATTCTTTTTTATGGATTCAAGATAGTTTAATAATAATAAAAATAATTCTGCGGTTAATCTTAGTCCTGTCACCATGTCCATTCCAAGAGCTCCTGTTTCAAATCCTAAGAATTTGCATAATATTAGTTTTTTTAAAGATAACTTTCAAGTCATCAGAAAGACTAAATATGATCTAATTAGAAAAAAACTCTAGTTATAAAAAAAATTCCGTGTGTAATGGATAATTTGCAAGAGAAAATATTTCATTAACGGCAGTATTGCTAGGCAACAAGGAAAAAATTCTCGGTTTAAATCCCCAAAAGACCATTCAAAATCTGCAATATTTGGGGTAAATTTAACATATATCAAAACAATTATTAACAATTAACTATGCAACACATTTTTTCTAAGATAATTTTGAATTTACAGATGCTTTTTCTTTTAAAAAAATGACCTTTTAAAATCCCTAACACCAATCAAAATGGCTGCTGTACAACCACATAACCAAATGGTTGGTGCCAAAATCTATTCCACCATATTGCCAGCTTTAACTCATAAAAAACATATGCCAGCATCTCAAGAAAAATTTTCCTATCAACAATAGCAAAGATATTTCAAATCCATTAATGCATAAGCCAATTTGAAATTTCGTGACAAAGTCCATCATTATATCAGCCACAGCTTCTCTGTATGACTTCCACCACACTCTTTGGAACTTTAATCAGCTCAAATGCCTATCACACTTGAACTCATAGCTCCAACTTCACACTAGGATGAACTCTGGAATAAATACTGCACCACTGGAGAGTAATACTGCATACCCATCTTATCAACCCACTAATCCAAAAAAGTTTACAAGATCACCAACTTACCTCAAATGAATTTTAAATGCCCAACCCATGAATAACAAGACAGCCTTGAGACCTATAGTGCTTACCAACCAATAAGCACAATTTGTGTATAACCATATACCAATGAAACACTAACTCCATTAACCCTCCCTAAATGTATTAACAAAGATCATCATGTGCTTTCATATATTGAGCTCATAATGCTTTTGTAAAATTTATGTAAACCTAATTTGAAATATGTATCTTGTTATGCAACAATTATTATTATTCCAATTATTATAAATCACCTTTTTTTATCATAAGCAAAATTGTAAATCCTCATTGCATATGTAATCTCATGTATCAGATTATATCTAAATACTCATGTTTTTCACATACAACTTATGTAACCCATGAACAGTAAGCCATGAAAACTATAATTCTTCTCAACAAATAGGCCCAATTATATACAATCATATATTAATCTAACACTAACTCCAACCCCCACATCCCATATATGTTTTTCCTTATACTATCATGTACTTCCATGTATTTTTCTCAAGACCCCATTTAAAAATTCGATGTAAACCTAATTTGATAAATGTATCCTGTTATGTAAAGATCATTCTTCTTTCTATTACTGTAAGTCATGTTTTTTATTCATATCATAAGCAAGATTGTAAACTCTTATGTAATATCTTGTATTTAAGACCTCATGTTTTTCTCCTACAACTTATGTAACACTTTTTGAATCTCAATAAAATTTACCTTTGAAACAACAACAACAACAACAACAACAATAATAATAATAATAATAATAATAATAATAATAATAATAATAATAATAATAATAATAACCACCACCATGACCAGCAGCACCTCCATCATCATCAAATATGTTATTCTATGAGAAATCATTAAAGTGGCTCTAAATATTGAAATTCCAGAATAAATTATGTTAATGTAATGATAATCAATAGCACCTACTTTATTTTAGTATTCAGATTCTTAATTATTTCAACCTATAACTTAGCATAAATATATTTATGAACTGTGTTTAATTTTAACACATTTCTCATATTTTTTTTCTTTTTTAGAATCATAAAACCAGCTATCAAGCAGACCAGTTAACATAATGTGCACTTCAGGCATTTTTAAATGCAATAAGTTTTCAATGACTTTTTTATTATTATTATTGTTATGCATGGTTCTTCATTGATCATGATGAGTTGGTTACTTAAAAAAAAAGAATAATGAATGAATTCATGAAAAAAGGATTACATTTCAATGGGAATAATATTAATATTTAATTGAGGTTATTGTCCAATAAAGACATATATTTATTTTTTATATGATATATTTATTATATATAAATATTTTTTCAAAAGATTTTTAAAAAATGTATGCAGATGAAGGTCTAAATTTAATTTAGCCTTTTCTGTCCATAGATTTTCCATATTAATTTAGAAAACTATATCCATCTACAACATATAGTCTTTTATTATGTTTTTTTTACAAACTCTTAGGATTAACTTCATATTTCAATTGATCATTACAGAACCATCCCAACTTCTTAATTTTTTTTCATTGTTGTTAAAGATATCAATTTAATCTATCACCCGTATGTTTCATTTTTGATCTTTTGTTATTATTTATTCTACATCTCTTCATTCTTTACTACATTATCTGTCATTTCTGTATTACTAATTTATTAAGTATTTTTATCATAGACCTTTAAATAAGCATTAGCAGAATTCATTTGTTGAAAAAACCCTTTCTTTTCAACCACATTAGCATTTTTTTATTAATATTTTAAATTATTTTTATTAAATACACTTTATTCAAGGTTAAGCACGAAACTTCACATGATCACCATTTCTTATGCTTGTTCATACCTATTATTAAAACAGGAAAAATTCTCCATACAGTAGTGCCACTCAGTGCAAGCCAGAGTAATCAATGGATGCCAGAAGGCTTGTGCATAAACTCCATATCTAGTGCCTATTCATCAAATATCCCTTAAGATCTGGGTGCAGTTCTCTCAAATCCAAGGCTTCTCACTGACGAAGGCCACAAGCCAGAAACTAGTCTGGGGATATTGGATGAGTAGGCACTAGATAGGGATTTTATGCACAAACCTTCTGGCATCCATTGATTACTCTGACTTGCACTGATTGGCATTACTGTATGGTGGAGAGTTTCACCTGTTTTATTCAAGTTTAATTTTAAGATTAAAGATGCTCATTGTGTTTTCATCTATAGTAATAATTTGCCAAGATATTTATATTTGTCAATTTTTAATCATTCTTTTCCTTCTTTGAAAACTTATTGAATCTTGTTTTAGTTTTATAATATTTATCTTTAAGTTTATTATTTATTTCTCTTTTTGCATTCATCTAATATTTCTTATAATATTTTATGCATCTTTGAAACACTATTTATAAAAATCATATATCTGTATAGGGAGTTTTAAAAATCTACATTTAGTTTTAGTCATTTTACTTTCCATTTTAATACGTAAACAGCTTTTTTAAAACTGTAAAAAGTTTTGGAGAGATATAATTTACGTATATATATATTTTATTGTATATGGAAACCATGCTAGGCTGCAATAAAGCTAAATATTATTTTAAAAAACTATCTTTTCTGTATGTATTTTCATTTTACCAAATATTAACTAACTGTAACTTAATCATTTATTTCTATTGCGTTTTGATAAACAGTCAGGATTTTTCAATATTTTAAAAAAATAAATATCTTTTACATGACACACAAATCTAGTATAAAATGATTTATACTCATTGGTTCTTTCTTTAACTTTTCTTAACACTTTAATGTGATGTTGAATTATAACTACTGTACTTTTTAAATCCTGCTTTATCTCTGCAGATATTCTGTGTGCACATTAGTAAATACACAAAGAACTTAGCTCTGTAATTTTTTTATATCTTCTTTTTACAATTATATTATTGTCTTATCTAGTCTATCATCATCATTTAGATATTTGGTATATAATTTTAGAAAAATTTAATCTATTTCTTCGTTTTATTTAAAATACAAGAATTTTATGATTAAGAAAATTATGTTTAATTAATTATCTTAATTTTTTATTTAAAACATATAGCATTTTAAAAGATTTTATACTTGTAAAAGATATTTTAGTTTCTTATTGTTTATTATTATTATTATGAAAATATGAGTAAAACTTTTTCACTTTTTTCACTGTGTCATGATTAGTGTTATATTTTTATTTTATTATAAAACATATGTTCTTTATGTATTTATTATTATAAACTCATTATAATTGAGTGTTAAGAAAAGGTAATAATTTATATTGAAAACTTTTATATTGCGCTAAGCATGCTATTGGCAGACCACTGCCAGAATTATAGTGCTGTTTTGTTTAGCAGTTGAAAAATTATACCTATATGTAGATGTAATTTATTATATAAATGAAGCATTTAAATATTCCATTTTTTTTGTTGATGGAATACATGAATCTTTTCTGTTGATTGCATTTGAATCCTTTATATTTATCCTTGCATCTTTGTATTTTCATTTTTTATCATCTTTTTGGGCATAAACTTTCCTCACACTAGTAAGACAAAATATGACTGATAGCAAGCTTGTGATCGCATTGTTTGTCTTAGAAACTCTTACTATCTTTTATTGTCATTTAATAGATATATTTGATATGATATCAATAACTCTTTTTTAATTGCAGATTTTTAGTTGTTATAAATTTGTCATTTTACAATATTTCTATTTTTTTTATTTACATGTATTATTGTCTCAAAAAATTGAATTGCCTTTTTTTAGCTATAAGAACAGTTCGTTTAAGTCTAAGACATTTTCAGAATCTGTTAGTATTTAATTTCATAAGTTCTATCTTAATTCTGTTAATGGACCATTTTTGAAGATTAAGAATATTTATGGCTATTATCATTTTTTTAATAATTTTATTACATATCTTAAAATTTAATAATTAATAATAACTTCCTGTATTGAAAGATTAAAACTCATTTCCGACTTGAAGAACATATTTTTTATTAGTCAAATATAATTCAGGATTGCTATGCCTTTAAGTAGGCATTTCCTTGCCATTTTTTCTTTGGAGTTTTTTTTTTAAACATAAGGCACAATTTGGCTCTTTTTAGTTAATTTCACAATTCTGCATCCTTGCTTATTTTGTCTCCATATTATTCAATTCTAACAGCATTTAAGATTTTGTCTACATATTATTATTCATTTCTAACAACTTATTTAAATTGAAAAAAAACAAACATTTATTTCACAATGTTATACATAAAATAAAATTTAAAAAATAACAAAGTTATATTTGACAAATGACACAAATATTTCTTTTATTGTTTTCAGTAAGAACAACCAGGAATTCCAACCTTTCCATTTAATGGTTTTAAGAAGGAAAAAATA
Organism: Epiperipatus broadwayi; assembly: GCA_028023455.1. Classification (NCBI taxonomy): domain Eukaryota; kingdom Metazoa; phylum Onychophora; class Udeonychophora; order Euonychophora; family Peripatidae; genus Epiperipatus; species Epiperipatus broadwayi. The sequence goes on along the minus strand of JAQFVV010006202.1, from coordinate 1,233,358 downwards.
TTGTGATATCTATTCTTTTACCAAAACAAAGATAGCAATTTGTCATTTAATGGTTTTTAATAAGGAAAATATGTGATATCTATTCTTTTGATAAAAACAAATATAGCAACTTATCATTTATGATTTAAAATAAAATATTTTTTAATAAATTACTTAGTGTGATATTAGTTGAACATTGTTAAAATCTAAATGATTTTTTATTCAACATTTTCTGTGTCAATTAAGTATAAAAATCCTGAGTGGCAGATTGAATTAAAGTTACAAACTTTTAATTGGTCAATTACAGAAGCAGCAGTAAATATATATTTGTCTTTTAAAATTGTATTTCTTTTAATTTAGTTTCTAAAATATAAATTAATAATTTTTCAGATTATGAAAATAAATGAAAGCTTTTTTAAAAATAAATATATATTTATAATTGATGAAAATAATCTATAGTGGTCAACATAAAATATATTTTTGTCATCCAATTAATTTGCCTTCTTGTAAGAGTAAACAAATAAAACCAGAATCTGAATTATTTCTCTAAAATAATTAATATTTCACAAATATTTTGTGGAAAAAGTAGTAAATATGTAAAAAAAGAATAGAAAATATATATTTTCATTTTCTAAATCAAAATGAAGAAATAGAACTGTCAAAATATAAAAAACTATCACTCAGCACCTATGAAGACAGGCATTTGCATCATTGTAATAGTGTTAAATTCAAATATTACTGATTTATTGGTTTAAAAAAATCTGAACATGGTAGCATTATTCAGTACAGTTTTTCCCATAAAATAAATGAAAAATCAGCAAAGCAACATTAAAAATAGCAATTAATGAATTAAAGTCATGAATGCAATGATAGAGTCCATGCCGTTAAACCATTAAATCCATTTCTATTACTAATTGTATAATGTTATGTATAAGTACTACACAACACAATTAAAATTTCAAACATGTCCTAGCTTTTATTGGTACTACCACATTAATAAAAATGGCTACTTTAATTTTAAAATCATTTCACATATTTTTTTTTTACTTTACACATTATAAAATATAGTTTTTGCAATAATATTGGTAATTATTTGTTGAAAATTTACAGCTATTTTACCATGATTCATTATAAATTATGGCATGGTGAACAGAGTTTTTGTATTCTATTTTCACAATGCAATGTGACATAAACATTAAATCTTTAGGATAGTTTTATCTACCATTGCATTTGTTTTGTTAGTTGAAATTTGTATTTTAGATTTCAGTGTGAAGATTTTGAATCACTCTCATTCTTGTCTAAGAATGAGTGTAAATTTTAAATTCACTGTTAATCAGATATTATGTTTTCTTCTAAATGAATATTATTTTTATTTACTATAACTTTTATAGCTTTGAAAAATGTTTAATTTATTTTGCATTTAAACATTATTGATGATGAAGAAATATATCATTTGTATATAAGATATTAGAATAAATAATATTGAATGAAGACAGTGTTGAATTACTACTGAAGCAAATCAAGTATTATCATCACAATTTTCTGTTATTTGGATACCTCAGTATGTATTCATATAGGAAATTTAACATATGCTTATACATATATAGGTTTGTGCAATCCACTTAAACTTCTTATGATGAAAATGAATTCATTTTATCTATGACCTGAGCTATTTTTAGGAAAGCAAGTTTAAATAATGACATTTGGGAGATTCAACATTAAATCTATGGATATGTTATTGCAGTCCTATTTAAATTGGCTTTAAATAATATTTTCAAAGAAAAATATTTAATTATTTATAATAACTTTGCAAATTTTTAATTCATCATAAATATGAATATTATAATTAAGCTGTGTTAATTAATATATACTATTTTAAAAAGCATTTAAAAAGCATCCATTTTTTATCTATAGCCTGAAATATTTATTAGGGTAGCAAGTTTTAATCAATGACATTTGCTAGATTCAACATTACATCTATAGAGATGTTATTACAGCCTTATTTAAATTGGCCTTAAGGAATATTAATAGGACAGATTATCTAAGCATTCATTTTTAATAACCTTGTAAATTTTTAATTCATCATATCTGAGATGTTTGTCAGCTCTTTTAATTAAATGTAATATAGACCATATCCTTAAATATTACAGATAAATTAATACTATTTGATTCTAATATTAAATGTTTACAATGAATTATAATTTTATAAGATTATTAAAAATTAAAACTTAGAGATTCTACCTTGTAAATATTATATAAGCCGATTTAAATAAGAATATAATAATACCTCTGTAGATTTTATGTTAAATATCATAAATGTTATTGTCTAAAACTGCTTTTCTATTAAATAACTTGGACTATAGATGAAAATGGATTCAATTTCAGTTGAATAATGGCATTGTAATATACTTAAATTAAATTTTATATAGATGGAACTTTGAGAGTTCATTATTTCTTAAAATATCATATATAAAATCTCTATTTTCTTTGTTGTATGATTGATGAATGTATGAATGTTTATCCAATGTCACATGTCAAACTCACAACCAATACATTTATGTGAAGGAAGTAATTTCACTTGGGAAAAAAATCAATACATGTGCTTTTAACTATGAAAGTATAATATTTAAATTGTGAAGAAAATGTGATTTTAATACATAAATTCATGTTTAAAATGTGATATTTAGTGAGGGGGGAAAATAGATGCTATAATAACATATTTAAATTTGGCTTTGATTAGTGTTATTACATTTATGTGAAGGAAGTAATTCTGCCATTAATAAAAAATGTTTGGAAAAAATTCAGTATCTGTAATTTTAATTACAGAGGTATAGAATTTAAATCACAATGAAAATGTGATTACAGTGCATAAATTCATGTTTGAAATGTGATATTTAGTGTGTGTGTGTGTGTGGAGGGGGGGTAGATACTATAGTTGTATATTTCCATTTAGTTCTGCTTAGTGTATTATTAAGTTTATGTGAAGGGAGTAATTCAAACTAAGTCCACCATTAATAAAAAATTCTTGGAAGAAAATCAGTACATGTGCTTTTAACTGCAGAGATATAGTATTTAAATTGTGAAGAAAACATGATTACATTACATAAATTGGATGGTTGAAATATAATATTTAGTGCAGAGAAAAAAGTAGATACTATAATACTGAATTTGCATTTATTTTTGGTTAACATATAATTGAAGTTGAAATGACAGCCTTTCAGACCGATGTACAGTTCTCACATTTAAAATATTTTGTTTAATTTATATATATATATATTTATTAAGCGTGATGTCAGCACATAATACTTATATACAGCTAAAACCTCAGTACATGTGCCTTGAGTGCTTAATTTTAACAAGAGAGACCTCTACAAACCATAATGCAAGATTTGACTTTATAAAGATAAGAGGGACCCTCTTATCTCTCAACCTATTTTCTTAATTACATAGGCAAATCTAAAGCATTTTGATTTGGGAGAATGAAGCTAATAAATTCTTCACTGATTAAGTCCACTATTTCTGTTAAACATTAATATTCGGGAAATCTTAATCAGTGAAGAATTTATTAGCTTCATGCTCCCAAATCAAAATATAATTAAGAAAATAGGTTGAGAGATAAAAGGGTCCCTCATATCTTTATAAAGTCAAATCTTGCGTTATGATTTGTAGAGGTCTCTCTTGTTAAAATTAAGTATTCAAGGTGCATGTACTGAGGTTTTAGCCTTATATAAGTATTAATTTTTTAAAAAAAATTTGTTAAAACAACCAATTAAAAAAAACAATGGCCTTTACAAGGCCAGGTACATCTGGTTATATAATAATTGACATAACTTAATTCTAATATTATATATATGATGTAAGTAATGGAATGGAATTATTTTCATATAAAGGAGAAAATCCAAAATAGAACAAATATTATGGATTATTAGAACAAATTGTTTAACTTACAAACTGTCAATAGTAATTTATGGTTACCTAGCAACACCTCTGCTAACAAATTTCCCTCGTCCCTTACATGGAAGTAATTCCACTCATTCTTTTGTTTACATTATAATTAATCCATGAAAATATTTAGTATATATATATTAAACAAAATTATTCTGCATGTGCTATATTTCTTATTTAGAATTTGTTTCAGTGTTTCCAATCATGTATCCAAAATGAAAAAGTGATTATCATATTTTTTAAAATATATATAATTATAAAATCTAAACTTGCATAAAGATTATGTATTCTTACAGAATTTTGCAGTTTAAAAATAATAGTTATGTAAGACATTCATGATGAATATTTAAAGTTTTTTTGTTGAACATGTTATTCTAATATTTCAATATTTAAAACTACATTTTAAATTTTATGAGAATATTTGCATATATTTTTCCAGATAGTTTTGAATAAATCTTTAAAAAAATATAATTTCAGTATATTCTATAAGTATATTTATATTTTGTGGTTGTAGTGATGTTTGACTATGGTTGAAAAACTTTTCATTAAACCATTGTTTTATTCTTACCCTCATTAAAACTTTAATTATGTTGTCCATATTATGGATTAATTTGCATATATGTATTAGTTGGCAAGAAAGCAACATGAAATGGCAAACACAAAAATGCTATTGTATTTTATTGTTGAAGCCAACTTAAAAGTACAGTTGAGAAGAATAGAAAACTACTTCATTGGGTGTAAAATTATTAAGTTGACCATAACAATACAATTATGACTGCATATTCAAATCATAATTAATCATATATTATTAGAACTATGATCAAACAAGACAATATGGTAAATTTATTATAATGTTATTATCATAGAATTAACCTTAATGATATCTATTCACTTTCTGTGAAGGAGAAAGATTTCTCACCTAATTTAATAACCATTGCCACTGTAAACAGTCATCTTGTAAGAATTACTTTTTTCTTTTATGTTTGTTTTATATTGTAGATGGAATTTCCTGTCCATATAATTTTTTAACATATTGGTGGAAGAAGTATCAAAGAAACATAAGTTACTTGACTTATATTTAAAAAATGGTTTCCTGTTTGCAAATAATATTTTCTATTTGGGACTTTTGTGAGAAAATTATTTTTTTCCCTGGATAGTTTTTTAAACATATCATTTCATAAGAAGCATATTACTTTTTGGTAATGGAATTGAGATTACAAGAACCATTAATATCTAATAATTTGCAAAAGCAGAATGATATTGAACCATATCTTATCAACTATATGAATTTATTATGAGTTTTAATGTTAAAATTGCGATCCATCAATATTGAGAAAAAGTGAAATGAATTGATTTGTCTTTTTATACATTAAGTAAGATATATATTGTAAAAGGAATCTTTGTTTTCCATAGCAATAAAAATATATGCAACATTAACTGAACAGAGTCCATACTTGCAAACAACTGAGTTACTAAAACAAAGATAATCAGTGAGAAATTAAGATAGTGAATTAGAATCTAGTATTGTTGAATAATTTCCATATAACATTAATGGTCATTGAGATTCGACTACTAGATAATCACACTGAATAAAGTTAATTAAACCAATGAAATAAAGTCATATCTACCATCTGACCTTTCAATGGGAATATGTACTATGAAAAAAAATGTATATGATGGGCCAATGTTTATCAAAAAATTAAATATATTAAAAAACAGTATAATTGGAGTCATTATGACTAAGAATAAACTAATTTTACTAAGTCAATTTTTATAAGCAAAAGTAGTTGAATAGTTGACTTCAAATCTTTGGATTAAAAGAGATTAATGAGCATGTCGATTTTCATGCTTAGACAGGTAGGAATTTTATTCTGTATAGTCTGAATAGAGTGTTAAAAACGTTTTTCTTTTAAAACAATGTTGAAGAAGGATTTGAGAAGCAATTTGTATAGTGATTTAACCAAAAGTTTAATAATAATACTAATTAAATGAAATTTAGCTGAATTAAAAGGGGAATAGGAATTTATAAAATGAAATATTTTTTTAGTAAAGCTTGTTGACATTCATTGTAAAGTTAAATGTATATTTAAAAATTATCAAAACATAGTATATATAGTAGGAATATCAGTTTGCCTCACTTTTTACAAAGCAGTATAATTTCAATTAGTATATCACAACTAATGTTTGTAATTTTAAAAAAAATTGTAATAACATTCTTTTTAGTTGGCACATAAGTGGAATTTATTAATATGTAATAATAACTAAGTGCAATATTTAATTGTATATAATAGTTCATTTTGAATAGAAATATAATTTTTGATAAATTTTAAATGTTTATTGGCATCCATTGATTTTTAAGTTTATAAAATTACAAACTTTTTATTATTTTAAAAACTTATTTTTATTGAATAAACTTCATAAAAAATATTAAAAATATCATTAACATTTTGATTTTTTTAATATAATCTTTGTCAAACCATAATTCAAAATCAGAATAATATATAAAAAAATACCAAAAAATACCCATATATAAATTATACCAAGTATAAACAACAATATTTTACAAAAAAATAATTTTCTTTTAAATACAGAATGAAGTTATTAATATTACAAAATCTTTTGAAGACATTATTACATAAAAGTGGCTATTTCTTAAAAAATAAAAATCTATATAGATAATTCCTTTTACCAATACATAATTATTCTAAATAAAAAAAATTAATCATTTTTATGCAATGTCTTCAAAGTAGGTCTTTGTAACATTAATATTTTCATTCTCTATTTAAAAAAATCTGTTTATAAATATTATTCTTTATATTTGTCATGTATCATATATATGTGCATTTTTTGATAATTTACATTTGTATATGTTTATTTTATATTTCACATGAATTATGCACTGAAGATTTAGATTTATATAAAATAATCAAAACATTGTTAACATTTTTATATTTTAAAATATTTTTTTATAAAGTTCACCCAAAAAAAACTTAAGTTTTTTTTTTTTTTTTAAAGATTGTGTTTTATAACTGAACTAAATTTAAAAACAACAAAAAATATTTTTTAAATATAATTTTTAAGTTATAACACAGATTATTATTTGAGGCATAACTCAAAAAAAGTTTTACTATCATAGACAGATGTTCTAGATATCCAATAGTAGTTACTTAATTGTATCAAAACATTATTAGTTAGAAGACTAAAGTTTCAAATTAATCTAGATTGGTTAGATGCATGGCAAGGCACTGACTATAAAATAAAAATAATTAGTTGCAATATGATAAACATTTAATTTTGATGAGTAGGTGTCACAGTCCTAAAAGATATGAGTCTATTGTTATGTTTTTATTTTATGTATATTTGTTTTCAATACAAAGGCAAATTTATCTGGTGCTTTTAAAATGCTGTATTTAGGGGGGGGGGGTTAGTTCAAATGAGAACAGGATCAAAGGCATAGTTGCTACAGTTAATATTACATTAAATGAACTTTAAAAATAAACTCAGTAGTTATTTTAATATTTTAGCTTCAGTATCTTAGATATACCTATTGTATATATCCACACATATCAGTGCTAAAAAATAATACTTTAATAAATATAGGGAAAGATACTTTGTTACCAAATAATTAGTAAATAATTAAAGTAAAATGTTTTTGATCAATTAAAGAAATGTTTATTAATAAAAAATGCATGTATATATTGTATATATTGCTTATGTTATATGAAACTAGGCTATTCATATAATACTTAAAAACTTCAAGACTAAGTCAAATTATCTTTATATGTATTCTGTGTTTTAAGAATGGTTGAAACAACTTCACACCAACAAAACCTAACTCACAACTGGTTTTTTGTCAAACATTTATTTCTTTTATGATTTCAAATCAGTATGGTCAAAGTGCATATCAATGAACACTTTCTTCTCATTTTGCATTTTAGCTGAATACTGTAAAGTTGTATCACAATACAGATTTTTCCATTTTTCACTTCATGGTTTATCCAAAATAATAAAATATTTTAATTTTTTGTTTTTGTTGTCTATTATATATATATATTAATATGTTTCATTTTATTACTAAAGTACTTCAGTTTGTTATTTATTATATTATACTTTGTCAAAAAAAAAAAAATCTAGACAATAACATTTGTTTAAAATTCTAAATGAAGTATTTAATGTCAGAATGAAATAAGTCGTTTCATCTTTTGCCAAAAAATTCTATGTGTTTTATAGAATATCTGTTTAAAAATTCTATTCATTACCTTAATTTTAAACTGTACAATGAACATCTATACTATACTGTAAATACAAATAAAATATTTTCTCTTAATGTATAATCAGTATAAAGGTACAACAAAAATTAATAGCTTAATTAATTTTTAGACCATTCATAGAATTACATTAATATTTGACATAATTTACCTAATTATTTGCAAATTATGTATAATAAGCATTTGAGAAATTATGTAAGTAATATGTATATTATGTAGTCTTGATAAAAGTAGATTGTTGCATAAAAAGAAAAGCTAGGCAATCAGAAATAATATATATATATGTGTGTGTGTGTGTGTTATGTTAAGTAGACATGGCTAAATATGTACGGTAAATAGAAATAGGTAACTTTAAAATATATGAATGTAAAGATATAGACATATAACTTAATTAAAGAATTAGTAAGCTAGTGATAAACATTCTTAAGAAGATAGATGGGAATTTAGATTGAATAGATACTTTATGAATAGATAGATAGTTGACTTTAATTGTTAATGAAAAATAAATAATTGTTTAGAAAATAATAAAAATAGATAGTTATATAAAAAGTAGATTGATCAAATATAGTTAATTGTTCACAGTGTAAGGAATGATGGATTGGGGATTAATGATTAAACAAATACTCAAATATATCGATTAACTGATATAAATCAAAAGCAGCTTTAAAAAAGAAGGTATAGAGATTCCTTGCGTTTTATGAATTAGATTATCTGTTCGTGTTTTATAGGTATATCTACTTGTTATGTTTTCTGTTTATTATTGTTCAAATTTGAGTAATTATTTAGTTGGAAATACAATCATTCATGCATTATTTCAGGATTTGAACACTCTATTATTGAAACCATGATAGGAAGAAATGTTGCTATGACAACAGTCAAAAAAAGTTAGCTTCAGTAAATGTAGTATTGAATTGGTTTTAAATTAAGTCTGGTGTAGTCAGTTCTCTTTGAAGGATTTTAAATTCTTTTTAGTGTGTGCGTGTTTCCATTACTAATATCGGGGGGGGGGGTAGTTTTTTTAAAAATGATTACCATATGATAGCACATTTAAATTCTTAATCCCCAGACTAGTTTCTGAGTCTCCAGATTCAAATATTCTCATCCCTAGCCTTAATAAATAACACCCACATATTTAATAAAAATTCAAATATATAAGTAAATATAATTTGAAATCTTATATATATTGTGTCACTGTGCTGATTTGTTTAAATCCGTGAAAGTTTTTGTGAGATTTTTAATTAAAAAAACTATAGTAAAGATTTTCTTAGTAGTTTCTAATATACCCATTATATACATTAAAATTACGTGGGAAAGATTCGTTTTTGTAATAAAAACTAATATTAATAATAATAATATGATTTGTCTTGCATTGGTGGTCGAGAGATCAGCGCGACTGCCTTGCACTTGCAGGCAGTTGCCCGGGTTGCGGGTTCGCGTCCCGGCCGATGCTATGACACTTAAAAAATAATAATAATAATAATATGATTTAACCTTCGCATTACAAATATTAGATATTATCTAGCAGAAATTTAGATTTTTTAATTTGAAAATTATATATATATATATATTTAGCTATTAAATATATTTCTTGCCTTTTATTCTGTCGAAGTATTGGTCTCATATTATTAATTCTTAATATTATTCTGCCTCTAGTTAACTTTTTTAGAAATAAAAAAATATTATGTACAATAAATAGACAAAGCATGCATGTAAATATAGTGTATGCATAGAAAAATAAAATCCTCATTTTTGATAAAACAATATCAAAATACTCTATCACATTCATTAAAAATTTATTGTTTTTCCACAATTCTTATTCTTAATAAGTAGATTCAACATCTGCATTACTTATTTACCATAAATTTGGATTCTTCACATCAATGCCATATTCATCTCGAAGCTTTTTTATTTATTGATTACATTGCAATTATAAAACCTATTTCTTTTTTTTAGGCCATCAGTAAATTATTTGTTCTCCCATCACTTTTTTATCCTCTAAAGATCATCTCAACAAATTTAACTTCTCTGTTTGCAATATATGCCTAAATCTATATTTATTTTATTATCTCAATTTCTTTTTCTTTAGTCATTTAAAAATACTTCAGTGTTTGCAAACATTATACTTATTTTTTCTATTCTTTTGCCAATCTACAATTCACAATCTTCCAATCTTTCAATATTTTTTATTCCAATCAAATTTTTGCTGTGCATAAAATAATAAATACTTAAAACAAAATAGTTATCAAGCCTTTTTCTTAGTTTCAATTTTATCATTCTACAAAATCATCACTACTCTTATTACTATCTAGTTTAGACCATGAAATTCTTATTTTAATATATATATATTTATATGTCAAAGCATTGACTGGGAAGTGAACCTAGGCTGGCTGCTTGGAAGGCAGCTATGCTAACTGCTAGGCCACCAATGCTTGACTTTAGAGCTTTTTATTATCAAACAATTAACTTACATAAATATCTAAAGGAAGTAATCTATCCCAAAAGTTTCTGATTATCTAACATTATTAATCCATTACAATCTCCATGTATGATAATCATTGATAAATAATTGAATAATTATATTGATTTTATAAATGATAATTAGTATTATATTGAGTTTATTTCATTAGCAAACTTATACAATGAAATGTCCTAATTTTCTTGTTAATGTCTGTTTTATCACCAACACCTTTGTTCTATAAAAAAATCTAATCTTGCAAATATTTTTTGTTCCTGTAAAAATTTTTAAAAGAAATATCTTTTATAAATCGATAACTCCTTTAAAATATTATTTTTTGCACTCTTTTCTATACATTATTCAACAATAATCCTCATCATTCTGCAGTATCTTATGTTATTCCACTCTTCCCAAATTCAAACTATTTACTTTCATAAACATATCTAATACATTATAAAGATATCTATTCTTGATAATATTTGAATTTGATATGATATTATACTTGTTATTCTAAAAAACTTATATTTTTCTGTATTAGGCTTATTTTTAAAGTAATTTTATCATTGAAAGAAGTTTATTAGTTTCTATCTTAATTTATAAATTACACTGTAAATATTAATTAATTTCCTTAATTCTCTTTTCAAACTTTCAGTAATTCATTTTGAATTTCATCACTGCATATTTTTTTTGCATGATTTTATCTCAACTATAGTTTTTATAACTTCATTTTTTATAATTGTGTGAGACATTTCATTATTTATCTTACTATTTTCTTTTATCTAACACAGGGTGAAGACATTATTTTGATTGTACAAATCATTTTATTATATATATATATATATATATATATATATATATATATATATATAATGCATTGAGATTAATAATCAAACTATTGGTTTATTAAGTAAATGTAATACTCTCAATCCAAACCACATGACAAAACTTTTTTAGAGAAAAGAACCAGTTGTTGAATATTAATTTTGACATATTACATAATATTAATCACTTGGAATGCCTTATATATATTACTTTAGCTTTTTTATATATTTTTTTTCTTTATATTAGTAATTTTTCATTTTTTTACTTTATTTTTACATTCATAATATGCTGATTTTTTCCACCCAAAGTTTTTATTCTATTATTAATTCAACTAAACTTACCTTTTACTTTATAATTGTTCTATCTCATTATTTTTCTACTTTATATCTAGCCTTACTGGTTTTTTGTTAAGATTTTTTTATTTGATTTTATCTAGTATAGATTTTTTTTCTTTCTTTCTCTTCCACTTTATTAATATTTTTATTTGATAATCTGATGTATTTTTGCTCTTTTTTTATTTCCTATATTTTACTCATTGTGCAGGAATTTTCCATTTGAATTTATGTTCTTAGTTGTTTTGTTATTAAACTTAATTTTTGGTGCAATAAATTTGAGAGCTTACTTTCTTATGTCTTCCTTTAATTTAATTATATTTCATTTTTTTAAATTGGTTTAAAAAGTTTTATTCTTCTAAATTTAGTTACAATTATATCCTTACTAAAATTGTAATTTAAGTCCATATTATTTTCAAGATATGCACATGTATTTTTATGTTATTACACAACTTATTTGGAATTAATATATAATTTAATTAAAATCTTTTTTTTATTATTATCTGGAGTTTTCATTTATTATTATTATTTTTTTTTTGCAATTTTAAGCTGGTTATTCCTTACTATCATTTTATTTTTTAAAAAAGTCATTATCTTCTGTAAAATTATTTTTTGTCCTGACCAATTACATTATGCTAATATTTTATTATTGAATACAGCTGGTTTTATATTTTTTTAAATTTTTTTTTTTACTTGAATATATATAATTTTAGCATGTTAATTATCAAGTTCACTGGTCAGTATATCTGTAATACATTTTGATTTCTTGGAGCAGGTATCATTAGCAGTTTATTATTTCCAAGATTACTATAAAAGAAGCATTCTTATTCTTAGATCTAAACCAATATCTGCTCCATACATCTGTTTTTACTATCAGTACAATAAATTTTCACTTTCTCTTTACACCTGCTTCTCTTCCTCAATTTACCCACATTGTTTCATCAAGATACTAATTTTAGGTTTTGTTTATTTTTAATAATACTTTTTTCATCTTTTTTACATTATAATATGGTTCTAATTATTTATTTACCAATTTTAAGACTACCTCTTTAGAAGAACATTTGTGAATTAGATTGTGAACTGGATTGATATTCATATTATAAAATATAAAAATAGTATTTATAGTCTAATAAAAAAAATTGATTTGTGTTTAAATACAAAAATTATATATCAACAATCATCTTTATAAACTATCAAAGATTTTGAAAGTGAATATTTTTACAGAATCTAATATCAGCAACACTTGTTAGTAATTATATAAACACATTGTGTAAATGATGAGTTTTTGTTCAAGAAGAGTTTAGCTTTATAGTAGTTTATCATTAAATTCTGACATTTTAACAGATTATATATATATATATTAAGTTTTGGACACGTTTATAAAAGTTTTCATTTGTTATATTTCTGTTATTCAATTTTCAAATAAGTAATAAAGTTTAAACAATGTATTTTAAGATATTTAAATAAATAAAATATCTTTATGTAATAGCAATAATTGTAATATATAATAACAATAATAATACAGAAAATCTCTTTTCAGCAAATGCCCTTTTCAATGTTTTGAAACTATTTTACAGTTTAAATCTATATTGGAACTATTTTACAGTTTAAATCTATACACCTGGGTCTATTTTACGCAATAATTAGGTTCCTCAGAAAACACGCGCAAAAGAAATCACACAAAAATAGATGTAACTTACCTTGAAAAAGGGGGGATACGGACTGTGATTTTTCAAAAATCGCATAAAAGCAAAGCACCAATGTAAAATTACTTTAAAATTCATGCAAAAAAAAATAAGGAAATAAAATATGACTAATAAAAAATTTCAAATTTGAAAAAAATTGATACAAGACAAACTTTTTTTAACTATAATATTTAATTTTATTCAAAACAATATATTTTTATGCATAATTTACAGTACAGTAATTGACATTTTTTATATATGTTTTAATTATTATCGCTACTTGCCGATAAACAGGTTCGTTTGCAAACTGGTAAAAAATCAGATTCTTCACAAGAGGAAATACAACTAGCACCAACTTCATTCTCATGTTGTGTTAATGGTTTTCTGGTGACAACGTAATTAGTAATTAATCTTTGAGACGATGTTTTTATTAATTGTTTATGAAGCTCACGATATCCAGACATACAACCATTTAGCTCTCGTTGGAATTTAAGAGCATGTTCATGATTAGTGTCATTAATAAGAAAATAATTAAAAATAAACTTGTGGACACTAAATGATTAATAATTGATTACGTTCTTTTTTAAAAAGCAAAAACAGAATGTGATTTAAAATGCAAAATTAACACACACAATGTTTGAACAAATTTACATTATAATCTTGTTAAATTTAATGTGGGTATACATAAAATGTGGAAATCACGATTTTAATTTTATTATTGCATAAAATCTTACTATTATAAAGCACTGAAAATATTGAAATTACTAAGATGAAAGTCGAATTCCAATAATGTGCTATTACTTTCAATATGACATAAGTGCGCAAAATTTATTATTTAAAGTAATAGCATATTATCGGAGTTTGACTTCCGAAGAAACATGAATCACGTAACTTCAAAATCGCGTTAAATAAATCCGCGTAAAATGAGACCCAGGTGTATTGCGTACATAACGATATTTATCTCTTTTATATAAAATTAACTAGAACTTATTATAACAAAGGGAAAAAATCCTATTTAAAAATATACTATATAATTTTCCATTCATTTATCATTAGCCAAATATTAGTTAAATTAGTTGTAATTAATGTAATTTGGTTTCCATATATTTTTCTTTTATAAGGTTCTTTAATATAGGTTAAAGGTTTTATAGTTTTTACACAAACTATCTTATGTCTGTAATTTAAATAATGAATATGTAAGGCAGATTTATAATATTTACTATTAATTGCATTATTATGTTCTTTTGCTCTTTCATCTAATTGTTTCCCTTCATGCCCATAGTAGATCATTTTGTATTTCCCACAAATAATTTTCTAAACAAATGTTTTTTATATTTCATATCATCTCTTATTTTATAATTACCTATTAATTTGTTAAGATTTTTACTATTCGACCATCCTATGTTAATAATAATTTTTATTTTTTAATAATGTATCATAAATTTTAGGAAAGTATGGAAGTTTTATCCATTTTTTATTATTATTCTTAAAACTGTTATTATTTATAGTAGAATTATTATTATTATTTAAATTAAGTGTTTCATTATATTTGCTATATGAAGTTATGGTCTTTTGGGCTTGAATGCTACTAATAAAGCAGATTTTTCTTAGAAACATTAATCCTTAAGGATTTATTTGATTTTACATTATAGTAACAAACACTGATGTATTACTAGCATTTTTTACAGATAAGCACATGCATTAATATATTGCAAAAATTGTTAATTCTAAATCTAACAATATTAGTAATATCAGGCATTTGACAATTTTTACTAGATGTTTATATTATTTTATACTAGTTATCTGATAATGATTGCTCTCATCATTTAAAGAAAATGTTTTTGATGCTTTATTATGTAAATAATCTCATATCTTGATCAGAAGCAAAGTTTTTAAGTGATACAAATAAATTTAATTATCATTTACTGCATAATTTTATACTGATTTGAGAATGATGCAGAATGAGTTCTGAAACTTTCAGGGTAAATATTAAGTTAGAAAGTCTTTTGACAGAAAAAAGATTTATCATTTCTGAAATATAATTTTAATGGCCAATACATTTTTTAAAATAGTAATGAATTTGTTTTTGTTTTTTTGGTTAATTGAATCAATCACTAAATGATTTTTTTTTTTAAAAAACTAAAAGATTTGTTTGATTCTTCTTAATTATTTTTTTATTTTATATCTAATCTATAAAACTCATTTTGTGCATCTTATTTTACCGTAGATTAAGGAAATCATATCAAAGGCTAGATCTCAGGTATTTTAGTTTCAAAAGGTTATTAAATATAATAATATTAAGTTCTTAGCTCAAAGGCAATGCATTTTCAAATGTATTCTGTTTATGTTTATTTTAATTTGATTTTTGTATGAATAAATAAGAAAATCAAGTCATATATCACGTGACTTAATTTAATAAGCTTGTATTGCAAATGTTATATAATGAGCATGCCAATAACTTGTTGAAAGTTATTGGCATGCTCATTATATAACAGCCAGCATTTTTTAAACTCTTAATTTTTATGCAACAGTTTTAATTCAAATTAGTTTTGCAAACATTGTATTTTTTTAATAAATTTTTATACAAGGAAGTCTTTGAGGATTATTTAATATTTGTTAATGGTTTTATTTATATCTATTGAATTAACCATTATTAGCAAAAGTTGAGTAAAGATGGAGAAAATGAATGTTTTCCTATTTTTTTTTTGAAAGCAAATGAATGGGGTTTTAAAGGCATATTTCCATTTAATTTCCAGCAAAAATAAAGATAAACCAAGTTATAAAAATATGACATCCCTTATGGTGAGGACGGCATTATATTATGGCCTTTTTTATTTTTACAGTAGCACATCCACATTTATCTGACCAAACAGAAATGTACTTAGGACCTTTACTCTTTAAATAATAATAAATATATATATCCATTTACAGACTAATATAGAATAAAAAACTGCATTTTCTTTGGGATCACTATATGGAAATCAAATATTAAATTTGTTTGACCTGAAAAATATACTTTTACACAATTTAGATAAAATTCTAGCCCTTGAGTATGATAGGAAGATGGACTACATATTATACTACAAAGCACTTTGAATTTTTATTGGAGTTCAGAGGTTGACAGATGAATCAAATTTTAAGCAATATTTGGATGGCAAGAGTCATTAAATACAAATATCTCACATTTAATCTATTAATCAATGTTTTGAGCATCATAATCATATAAACATCACTGTAAATAGGCAATATTTTATGCACATATTCTGTCATGTTTTATTATACCTAATTCTGTTTTTACATGAACTTTTTAAAAATGTTTTTGATGTAACATAATCTAAAAAAAATCTTTTTTTACACAAGTTATTTGAAATAACACAATCAATCAAAAAGCTAAGAAAAACAATTTATGTCTGACATTATCATCTCATTTGATTAAAAATGTTTTCATCTTTTTTATTTCCCATTATTTTTCAAGAAGTTCCTTTTCTTGCCCATATTACTGCAGTTGGAGAAATTTGAAATTTGCTTACCTGCATTTTAATGTTTTTGATATTTTGTTTTGATAGAGGGATTGCTTTGTTGGTGTTGCTGTTTTGTTTGCATTTTTATATTTTTGAAGTTAGGTCTTTTTTAAAAAAAAGTGTATTTTATTGGTGTTGATATTAAAAAAAATTAATAAAAATTAAAGCAAGATTCAATTTACTAATTTTATCAAAATTTAATAGATTGTAAAATATACATTACGCACATACTTTTAAATTTGTTTTGTTAATGAAATCTGAAATATTTTTCATTAGCTCTCATATAATACAAATGATTCATCTATAAAAAGGAGGAAAGCAATTTCTTTGGACACTAAAATTCAGATTTTAGATTATTTTGCAACTGGAGGAACAATGTCTGTAGGAAAGTTGGTTTACTTGACATTTAGCCTAATTTTTATTTTCATTTTTTATGTTTTTTGTTTTTCAAATGAAATTTATGTTCTTATAATTCATTTTTATTTATGTGCAATGTTTATGAAATAAAATTTGATAGCATGCAAAAAAGATGATTATAACAAGATTTTTCATGTCTTATTTCATTATTTTCATTGATTTCTTAGATCCAGAACTAATCTCATAATTTTCCATATATACAATGTATTTTTTTAAATATGCAATTTTTGGAAACTGATCTATCATGAAAAAACATAATTATATGTATTCTATTGAAATAAGATTAATTTTGAAATTATATTATTAAATGTAAGTTATCATCCACTTAACTCTAGCATAAAATAATTTGATAGTTTATTGCTTAGGAGTACTGGAAGTGACATAACTGGAGCTATGAATCATAAATCTTGAATTGTAAAATCTTCTAGTATACAATTGCACTAAAATGTACAAGGCAAAAGTAATTGAGTGGTTTATTGCTCCGGAGTTTATAAGAAATTTGTGTATATAAAGTAATATGGTTAGGACTAAGAGCTGTGGTATTTGGGTTTCAGAATCTGATACTCTACCTCTATATTAAACAACACAGGACAATAAGAATGATTACTAATATTTATAAGTAAATTTATTACCATTTTTTATATTATTTTGTCTGCTGTTTTTTCCATGCTGCTTTTAGTCACAAGACTAGCATAGTGCCCAGCTGCCACGAGCTTGTCATACTATCAGTCACCTCTCTTCACTAACTATGGCAACAGGATTGTTTTTTTAAAAGCACAACCATATTTACATCTTTTATTTACCTCTCAGCAATTATGGTTCTAGTCCTCTTTTTTTCTAATTTGCTTTCTTTTTAAAAAAAATCATATTTATTTATTTTCTAGAGATAGAATGGCTATAATTATATAGGAGTAGCTGTTAAAGATGGTGACAAAAATAGTTGGACTACTGTGGACAAATTAGATGGATCTTGAAGTTTCATTCAGTTTTAAGAGTGCCATCATATGAATTTTATGCAAAATCTTTTTCATTAAAATATTTATTCATGTTAAAATGAACACTTACAACACTAATACATAACAGAATGCAATCATTTTATTAACATATTAGGGATAAGTCAGTACATATTTTAAATTTGCTTTTCCAATAAGCTATAGAAATATAGCATATTATCACCTTTTTAAATTTTTATTTTAGAACAGCATAAAATTATTTAACTGGTTTGTAAAGCTACACTGTAAAGCCTCATTAAGATACAAATAAAATTAGGCTAACTGTATATGATTTACTATTTTATTTTATATATAAACATATGCCATTCATTTAATATAAAGTATTAAAGTATTTTTGCAATAAGAACATCTATGTATATATATAATTAATAAAATTAAAAATATTTAGTAAAGTAAAACAGTAGTGTGGGTGATGCATCAGAAATCATAATGCCAAGCTGCAATCTGTGAATCTTTTGACTCCCGGTCTCCATTTTACCACTGCAAAAAAATGTAGAATATTAATTTAATATTAAACGTTTAACTTAAATTATTAGCAAGTCTCATATGTCGGATTATTTATCTTATATTGGCTATAAGTATATTTTTATAACATTAATATAAATTATTTGTTGCATAACTACCTTTTGTTATAGTTTTTCTTTTTATACTTTGCAGATTATTGTTTTGACTTTTTTGACTCTATTTAAACAGATTATAATTAAATAATGAATTAATAATGTTTTATATTTATAACTAATTAAATAATCATAACAATTAATAAAATACAGAATCTTATCCATTTTTCTTCCCTTTTGTCAATGTTCATGAATTTAGAAGTTAATTTTAAAGGTTTTTACTACAATGAAATGATATTATTACAGGAAGATAAAATGAATTTGATTAATTTAAGCTTATAATTTTATTTGGTATTTTGGTATTATTCCTGCTATGATGTATTACTCCAATGATGTTTGCATCCAGTAATACTTATTCAAAGTTTCAGTTAATGATGTCAGAGCAACTAAGAATTCCAGCATGATTAATCCATGTCAAATAAACTGACCCTTTTCTTTCTATTTTAGAAGATATTAAATGGTTCAACCCACCACAGAGACTTCCCCACTCCCCAGAATATATCTCTTGCATCATTTGTAAGTTATATGGTTTTATATATAAAAATACAATTACAGCTGGAGCTTTATATATTTATGTTTTTTTACTAAAACTTTGTATGTTTTTTTTTTAAAAAATTAAAAAATAATGTTAAACTTACAGTTCACTATTTTCAGATAAGGCTAAAACTTTGTTATTCTTCATTTAAAAAACATTTCAGGATTCTTTTTCATATTTTTTCTTTTCCCTAATGAATTTATCTTTCCATTATTGGAAATAAGATGTGTTTTTTATATTTGAAGTGTGGTATTACACATTCTGGGTGTTAATGACAGCCAAGAGTGCAGAGTGGCTTTGATGGCACGAAGTGTCATAATAAAAATTCACAAAAAATGCCATATTAAAAAGTCA
The DNA here is from genome assembly GCA_028023455.1 of Epiperipatus broadwayi. Taxonomy (NCBI): domain Eukaryota; kingdom Metazoa; phylum Onychophora; class Udeonychophora; order Euonychophora; family Peripatidae; genus Epiperipatus; species Epiperipatus broadwayi. Next base: position 1,213,415 of record JAQFVV010006202.1, on the reverse strand, counting down.
CAACTACCCATTTTTATTTAGTATCATAATAGATTAAATACACAGGCTTATATATACCTGTGTCTATATATGTAATAGACAGGGTATGAGCACAGACTTTCACATGACCCACCACTCTCCACACTATCTCATAACACTGATACACCTGAACACACATATGTCAAAAAGATAAATAATCACCAACAATCTCAGCCTAAGGGAGGCCTTTGAGCGTTCCATCATCAGATTTTCAATTGGATGGACAGTTGAAGAGTTGGAGTGTGGAGTACATTGAAGCCTGTCCATTAAAGTAGGAGAATTTGCTATCTTAATATATATCTGAGCACTTGTAGCATATATGTGTAGAGATGGTAATCTGAACCAACTGATGATTGCTCGTTTAGCATGAAATACGTATATTGGTGATTATTTATCTTTTCAACATATGTGTGTTCAGGTGTATCAGTGTTATGAGATAGTGTGGAGAGTGGTGGGTCATGTGAAAGTCTGTGCTCATACCCAGTCTATTAGTATTATAATGTGTTTTTTCCTTTTTTGATACTTAATATATCTCTATTTTTTTTAGATTTGATGTTTGGTATTACACGTAAGGCGACTTTATTCTTAGTTCGTGATATCATTAAAATAATATTTCCATGGAATCTGCAGGCAAATTTTATCAATTAAGTTTGTTATTTTAAACATCACAAATTTAGAATAATATATTATCAGAGTAATATGTCATAGCAGGAATAATACCAAAGTATACCTTATATAGTTTTTAAAAGTAAATTTAAAGCTAATGATTAATTTTGATTACAGTTTGTGAAAAGTAAAAATATTATTGCGATTAAAAAGGGGAGGGGGAGGAGGATAATAAACTTTTTGCTGTTTACAATAATAAAAGTAAATTGTTTTAAGCAGCGTTTCTAATATATCTATGTATGTATATCGATCATCTTATCTTAATAAAAAAAAATTTCTTTTAATATGAATAAAAATTTTATATTTATTTTTCTAAATTTAAATTTGACTTTGATTTGCATCAAAATTATTACTAAATTACAACCATAAATGTATCTTTAAAAATATTAAAGAAATTTCAGTTTTATTTTAAAAGTTGAAAAACTTGAGATAAATATTAATTACCATTAGTTACACTCATTTTATTATATCTAAGAAAAGGAATAAAATATTAGCCATCCAAGTGTAATCTTCTGTTAATTTAGATGAAATGGCAATGGATATTTCAGAAAGAAATATTATTTTTTAAACATAATCTGATTCACTTCTTAAAATTAATAAATATAAAAAAATCTTATATTTACTAATATGGGAATTCACATTGCTTTTGTACTAATACATCTATTTAATTGACCAAAATGAATTTTATATTTTGCTATGCTATCTTGTGCTTAATTTCTTATTCCCTTTCGCGAGCTTCAAGTATTTATAGTTGTTTTTAATAATGAGTACATTTTTACTATTTATTTTTATTTGCAATATCATCTATTATTTTTTATACTTTCTCTCTCTTTTTAACAATAGATTTATTACTTTAAAAGTTGAATTTACTCCTCTCAATTTCGTCACTTCTTTTTACTATGATTAAGTTATAGAAGTTACTTTCCGTTTAGTTTTTTTTTTATATATATATATAGCAATACTGCTTTTTTTTTAAAAAAAAAATTGTATTTGCTTTTATTTATTTTTGAAATTTGTTGTAGTCTATATTTTTTTGCTTGCTTTTCTAAAAAAGACGACTTTATATTTTCTTTTCAAATTTCTTAAGTGAGTGGGAGAATATTGAATAGAAAAGATTGGTATGAAATTTAAGATTCAAAAGATAAAAAAAAAAAAACATCTTTGAAAAATATTCTTAGAAAATGTTTGTTTCAAATAAATTTCATTTAACGACTCAACAGATCAATATTTATATATAATAATGCAATGTTTGAATTATAATTTAGTTTAAGAAGTAAAGTGACATTCGAGCACCTAAGTGTCAGGCTAAACCAGTCCCTACCATGTGGGAGAGTGGTGTAGTAAAAATTATACTGCAGAAATATTATTTATTATTGAATAATTTAATTCAATTGACTAAATTATGATTTGTTTCCACTTTTCTTAGCCATAAATCAATCCAAGAATTTTTAAGTCTATAACTCTCATTTTTATATTGCTGTCCAAAATATTTATATTATATTAATATTCTTATGTTCTAAACAATTAATCTTTGATAACTTTTGTTTGTAGATACAGTTTATATATGAACTTAATTGTGATACCCTATTTACATATATGTATACTTACATTTCAGTATGCAGTATATAAATTACTCTCAAATGATATCACTTTACACTACTACAAATATCATTTTTAAACAGAAGATAATCAATCCTTACACATACACTATACTGTTATATTAAATCAACATTGGTTTTGTTAAATGTTAGGAAACTCTCAATACAAGTCACATGAAAAACATTTTGAAAAGATAAGATTGGCCATCTTATCTTTGTACCTAAATGCAATTATGTAGACCTTTTAAATATCTTGGATCAAGAGCATAAAGATTTTATGTTATTGACTTTACTTTCATTTTCTTTATTATGCATGTTAGCACTCACAAATTTTAACATTCACTGCATGTTGATATTAAGAGATGTTAGAATTAATGTAATTGACTAAGATAAAATTACTAGCTCGGTTTCAAACTGTAATTTTAAACAGAAGGTAATCAAACTTTCTACATGCATTGTACTATTATATTAAATCAATATTTTGATATAATTGCATTTAGGTAAAAAGATAGGACAGTGACTCTATTCTTTTCAAAGTCTTTATCATGTGACTTGGATCGAGAGTTTCCTAACATTCAATAAAAATATTTATTTAATATAATATTATAGTGCATGTATAAAAGTTGATTACTTTCTGTTTAAAATTACAGTTTGAAACTGCAATAGTCAATATCTTAGTCAATTATATTAATTCTAACATCTCTTAATATTAATACACAGTAAATATTAAAATTTTATGAGTGTGAATATGTGTAACAAAAAAGATGGAAGTAAAGTGAATAATATAAAATCTTCATGCTCTCAATCCAAGATTTTCAAGATTAGTCTATATAATTGCTTTTAAGTACAAAGATAAGATGGCTGCTCATCTTTTTAAGGTCTTTATCATGTGACTTGAATTGAGTTGCCCAACATTCAACAAAATAGCTGATTTAATATAACAGTTCAGCACATGTGTAAGGATTGATTACCTTCTGTTTTAAATTACAGTTTGAAATGGCACTAGTAAATATTTTAGTCAGTTAAATATTTTTATATATTTTGAGATAATAATTTTTTTATATATATATTGGTGGTAATTTAGTAATTGCATTTGACAATTATACTTAGTTTGGCTTTTTTTACATTGTATTTATACACTTAAATTAAAGCTACAATCTATTCCTCTCTATAGCTTATTTCTGGTAGATACTAAATGTTCTCCAGATCAATTATTTGAATTTTATAATACATATAATGAACTGGATCCCTTTCTCTCCTTTGCTTAAGTAATTGGTTCTGCCTACAGAAGACAAATATTGTAATCAGAAATCAATTTTGTAAGGCTTTAAGCAGTTGTAACATGGCCATCGGGTATGCTTTCATATACCTAAACTGTCTGTGGACAGAAGGTAGAATTAGTTATCTATTAAAAATATTTCAGTAATGAGATCTTGATATTTTGCCACTTCATCATTAGAAAGTCTGATATGTAGAAATTTTCTTCTAAAATTCGCCTTGAGACTTATCATGCTTTCATTATATAATCATCAGTCCTACCTTTTTTCTTCTAATGAAATATATTTATTGTAAAAGATTTCATAGTAATTTTACTTCTGATCAAAAGCATCTGGATACTTCATAATTTATTAAATATGGTGTGATTGCTTTTTATTTATTTATAACTAGATATTTTAATTTTTGTTTTAAATATAAAGTAAACTGCTGTAAAAAATTGTTTTTTACTTTTTAAAGATTGACCTAATAGCAGTCAACAAAATGTTGTGAGTGTAAGACAACAAAATATTTTATATAAACTTCAAAATTGTAAGTCACCACTCATTTATTAAGAAAATCCTTTGTGTAAAATTTTGATGAATACAATTATACATCAATATCCATTATTATGATAAACTATTATAATTATTTTGATAAATATAATTACAGTAGCTCTTCATTTTAGCTAATGGGCTCATATACCAATGGATTTCATAGGTGGCAGATAATGAATTACTTTTGGATATGAATGCCAGCTGTGAATAACAAATAAACAGTACCTGATCAAGGATACTTTATTGGTTTATAGGATAGAACATTGGTTTATCAAAGGTTAGATACTGTTAGCTATACAAAGTCTTTTTGTATACCTCTTCTTAAAGTCATTTAAGTTAGTGTAGGCCCTTGTTATTATGAACCTTTATGCCATCATTCATCTCCATATGCTGTGAAAAAGGTACAGTGATTTTGTGCAACTATATTTCCATTCTTTAATTATATCCATAGGATTTTTGTTCTAGATGATTTTTTTTAAGCTCAAACCTTCAAAATTTAAGAAAGCAGTTATGGGGACAAGATTACTAGTCTAGCAACCATTAATTGTGATAATTCGGTCACTAATGAGTCAGTTTTGAACTGAATTGAGAAGTTTCAACTGGAAAGATTATATGTTTAGGTAGCCCTATTTAGGGATTCTCATCTTACCATGATAGGGAAGAGCTTAGAAAATATGATCTAAAAATGGCCTGGCACACAACCTCACATAACAGATTTCTTATTGCAATGATAGAAATAATAATAAGTATAATATCCATAGCAGTGGTAAATCAGGGAATAGTTATAATACAAAAAATAATTATTATAAATCTAAATTTTTGTAAACATGGGGATGTGGAATTTGAAAACTTTACATGGTACTATTCAAGATTAGAACTGCACTGGTAATTAAGGAGTTGTCAAGATTTAAGATTGATATAGCTACTATTTCCGAATCTCTCCTTCCAGAAGGAAGTTTAATGAAATAGGTTTATTGTTATAAGCTTTTTTGGAAGGGCAGATCAGTCAATCAAAGGCAAATTCATGATACTGAACTTGCTATGAGATCTAATTTATTATTTTGGGAATTTCTCATTGTATTAATGAAATAGTAATGGTATTAAAACATGCCTTGCAAATGGTACTAGTGCTCATATTATTAGTGCATATTCTCCAACATTAGATTTAGAAAATTTAAATAAAGCTTTTATTCTTTGCTGGATAGTATTGTTCTTTTTGGAAACTTTAATGCATGTGTTGGTACAAATAATAAACTTCAGTCAGAAGTTGTTGAAAATAATGATATTGGTTTTGTAAATTTAAGAATGTCTTGTTATTGAATTCTTACACAACAAACATATGAATTGATTATCATAAACACTTTGTTTAGGGAGAAAATTGCTATAAATGGCATGGATGTATTTATGCTCAAAACAATGGCATTTAATAGATTACATTACAGTTAGAAGTCATAATACAAGAAAAGTTCATATTATCCACAGATTGTTGGTTGTATCATAGATTATTATATACACTCAAGATTAAAATGATAATTGTATTAAAAACTAGATCTTATTCTAGTCATATTCACTAGAAAATTGACATTCATTCTTAGAAGGATTTACTACCCATATTAAATTTTAACTGCCATTAAACACTAAAATTGCTAATTTAAACTCCAGGATTCTCATATTACTGAAACATGGGATTGTTTTAAGGAGATACAAATAAATTTATTTTGATACTAAAAAGAACAATTACCGTTTTTCTGACAATGAGCTTATTATTAATAATTTGATTAAAAGGAAGCATAATATTTGTTTTTTTGGAAGAACACTAAATTAAATGTAGAACTTCCTAATAAATATTGAGATACGAAGGCAGAAGTTTAATGATTGCCAAGAAGGCTTAAAAATGATTGGGTGTTTAAAACTACACAGAAGATGCAGACATTCACTGTTTGTATTAACTCTAGACTTTTTGATGCACTGAAAGTGTAGCATGTGGACTTGAGAAATGGTAGCACAATCCTATTAAATCCAACAATGATACTATCTTATACGATGATGATACTAGTATTTCAATAGGTGGAATATTTTGATTCCATTTTTGAATATTGATACTAAATTGGTGTGACAACTTTTTAATGCTGTATACATTTTATCTACTCATTTAGTTTTGTATAAATATATCTAGCTTAAAAAATTCAAAACAACTCTTTGTAAATATTGATGAAATATCTGCAGAAGTTTTAAAACATAGTGACGATATATTAACTTCAAAAATATTGCAATTTTTTTAGAAATATATGGGCCCATGAAGTTGTTTTTATCTGATCTTATTTTAGTAATTATTATGGAATATCATTTTTTATATATTAGAGTAAAGGGACATTCAGTGATTTTCTTGAATAGGTTGCTTCTGGTTATAGATGAATGGTTATCAGAGATTCAGTGTTTTTTTAGAGACTTAAGAAGCAATACAGACATGGTTTTTGTTGCCATGAAAATACAAGAAAAGTACCAGGATCGAAAAAATGATTTATAAATTGCTTTTATTGATTTTGTCAAAACATTTGATTCAGGTAATTATGCAGATTTATGGAATTGTTTGAAATTAATTGGTTGTTCACCAAAATTTATTCATACTATACAGTTTCTACAAGATGGAATAAGAGAATGTGTTAGTACTACAGATAAAAAAATATAAAGCATTTGAGATGAAAACTAGTGTTAAACAAAAATGCATTTTTGCTTCAACATTGTTTTCAGGTTTTATAATAATTATCTTTGAAACTGTTGATAGGTAACTTAATGATTCAGGGATCAAGATGATAGAATTTTTAATTTGAATCAATTAAAAGAAAAAGCAATATCTTCTCATCTTTTTATATTCTGGAGTAACAATATGCTATGATTGTTCTATTTTTTTTTTTAATTTTAAAAGATGATTTACAGAAGAATATACCTAGCATTTTGAATACAACATTTAAAGATTTTAATTTAATAATTAAGTATTCAAAAAAACTCAAGTTTGATATCATCCAATCATGGAAGAAAAATTCTAAACAAATTTTAGTTTGACTAGTTATCAACTTTAGATTGAAAATAAAATTAACTACCTTGATAGTATTATAAGTAGAAAGATGGACTTGCATGTTGAGGATAGAGTCTCTAATGTGCTATTACTGTTTTTAATAATTTAAAAGATAAGGTAGTTTACTACAGAGAAATAAATATTACAATTAAATTAGCTGTATATAGAGCTGTTATTTACTTAAGTTATTATGTCAAAGTAAGATTTTGACATCTTATCAATGAAATATAAATGTATATAGAGAAGTTTCACTTAAAGATACTATTTTAAAAATACAATGGAAAAATTTTAAAATTCAATGTATTCTTCAGCTTGCTAGGTATGGTACTATTGAGTTCAGTGTAATAAAATCACACCTTTGAATTACCCTAAAAGTGTATGTGATTCTCATGGGAGAGATAAATCTTGTCTGGATTATAAAAATTGTCACAAGGTTATTTTAAAGAAGTGTTATATTGATTGTTTTCATTGATATAGCAGAGAGTGGAATACATTTGAGAGTTACAATTAGACATGGTGCTGAACTATTTCACAAAGAATACTGCAGAAGAAATTAAATGATAGCATTTCAAAATACCAAACAAAAATAATAGACCAGTAATGTTCCTTATATGAATAATAATAGTGATTCATGGATTGATTTGTGTAGCCATTGAAAAATATTTCTAGAGCAGTTTTTTATTTCTTGAAGTTAGAATGGCTATACTTGTTCATGAGTGGGATATATATATATAACTCTTTATTTATCTGAGGTTTCAACATCTGCAATTTAGAAAAAAATTAAGTGAAAAAAAAAAGATGATTTCCTCAGACCGTGCACTTAGTACATACTCAATCACATGATTAAAATGACGTAAACACTTTTACATTTGATTTGCTGCTGTGATTTATTAAAGGAAATTTTTGTCTGTCCATAAAATGCTATGTTCATAATAATGATTATTCTATATGATGAAATAACAATTTGTTTAATAAAGTAAGTTGTATGTTGGAGAAATGTAAATAACATGTGTAAATGTGTTTTTTCTCTCATTTTATTATTATATAACAGTCTTATATCATAATTATATTATTTAAGTTTTATAGCAATTTTTTTTGATAATATGTTAATATATATAATTTTTAAATTAAATCACATCATAGGTATATTTATTAAATAAATTTAATTTACAGATTTGAATATATATATATATTCTCTTATTTATCTTATTTACATTTTAACTATTTATATGTTAATTATTTTTGTTGATATATGCTAAAAACTATATATAAATTTATTATTGTATGCAGATTCAGGCATCTCCAAGAATGATTGGATGTTTTTATATTAATCTTTTCTTTTTACATAGCTTTAATATATATATATATATGTATATATATATAATTAACTTACTTTGGAGATTTTTGGAAATGGTAATAGCTTGATAAATCGCACTTCCACTAATCATTACATCGATATATTCGAAAATTAGACTTTTTGTACTTACTTATCACTTATAAATCTGTTTTTTTTATTTACAATTCTTTTTTGAGACAAAAATTATATACATATATATGAAAATTAAAATAGTTGAAAAAACGCCACTAGAAAGAATTTATCATAGTCAGAACCAAATGGATCAGGTTGTTGCAAATTTTTCAAAAGATTCTGATCCTCTAACATAGAAACATTTTATACAGAAGTGGTCAGTTTATTTTCATCTAAGTCTCATTTATGAATCTTTTCATAGCTAGAGAGTATTTGAGAGGTGTTATTATAATATCTAAAAATAATAGTAAGAATATCTTATCAGAAATTTGGCCAATCACAAATAGTAAAAAAAAAACGATAGCAGAATAGTAAGCTATCTCTAATTGTATTATAACTAATTAACTTAGTAAAAATATTGCTAATAAATAAAAGAAGAAATTGAATAAGAAGATTCCATAATATAAAAATATATTGGGTTTTTATTGCTTTTAATTATTTAGGCTTTCAATTATCTTAGGTATTTGGCTAGGTGAGAATTCTAAATATGGCTTGAACATTCTGATATTGATCACTAAAGTGGCATCTTTATATTCTTAGATACATATTTAACTAGAAATGTAAAAGGCTCTAACTCTCACTAACCAATAATTGGCATCTAATTTCCCCTGCCTACTATTTCTGTATTAGAATGAAAGGGACTACTGGAGAAATCTGTAGATTGTAATGAGATATCTAAATGCTGTTTTTTTAAACTTTGTATATAGTCTTTGTTAGTAAATGTAGTAAATGTCCATGTTACAATATTCCTAGTAATTTTTCCTCAAATCAATACAATGCTAACATTTGAGTAAATTATGAATCAACTATGAGAGAAAATGCAGAATTTATTTAGAAGTTCCTTATAGCTACTTGAAATATTTTAAAATTTAGGTCACAGAAATGGCAGACTAATACATTAATCAGTGCATACACAAACTTTTCCTTATATAATACTGTGCATTTCAATATGCTTCTATATATATATATATGGTTGTAAAATTTGATAGCCTCATTTTTTCTATGGGAATCCATATAATTTTTGAGTCAAGTTTAAATTCATTTTTATATAAACAACTATTATCTGAATTTATCAGTGTATTCCTAAATTTTCAAGAGCAGTTTTCACCTTATTCTAGTACTACCTACTGAAAATCTGAGTAATCACTTGAAACCAAATAGTATAGTGTTGAAATATTCACATTCCCAAACAAGTTTCTGGTATATTTTGTCAGTGAAATCTTAGGCTTCACAGATATGCATTTAATAGCATTTCATTTATTTTATCTTTATGCTATTCAAGATAATAGCTTGAAATTCAAAAAATCCAAAATTTTTTAGGACAAGATAATTCATTTGCTTAATTATATAGATCCAACAAACAGGTCACTTTTAATATGTTTTAGTAATCTTATTTATGATAATGTTACGCTTTTTCTACTTAATGACTAGGAAAATTAAAACCATCAGCAATATCATCTTTCAAGTACATATTGCTTTCCCATGATATATATATATAATTTTAAATAAAATATTTCCAAATATTTTTTTGTTTACTACTTTAATTTCTGTTAGTATCTAATTCCTTCTTTGTCCCTTTATGAAGATAATGATGTTTTTATTTACTTATAATATTTTTTGTTTTTTGTTTATGTTGCTTAAAAAATACTTGACAAAATAAATTTATTTTAAATGTACAAAATTAAAATAATTTCTTCATCTAAAATTTATTTTAAAAATCAGTCTATTTCTTCACTTTCTCTTAGTAAAAACCAAAAATGAATGTTCTATTAATCATATGAGGATCGTATTATTCAAACAAAGATATCAGCTTCTGAGATTATTAAAAAAAAATTTTAACATGCGATAATGAAATATATTCTCGTTAATTTTAAAATGATTAATTATGCTCCCAAAGAAGATTTTTTTTAAAAATTATAATAAATCTTCCAAGAAATTTATTAGAATTTTATTTCAAATAACTCAATGGCTATTATGTAGTTTATATGTCTACAATATTTATTATATGTAAAAACGCACAGTAAAATCCATGGAAAATTAACATTTTATAATTTGATAAAAAGTTAGTGAGAATTAATAAATGATATAATCATTCAAAACAAGTACAGTATTTATAACATCCTATGTTTTGTCCACTTCTATATTTATAATTTCAAATAGCAAGCATGCAAAAATTCTTCTGACTGATTAATTCAGATATGATCTAAATATTAGGAAATTGGGGCTCTTAAAATGCATTTTAAGCATGTTTGATAGATTATTATCACTCTTTATATTATTATTATCACTATTAATTTTTGTAAATAAGTATTGCTATCATAATTCCTATAATGGATAAAAATGTAATGTAAAACAAAATGTTAAAGTTGTGTTTTATGATGATTACATAAACCAATCCACTAAAGTCAAATACAACTTCATAAATTATATCTTGTTAAACAATAGATTTAACTTTTCAGCACTTTACTTAATTGTAACTCTCCATTGTGTTTCTCGCCACATCTATATCATTTCAGTGAAAACCTACCAATACCACACTTACCTAGAATGTCATTGAGACAATTTTTTATAATGTAAATAGATCTTAATATTCTAGGAATATTGTAATGTTCACTATAAAATACATGCTATTATTCTTCACTCACTTCATATGTATGAGCCTAAAAGAAAAATAATCAAATTATTAGTTGGAACTCATGGTATTTGATACCAGAAGTGGCAGATGAACTTTGATCAGGAACTTTCAGCTCAAAGCCATTCCATATTATTACTATGGTCATCATCATCATCAACCATTATCAATCCACTGCAGGATGAAGGTCTCTCCAAGTTTAATCCATCTTCTCCGATCTTTAGCTTCTTTTCTCCACAACACCCCTGCACATTTTCTTATTTCATCCATCCATCTCACATGTGGTCTCTTTCTGGGTCTTTTACAATCTCTTGGAATCCAGTTTAAAATTTCAATTGTCCATCTATTATCATCTCTTCTAGCAATATGTCCAGCCCAACTCCATTTCAATCTTTTAATTTTTTCAATAAGGTCAGTAACACCTGTTTGTTGTCTTACCCATACATTGCGTTTTCGATCTCTTCTTGTTACTCCCAACATACATCTCTCCATACTCCTTTGAGTGGTCTGAAGTCTCTGTATTGCTCTTCTATTAAGTGCCCAAGTCTCAGATCCATAAGTAAGAACTGGTAAAACACATTTGTTAAAAACCATCCTTTTCAAACACATAGGCATATTTCCTTTTAGTATCAAGTTATTTCTACCAAAAGCACTCCAACCAAGTTTAATTCTATGATTAATTTCCTCCATCATGTTTCCATCTGTATTAATAATCTGACCAAGGTATTTGTAACTGTTAACTTCTTCTAATTTTTCATAATCAATCTTTATTTTCATATTTTGAGCAAATCGATTAAACATTACTTTAGTCTTTTTAACATTTATCTTTAGTCCTACTTTTCTACTTTCATCTGCTAACTCCTGCAACATTTCCTGCAGCTCTGAAGCATTATTTGCAAAAACAACTACATCATCTGCGAAATCTAAATGACTTAAATACTCTCCATTTACTTTCACTCCTTTAGTTTCCCATTTTAATCCACAAAATACTTCTTGCAGCACTGCTGTAAAGAGTTTTGGAGATATGGAGTCACCTTGTCTTACACCTTTCTCAATGTTGATTTTTCCAGTATCATTATGTAATCTAATTGTTGCTGTTGCATTTTTATAAATATTCTTTAAAATATGACAATATCCTGGATCTATACCTTGATGATCCAATGCTTTAATCACTGAAGAAATGTGTATAGAATTGAATGCCTTTTCATAATCTACAAATCCAAAACATAATGACAACTCATATTCGTTTGTCCTTTCTATGACTTCTCTCAATACCTGGATATGATCTATTGTACTAAAACCACTTTTAAATCCAGCTTGTTCTCTTGGTTGGTGGAAATCCAAAGTTCTCTGTAGACGAGTTGTAATTATCTTGGTAAAATTTTTATATAAAACTGATAAAAGGCTGATAGGTCTGTAATTTCTAATATCTTCTTTATCACCTTTTTTAAATATTAATATTATTACTGCATTCTTCCAATCTTCTGGTACATCTTTATCATTTAGACATTTGGTATAAAACTTTGCTAAAATTGTTTCTATTTCTTCACCTGCTTCTTTTAATATATCAATTATAATTCCATCATTTCCTGGAGCCTTTCCTTTCTTCATACACTTAATTGCATGTCTCACTTCTTCATTTAAAATTCTGGGCAATTCGGAAGATGTAATAGATATAGGAGGTACTTGTTCTTTATTACTATATAATTCTTGATAAAAATCTTCTACCAATTTCATGATGTCATCTCTCTTTTTAGTAATAATTCCATCTTTTTTTCTTATTGCAGATATAAATTTCCTACCAATACCAAAATGTTTAACATTTTTGAGACTTTTATTTTCTTCTAAAGCTTTCCTTGCTATTTTACAGTTATACTTTCTTATATCATTTTCAACTCTTTTCCGTACCATTTTACAAAATTCGAGATATTCAATTCTTTTTAATACATCATTTTTGTATATATTCCTTCTTTTCTTCATAAATTCTCTAGTCTCAGTAGAAATTTTATTAGTCAATTGCTGCTTTTTTCTACCAGCTATGTTTGTTGCAGTTTTTAAAAGTGTATCAGTTATTTTCATATTAATTTCATTCAAATCTGTATCATGTTCAAAATCTCCTAACACTTGAAACCTATTTGTAAGTTCTAATTTAAATTCATTAGAATGTTTCTGAAGATTAGGAATATCAACTGTAAATATTGTTTTTCTTAATAATTTTTGTCTTTCTAGTTTTACATTAACACGTAACTTACACCTTACTAATCGATGATCACTTCCTGTGTTAAATTTATTAAGAACATTACAATCTTGAAATATGTATTTTCTGTTAGTCAAAATATAATCCAATTCTGCTGTACCTTCATTTGGATGCTTCCATGTCCATTTCCTTTTAACATTTTTCTCAAAAAATGAATTCATAATATAAAGGTTTTTCTTTTTCTGCAAACTCCATAAGTCTATGTCCTCTCTCATTTCTATTACCATAACCAAAATTACCTACAGCAATTTCATCTTTCATTTGTCTACCAATTCTAGCATTAAAGTCTCCCATAACAATTTTAAAATGTTGTTTACTCTGATCAAAAGCCTTTTGTACATCCATATAAAAATCTTCTACTACTTCATCACTATGAAAACTTGTTGGGGCATAAACCTGAATTATTCTGCATTTGGTATTTGCTATTAAGTTGTATAACTAATCTTGCCACTCTGTCCGATATACCATCAATCTCCACAATATTGTTCTTCCACTTTTTATTTATAATGAATCCTACTCCACTTGTATTTCCAATATGTGTGCCTTTATAATAGAGTATATGTCTACTTTTTAAATCAATTGTTTCTTCTCCTTTTCTTCTAACTTCACGAAGTCCAATAATGTCCCATTTAATATAAGACAGTTCTTCTTCTAATTCTTGCAATCTTCCTTCACTTGAAAGTGATCTGCAGTTGTAAGTACCTAAATAAAAAGTCATCATCAAATGGCAGCCTGGGTCCGCAATCAGGGGATTCTTAGCACCCTCCGCCTTCGGCCACCAACCGCTGCCTTGGTTGGTGACTTTACAGCCTCCTGGGAATAAGGGCCATGCTTTATTTTTGTCTGTCATAATTGTATATATGTATTGGAAAAATATTTATCATTTACACAAACATTCATTCTGCCTTATCAGGTACTGAGAAGAAAGACCATGGTGTTTCTTGATCTTAAACTCAGAGGTAAAAAGCCAATAAACTCACCACGCTGGCTAATGCATGTTGGTGAGCAGCCCATCCATGTTCGTATACTATATGAATAATCACATAGTAATAACAGCTGCAACGACAAGAATGTATGGAGTGGACATTAGGAATTTGCCCTGCTCGGTTCCTTTAAGGCCTCCAAGAGGAATCAAAGGGTCTCCTTTCAGTTAATGGTGGTACCCATTTAATTACAGAGACTTAAGATGTGCTGATAAAATCATAGATTTAATATCTTTTTTTTAATGAGCTAATCAATTTTACAATCCTGCCATCATATTTTTGTAATATTAAAGAGCATTTAACATATTTTTTTTTATTGTTTTTGTAAATTATCAACATAGAAAAAAATGCTTAAATACTCTATATACATATTTAACATATTTGAAATATAGGCATTCTTCATATATCTGGAACACTTAATTGAAAATATAGGGGATTTGGCTACAGATTTTCAAGCACTCTTCAACTGTCCACACTATCTCATACTACTGATACATATGACCATATACATGTAGAAAAGATAAATAATCACCAATATATGTGCATTTCATGCTAAACCAGCACTCATCAGTTGGTCCAGATTATCATCTCCCATTCACATGTGCTCAGTTTTATATTAAGATAGGAAATCTTCATACTTTAATGGACAGACTTCAATCTACTCCAATCTTCAATTTTCAGCCACCCATAGCATTGAAAATTTGATGATGAAAAGCCCAAATCCCATGCTGATGCTGAAATTATTGTTATGCCCATATTGATCTCAAGTCTCTCTAATCTCTTATTTATAGGACCTTATGATATGGATGGTTGAAGAGTTGGAGTAGATTGAAGCCTATCCACTAAAATATGAAGATTTGCTATCTTAATATAAAACTGAACACTAATTATATATACGTATGGGGGATGATAATCTGGACCAACTGGTGAGTGCTGGTTCAGCACAAAATACCTATATTGGTGATTATTTATCTTTTCTACACGTATGTGGGCATGTATATCGGTGGTATAAGATTGTGGAATAGTTGAAGAGTATTTGAAAGTCTGTGTTCAAATCCCCTATATTTATCATATATAAAAGATAAGAATTGAGTTTAAAATGAGAAGAAAAAAGAAAGAAAATAAATAAGTTATCTAATGCTTGCTTAATTTATTTTAACTCAAGGTTAAGTAGTTTATTAGGATAGAATGATTATTCTTAACCCTAACAATGTTTTTTTTTCTTTTCATGTCACTCTATTGAGTTTTCATGTCACTCTATTTATGAGTTTTGTTTTATAAAGTATGTTAGCATTACTATACTGGAGTGATTGATTATTACTGCACACTTTTCTAGTCTTCTTTTTGATGCAATTTAAATGACTGAGAAAGTCACATTTTGAATGAATTCCATATAATTAATTATTATGCTAATATTAAGTTCTGACAGATTGTCAAATGAGCTATTAATCTACCTTTTTAATATTATATCGCCTCCTTGATGTTTAACACTTTGGTGATTAAAATTTACATTTTAAAAATAAAAATGCTTAAAAATATTGACAAAATTGATTTTTATTTTAATATGCAGTTTTTAAAAAATATTAAGTATATGTTTATATTTCTCAAAACTTTCTTCTTTTTAGTTTATATTTATTGTTGTTATTTATTATAGATGTGATTTAACTTATTTTTGTTAAAATTGTGCATAGTGTACATTATTTTATTCATTAAATTATTTTTACGTTTATCATACAAAAAACTTATGTATATACTTCTTAAATGCAATTAATATTTAACTCCTAAAATTAATCATAGTACAATGCATGCACAATTCTTAATTAAAGTGTACTGCTATGTAATGATGCTTGGAAAAAAGATATTATTCTGCATAATAAAGGCAAAACTCTCCATACAGTAGTGTCATTCAGTGCAAGCCAGAGTAATTAATCAATGGATGCAAAAAAGTTTGTGCATAAAATATCTATCTAGTTCCTACTCATCCAAAATCTTCAGACTAGTTTTTATCTTGTGGCTTTCATGAGGGGTCTTGAATCTGAGAGCACTGAACCTGACTGATGAAAGCCTCAAGTTAGAAACTAGTCTGGGAGTATTGGATTAATCATTAGATAAGGATTTTATTCACAACCATCTTGCATCCATTGATTACTCTGGTTTACACTGAGTGACACTACTGTATGGAGAGTATAGCCTCTTATTTAACAGCTTATGTAAGCATAAGAAATGGTGATAATTTGATATTATTTCTTTATAATTATTCTAGTTTTATTTAAAATTTATTTGATAACTTGTTCTTCTATTTGTGTGTACATGTACAATGAAGCTATAATAGTCACTACATTTTGTTCCAAATCTTTCTAAAATATATCATATACAGTAGATGAGAGGTCATGCTTCATTTATAAGCTTTATTTACAATATAAACATATTGGCAATACTGTTCTGTAAGTGTACAGTACTTGTTACTATGCACACACATATATTTTGGAAAGATTGCAATATGCCTTCCACCCATCTAACATAAAATTTGATAATATACATATAGAACATAATTTTATTAAAAAAATAACATACAGAAGCAATCATGGAATAAGATATAGAAAGTAACCAATACAAATATGAGCAATCGTACCTAGAGACACAAAATTTAAAACTGAACTAATACAGGAACAGAACTCAATATTTTGTACTATATTAATTATAGTAATAATAACATAAGAATAAATGCATATTTATTTAATAACTAATTTATATACACAGGTAAACGCCAAAATAACCAGAATTTTGTAATAAAAATTGTATATTTATTTTTAGGTGCTGCAAATTGAATGACTTTAAAAAGTATAGCCTATTTAATGTAATGCACTATTTTAAACCAGTTTGTCACTTTCCAAAGTAGTCCAGAAGCACTTGCAAAGTGATGCATTTTAAGGCTTCTATCACCCCCCTCCAGTTCTAAGTCCACAAAAAAATCGAGATATTTTTTTATTTGAGAGATTAAAAAACATAGCATGAAGTGAGATTGAGTGATTACAGTTGATCGATAAGCTAGGTCATGCGGAATTTAATTAAAAGTGTTTCACATTCAAGGCTTTGAGAGATGACACTGTTGGGGTGGAGCTTGAACTCTTTTCTTTGCATAAATGGGATGTTTACATTTTACTGCATCACATAAATATTTTATAACTTGCAGATATAATGGCTGACTGTTTTGAATTAAATCTGAAAGAAAAATGCTGTTTGCATAAAAATAAAAATCAGCGTTAATTTGAACATTTCACCCATTATAAAAAAAATTGACAAATTCACAAAATGCACTTTAGGAAAAATGTGATATATGAAACCACAATTTCACACAGTGATATCATTTGACACATTGATGCAAAGAGCTCCTGTAAGAATAATGTAATTGCAAAAGTATATATTACCACAGGCGTGCATGCCAGAGAATTATTCTGGTTATTATTGGTTCCCTCTCATGTATAAAATAAATATTTAGTAGAAATTACTTTTAACGAGCACCTTGTTCTTGATGTTGGCTAACTAAATAGTTTATGTTTGTTTTTAGTTTTGTCAAAAATAATCAATCTTCTTTTAATCCAAGCAGTTTCTCTACATAGCCAAAAGTTTTCTCACAAGTGTTTCCACCAAATATGAAATTGGAAAGACTATCAGGAATGAAAATATTTTATTCCATAAACATAGATATAGCTTGGGATTTTTTTTATTTTACTAGGTATCCTCCATCATTGAAATTTATTTTACTCTTAGTGCCATATTCTAGTTGTAATAACTTTTTTTGCAATCTAATTTCAACTCGAGTTATATTCCCATTAAATGGGGACTCCATCCACTTCCAGGTGGATATCTTGAAAACAGGTGTCCAAGTCAAGTTTGAGTCTATGAAGATGACTTTTCCAATTCATTAACTCTAAGATCCTCTTTGATTAACAACAACTTAGAAAACTGATTCAAATCCTTATTCATTATATTTTGTCTGAACAATATTAATTTATCAATAAATAGACAAGTTACTTTTTTGCCTTCAATAAGAGTCATAATTTTTACTTGGAGATGTAAATTAATTTCATATCAATTTGGTAAATATATCAGCTAAATAAAAAAAAAAAACATTTTCTGGTGTTTTTAATTTCTGGTACATATCGACTTGTTGGGAATTTTAAAAAAACTCCTAAGATCATCACATATAATTCCACAAAACATATAAAACAATGCACTCCTGATAATCAGTGCACTTCTGTATAAAAAACTGCCTGAATACTCATCACTTTTGTCGTTTAATCTTATTAATTGCACTATGACTAGTGTTAATGATAAATATAAATTGGGTCTAATATGTTTTGTGTTGCTTGTGAATAATGCAATGGGCACATAACATATTGGAAACTTCTTTTTTTAAATGTGCTAAAAGCCCTTAATAGTGGGCAACAATTGGTGATCCACCAGCTGTTTCCCAAGTAACTACATTTGTTCATGGTATGTTATGTTTTTCAAAATAGGATTGAACTGTAGTACAAATGGATATACCTTTTGTATCCATAGTAAGGTTACTGGCAAACAGCATTACTTCTTCCAGTGAATTATTTTCATCGAAATATCAAACATAGGCTATTAAAAGAGCATTATTATTACCAACAAGTGTTAACTCATTTACTTTCAGGGAAAATAATTTCCTTTGAAGCATACAAACAAGTTACTTTTGGACATGAACAATCATTTTATTGATCTGCTATCTAATTGTATTATTACTAATCAGCAAGTTTTTCAGAAAGTCCTGATGCATCATTGTTGATAAAATACATTGAAACATGGTTTTTCCAATAATATGGGCTTCCCCATTTTTAGTAATAAGTTCAGATATATGATAACTTGCTATGAGTCCATTTTTGGTTTTTCTTGCATATTTTCAAATGTTAAGGTTATGTATGATATTACATGTTTTAAATTGTTTATAAATATCTTCAAAATATTCTATGGGTTTTTCACTTTTAGCTTTGTGTTTAATATGAAGATGTTTTTGCAATCAAGACAGTTTCATTTTTTCATTAGGAAATGGTTTTTGATACAATAAGCACCTTAACATGGTTTCATTTATTAGTCATTTGATGAAACCACATATCAGATATTCACTTGAATATAAATGGGTAAATTTTTTTCTAGAGGGCATAATGAAAACTTGGGTACATTCAAAAAATACATACAATTTTAACACAAAATTATTCTGCAAATTAGCAGTCAACTGAACTGACAGAAATCTATGCACATACCATCTACCAGATTTTTATATTTCACATTTTTAAAATTTTGTAATGAAATATGATGTGACATGTTCAATAAAAATTTCTAAATACGTTCAAAATATACAAATGAAAAAAATTAATAAAAGTACTATGGCACTAAATTATTTATTGCCCATCAAAAATTGTAAAAGGGCCACTGACCACATTGAAGATCCCTACATTAAAAGCACAAACACTTTCTCTTCCATTTTTTTTTTTGCTTCAAAAAATTTGATATGGTATAGTTTTCATATAATAAAATGTTTTTTTTTTTAAAGAATTAATCTAGAAATTTTACAAAATTTAAAGTAATTTTAAAAATACTTAAGCAAATATTAAAAATTAATGGCAAGGAAAAACAACAACTGATGAAACATTTTTATACTGCATTAGAAAGTTTATAACTTGTATGTAGTTAGCAATATCTGTATAAATTCTGATTATAATGCTTAATGAGCTAATTAAGATAATCAGGTTCAGATCATTATGGCAGAAAACTTGAAGCTGCAGGTAAATTAGTTCCATAATAATCTAGTATATAGTATACAATATCTTTTTACATTGTAGCAAAAAGAGATTGGAGAACAAACAAGTGTTACTGACATCATTGAAAAAATTAAAAGACGAAGTGGAATTGGGCTGGACATATATCTAGAAGAAAGAGACCACATGAGAGATGGATGGATTAAATAAGAAAGTGTGCAGGGGTGATGTGGACAAGAGAGCCTAGAGATCAGAGAAATTGGATTCAACTTGCAGAGACCTTCATCCTGCAATGGAGTGATATCATCGACAATGATGATGATCTTTTTAGATCAATAGTAGATAGAGTGATTATCTCAAAGTATCTGAGAAACATATTGAGTACTTTATTATATCTAAAAGTTTTTTTTTATAGCATAAATTCAAAATCTTAACAAATACTTATTTTTTCTAAAAAAAAGAAGAAAAAAAAGAAATGTGTTTGTTTTATTATTAATTAGTATCTAAAAAAACAATATATATATTACCGACATTAGAAAAAAATACATAATCTAATGTTTGTTATTTCGGAATTCACAAGAAATTTAAGCTCTGAAAGTAGCAGAATTAAGATTCATGGACTTTGGGCTTTTGAATATAACACTCAACTACATCTCTAAACTCCACCAGACACAGATATCATGAATAAAATAAATAAACAAATATTTTATTGCTCAGTAGTTCATACGATGTTTGAGCACCAGAAGTAATATAAATATACTGAAATCCATGGAATTTGAGCTCTTGGGTCTGACATTCTACGAGTGTCTAAACTATACAGGGCACAGATATAATAACAAATATATAACGCACTAATGTTTTTGCTATTCAAACATCTAATTATTATTTTGTTTTACTTAATATTGTGTATGTTTTATTTTTTTAAAAGAAATAAAAAAATTCTCTGAAAAACAGGGCTTATGTAAAAGAAAACATAGTGAGAGTATCAAATTTCTAAGCTATTAAGTATGGCTCATATTTCATTTTATTGTGTCTGAAAGTAGCAGACCTCTGTAGTAACAACTGGAGTTCAATTCAATAAAATTTTGAAATATATAAAATAGGCAGATAAAGAATTTTATAAAAATAAATAAATCTTTTTTATAAATGAGTAAAATAGAAATCTTGTTTAGAAATAAATTGTGTATTAAATTTTAATAGCAAACGAGTGGCTCCAAAAAATAATATTTTTGAACAATGATAATTTAAGTGAAATAAATAGTTTATGAAAATGCATAAAGTACTTTTAAAACAAATAAAGAAATGACGTAAAATTATATTTTTATTCATTCCAATATGCTGAATTTGGAAAGGATCAAATGCTATTAACGTATATATTTTATTGAAGCCCAAGGTAATAAAATATAATGCTATAATTAGAATTGATAAATCCAATCAGGAATTTTCTTTTTATACAGCACTAAAGATCAGCTACTAATCAAATAAAAATTCATTGCCCATTATAAAAAATGTCTACTTTTAAAGACTATTATATCAACTTTAATTGGCAATGAAATGCTTATGGTGATTGAAAAAGATAAAATGGATGATGGCTTCATTGTTTAGAGTTTGATACCTCTACTTCCTCCCTCATTGTTAGAAAAGTATATTTGAATAAGCAATGAAATTAGCATATAATAAATAAAAAAATCATGAATCTCAATAATACCATGCAAACTGAAAAAGGTCATGAATCTCAATAATACCATGCAAACTGAAAAATGTCATGAATCTCAATAATATCATGCAAACTGAAAGTCATGAATCTCAATAATACCAAGCAAACTAAAAAAAGTCATGAATCTCAATAATACCATGCAAACTGAAAAATGTCATGAATCTCAATAATATCATGCAAACTGAAAGTCATGAATCTCAATAATACCAAGCAAACTAAAAAAAGTCATGAATCTCAATAATACCATGCAAACTGAAAAAGTCATGAATCTCAATAACACCATGCAAACTGAAAAAAAGACATGAATCTCAACAATACCATGCAAACTGGAAAAAGTCATGAATCTCAATAATACCATGCAAACTGAAAAAGTCATGAATCTCAATAATACCATGCAAACTAAAAAAAGTCATGAATCTCAATAATACCATGCAAATTGTAAAAAGACATGAATCTCAATAATACCATGCCAACTGAAAAAAAGTCATGAATCTCAATAATACCATGCAAACTAAAAAAAATCATGAATCTCAATAATACCATGCCAACTGAAAAAAGTCATGAATCTCAATAATACCATGCAAACTGTGATGAGAAACTAGCAATACTCAGAGTAGAGCATTTTAATAAATATCAAAATAATTGAGATTTTTTCTCATATATATATTGCTTTTATTATTTAGTAATAGTTTGTAAATTGCAGTGCTATATTTTGCATTGTACACTATATTTGAAATAAAGCATCACTCCTCCAGTGCGTAGTTAATTTTTTTTCATTTTTATTGATGAAAACATTCACTAATAGCATCTGAAAGAAAGTATACTTGATATTAGCAGTCCAATTTCTGAAACATGTCAGTCTTTTTTACTGTTATATTTAATATAGCCTGTTTCTAGTATTTGAATCATTTGCTACGAATATATTCATAATTAATAATGAAAACAAAATACATCTTGATGAATATACTCATATATGGTTATTAGAAAGAAATATCAAATAATGAATAATATCATTAGGCAGTCATTTTATAAGAAAAACATTCAAATAGCAACAACTACAAATAATAAAAGAAAAAATAGCATATTTTGAAATATATGTTAACTAGATGATACTATTTTTGAATAATAATCAAATGGAATTTACAAATTGTTGCAATCATTATAGACTGTTAATAATCTAATACAGCAACAGGTATTCAAAAAGCACAATATAAACTTATCTGCGCAGTTTCTAGAATTTTTTTTTAAAATAGAAATATATTCAATTTGAATAAAAAAAATACTGAGAAGTAATAATATTTTAAATAGAAATAGTCCAAGTAGATAATTCAAACTTTTAATTAGCAATATTTCATGAAAAAACTACCACTTTTATGCTGGATATATGTTTCTGTCAATAAGAACCAGCTTTATCACCAATCTTTGAAAATTGTTGAGACTGTACCAAATATATGTCACAAGTTTTATTTAAACTCAATCACAATACTCAAGTTCATATTAAAATTTGAATATAAATTTAGCAATAATTTAAATACGTAATTTGCTATGTTTACAAATGTTGTAAAATAAAGCTTCTTACTAGAGTTTTATTATTTTGCTTTTCATAATATATACTGCATTATTAATCTAACATTGCTCTTTTTTCAATGTTTTAATGATTTTTTTAAATCATAGTTTTTAAGTGATAATATGTTGGACTATTTCCATAATCTATCAGTAAATGCTGAATGTGTAGAAAAATTTAATCTTTATTTGAACTTTTCAAATACAAACAACTTGTTAATAATAACATTTAAATTGAAAATACAAGTTAGTGTTTACACAACATCTCAAGTAGTAGTATTCCCCACTCTTCTTCAAATGTTTCTGGCCTGATCAGTAATAATATTAGCATAGGAGTCAAACTCATATCTTTATATTCTTGAATATCAAGAGCATTATCTTAAAATTTGATATTTGAGAATCTAAAAGTGTAAGTTTAACTCCTATGCTAATATTGTAATTGATCAGGCCAGCAACACTTGAAGATGTTGGGTAATTACTAACCTGTATTATCCAGTTATATGTTATTAAGTATAGAGGATTTGAACTCAGATTTTCAAGCACCCTTCAACTATCCACACTATCTCATACAACTGATACACATGACCACACACATGTAGAAAAGATTAATAATCACCAATATATGTATTTCATGCTAAACCAGCACTCATCAGTTGGTCCAGATTATCATCTCTCACACATATATATAATCAATACTCAGTTTATATTAAGATAGCAAATCTTCATACTTTAATGGACAGGCTTCAATCCACTGCAACCTCCAACTTTTCAGCCATCCATATCATTGAAAATCTGATGATGAAAACTCAAATCCCATGCTGATGTTATTATTAATAATTTATTTGTATTTGAAAATGTTTAAATAAAGTTTAAAATTTTCTTTACATTCAGTGTTTACTAATAGATGTGGAAATAATAGTCCAACATATCACATCTAATATACCACCATCACAAACCTTCAAACAAATATTGTTTTTAATTATTTGGAGGGGAAGGAATAGTAATAATTTATCAATGTATTTTTAAAACATTCTTCATTCCTTTTTTGTAAATCTCTAATGTCTTTAAATTATTCATATCCTTCTGGAAAGTTAAGTAAATGTTTAATACATATTGAATCAAACACTTCACTATCAATGGTTTCTTATTAAAGCATATTTATCACATGTATAATAATGCAACACAATATATATATATATATTGAAATAGTATATTCCTTTGGACTATATTTCATTGCTGTATAAATTAATTAAATGTATAGAATTTTTTTTTCTTAATTTAAAAGTGTGATGTCATTAATATTTTAAAATATTGAGTTATTATTTGTTATTTGAAAGACATTGTATACTCATAAAAAATAATTTTATTTAACAATAATTTAGAAAAAATGAAAGTATTTAATTTGATGATTAGTTTTAAATATTTTTAAAATTAACTATAAATTTATTTATGGTTCTATTGGAAAATAGCCAAGAATGATTTTTATCAAGAAAACTTTTGATCACATGAAGAAAGTCACCAGCTCCTGAATTTAAAAAAAAACATTGGACTTTAATCTCTCAAAATGAACCTGTAAATAACTAGGTTTTATCACAAGAATTTGAGAATCAAAACTCAAGTGGATAATTTACTCTTTCATACTTTCATATATCATGAAGGATTACTTAATAATCATCGATTGCTACAAAATCATGATTTTTTTATGTCTTTGTTTAGGCCTTTCTTCTATATTTCAAACGAAGTGCCATTATGAAAGAAAGATTATCTGCTTTAGCTTAAATTTGGATAACATTAATATTTTCTAATGGTAAACTTGTTAAAATTATAAAATAATATATAAATCTTTATTAAATATTTTTTATTTATAATACACTGTTTTTTTACATAAATATTATATTGATATTAATTATTTTAAATGGTAAATTCTTAAATATTGGATTGATCATTATGTGCATAATTATCAAGCCTTATGCAAGTAATATTTTCAAAATGTTTTAAATATAATGTTCAAAAATCATATATGCATAATAAATGTTTTATTTTATTTTATAGACATCACATTTTAATACAGATTATGAAATATATAATCTGTATTATTTAATTATATTTATAATTGTAAATGATTGTTTAAATGGTGATAAATATTTATTTGATATATATATATGGGGTTTGACCAATACTGTATATATTGTTAACTGAATTGATATGCTTAGCTTGATATTATTTGTTAGTTCCAGTTATAAATTCCTATGGCTTCATTTTGTAATGATTTTGTTTTTGTAGTAAATAATTTCTTAAATATGGGTAATGTTTATATCTTTATAAATAATATGGCAATAATGAAGAATTAATATTTAATTATTTTATATATGAAGTTTTCAGAATCGTTATTATTTTTATGCTATTACTTAGAACATTGTAGTAGAGAGTTAAGCTTATAACAAGCACTTCACCCATTGCTTAATTTTATAGCCCTCAGTGTATAGGTTACTGTAATACTAGATACTAAGATAAGGATAGCTTGTTTTGTTTTGGCAATGTCTCAGATTGTTGATCATACATGTGATTGTTGATTTTGATGTATTAATTTAGATTGGTAACTATTATAATGACATTATTGTTATTTTATTTTTAAATAAATTATTTTGTCTACTTATGATAAAATATTAATATTAGGTGTCCAAATGTAACTCATGCTGGTAAACTTGTCTTTTGTTTTAAGATTTATTAATTGGAATAGTTTTATTTTGTAATTCATAACTTACCAATATTTGTTTGTAATTATGACTTTACTAGTAAACTTAACTTTCCTTTGGTATTTTCTTATATTCATTATTAATATTAAATTACAATTTGTTATTGGAAAGAAGTATATATTTATTATTTAATGGCCCTTCTAGTAAAGTTGCATATAGAATTAGTTATCCATTACAATATATACATATATAAATATGTACATTATCTTCACAATTCCAACTTATATTCTGATTATATTTAATAATAAAAAACTTTTAAACAAATTAATAGTATAAGAAGTATAAATCTTTATTAAAATTTATTCTTTAATGTATCACTTTTTTCATTCTTTTTTTAAAAAGATAACCTTAGTCTGCCTAAACATAATATTATAACCTGTAATTGTTTTATGAATATATAATGTAGAATTAAGATAATTATTTTTTTTAAGTGTCATAGCATCGGCCGGGACACGAATTCGCATCCCGGGCAACTGCCTGCAATGCAAGGCAGTCACGCTGACCTCTCGACCACCAATGCAAGACTAAGATAATTATTTTTACTCTACATTTATGAACTTTCATTCTTTCTTTAAAACTCAAATTACTATGACCTATGTATAATTTCTTACAGAAAGAATGAATAATATAAACAACTTCAGGAATTGCATTCCTATTAATTCTTCATTTCTGGAATTCTTTATATTATTCTTTGTTTTTGTAAAAGATAATATAATATTTGAAGTACAGGCATCATATAGTTGGAGTTTAATTGTAATTATAGGGGATTTGAACAAAGACTTTTAAGCTCCCTTTAGCTATTCACTCTCTCATATCTCCAATACACATGAATACAAACATGTGAAAAAGATAAATGATTACCAATATACATATTTTATGCTGAACCAATACTCATTAGTTGGTCCAGATCATCCTCTCCCACATTCATAAATAATCAGTACTCACTTTATATTAAGATAGCAAATCTTCAAACTTTAATGGACAGGCTTCAATCTACTTCATGTTCCAATTCTTTAGCTATCCATACCATTGAAAATCTGATGATGGATGTGACAATAATATTGGTATCAGCATGGGATTTGGGCATTCCATCATCAGATTTTCAATGTTATGGATGCTGAAGAGTTGGAGGGTGGAGTAGATTGAAGCCTGTTCATTAAAGTTTGAAGATTTGTTATCTTAATATAAACTGAGCACTGGTTATATATATGTGTATGAGATGATGACCTGGGCCAACTGATGAGTTCTGGTTCAGCATGAAATATGTGTATTGGTGATTGTTTATCTTTTTCACATGTGCATGGTCATGTGTATTTGTGGTATGAGATAGAATGGATAGCTGAACGGATCTTGAAAGTCTGTGTTTAAATTCTCTATAATTATAATTATAAAAAATTATATATAAGTCAAAATAATATGATTTTATAAAAGAGCAAAAAAATAATTAATTAATTATGAATATTGCATTATATTTTCATGATATAATTATAAACTATAAGATTATGTTGTTCAAGCTAAGATTCTTTGAAAAGATTGAAAAGTCAAATTAAAGAATATTTGTTTAAAAGTTCTTTTGATACTAAAATTAATAGGAATGCAAGATGGAATTGTAAGAATGTTACTTTCACTTGAGATGCTTGCTTTGGCTTGGAAATCATTGAAAGTGAATTTTTTAAAATCAATTTTAGCTAATGATTTGATTGTGAATTGGTGTGCTTGATGTATTGTATGGACCAGTTTAGCTTTTGGTATTTGATATCTACATACATAATGTATATTTTTATATAGCCAAAA
This sequence comes from Epiperipatus broadwayi, assembly GCA_028023455.1. NCBI lineage: Eukaryota > Metazoa > Onychophora > Udeonychophora > Euonychophora > Peripatidae > Epiperipatus > Epiperipatus broadwayi. The sequence goes on along the minus strand of JAQFVV010006202.1, from coordinate 1,185,233 downwards.
CATAAATAAATAAATAAAATATCATACAACTAGTTTTTCATCTTTAAAAAAAATCTAAAATTTATTTTTTATAACGTATTGATTTATGTCAGGTGGTTTAAAGATAAGTCCCCAGTCCTCAAGCAACTTTATTTTTAGAAAAGTCTCCATGTTGTAGAAATAAAAGCTTCTCTCTTTTGTGTGTCAAAAGACTATACAAACACGTCACTCATTATAGTTAGGCTTATTAATTTAAAGGTATTTAAAATTATTATTTTTTAAATTTTATTTTAAAATGTATGTATTATATATTTATATGTGTGTAAGACCAAGATTATCTAATTAAATCGTATACTCTTGCTAAAATAATAAAGTTGGAAATTATGAAAATTTAAGCCCCTCCCATTTCATAATTTTGTTCAGATGCTTTAATTAATGATGTGGACATTACTTTGGGCTATGTTTAATCTGACGCAATCTTAACGATGTTATACTTATTTAAGTTTGGAGTTTAGTAAATGTTTTTAAAATTAAATACTATGAAAATATTGTTGTAAGAATATATATATAATGAATATAAAATGCTGATAATTTTTTAAAAAGGAATAAAATTGTCATTTACTAAACCTACTTTATTCTTTCAAATACATATATTTTTTAAATCAATGCATCTTTCATTTTAATTTCACTATATTGTAAACATCCATCAATGCTGAAACTTTGACCATCCTTTCTGATTGCATATGTATTTCAGAAACAATCTTTGCTCATCAGGTTAATTAGAGGTATCAAACACCTGAGTCTTTTATGTCCATGTTGAAATATATTATTATAACATTATCCGAAATAATATTTATGCCAAATCACATTTTATACTTACTTTTTTTTAAATTAAAAATTTTTTTTCTGCGTTAATCGTATATTTTAATTATTAAAAATTTAATTTATTTGACACTTCGTATTATTTTATTAAGTCAACTCAGTTATTCATTTTATATTAGCTAGATAAAATTTTGAGGGATTGTCACATTTCTTCTCTCACTCCATATTCCACCGCTCATGATATCTAATTAGAAGAAATAAATACTGTGCTGTTAAAATCATGAATACATTTTAATTCTTTTTTCTTTAATATGTGTAAATATTTTTAGCATAATATTCATTTTCTGAATTTCTATTACTATTTCTAAAGCGAGAATTAACTAGGTAATAGATTACTAGACATTGGTAGATAAGCTATCGTCGATAGTAGTTTATTTATCTTTGTATTCTGCTCTTTTAATACATTTTATTTTATCACTTCAATGTTACTGCTACATCCTAAACTTAATGAACATATTATATTTAAAGTTATCGTGTGATTATTTTTCTTATAATCCGTTATTATCTTTCTTTTTTTTTTCCAGCGGGGAAAATTTAAGAACTGGAAATGTTATAATTACTTGAGAAACTACTATTGATTTCTTTTCTGACGACTGAAAATAAAGAAATTATTGGAACCTGAAAGTAATAAATGCAAAATTTACCGCCAACCACATTAACCCTCTAATTCTCAGGTGGATACTCTGTTTTCCTAGAGCAGGGATGCCCAACCCGTAGCTCGCGAGTCACATGTGGCTCGCGTAACTGTTTAATGTGGCTCGAATTGCACTCTTCAAAAAAATTGATAAAATATTTTATGTTCCTTGATGGCACATGCACACACTAAAAAATAAACATTTTTACAATACAAACAATAACGATATGCAGTGTCAGGTTTCACATTAAATAAAATATATTTTTCCTGTAATTGTAATTTATATGTATGTTACCAAATTTTTAATAAATAAAATGTATTTACATTTTTTTTTCTTTTTAACATATTACACCATTTTTTTTTTTTTGCTGTACACGTTTGGTTTGGTGCTATATATATATTGTGTTTAGTGCTCTTGTATATATTGTTGTTTTTATCGAGAAAGATCCTTGTAGATGTTTGGTTTGGTGCTGTATATATATTGTGTTTAGTGCTGGAAATAGTTTTTATCGAGATAGATCCATGTACACGTATATATTTTGCTGTATATATCGATGTTTAGTGCTGTAAACAGTTGTTTTTATCCGTGTACACGTATATATTTTGCTGTATATATATATATATTGATGTTTAGTGCTGTAAATAGTTGTTTTTATCGAGATAGATTCGTGTACACATATATATTTTGCTGTATATATTGATGTTTTCATCGAGAAAGATCCGTGTACACGTTATTTTGGCCACATTAGAAACGGCGGATTGATACCAATGTGAATAGGCCACCCCCCCCCACCTATCTCCCTACATTGCAGGTTTAGTACCCAAGTACCATGTTTATAAATGTAATATGAAAAATGTAATATATAATTGTGGCTCCCCAAATTTTTTTAAATTCTCAACTGGCTCGCGTCAAGTTAAAGGTTGGGCACCACTGTCCTAGAGAATAAAGCAAAAATATCCTTAATAAGATATTTTAAAGAACTTTAATTACTTTTTTTTTTATCTTTTGAATTATTGGAAAGGATAGAAACATTGCAAGTCAAGTGATTTAAAATGATAAAGTTTTTTTTTTTGCAACTAAAATGTAAAGTTCGTTTAATGACTTATCTATTTTTTTTATATATAAAAACAACTATATTTAAATCATATTAATTTTTAATGGATGAAATATTTAATTAAGTTTCAGAATTAATTGAATTTGCTAATTAAGCTTTTTTTTTTAAAAAAAAAAGAGCATGAAAGTATGTTAATTATAAATTTAAGAGAAATAGTAATGACATAATTTTATAAAGATGCAAATAATTTACAAATGATATTTAATTCACTTTTTATTTAAAATATGCGTCTTCCTTTCAAATGTAAGTTTATTAGACAATTGTAACATTGAAATTACAGAGTATAATTATGATATTACATTTTGTGTCTTTGTTAGTTTATTTTTCAGTTCATATTTAAACTGAGAAATAGATTATATTATATTACCTGTTTTATATGATGTCTGACATTGATCATGAGTAGGTTAGGTGAGATTATAATTGCTACTACATGTATATTATGGATCATACATCAGTTCTTTGTCTTCGTCATTCATCTTTAAACGAGTTTTATTGATTTTGAATCTTATTGAGAGTGGAAATTTTTTTTGGATTCTAACTTAATCATGTCAATTGAAGAAAAAAACATTTGAGGAAACCCTTTTGTTATCGAGTTTTTTTAATGTTTAGCAAATAGACATTAATTACTATATTAGGAGGAGGGGTGTTTATATGCACCCATTATCTATTTATTAAATATATATTTAGAAAAATATTACAAAAAATATCTGAATCCAACCACATCTGGCTAACCGCACAACCACATCATTTTTGCAGACTATCAGATAATTTTTATATCATTGATTACAACCTTGTATGATCATTCATGAGGGGTTGCTAGTTACAATAAATAAAGACAAATAGAATACTAGGTCAATGTGCTTTCATTGAATAGCTAGCTAGCTTATTTCTATATATACAAAGTTACTTATTGTACAGCATGTAAATGATTGATCTGCAATTAATGATTAAAGATTCATCAAAATGAGTTAAAATTAAGAAATAGTTTAGAGAAGTTACACTTGTTATTAAATGTATTCATAAGATATTGATTAATAGACTTATTTTTGACATTTCAAATTTAAAAAAAAGGGTGTCAATATATTACGTGCTCAATGGCATTTAAAATTTTATAACTCACCCAAAATCCCCACTGACATATTCAAGCGATAAATGACATCGATTATTAACATGTGATTTCAAAAAAAGACAGTTACAAAATCGCAAATTTCATCATTAATTAAAAAATCAAAATGCAAAGTTTGCAATTGTCATCAAGGGTCTAAAAATCAAAATCCTAATTTTGATCAATATTTAACATTTAATAAAAAAATCAAAATCAAATAATGTGAGTAAATACTTTGCATTAACATACATTATCACAATTTACATAAATCTTTCAAAAATCAAAATGCAATTTACATTTGTTTTAAAGGCAATTTACATTTTCTATTTTAATTTATAAACCAATTAAGCGTATGTCACGCTTGAATGTGAAGCTATAATAATATACAGGAATTAATATACGCTAAGCACTTTCGAGGTCCTTTACCTCATATTCATAGCGGTGCTGTGAGCTGCGAAATGTAAAAAATGGAGCGGGAGAAGTGGTATGCAAAGCATATGCAAATGGACTAATTAGTCCAGCGTTTAGAGATGTCGAAGCAGGTGTCACATCTATTGATCAGCTTTCATACACCCCCTTGCACTAACCGTCTCATCAATAACTCCAAGGACAAAATAGAACCTTCTCAGACCCCCCATGTCGTTTACAGCATAACCTGCCCACAACCCGGTTGCCGCGCCATTTATTTTGGAGAAACCAAGGCAGGCACAATCACCCGGACAGCACAACACAGATACACATATAATAGAGCTATGAAAAACAACGATAACTCATCAACATTTTTGGAACACTCCAAGAAGACTGGACATTTATTTGAACCTTCCCACCCTAAAATAGTCTGTATTGAGAAAAACGACATTAAGCGGAAGATCAGAGAAGCGTACTACATTAATAACAATAACTACTCGATCAATAGACGTGACACCTGCTTCGACATCTCTAAACGCTGGACTAATTAGTCCATTTGCATATGCTTTGCATACCACTTCTCCCGCTCCATTTTTTACATTTCGCAGCTCACAGCACCGCTATGAATATGAGGTAAAGGACCTCGAAAGCGCTTAGCGTATATTAATTCCTATATATTATTATAGCTTCACATTCAAGCGTGACATACGCTTAATTGGTTTATAAATTAAATTATCGAATGTGAAGATTTAAAATTATATAATTTTCTATTTTAAGAAAAAAATAAAAAAATAAAACTACTTTTCATTAATATGCCAAAAGATTATAACTCATAAAATATAAAATACAGCATACTATTTTTACAAATAATAGGATTTTAATTTTTTCTTATCAGAAATTCTTTGTTTGCTACTGTTGATCACTTGAAGGTTTTTTATTTTTTTTAAAGAGTAATATAAATTCCATAATCTTATTAATATTGGTTTTAGTAGTTAGCTGATATGTATTTAAGTGGTATTTCCACTTGTGTTGAACGAAAACTAGTTTAATATTTTTTTTTCAATACTTTGTTTTTTAACTAGAAGATAAAGAATACAGATGAATTTAAATTGGCTAGAAGATTATAAATACATTAAATTTAAAAATAAAGTAAATTGTTATATAATATGACCTTCATAATTAGTATGCTTGTTGATAATTGATGTCATTTATCACTTGAATGTGTCAGTGGGGATTTTGGGTGAGTTATAAAATTCAAAATGGCTTCGAACATGCACTATCAACTCCAAAAGAAGTTTCCAAAAAATTAAGCAATTTGATCATGTTTCTCAGATCTCTCAAAATATGATAAAATTTGAGATATTTTGTTCTCACTTTCAATTCAACATATCCACTAATGTGTAAATTCATCATATGGAAGTAATTGATTTATATATAACAAATTGTAAAACATATGAACTTGAAGTCACCAAATTAAACTTTATAAATAAAATTGAAAATTATTTAGATTTTTTTTCAAAATAAAATTTATTAAAATTAAATTTCAAGTGTCAGTAATATAAAAATCTGAGAATCAATTAAAATGTAATTACCAATACTGAAGAAGATTAGAAAAATATGATTTCAAACAAATATAGTTTGTAAATTTATAATAAAGATTAATGTATTTTTTTAATTTTTTTTTAAAATGTGGTTTGTAGAATATTATTGTTTGTCAGGATGGTTTATAGAATTAAGGTTGATCAGATCTAAATTAGACATCACACATAATTCTTTTATAACCAAAAATGTAAAACAGATTATATTTGGTAACACAGCTTCACTCCAGACAAAAAAGGCAACTGGTTTCCAAATATCTTATAAATCAAGAATCCCATACAAACTTCAGGTAATTAAAATGGTTTTCTGTAACAAAAAAATTAATTCATTACCATAAATTCAAAATATATACTAAAGTTAAATATTTAGTAAAAACAGGAACAAAGCTCATGATTGGAAAAAAAAATTAATGAATTAACATTTTACTAAGCATTTTATCAAATACTAACCTGTATGTAAATTTACTATACAGTAAGTATATTTCATTTGCTATGATTTTTTTTAAATAATAATTTTACATTTTATTTACCATTTTGAAATCATGAACTTGATAATTTTTTTAATCAGGGTACATTAAGTTTGAGCAAAATTTATATATTTAAATTTATTATTGTTTTACTTAATTTTCTGTTAGTGTTTTTATTTTTGTAATTACCTAATAGTAAAATATTGACTTTTTTCTTTGCAGCACTGTTTAAAAACATTAAAAAAATTAATGGTTCACTTTTTTTTTAAATTTTTTCAGTGTCAATCCAACACCCAAATTTTTGAATAGACTCTAGCAATGAAAATTTTTACTATGATGCCATGTTTGATTTTTTTTGTACAATTAAATAATTTTTACATATATTACAAAATTTATTTATAGACTGTATTATAAATATTTAGGCTTTCTAATAAATAAAATTTTAAAACATGAAAAATTAATATTTTAAAATTGTGAAAATAAGTATCTAACTGACAGTCTTACTGATAATAAAGGAAAACATTATTATTGGCTTCATGATATCTAGTCAAAAAAGTTAAAATAATGAAATATTAGATATGATAATTTTATGTTATTAAAAATGATATATTTAGAATTAGTTATCATCAAAGAAGCAAAAATTCTAAAAGTTAATAAATTATTAATTGTTATTAAAATATTTCACTTACAGTTTTTACAACAATGATTTTCTTTTTAGTCTCTAATGGCTTTTCTGTGGTAATTTCCAATTTTCATAACATACTTTGTATACTTTCTAAGAGGTATCCTTTTAAAAATAAAATGTTTTCAAAGATAACCCCCACCCCTAATAATGCAGTTTTTAATTTAATAATAAGTCTTTTACAAAATTATTGTGTCATAGTCATTAAAAATCATGAAAATCATGTTTTGTGTGGTATTTAGCCACAGGGGAAATGAATCTAAAGCATCAGCCAATCATAAATTGCCACCTCCTTCATAGCTTTATCAAAACAATAGAATGTGAAGTGAGTAATAGATAAAGGTCAATAAAGGTCCATACATTACTGACATCTCATAATTTTTTTTTAAATTAATGCATTAAAAATGGAAGCTTCTTAGAAAAAATCACTGGTGCTGATATAGTATGCGCTCAGTGGCCATTTTGAATTTGAAAACACCCAAAAACACTGCTGGCACATGCAAGCGATAAATGACATCGACTAGAAACACTCAGTTTTCAAAAAAATAAATCGCCTAAGGCACTATAATTAAAAAAGGGTGGTGGGAAGGCACTACACTTAAAAAAAGTGCAGAAAAACATCACATTAAATAGCCTAAGGTGCTACTATAAAAAAAGTGTGGGAAAATAAAAAGAAGTGAACATTGAAAATTAAAAAATCCTTTAAGATAAACCAAAAATGCTAATTTATATATATATATATAGTGATAATCAAATACTGTAATAGTAAAACTTAAACAATTAATGTGTGTTAAGGCATTTAAAAAAAAATCATAAATGATATTTACAAAAACCCTTTAAAATATAGCAATCATTAAAAAAATAATAAATGCTATTTTAAAAAGCTCACTCTGGTCTTTCAACACTATATGCTAAATCAGTATTATAATTTTAAAAAACAATATTTAAAAACTATAATGCTATAAATCAAACATTGGGTTGTAATGTCACATTAAATAGCCTAAGATGCTACTATCAAAAAAAAGTGGGGGGGGAGAAAGAAGTGAACATTGAAAATTAAAAAATCCTTTAAGATGAACCAAAAATGCTAATTTATATATATATATAGTGATAATCAAATACTGTAATAGTAAATCTTAAACAATTAATGTGTGTTAAGGCATTTTTTTAAAAAAAATTGTAAATGATATTTACAAAAACCCTTTAAAATATAGCGTTCATTAGAAAAATAATAAATGGTGATCTTGTTTCTGAGATGACTTGACAAGCAAGTGCAGCCAACTAAACTTCATCAACATGTCCACCTTGGTCAGATTGTAATCCCCCCCACTTCTCCTCCTCTTCTTTTTGTTGTTTTTTTGTTCAACAGTTTATATATATATATTTTTTCTTTAAACTGATTTGGAATGTCTCTTTTTTAAAAACAATATTTTTATTGCTATGTCATTTCATATTAACTAATTTTTATATATATTTTAAGTGTTAATTTTTTATTTTATTTATTTCTTTAAAGTTGGTAATTAGATAGTTTTGTAGTTAATATTCAATAATTTGTTTCATCATTTTAAAAATAATATCTATAAAGTTAAGTTTGCATTTTAGAAAAAGTTTATCAGGATTAAAAAAGATAGTCATCATCTAGTGCTAAATCTAACATTTCAAACTTTTAAATCATCATTTGTATGTACTGAGTCCAGCATTACTGCCCTATACAGTTTATTGCAGCAGTGGAGTGATATAAATTTAAAACTAAAGCTTTTTGGATCAAAGCACATTCTGTCAATTTTGGTGCATGAGAACATCTTGCAATTAAGTTTTCAATTATTTTGTATTATGTATTTACTGTAGAAATTAGTAGAAATAGATTGGGAGATAACTATAGTAAGAAAATACTATGCAAAGTAATTAAGTACAAAGAATATCATAGAAAAATTTTGATGAATGAAAAAAGGTGAGAAGATTAAAAGCAGGGACTGGTTATAAGAATTTTTAAATAACATCAAATAAGATTATATGAATTATTAAATGGAACCAACTTTGACATAAACTAATATATATTTAGTCTTATATAAAATCCAATAATGAATCTTTAAAAAGTGGCATGCAGTGATGTTTACAACATACTACATAAACTTTTTAACATTTCTGATGTTTTTATTTTGTAATTTATAACAAAATTAATATAATATTTATTTTCATATTACATACTTTTCTGAATTAGATGGTGACAAACTCTTCTTCAATTTCAGCTTATTATATAAATACTAATTAAAATGCATCATTGTCTAATAAGGTAGAGAAGTAAGCTAATGGATGTCATTATGATCTTTATTATATATAAAATTTTTGTCAAAATTTTTAAAAGGTTTGCAATTAGTTTATAAATGAGAACACTCATATGTGTATTTACAGAAACAGTTTTCAGAGATGTATTTTCAAACACTTAGTTAATTAGGATTTAAAATTTTGGAGTCTGAAAACTTTCATTTGCTTTGATACTATAAATAAAGAATCATTAGATGAATATACTGAAATAGTTATTTTTATGAGAAAAGACCACTAAAAACTTTAAGGTATTAGTATCTAGATTTTTTTCCACCACATTAATGCTTACATAGTTCGTTAAGAATGTATTTTAAACATCAATAAATTCTGATGGTTTGCAATTTTACACTAGTTTATTATTATTATTATTATTATTATTATTATTATTATTATTATTATTATTATTATTATTATTATTATTATTATTATTATTATTATTATTATTATTATTACTTTATTATTATTATTATTATTATTATTATTATTATTATTATTATTATTATTATTATTATTATTATTATTAATAATAATAATAATAATAATAATAATAATAATAATAATAATAATAATAATAATTAAGTTATTAAGTGGTGATGCTTTATTTTTTACAAACCATTTTTTACTTCTCTTCAAAATGCAAATTGGACCTTTTATGTAAACTTCTGATATAAGTATTTATTCATGCTAGCATATATGTCAATAAAATGATTTTTTTTAAAATAAACTTAATGTTCAAACATATTTTAATTTGTTAAGTTTAACAGAAATAATGGACTAAATCGGTGAAGAATTTATTAGTTTCACGTTCCCAGATGAAAATGCTTTAGATTTACCTATATATTTAGAAAAATAAGTTGAAGATAAGAGTGGCACCCTTATTTTTATAAAGTTGAATCTTAAATTTAGATTTGTAGAGGGTCTCTCTTGTAATAAATTAAGCATTCAAGGTGCATGTACTAAAGTTATAGACTTATTTAAGTATTAATCTTACAATATAAAACAGGGGTGCACTTTCTGGAATATACTCTACTTCAATTTATGAAAATTGTTACTCTAAGTTTATCCTTGATAATAATTTGAAGATTGAAAAATTCATTAAAAATTGAAATACCCACCAATTTATATATATATATTAAAGTGACTTTTAAATTTCTAGTTGTTAGTAGGGCAGAAATTTATATTATTAAAAAATCTGTTTAGTTCTTCTTCTTTTTTTTCAGAAAAAAAGATTATTGTTTTCATTTCAAGTATAGTACATTAATCCAATATTATTTATTTTATAGTTTTCCTGCATTAATACTTTGCCAGATTAAGAAAAAATTCAGTAGTTCTCTTATTACCCTCTTATTACAAACATCTTTATGAACTCATGTGTGCTGGAAAGTTAAATAAATGTTAAATTAAAAATATTAATTCTTATTATTAATTTTATTTATTGGTTTAACGTTTACATTCTTTTCTGTATATTTAAATTTAATTTTATAATTGTGCAACATCTTAATAGTTATCAAAAAATAAAATAAAATATAATTAATCTTTGTTTTTGCTTTATTAAATATTCGATAATAATAGTGTTACAATTATAATCTTAATATTTAGTGGGCATATATCTAATAGATATTAAGATTAATAATACATAAATAATTTAAGAGTATTCTCCAATACAACTATTTTTAATCATTGATCAGTCCTCTAGCAAACAGTGTTTGACAACTTTAGAATGGTCTTTCATATTGTCATTTCTGTTCTTTATATATGTGATTGTCATTAACAATGCCAGAAGTGAATTTTTAAATCAATGAAGATATTTTATTAATCATTTAAACGATTGCAATTTCTGATTAGTAAAGTAGAGAATTTCTTCTCATTTTTAAACTTCAAATGTAATTAATATATATAAAGATAAATGATTACAGTTCAGAAAGCATATGTAATTTAAGGAAAATACTCTCCCTTGCAACTGTTTTTAAATAGTTGATCTGCTCTCTAACTACATTATTTGACAACTTTTTCACTTTTTCTAATATTTATATAGATAATTGTCAATAACATTTTAAACCAGGGTGGTGAATTTTTAAATAAGTCAAATTTTGTACCTAATTTTTATTTAAATCAATTGTAATTTTTGATTAGTATAACAGATTTCTTCTCATTTTTAAACTTTACAATCAAAAATACAACCATAAAGATAGATAATGAGTGGTGCTAATTGCTCTAACAAGCTTTATTGATAAATGTCATAAAAAGGAAAGCATTTAAAAATTTCTATCTAGAAATTAACCCACAATCCTCAGACCACCAGTTTCATTTTTTTGGCAATCCTCAGTGAGGCACTAGGATAGTTTCAGACCCTAACTCTAAAAATACCAACCCAAAGCCAGCATTCATCTAAAAAATAACTATTAAGCAACCATCTAACTTAAATAGCTATATGAGGCTGAGAAATCTTCAGCCAAACCATATATTAATAATCTTCGCAATATAACATCACTTAAGACCTGAAAGCAAAACTACAAATAGTAAACAAAATAAAGTCATATATCACATGACCTAATTTTTTTAAGCTTGTAAATAAAAATAATGAATGGTGCTAATTGCTCTAACAAGCTTTAGTGATAAATGCTGCAAAAAAGAAAGCATTTCATAAAGCTTGTTAGAGCAATTAGCACCACTCATTTGTATTTACAAGCTTAAAAAATTGGATCATGTGATATATGAATTTATTTTATAAAGATAAATGATTGCAATTCTGAACACATATGCATTGGAGAGTTAAGTTCAGAACTATAGTTATTTATCTTTATATATATATATATATATTGTAACGAGCACAGACGTTCATTACATTGTTTTTTTTTTATATTATTAAACAAGTTAAAATAAGAAGTTCACATTTAAAAATTTTCTTTAAGAATTAAAAATTGAAATTAAATATCATCTTAAACTCGTACATGTTAAATCGCACAGATAATGAAAAATTATTAAAATAAAACTTTATTAGAGAAAAAGTATTTTAAAACTAAATTGTAAAAAGATTTGGAGATAAAATTATATCTTTAAATTTATCTTTAAATATATTTTTGATTTGGAAAACAGGGTAATTAATCAGAAATGGAAATGATTGTTAATTAGTTAAATGTAAACCAGCCTTGGGCATTTAAATGTAAAAACATCAGTCAGATAGGAAAACAATAGAAACTGTTAGCAAATAAGAAGAAATCCCTATGGAATCGGACCGCAGTGAAAGGACCATCGCATCGGTGACGTAATGTAAATTCAATCCTTCACATTAATATAAAAAGGACAAGTTTGGAAATTATTAATTAGTGATTGGAAATTGATTATTACGATGTGACTATATGTAGTAGTACGGAGTTGGAGGTGGAGGAATTGACAGACGCACTGTCAATTCTTTAAACTGTTAAAGAAAAGAGAAATGAACTATCGTTTCCTACATTGAGGACCAATTAAACTAAGAAACCTCCGAATGAATAAATAAAACAACGGCTAAATGGATACCAATCTTAGGACGGCATGGGAATTCACGTTCATGGCAAGCAACGGATAAAGATGAACTTTTTAAACCGTAAGAACTTTATAAATAATGAACATTAAATTAAAATTTTCCATATTTAAATGATTGCAATATTATCCTATCTGACCAACTTAATTTATTAATAATGTTATTTGATGTATTTTTTATTTATTTATTTAAAATCATTTCCATTTATTTAATTTTGTTCTTTAAGTTTATTTATGATTTCTGTTTTCCGATAAATTAAAATATATCAATGTTAAACTTAAGTCGGGCGTGAATGGCTGTATAGATTTGTAAAGTTATATTAGGGGAGGGTAATCTTAGGTTATTTGTTTCGTGGTTAAATTGGGTCAATGGAATGGATATATTGGTGTGATTAGTAGATGTAATATTGATTCGCTACGGGCAGAATCGCTTCATACGCCGCACACTTCCGTTTGCCTATGGAAGGAATGATAAGTCGGATACCGCAGTTCCTTTCTATGGAGTTTTTTTTTTTTATTGCTCTTCTTTGCAGATAGATGTAATATTCCTATCTCATAAGAGGCAATTTCTTCTCTTAACCTTTTGTGCTGCCGTATTTTATTACATTGAATACATCGATATATCAGCTGAATTGATGCCAGTTTGACTACGAATTTTAGCCTAAGGTTAAATAGGGATAGAATGTTTATTTTCAAAAGCAAATTTATGTGGTCTATTCATACTCGACCCTAAATAAAAATGCATTAAATTTAAGTTGTTTATAGATGCTTGCATGGATTGTTTATTGGTTAACTATGTTTTGCGTTTCCATATTTGATCAAAATATATAGACATTCGATAAATAATGATACCTTACGGTGAGTATCAAAAATGTATTTATTCGGATGTCTTTTAAGTTATTGGTGACAATGCAAGTATCTTGTGGTGAATACTATTGGGTTACATATAAATTTCCCTCCGCAATTGTCAGTAATCAATAATTTTGTATTTTGATCGTTTATGTTTACTTTGAAATGTGTTTAACCGTGTAATCTATGTAACCGATCTATAGCAACATATTAAAACAAGCTTTTATAATCCCATCTGTGCGAACTTAATTAAAAATGTAAAATTAGAATATAATAGTAATTAAATGTAAATTAAAGTCAAAAATCAAAGTTAAAATAATGTTAAATGTTAAAATGTAAAACTAATACTAAAATAATATATGTGCATAAATAAATGTTTGTATGCTAATTACTGGCAGTGGCTTATTTTATTTTATTTTTTTTTAATATTGAAATATAATTAGATAAGATATTATATTATTAAATCTCTGCTATTCCACTGAGCTAGTGACATGGGCTAACGACCGGAATCAAAATGTAAAAAAAAAAAAAAAATTTTTTTTTTTGACTGACGTATCTGCCTACTTTATAAATTTTTCTAGGTTCAAATGCCTAGATGGCGCCCTGTAGTGCAGTTTACGTTAAGTCGCATTCCCCAAGATCATTACAACTGGCTTTCCCAATCTGGGGCCGATCTTTAATAAACCACATATACCCTGAGCAAATTTTATCCAAATGAAATATTTTTATCTGTTTACATATAGTCGTATACTTTAAATCTTATAAAAGCACTGCCAGAATGAAATAGCACATATATTTAAACACTAGAAAGTATAAATAATTTTAAACTGTATTTCGAAAAAAAAAAAAAGTCAAAAGGTTGCGATTGATATGTTTTTTTTGTTGATATATATTATGCTTTTAGGTGTATAGGTGCGCACAGCCACGTAAGTTTATGATCGAAATGTGGTGCCTTATGATGAGTATCTTTGGGAATTACTTCAGTGTAACCCTATGTATGCATTTCAATCAGTCATAAATAAGTTGGTGGTGTTTATAATTGTGCTGCAAATATACATGTTTAAACCCATTATTTCTTAAAACATATTTATCTCAATGCAACCTTATTTAAATAAATAATTTATAAAATTTGCTTGTCATGCCGTGTATAAAAATAAAATGGATAAAGAAAATAAAAAAAATAGAATTCTCGGGGGGAGGAGGTGTAAACGTAAATGGTCCTTAGGTAAGCAATAGTCAACATTTTCTTTTTCTTTTTGTATATAGTCTTTTTGTAAAATTATTAACTGGATGTTTTGTAAATGTCTTCGTCAATCGTGTACCGTAATTGCTAACCCTAAGTAAATTTTTTTTTTTTTTGATCATTTTTTTTAAGCAACTTTACTGATATGTAATGAGCACAGACGTTTGTTACATTGTTTTTTTTTTTATATTATTAAACAAGTTAAAATAAGAAGTTCGCATTTAAAAATTTTTTTTAAGAATTAAAAATTGAAATTAAATATCATCTTAAACTCGTACATGTTAAATCGCACAGATAATGAAAAATTATTAAAATAAAACTTTATTAGAGAAAAAGTATTTTAAAACTAAATTTTAAAAAGATTTGGAGATAAAATTATATCTTTAAATTTATCTTTAAATATATTTTTGATTTGGAAAACAGGGTAATTAATCAGAAATGGAAATGATTGTTAATTAGTTAAATGTAAACCAGCCTTGGGCATTTAAATGTAAAAACATCAGTCAGATAGGAAAACAATAGAAACTGTTAGCAAATAAGAAGAAATCCCTATGGAATCGGACCGCAGCGAAAGGACCATCGCATCGGTGACGTAATGTAAATTTAATCCTTCACATTAATATAAAAAGGACAAGTTTGAAAATTATTAATTAGTGATTGGAAATTGATTATTACGATGTGACTATATGTAGTAGTACGGAGTTGGAGGTGGAGGAATTGACAAATGCACTGTCATTTCTTTCAGCTGTTAAAGAAAAGAGAAATGAACTATCGTTTCCTACATTGAGGATCAATTAAACTAAGAAACCTCCGAATGAATAAATAAAACAATGGCTAAATGGATACCAATCTTAGGACGGCATGGGAATTCACGTTTATGGCAAGCAACGGATAAAGATGAACTTTTTAAACCGTAAGAACTTTATAAATAATGAACTTTAAATTAAAATTTTCCATATTTAAATGATTGCAATATTATCCTATCTGACCAACTTAATTTATTAATAATGTTATTTGATGTATTTTTTATTTATTTATTTAAAATCATTTCCATTTATTTAATTTTGTTCTTTAAGTTTATTTATGATTTCTGTTTTCCGATAAATTAAAATATATCAATGTTAAACTTAAGTCGGGCATGAATGGCTGTATAGATTTGTAAAGTTATATTAGGGGAGGGTAATCTTAGGTTATTTGTTTCGCGGTTAAATTGGGTCAATGGATTGGATATATTGGTGTGATTAGTAGATGTAATATTGATTCGCTACGGGCAGAATCGCTTCATACGCCGCACACTTCCGTTTGCCTATGGAAGGAATGATAAGTCGGATACCGCAGTTCCTTTCTATGGAGTTTTTTTTTTATTGCTCTTCTTTGCAGATAGATGTAATATTCCTATCTCACAAGAGGCAATTTCTTCTCTTAACCTTTTGTGCTGCCGTATTTTATTACATTGAATACATCGATATATCAGATGAATTGATGCCAGTTTGACTACAAATTTTAGCCTAAGGTTAAATAGGGATAGAATGTTTATTTTCAAAAGCAAATTTATGTGGTCTATTCATACTCGACCCTAAATAAAAATGCATTAAATTTAAGTTGTTTATAGACGCTTGCATGGATTGTTTATTGGTTAACTATGTTTTGCGTTTCCATATTTGATCAAAATATATAGACATTCGATAAATAATGATACCTTACGGTGAGTATCAAAAATGTATTTATTCGGATGTCTTTTAAGTTATTGGTGACAATGCAAGTATCTTATAGTGAATACTATTGGGTTACGTATAAATTTCCCTCCGCAATTGTCAGTAATCAATAATTTTGTATTTTGATCGTTTATGTTTACTTTGAAATGTGTTTAACCGTGTAATCTATGTAACCGATCTATAGCAACATATTAAAACAAGCTTTTATAATCCCATCTGTGCGAACTTAATTAAAAATGTAAAATTAGAATATAATAGTAATTAAATGTAAATTAAAGTCAAAAATCAAAGTTAAAAATAATGTTAAATGTTAAAATGTAAAACTAATACTAAAATAATTTTAAATCTTATATATATGTGCATAAATAAATGTTTGTATGCTAATTACTGGCAGTGGCTTATTTTATTTATTTTTTTTTAAATATTGAAATATAATTAGATAAGATATTATATTATTAAATCTCTGCTATTCCACTGAGCTAGTGACATGGGCTAGCGACCGGAATCAAAATGTAAAAAAAAAAAAAAAAATTTTTTTTTTTGACTGACGTATCTGCCTACTTTATAAATTTTTCTAGGTTCAAATGCCTAGATGGCGCCCTGTAGTGCAGTTTACGTTAAGTCGCATTCCCCGGATCGTTACAATATATATATATCATATGGGCCTTTGACTTTAAATATATATATATAATTATTTAACAATACAAATAAATAATATATAACTATATATAGAAATACTTTTTGTTTACTTAGGTTACAATCATTAACTGGATTCATATAAACAAGAAAAAGATGTCACATGATTTTCCAGGAATTGTGTATTTCAGTATTAGCACCTATCTGTTTATTATGGAGTCTTTAAATTGATTTATAAGAATTCCATCTTCAATTTTTATTGTCTATGGTGATTCTTTCTTAATAATGAGACTGTGATAGTAAACAGATATCATTGAAATGCATGGCCTTATTGATCATCTTGAATGTATAAATATCACTGAAAATTCCTTACATGAAACATCAATAATAAATCTACAATAAAATTTATTATAACTTTTTTAAGATTTATAAGTAATAACATTGTTACAATTTTTAATAACAAATACTTCAGAGTAATCATATAATGGTTTACGGGGTTTTCTCTGATTATATGAGTAAATAAATTTGTATTACCTAAATAAAAAGAATCTATTTAAATATTGATAATATTAAAAACATTAAAATCTATTTTAGAATATCTAGATGAATGTTTTTGTTGTAGCTTTGAAAATATTATTAAAGTACTTTTTTATAAATGAAACAATTTAAATAATATAAATTGGATTATTAACACTGAACAAAATAGAATTAATAAATTGTTAGATTTACAAAGGATAAATGGCTAGATGCAATGATTATATAAACTATAAATTACTCATAAAATTTCTCTCAGAAAAAAGGTATATTTATTTTAAATTATATTTACCAATGATGCATAAAGTGTCTAGCTTTAAATTTTTCCAAATCTTAATGAAAAACTATACTGTTTTAAAAGTAACAAAATTCAAAATTGTGAAGTTTTTCAAGAAGTCATAAATATAGATTATGATAAAAAATAAATTCAACATACCTTAAAGAAATTTAATAATAAATTTTATAACATTAATGAAAAAAGATTATCATGGTCATCTTTGAATAATAATCAGTTTAAATTTATTAAAAAGTATTTAATGACATACACAGGGGACCCCAAAATAACTGGAATTTGGTAATTAAAAATTATATATTTATTTTTAGGTGTTGTAAATTGAATCATTTTAAAAAAGTATAGTTTATTTAACTCAATGAACTGGTCTGAATCAGTTTGACATTTTTCAAAGTAGTCCAGAAACACTTGCAAAGTGATGTGTTTTAATGCTTCTGTCATTTTTTCTCCCCAGTTACAAAAAAAACAAAGACACCTTTTTTTCATTTGAGAGATTAAAAAAAACCACATGAAGTATGATTGAGTGAATATGGCTGATAGATAAGCTGGGTTATGCTGGATTTAGTTTAAAACTGTTTCACACTCAAGATTTTGAGAGATGACACTGTTGGGAGAACTTTGCACTTTTTTCTATGCACAAAACAGGATGTTTATGTTTTACTGCATCATGTAAATGTTTCAGAAAAAAAAGTCTGACCATTATAAAATAAATCTGAGAGAAAAATTCCATTTGTGTCAAAAAAAAAAAATCAGCATTAATTCAACATTTCAGTCATTATAAAAAAATGACAAATATGTGAAATGCTCTTTAGAAAAATATGTACTATGTGTCTCCACAATTTCACATAGTGATATCATTTGGAAGATTGATGCAGAAGGGTTTCTGCAAGAAGTATTTAACAGCAAAAGTATATACCATGACAGGTGCACATATCAGAGAACAATTCTGGTTAGTTTTGACCCTCTCATATATATTTGATTTTATATTCTTTCAAATTTAAATTAATTAATTAATTTCAAAACACTATGCATAAAAATATAAACAGAGCAATATTACTTATTAAATTATATCTGAATACAAAACATCATATATAGGTGAATCAGGATGTTCTTTTTAAAAAAAGATTAAACAAACATTGGCTATTCTATAATTATATAAAAATATAATAAATGATCAGTCTAATACTACTTCAGTTTTATTTGATCATGAGAAATGTTATAACTTTAAATTTAACTTTAATTCAGATCACTCAACAATATTATACAAAGAAAGAGAAAAATTAAGTTGCAATTCTTATAAATCAATTTAAAGGCTATGAAATAAATAGCTAAGATGCTAATACTGAAGTACACACTTCTTGGAACATCACATATCTGTTTTTTATATACATAAATTTAATTTATAATGATTATGTCCTAAATAATTAAAAATATTCTCTGTAGAGCTATATATTATTGTTTATTTGTATTGTTATTATAATGCTAAAATGTACAATATATTTTTAAAAGATAACCTATTAATATATATATATATATATATAATAATATTATTCGATGTCTGTATTTTTAAAGCAATATACATAATTATATAACAGAATATTTGTAAATACAGTAACTAAATAATTAAAAATTTTATCCACTTAGGAGTGCTTTCGATTATCCCAGTAATCTTTGTCAACTAAAGCTTTGAAATGCTAACTTTCCCACAATTCCGTGTTCTTAATGTTTGCTGCTTGCCTGTTAATTAAGTCATGTTTATATTTGTATGTTAGCATAGCTTCCTTTATTTTTCTTTTATTGTTATTTTTTTCAATTTGCAATATTTTTACACTGTTAAAATTGAAAGTGCTCCTAAGTGAATAAATTTTTTAATTATTTAGTTACTGTATTTACAAATATTCAGTTATATAATTACACACACACACATATATATATATATATAAACATTATACATATCATAGCTTGATAATAATAAGATAAATAAACATTTACCACTATATTATCTCATTTTTAAATTATCTACAAAGCGCATGTACATTAGCTTATTGGCTTATTAATATTACAGTTTATAAAAAACATAGCACTATATAAAATAAATGTCTTATTTTCATAGTGATTTGTTGTTTTATTTTTCTTTTATTATGTATGATTTAGCAATTGAAGTTTTTTTTGCTGTAATATCATCTAAGCAAATTTTTTATATTAAAAAGTTCATGCTTAAAATTTTTAGGTGGTACTTTCTAATAAAAAATCAAATAATGAATATACCTATTAAATTAAAAAAGATAAAATAGAATAATAGAGATAAAACATTTTTTATATTAAATGCTTTTATTGATTGTGCACTAAAAATAAATAAAATAATTGTTTCTTCAATCACAATTGGAGTTTTTAGATATAACTTGAAATAAAAGCATGGGAAGAATTGGGGGTCAAGAAATTAATTAAATCAGTCCCTTTTTCTTATAATAAGGCATTGACTTAATTAGACCCCCCACACACACACATAAACTACAATTGTGGCTGAAGAAACAGTTATTTTATTTTTTTTTAGTGCACAGTCAAAGCAATTAATATAAAAAAATATTTTTAAGTTTTTAATATTAGCACAGTAAATGAGAATGTAAAACTATATTATACTTTAAATTGGCTGGACACTCACAGTTGATATATATATATCACTAGAATTTGTTGCAAAAAATAGGAATTGACTTAATTAATTTCTGGATAATAAATACCTAGTGACTTATATACAAAAATGTGTATATAATAATAAATATATATATATACAGTATGTGTACATAATTATATATATATATATATAATAAATCAGTAACTAAGTTCTGATAGATTTACTTTTATTTTAAAACAATTGTTTTTAAAAAAATTATTTAAAAAAAATTTGTTTTTTTAACTCTTGATTGTTTTAAATAATGCAAGTTTTCTAGTTTACTTTTAAAAAAAAAAAGTTGATTTAAAATTAAAATAGAAACAGTTTTAAATAAAAAAACTTAGTTACTGATTTATTATATATATAATTATGTACACATTCTAAATATGATATATACATATAAACATTAAGAGTTTAAAATGGTTTTTAAAATGTTATTAAATTGAAAAAAAAAATTAAACTGCCCTCTTGCTATCATTATTTACACAAATGAAAATTTTAAGAATAATTGTTAACTGCAAAGTATGAAATTATTGAATATTTTTTCTGCTTCTGTTTTGACATACTGAAAAGATACATGTTTTAAATGGATTAGGGTGATTTTACTTTCTTATATATCAATTTTCAGGCAATTATATTAAATTTAAGTTTAAAATTTCATTCTAACTTGAAAAAGATCAAAAGTTAACAGATTTTCCAAAATGAATAAAAACATTTAAAAACAATGCTCACTTCATTCAACTGTGTGCATGTTTTTAATTTTTATTTTCAAAGTATACACTATGTTTATTACTTTTTTTTAAAAGTATATTCACAATTTAAAAAATATTAATAATATGTGTGGCAGTCATTAAAATTTGAAGAATTTTAGAAAATTTTATTTGATTAAGAGTTACCTATAATGTTGCATCTGTATGGATTTTAATTTCTTAGCCTGAAGACAGGTTTTATAATCAAAGTCATAGATTAAAATTAGCATATATTGTCATATTAAGTCGGAGCTAAGCAATAATAGTATATAACAATGATCATCAAGTCTATGCATACTGATAAAGAAATTTTTAGAACTTGACATTTGTTTTAAAGATTTTTTTTTCTATTTTATTGCTTAAGAAATTACCTTTAATATATATTAAGATTTTATAAAATATTATTTCTAAAAGTTTTTAGTGGGCTAGACAACATGCTATATTTTCAAAAATCATATGTATAAAATTTTATCTTTTTTTTTTTTTTAATCTATTTGAGAATCTCTAAAGGTCATGTTTGATATTTGTTCAAATAAGTTAACAGATAAAAATAGAAATAGGCAAACAATAATTATTGTTAAATTTCCTGTATAAAGTTAAAAATAAAACTAAATATATTGGACATTGCCTAGCTGTGTTTAATGTAGTGTGTGACGCATTCAAGAACTATTGGTTCTTAAACTGAAATTCAAATTCTCACTTCTAGTGTTTAAACATACTATGATCTTCAAAATGACGAATCATTTGAAAATTATTGTCATTATTATAAAAATTAAAACTAAAGGATTTTGTCTTGCATTGTTAGCCGAGAGGTATCGCAGCCGCCATGCAAGCAAGTAGTTGGTTGCAGGCGGTTGTGGGTTCGCGTCCCGGCCGATGCTATGACACATGGAAAAAAAGGATTTACCATTCGAATATGTACATATGTTATCCTTTGTCTGAAGACAGGCAACGAAAGTAGGCACGTGACAATATTTGATTGTGAACTATAATAGTTTGCCACTGTTTGCCACCTCCAGTGTATGGATATATACACTTTATATCAAAATCTAATTTACTGCGGTATATATTACAACAATTTTAATTATGTTAATTTTTTTAGTATTAATCTATATAAAATTAAAACTTTATAAATAAGCTTGGTTTATTTTTAAAAAAAAAACTGTACATATATTTATTTCTAAAATTTATTCTTTATCAATAATTTCAAGTTTTGAAATCAGCAAATTTTAGAATTCTTTATTTTGTATTTTAAATGTGATTATGTAAATTTTATTTATTTGCTGTTCAAAAGAAGAAGAAAAAAGTGATTAGATTTTATATTAACTTTTAAATTTCATAAGATTAACTTTTATTTAAAAATAGTAGAGGGGAAGCAGAAGCTTGCTTAATGGGATTTAAAGATGAAGAAAAAAAATCACATTGAAAAAAAAAATTGAACAATAATTGAAGGAACGTTTGACATTGAAATAGTAATCTCTTGTTCTTGAGTATTAAAAGAAGAATAAAATAAAATAAAAGTTAGCTTTAAGCAAGCTTGCAAATACAGTTTAAAAATTTACCTTCAGAAACAAAACTATTTCTGTAAGTTGATTAGAGGAAATAATGCTTTCAGTAGAATGTAGTAAAGCTTTCGTATTGATTTTGTTTTTACTGAATTATATGTTTGACTTATTTGATTAATGGAAATATCAGGGATGACTAGTTCTATTAAAAAATAAGATATGTCTGACATCAATAACTCTTTTTCTGTCTAGTTTTTGACCATTGCTGCCATTGGAAAATATGCTTTATATATATTATCCTTTGTATTATTTAATTTTTGACAAATATTTTTGGTTTATATACATACTTTTCCTCCTCATATCCATCTTAAATAAATTGGAAGCAGAAAGTAACTCTGTGTATTTTAGGGTGATGATGGAATTAGAAGATTCAAGCAATGAAAGTTTTTTAATCTATTTCTTGCTGAGTAATATGAAAAAAAAATCATAGGTTGTTTGTTATTATGCTCAGTCTGTTTGTTGCTTTGGAGGTTGGTGCCACTTGACATTCCGAGCAACTAATGTGATTTATTTTTTTATTGTTAATTTAAATTAGTAACTACATACAAAAAGTTTGTAATAATCTATTTTATTTATTGTTTCAAGCATTTTTTTTATATAAACAAATTTTAATGACAAAATAGGACCTTCCATATGTAGATATTCTAAAAAAAAAATTATTCTTTTTTATTTAAACTTTCCATGTTCATTCTGGATTTCACAAATATTATTTCCATTCAATATCTTTGCCTTTATCTATTCTTTTTTCTCTAATATAACTTATTCATTGAATAAATAGCATGTTTTATTTTTTATCATTAAAATAAATAAATATTCACATGGCTTTATTCCTCAAGAGTTCATTAGAAGTTGAGCACCCCCCCCCCAGGACTTCACATTCACACAACATTCTTCATCATTTATTCTGTGTAAATATTTTATTTTAAATATCAACAATTTTTATCCTACTTCTTAACATAAAATTTCCAACTTAGATTTGGCATACTTTTTTCCTACTCTCTGGTAGATTTGAATTTTTATTTTTGCTTAAATGTACATACTTTTGCTTTATTTACTAAATTTAGAATAATATTCACATTAAGCAACTTATTGATAGCCTCTTCCAACAACCTGTAGCATTTATTTCATTAAAATTTCTAGTTTTTGTCTGTTATAGAATACTGCTAACTGAAGAAATAGATCTTTAAAATATTTAATTCTCCAATTTTTATTAGTGTTTTTATTAATTAAAAATTTTGATATTATTAAATATGCTTTTTTTGACTTTTGTCTTTTAGTGAGAGGTTGAATTTTCTTCCACATTTTATCCTATAGCTAAAATTGATAGAAACTCGCTGTGGTTTTATTTTTTTACATAGCAATTACAGCTGTTAGAACAATTCTCTTAGCATTATTGGCATAAATAGTTTTGAAAGATATAGAATCATGAAATTTAATTCCTCTAGTAATAAAAGTCTTGTTTTTCTAGTATTGTATTTCCTATATTAAATTTGTCTCCATAAATGTTTCATTTATTTTTTGATTTTTTAGCACTTCAAATATTTTACATTATTAACAAACTATTGATATGTGCATAAGAACTCATGTATGAATATAATTTACATTTAATAAAAATTAAAACAAAATTCTATAGAGAAACAGTGAAAAACAAAATAGCCTACACTTAAGAATATTTAGATATCCATTTCATTATCATCATCATCACCATCATCATCATTTTTACCATTATCAGTTTACTACAGAATGGAAACCTCTTCAAATTTAATCCAGTCTCTCCAATTTCTAACTTCTTTTTTCTACATCACTCCAGCAATCTCTTATTTTATCGATCCATCTCACATATGATTTCTTTCTAAATCTTTTATAATCTCTTGGAATTCAGTTTAATATTTCAACTATCCATCTATTATTACCTCTTCTATCAATATGTCCAACCCAATTCCACTTTGTCTTCCCATTCTTTCAATGAGATCAATAACATGTGGTTGTTTTTTTACCCACACATTTCATTTTCATTCCCTTCTTGTTACTCCTAATATGCATCTTTCTATATTTTGTTGCGTAATCTGAAATCTTTGTATTATTCTTTTTTTAGTAGTCAAATCTCTGACTTGTAAAAAAGAACTGACAAAAAACATTTATTTTTATTTTTAAACACATAGATATATATTTTTTAATGTTACATTATTTCTATCAAAAACATTCCATCCCAGTTTAATTCTAAGATTAATTTCATTCATCGTGTTTCCATTTGTATTAATAATCTGACAAGTTATTTGTAGTTGTTACCTTTTGTAATTCATCATTGTCAATCTTTATTTTTTCATTTTTAGTTCTATTTGTTTACTTTCATATGATAACTCTTGCAATGTTTCCTGAAGCTCTAAAGCATTATTTGCAAAAGCCATCACATCAATTGTAAAATCTAGATGACTTAAAAAATCTCTATTTACTTTTATTCCCTTAGCTTACCATTTTAATCAACAAAAAGACTTCTTATAAAACTGCAGTAAAAGTTTTGAAGATGCTATTATAAATATTTTTTAAAATGTGACAATTTTGATGATCTAATGTTTTAATCACTGTAGAAATGCACAGAGGCCATACAGTAGCACTACCAAGCCAGAGTAATAAATGGATGCAGGAAGGTTTGTGCATAAAATCCCTATCTAGTGCCTACTCATCTAATATCCCCAGACTATATGGAGAGTTTTGACTGTGTGAAAACAGCTTGTGTAAGCATAAAAAATGGTGATCATGTGATGTTTAATGGTTTAACACTGTAGAAATGCTTATAGAATTAAATGCACTTTTATAATCTACAAATTAATTGAAAGCACAATGGCAACTTATATTCATTAGGTTTTTTTTTGATAACTTCTTTTAATACTTGGATGTGATCCACTGTACTAAAAGCACTTTTAAATTCAGCTTGTTTTTTTTTTTTTTTTATGGTTAAAATCCAAAGTTTGTTGTAAGATAATTATCTCGATAAAATTTTTGTATAGAACTTACAAAAGACTACTGACCAATACTTTGGATGATAGAATATGTCTACGGGCCACTGATTACTACCAAAAGAAAAATCATGACTTAATTGGAATGTGAAGTTTCACCCAGTTTGGAATTCCAGTTTGTGGGATAAAGCAGTACATGTACATCACTACATTACGAGACTGTTCATATTTTGTAATAATTCAAAATATTTCAGTATTTAAATTATTCTAAATTAAATTTAAAATTGAATCTGTTTAAATAAAAAAAATTTAAGTCCAGATTTTTTTTTTAAAAAGACCCCCTCCCCATCTACATTTTTTCTTTTTATTACTGTTTATGATATGTTTTATAACTCACGGCTGTTTTAACTTTTTTATTTTTACCTTTGCCTTAAAAATAAGCCTTTTTTCTTAAAAGAAAAAAAACATTAAGTGATATATTTGGTTTCCTGGCGATTAAATCTTTTTTTTCTTCTTCTTTACTATTAGATTTTGAATTTAAAAATCATTATGAGGACAATAGTGGAACTGCAATGTTGAATAATGTACTCTTTTATTGGTTTTGAACAGAATTGGTTACCTTTTAAAGAGAAAATTTCAAATTGGCGAAAAAGCTTTAGTATATAGCACTCTTTTGTCCTTTTTTTAGCACATCTTATTCTAATGGTATTTTTTCCTATACTGTTATCTATTTGACAATATATATATATGAATATATTTAATTTCTATAATAAACCAATTAACTGGAGATCCTTAAATAATTAATAAAAGATATTTATATTTCTTTCGCAGATTAAGGCTTCTTAATATAATATTTGCGCATTTTTTTATCATGCTTACAATCTGTTTTGAACCCTGATCTGAACATTTTTTTTGAAGATCCTAATCAAATTTAGGATTTTTTTTTTTTTTAGGCATTCAGTCTAATATAGTAAATGAGGGACTATGTAGAGGTTTTTGTCCTATAATAGGCTATGAAATTTTAATCTTATATATTTTTAGCTATTATTATATTAGTTAGAAAATATATTTTATGAAAAATATTTTCTCATTAAAGTTGAACACTTGTCTACTAAATGATTCGCACTATTTACACAAGACACGCCCAGTTTTGCTTGGGATGTACCTTTATATGAATCAAGGATTAGGATAACTAGAAAGAGTTTTGAGGAATAAACAAAAAAAAATAATAAAATAAATTATATGGAGAGATTTGAGAAAGAGTTGGTGAAAAATGATAAGAAAATTTAAAAGCAGTGAGGAATTGGCAATTAATCATGTACTAAAATAAAAAGAGTTATGAATGATGAATTGAAAAACTTAATACTGATAGGTGGTAACGATTTGTAAGTAGAATAGTTATGAATATCTTAAAAAGAAAATATGTAAAAAGCATGCTTAGCAAATAGTGATAATGAAGAAGTCTTAACTATTTAGAACAGTGATGTAGTGCTGGGTTCAAAGTCTAAAAGTTTTTGAATTGATTCCAATTTGAAGAAAATAAAACAAATTTCTGTATAGGCAATTGAATGCTGATGTGCTTGAACTGTTCCTTTGCTAATCGAATGCTATTTTTTTAAGTAACTGATTGTACTATTTATTTTTATGATAATAATGTTGATGTGCATGAATCTCTTTTTCTTTGTGTGTGTATATATATATATAAGCAGAGAAAGAAATATAAAAATTAAGAGAGTCAAACATATTATTAGACAAATTTTAGGTTAAATTGTAAGCCAAATATCAAGAATGATGAAGAATTATTAAAAGAAGATATGAGGTTGATAGAAATTATTATTAGGTTTTCAAATATTAAGAGATTTTCCCAAGAAGAATAAAATTATGACTCTCAGATCTCTAGAACAGAGATGTCCAACACACAGCTCATGAGCCACATGTGGATCGTGTGATCTTTTATTGTGGCTGTTTTAAAAATGATACAAACACAATAACTCCAAGCAGCTCTACAAAACATGACACAGTTGTAGTTACTGAGAGAGTAATTAGTTGAGTTATTTGTAATACTTCTTTACTCAAAATGAATTCTCGAAACAATTGTCAGGTGTTGTCAGCCAAGTATAAAAATATATTCTTGTTCTGTGTATATTAACCATTAATATATTAATAATTATTTTGTAGCTACCTTAATTATGCCTGCATATGAACCAGAGGTAAAAGAAAAAGTGTATATCCGACTATCATTTTCATGAGGAATGGGAAGAGAAATATTTTTGAGCAAATGTCTTTATGTGCAGTTCAACACTTGCTGTGGGAGAAAAATGCAACATAGAACATTTTACAACAATTCATGAAAAATATGATACTGAATATCTTTCTAACAGCAATTTAAGAAAATCTAGTTGCCCAAAAATCAGTGTTTTCCAAACCCATAACTTGGAAGCTGCTATAATTATATAAAAAACTTTTTAAGGATGGCAAAATAATTAAAGAAGCAAGAAATATTATTTCAAGAATTTAAAAATAAGAATGAATTTATACCAGGTATCCAGCCAGTTCAGTTATGCAGAAAACCAATCATTTGAATAGAAATGATGTCTGAAAATATCACAGCTCAAGTAAAATTTATTTATAAAAATGCATTTTTTTAAGTTTACAGTGTGATGAATCAAAAGACATCTGCATTATAGCAGAAATAAATATTTTTATAAGGATGATCTTTAATGATTGCTCAGCAAAAGAAGATATACTGTCAGTTTCACCATTAAAAGGAAACACATCTTAGAGGATATATACTACATTAATAAAAACCATATTAATGAAATTATCAAAAACTTGTGTCCATAACAACAGATGGCACATCTGTTATGATTATTTTTGGTGTTGGCTTCATCACATTATGTGCCTATAATGTTGAGTTTCAAACTTTTTTCATTACCACTGCATCATACATCAACAAGCTTTATGTACAAAAGTGCTGCACTATGAATATGTCATGAAAGTTGTTTTAAAAATTATAAATTCTATTCATGCCAGATTACTTCAGAGGAGATTATTAAAAATACTGACCTATGAACTTAATGTCGAGTATGGAACTTTATTCTTACATTTTGGCATTCAGTGGCTGAGCAAGATAAAAGTCCTATAATGATTTTTAGAGCTTTTTTAAGAGTTAAAATAATTTGTAGAATCCAGAAACAAAACTTATGAAGAACTTAGTGAACATTTCTGATTATCTGGTTTAGCTTTTCTTATAGATATAACAAGAAAAATGAATATATTCAATATTGAACTTCAGGATAAAAAAAAAACTATTACTGAATTAATAGGAAGTGAAGCACATTTAAATCAAAAATACATTTGTGGATTTACCAAATAAAGGAATGTAACTTTAATCACTTTCCAAATTTGTAAAACTACATTAAGAAATCTAAGAAAATCAAGGTAGAAAATATTCTGAAAATCTTGCTGATCTTAAAAAATAATTTTGAATGTAGATTTTTTGATTTTTATACAATTTAGCCAATCATTCATTTTAAATCCATTTGTTGATAGTAATATTTCTGAAATATCACAACAGATTGTAAGTATGCTAAATAAAAATGCCACTTACTTAGAAATGGAAATAACTGATTTTTAAGCTCATCTACAATTAAAAACAAGAGTAACCCAATTTTTTAATAATGAACTTTTTAAAATCAAAGTTCAGATCCAGGATAATGGATGAACATCTTAGCTATAACATTCTATATGCCAAAATAAACTAGCAGAAGACATTCAATGGCAGGTTTCACATTAAAATGTGTTTTTCCTGTATTTAAATTGTATTTAAATTTGTAGCAGATAGAAGTATAAGAATATATAATTACATATATTTTTTTTACCATATTACAAATTTTTATTATTTGTTATGTTTAAAATTGAAATATTAAAAATGCAAAATTTATTTGTGCCTCATCTAAAAATTTTAAATTCTAAATCAGCTCAAGCTATGTTAAAAGTTGGGCACCACTGCTCTAGAACAAAGGTTACAAAGTTGTACATTTTACATTGATAATCAATATTTTTATTGTCCTATACAAGTAAAGGTAAAACATTTTGGGCATAGTGCATGAGTATGCTAGCCAGTGTATCACAAGGCTTATATATAAATAGTATATAATAGCTAATCAATGCAGTATTTTAAAATTTATATGTAAATAGTAGCAACTATCAACTTTTCAAATGCTATTAATATAAAAGTACTAATCTCTTTATCAAACTATTTAGAAAATATAAAATAATTATTTACACATGCAGCTTCAGATCTTCTATTTATAAAGATGATAAATGTGACAAGTGATATTATTCAGGCTAAATCAGAAAAAAATATATATACACGGCTTCTTTTACTACAGGCAAATATTAAATTTCACAAGAATAAGAAAATTTCTGCTCATTTTTAAATCATTGTGAATTAATAATCTCTAGTTAAATATGAAATAACCATTCACTGTAACATTTTGAAACGAACTAACTTTCCCAACGATGTTAATGTACCAGCCTCTTTATCAAACAGTTCAGGATTTGTAAAATAATCTCATATTCTACCTCAGATTTATAGAAATCGTAAGTTTGATTATTTAGATTGAATTTCAAATCTTTAAATATATCCAAACATATATATGTGTATATATATGGTAGTGTGTATTATTTAAAGTTGTTTTAATCACCATTGATATCAATGGTTTTTCAGCAATTTTTCTATCACTTAACACTACAAATGGTAATTAGATATTGGACTTTTTGGCACTAACATTGCAATACATGTTCTGTTTTTTTTTTTAAAAAAAAGAAAGTTTATTTAAATCTTGTTAATGGGTGAATTTTTAATTGTTTATTAGTGTCGTTAACATTTCATACTACAATATTTTTTTCTCATGTGTCATAGCATCGGCCGGGAAGCGAACCCGTAACCTGGGGCAACTGCTTGTAAGGCAGCTGTGCTAACCTCTTGACCACTAATGCTTGACAAAAATATTTTTTTTGCATTACATGAGCCAAAAATCAAAAATTATTCTAACTGTAGTGTAGGATTAACCTGTTTTTTTTTTTAAAAAAAAAATCAAATATTTGAGCACATTTTGTAGAGGAAACAAAGAGTTCATTTTAGCATTTGAAATGCATGTAATTTGCTTTTCTATGTACTTGAATGAATTCATAATTCTGGGTTTTTTTTTTTACAGAACAGCAAACTTAATTATTATTTTTTTAAAAAATTTATTAGATTATCTATATTGTATAATAATAGTAGTAATAATAATAATGATATGTATTGCTTTTTCTTTCAAATATATAAAACAATCTTCTTATGTATGCTTTTTGTTATAGATATCTTTGATTAATTATCCATTGTTTTGATAGTCATTATTGAATTTAATAAAAAACAATATTAAGATTAATATTTTTCAATCTATATCTTGTTAAGGTAATGACATTATTTATGAGTGAAACTATCAAAAAACCCTGTGAAAGTCTACAAAGCACAGATATAAATTATTTTATCTTGGTTCTTAAGTTGAAGATATCTTTTATTTTATTTTTTTTTTGGTTTTTAGATTGAATTCACATTTAACAGCTTATTATTTCATTCTGTTTATAATCTTTATTACTTAATTATATAATTGAATAGTTTATTACTTGAGAGTTCATAGGATTCACGGGATATTGAGCTTCAATTGTCTGTCACTTCGATTAATTAAAATTGATTGACAGCTGATTATCTAAATTTAACATGTAAAGAAATTTAAGAAATATAGTTTTGTTCATAGTTCACAGTTTTTATCTCCAGAGCTTTCGTTTTTATTGAGTACAAAATTAAAGAGCAAAATTTTTTCCTCCCTAAAATGAGAATAAATAAGAAAAAGAATTTTTATTATAATTTTGATATGTTTAAATATAGAGTTTTAGCATATAAACTTTGACAAATCTGCTAAGACTTTTACTCCATTTACTATAAAGTATTATTATATCAATTTTATCATTAAAATTTTTTTCCCCCTCATGTGTCAAAGCATTGGCCGGGAAGCGAACCCAAGACAACTGCTTGTAAGACAGCTGTGCTGACCACTCGAAAAACAACGCTTGACTTAAATTTTGGTTTTGTAGTTGCAAAATCAATTTTAAACTTCAGATTTTGTTTTAAGAGTTTTCTGCATTTGTCAATGTTTTTCATTGCTACTTTCATTGCTTTCATGCATTTTTTTTAAAAAAAATTTATCTTACCAATTCTTAACTTTGTCATGTTCTTATGTAATTCTTTATTTTTTATCTTAAGTATTTTACTTTTAATATTATTACTAAACCATCTTTTGATTTTCTACTTTTTTAAATCTTTTTTATTTATTTTATTTGTGATATAGTTTTCTGTTAACTTTTGCTTTACAATTAATTTTTGAATATATTTAGTAATCCATTCCTTTTTAAAAAAAAAAAAATAATTATAACTTCTATGCTATTTTTTTTGAAAGATTCTCAAGTCTATTATTTATTTTTTAATATTCAAATACATGTATATTGTCTATACTAAACTTAATGTAATTCTACGGACTTGAACTCAGACTCCCCACAGCTATCCAATCAATGTTTTACAACTTGTATAAGATGGATTGGATAGCTGTGGGGAGTTTGAAAATCTGAGTTCAAGTCCTTAGAATTATATTTATTTTAAATATATTTTTTAATATTTAGTTTTTTTTTCTTTTCTATAAGTCTATTTTCATATTTTTATTTTATAATGCAAAATTAGGAGACTTTTACCAATTACTGAATTTTTCATTAATAAGGTATAATAGCACAAAAGGCTGAAACCTTTGTCAAATGTGCCTTAAAAATGCTTATATGACAGCCAATCAGATGTAATAATGACTGCACAGGGAACTCTCAAGTCAAAACACAAGTCAAAGATTTTTATTTTTAAATATATATAGCCATGACAAATTTTCATGTATATTTTGTTTTCAAGAAAATTTTACATCTGTTGCTTCACAAAATTTTATTATCTTTTCAATTTCTATTTACCAAGCTGTGGTAATATATATTTAAAATTATTAAATAGGTAGGATGTCTTCTAAATATATGCAGTTAAATTTATGTTAGTTAGCAAGAGATGCATAGCTACATTGTTTGTTCAAAAATAAATGACATAATTTAAGATTGCAAGTAATTTATAGAATCACCATTTCATCAAGATCATGTTGGGAAAATGTTTTTTTTTTTTTTTTTGATGGAAACTTTTATCTTATTTTGAATTCATTACAGAGCTGAAAATTCTTGATTATTTTTGAAAGCAAGACGGAGTAGTAAAGATAATTTTTCAGAAATAATCATAGTGGATAACAAATACATGCAGATTTAGATAGAATGAATAGTATGATAATAAAACCAAATCCTAATTCAGAAATTCATAAAAAAAAATTAAATAATGTAAATATTTCTTTTTACAATTTTTATTTTATAATAAAAAATACTATTTATAAATGAGAAAAAAAGTCATATATTTTAATATTGCTTTTGTTTTTATTTTTCCATGTTATTATTTTAGTAGTGGATTATATTTCTTATAGCAGCTATTTCATGTTTGTAAAAATTGAACTGATTATTTATTAATGCAATTAATTGACCAGTTATTTCTTAATATATTGTATAAAAGTAGTCATATTAAATAAAAAGAAGAAAATGAAAAGATGCAATTTTAAAGAAACCACACTTACACACAAACGCATGATTTTATATATACTCTTAATCTTTGCTTTTTAATTTAAGCTAAGATCTATGGATAGCGAAATCATTAGATATGGTTTAACTTTGAGTAACTAATAAGAATATCTTTTGTTACCTTGTAGGTCGCCAAAGACTAGATACTATTTTCAGCAGAAATATCCATTTATGTCTCTTTTATTTATTCATTCAATCACTCTATATTTTTATTTTATTTTACTGTTTTCAATTGTTCAGATTTAATATTGGGCTCCATGCTCTAATCCATTTCTGTGTAGAAATTACGTATTTATGCAACTATATTTTCATCTTTTTAATTACGTATCGAAAAAAAACTGTATAATAATAATTTGTTTTATGCTCTAAAATAAGTTTGTTTTATATTTCGATGCATATATATGTCCATCTGTGTTTTCTGTCTACTTTATAAGCAATTTTATCTCTATATTTTTTTCAATCCAATTATTTTCCGTTTGTTTAGTAAGTAATGATTATATTGAAAAATCAAATTTATTTCATTGTCATATCTATTGCTTCAATCAGTATCTCATATGTCTGCTGAGTATGTATCTAAATCATATAATTTTGTCAACTAAACAAGCTGAAAATTCACAATGAATTAATCATATTTCATTGCTTATCAATGTATTAGTTTGAAAAATTGAGGAGGAATACAAATTTACATTAAAATTAAATGCAAATTTTACTATGGTAATACTTTGCTATTATTGTGTGTATGGTAGAGTGCATATATAAAAATGATACTTATAAGTAAAAGGAAGGGGGAGAGGGTGAAAGAAAGAATATAATAATGAAAAAAATCTATAGAATGAAAATTTTTTATCAAATGGTATGAGTATCAAAGTGTTAACCCATTGATACTCACACTATTTGATTAAAATATTCTTTCTAAAATTGCTTAAAGGGCATTTTAAATTAGAAGTGGAAAAAAACTACCTCATTTATAACTAATATATATTATAATGTATATTTTATCAATTGACACTCAAAATAAAAAAAGAAAACGTCCTGGCGATTACTCATATAATCAGAGATAAATTAGCTTTAATATCTAAGATCAATAACAAAAGTCACTCAAGAACATTACTGCAAGAAATAATCAATTAAGATAAAAAAAAACTAATGATTACGTTTTGAAAATAAGTTTCATTATATATTTTTAAATGTCATAAATTTATGTGAGTATAAAAGTAATCTAGAATATGTATTTCATAATAATTATTTTTAAACTTTTTTATAGATACTAATACACTTATAATACAATACTAAAGTTGTAATATATCTCCTTCTTATTAAGTAGATTCTATTTTAAACGTAAAATTTTTGATTAGGTAGGGTTTTGCAAAAAAAAAAAAGGTTAGCTTTTAACTCCAGTTTTATATTTATGTTTTTTTTTTTTTTTATTATAACAA
This sequence comes from Epiperipatus broadwayi, assembly GCA_028023455.1. Classification (NCBI taxonomy): domain Eukaryota; kingdom Metazoa; phylum Onychophora; class Udeonychophora; order Euonychophora; family Peripatidae; genus Epiperipatus; species Epiperipatus broadwayi. Next base: position 1,150,117 of record JAQFVV010006202.1, on the reverse strand, counting down.
TTATATTTGATGTAAATGTTTACTGAAACTTCTACACTCATGGCTTATAACATGCAGATAAAAACATTCAATATGAAAAAATAAAATTTGTATACTAAAATTAATTGTCATCAGCATTAAAAGCCACTCAAAAACAAAAATAGTTATATATGTGTAGACATGATAATCTGGACCAACTGATGATTGCTGGTTCAGCATGAAATACAAATATTGGTGATTATTTATCTTTTCGACATATATGTGTTCAAGTGTATCAGTGATATGAGATAGAGTGGTGAGCTGTAGGTAGTGTGAAAGTCTGTGCTCATATACCCTATATATTACATATATTGATGCAGGTATATAATAAGCCTCTATTTCAGTTATTACATAGTAGAAATGTCTGCCCATACCTTGTATATGTATTAAATGGATTATGTCCAGTACATGAGGGGTCAGATTGACTTTAGGTAAACATGGGTGTGACAAGAATCTTGGCCTCAGGGTGGTCTTTGAGTGTTCCATCATCAGATTTTCAATTGGATGGATGGTTGAAAAGTTGGAGTGTGGAGTGGATTGAAGCCTGTCCATTAAAGTATGAAGATATGGTAATATGGACCAATTGATGATTGCTGGTTTATATTGGTGATTATTTATCTTTTTGACATATATGTGTTCAAGTGTATCAGTGATATGAGATAGAGTGGTGAGTTGTAGGTGGTGTGAAAGTCTGTGCTCACATACCCTATATATTAAAAATAGTTATTCTAATTTAAAGCCCATATACTTATGTATTTTTCAAATCTGATAAAAAAGGTGAACTGATAATTTAAAAAATAGTTTTGTTTGATTTTATACTAATATCTCTTCTAAGAATCTGTTAGTAGTCAGACAGTTCAGTGGAGCTCTACTAGTCTTGATAACACTTTTTTACATTAAAAATGTCCTGATAAAGTTACTGTTTTTATTTTTCAGTTTTCACAGATTTCGCAAGAAAAAAAATCCAAGTGAAAGTCTTAAAAAATGAATCTTTAGTGATATATTGCACACTATTGCTTTACTAAGACAATATAATCATCCACTGTCTTCATATACTTTTCATTATTGTAGTTTTACTTAAAAGAAGTTTCTGCATGAACTTTTAAAACTCTATTAAGCCCTTCCTCAATTTCCATTTAACCCCTTTCAAATTTAGATTTTTCAACAATTCTCTGATCTGATATTTTGCTTTTGATATTTCTAGTAGTTTTTTTTTTTTAATTTTTTTTCTATGAATCCAGTTCACGTTTAGTGTGATGTTTAATTCAAAAAGTGAACTATTCACAACATTTTTTTTTGTTTGGACAGATGAAGGACTATTTTATTAACCTCTTTGCTTTTGAAACAGTCTACTTTCTATAGTGATTGTAATCTATTTTTTTGATTTTTGAGTTTTCTCCAAATTATTAGAATATCAAAGGCATGTAAAATGACATGTTTTGAATCTAACACATGTGAAGGACATGTTTTGTTTCAATTACATCTTTATGATTACAACAAACATAATAAATATGATAATTTCTTTCCCAAAATATAAAAAAATTAAAGGCAATGCTAATATTCTATATTCAGTGGAACAGTGAAAATATTAAATACAATCTTCATGCATTTTTGATGTTGAGTACCTTTTTTCAAAAATAATAATATTGCTTTTAATTTAATAAATTCATAATTTTTTTTTGTACTAATGGTGTAGTGTTGTGTTTTGGGGATAGATTAGATCATCATATATATAGCAGAAGAAATTAAAATGATTAAGACCGTAGCATAGAAAACTATTTAATTGAAAATTGGTTAAAACAAAAAGGAACAAATAATTCATGAGAAAGGGGTAGCACAAATTAGCTGTTGTATAACTAGATTGACTTGAGCCAGTTCTACAATGCTCATACCTAAAGGGATGTAAACATATTTCAACCTGAACAATCTACTTCTGTATCATATTACTGTTAGAGAAAAACATCTGCTTAATATCATTAATTTTTTTATCAGTTGGTACTCTAAATATCGAAAATGTATACATAAAAAAAACTAAATCTGATTTTAAGAAATCTGATTTCACATTTAATTCATCAATATAAAGTATATTTGAATCAGGCTGATCAGTTTTTATCAAAAGTTTTGCAATATTGGTCTTTAAAAAATCAGGAACAATCAAAACAAAATTTGAATTTTTTTAGGTAGGTAAATCAATATCAAATACTCAACAGAACATGACTACATTGACAGACTGTTTTTGTTTGGATTCAACTTTTTTTATTTTTTTGCCCTTACTTTATTTATGCATGTTCATTAATATGTTTTATTTATACTGTGATGTGGCAGCACATATATCAGTTAGATTCTTGGACTTTGTTTATATCCAAGAATTGTGTAAGTCAAATTTTGAAGACATAAACTGAGAACTTTTCTATGCATGTTTATATTGTGATAGTTAATGAATTTTAATAAATATATCATTATATTTTTATTACTTATTTACATTATATGAAAAATTGGAATATATAGTGTCTCATTTAAGAATTTTGAATGTCTTTATAGAGATCTGAAATAAAATTTGGGTTGGTCTCTTTGCTTATAATTTATATCACAATCCTTGCAACAAAATTGTTGACTAATGTCATTTTTTTTATTAAAACAAATTTAGTTTTAAGCTGCAATGGCTACAATAACATTAATGCTACAACCAGTATATGATACCACTGATGAGAAAAGTATTATTTTATAGTTTATTTAAGATTCCAAGTGGATGTATAAAATAAGTAAACAAAATTCAAATAATTTTTAAACAATTTTATTTTAAAATAGAAAACATATTACACAATTTTGATTTGCTCTGTGCAAATTGGTTTGCTATTCTGCATTCATAAAAAGTTCATTATTTAACTGAGTAGGACACAGATGGAAAGTTTTCTTTATCTTATATTGGTTGTCATCTGGATTCTTATCACTGTCATTATTAGTAGCTTCAAACTTTCATAATGCTTTTAAAATATGGGCATGAAGTTTATTTTGGCAGTTGCACATTAGGAGCCTTTCTTTTAAATATAAATTTATCAGCAATTTTGCTAATAATTTTAAAAAATTTAGGTGTTGAATTTTCTTTGAATGCTTAAAATTGGATATAAAGTTGATGCCTTCACAATTGAAATATTTAATATTTGGAATTAGTACACTTCCACATAAGTGCACTCACCCCTTCTTTTGCCAAGTTATAATTTCCAATACTAATATTGATCTTGTTAAAGTAGTGCCTGGGAAAAATTAGTAATACAACTATATATATTTTTGGAACATATGATAACAGTGTAACATTGTCATGAAATACACACAAAGTGATTTCTATTGGTCTTGACTTTAATGGCAGAAAAGTTGTAGGAATTTTTTTTTTTTTTCAAAGTTCTCAAATAGGTTAGCTCTCTCTTTTGTAACTTCTATAGAATTAAACTACTTATCTGCTGTAACATTTTTGTTGGAACTATATATTAGTTTTACTAATCTAATAACAGATTGCAATGAGATGCTAAATCATTTTTCTTCTTCATTCAATGTCTTACTGTCAGAATCTTTTCCTGAATTTATATAAGCATTTAGAAAATAACTGGGGTAAAGGAGCTTTGTGCTGTATTCCCTAAGCTTTTTTGGTATATAAAATTTAAATCTGCATCTCTTTAAATATCACAAGCATTTAATCAATGCAAGCATGTGTTCCAGTGACATTTTTTTTTTGCAATTTTCAATAAATATTCCAAATAACTTACTGAAAGGAACATCATAATCATTTTTTTCTCATTCTTTTTGATTATCAGGATTATCAAAATGAAGATAGCAAAATAAAAATTCAAATCTTTTAGGCATAGTTGTTCCAAACATTTCTTATCTAGTTCCATCAGTTACATAGAGTAAATCAAAATTTTCATTGCCTGATTTAAATATTTTCATGTGGATTAGTATCCCTCAATAAATTCATATTATGAAGATGAGTATGATTTTGAATTTTATATTTTTTAAATACAATTTATCCAAACTACTTCAAACAGAATGTGTTCAGTAAATAATAAATACCATATTTGGGAAGCCTTCTAAAGCTTTTGCCTTTTTTGTCAATCCTGATGAAGCCTTGACTACATTATATTGTCTTATTCTTTTATTTACTGGTGGAGGCTCTTTGGAACATGTGAATAAATTATCATGGCCAAACATGTTGTCAAATCTGTAGCAGTATCATTTACTTCAGCATCAGATTCTAATATATTTTAATATCACAGTCGTCATGTTCACTCACCATTTCAATATTGGTATTAACTTTCTTGGTCTCAGAAACATGACCAACATCATCTTCATTATCCAATATTCTCAAACAGCATTTTTTGAGACCAAGATCAGCTGGACACATTTCTTTATAAAACGTTGGATCAATAGAATGCTTTCTTTTACTCATAGAGTGGTTAGACATAATGGCATACAAACTGATTTGATGTTTTTATGATAAAAACATGTGTACCTATGCAGCAATGTCACACAAAAAGCAGCACTGTGTTGGTGAGTTGGGTGAGCTTAATTGGCCTACTTGTGTGTTAACAGTAGACCAGGTATTAGGCTTACCTCTTTCCCAGAATAATACTATCTTATATTTATTTATAATCATGTAATTCTTCTTTATGTTTGTAATTCTAGATTTCCTTTTAATTTACCATGTATACATAATTGTCACTATAAACATTGTACTTGTTTAATAAATATTTGAAGAAAAAAAAGCAGCACTGCATGAAATTTTTATACTTTTGTAATTGAGTCTAGTTGAATGCATTAAAAAAATACAATCAGGTATTATAATAAAATAAATTTGATTTTTATTATTGTAAGCATTACTTATAAAAATAGTGTAAAAATTATATAAGAATGTTAAAAAACAACTATAGATCAGGAAAAAAAGAATAGGATTTTTTTTACTTTAAAGTTTAGGCTGCAAGCAGTATGACATACTGCTAATCTCCAGAAAAGTGGTATAAAATTTACACTATGCAAGATAAATTGAAACTAATTTGAGTTCTGTAAAATAGAGAAATATTTAGGAAGGTATTGAGATAGAAACCTGTTCCATTTAAAAAGTAACATGGAATTAAGGCATTTGAAAATTGATTGCAGTATCACATAATGATTATAACTGTTGTGGGTTAATTCTAAAATGTGTTAAAAGTAGGATATAGTATCAAATTTTAAACTTTCTACAACTTTTTGCTAAATATATGAGTAACAGGAAAAGCTCAATTGTACAAATAGTTGCATCAAAAAATCTTTCTTAAATGCAACTTCACACTTATTCTATCTAGTGATTAATTAAAACAGGCAAAACTCTTCGTGCAGTAGTACCATTCAATGCAAGCCAGAATAATCAATTGATGCCAGAAGGCTTGGGCATAAAATCCCTGATTGGCACTACTGTAAGAAGAGTTTTGCCTGTTTTAATAACAGTTATGAGCAAGCATACGAAATGGTGATCATGTAATGGTTAATTCTTAATGAAAAGCAGATTTAGACTATTATTTTCCTAGTTTTGTTAAATTTTTTTAAAGAAATATTTATTATATAAATTACCTTCTTTTTTTTTAAAAAATTCTCTATTTTTTAAATTAGAAAAGAACTATTTTAAAAAATTAAAATAACTTTTTTTGTAAATATTCTGATGACTAATCAAAACTAAAACTCATCCCAGACAAAATTGATTCTATTGATTTGATATGGCTACATTTTTATTAATAATATCATTTTTTATTTACCAAATGAGTCAGACATTAGTCAATTTTGATATCCAAAACAGTTAATTTATTATGAATCACTGCCTTTTTTAATGACTTTTTTTTTTTCAAAAAGATAATTTTAAAAATCTATCTTTTGGACAATAACACCTCTGATTAGATGTATGGGTTAATATATTTTCTTGCTGACTAACTAAAGAAAGGATATGATTTGGAATGATAAATATATAAATTCTATTACTGACACACATGAAAAAAAAACCAATTACAATCACTGTGTGGTATATATATTATAGAAATGTATTTAATAAATGCAATATTTTTTGTAAACATTTATTCACAATAATAACCTTTCAATAAGTAAACAAATGCTTATTAATTATTTTAAATTATGTAATAAATTTTTATATTTATTTAATCTGTAAATGAAGTTTTAATTTACTAATGTTCAGGTGTATCTATCATATTTTTTCTACTTGTTCTTTTTTTTACTATGTACACTTTATCAATACTTTTATTTGTATTAAACTAACAGTTTTAACTGTCCTGCAGTCATCATCAGAGCTCTTGTTAACAAGAGCTCTGATGATGACTGCAGGGCAGTCGAAACTGTTAGTTTAATACAAATCAAAGTATTGATAAAGTGTATAAAAATGTGTAAATGGTATGATCTATCATATTTCTATAGGGCATGATGATATATTATTTTATTTTATTTTATTTTATGTTTCTACTAATGTGTTTCAATTTATTTTTCTTGAAATTATACCTAAGCACACTCTTTTATTTTATGTTATAGTAGGACAGATATGGTAGTATAGTAGTGGAGATGTAAATCATCATCAACAAAACATTACATCAATGAGCAAGAACAAAAATGAACAAAGAATAAAAATTAGAAGCAGCATAAATAATTGTAATATGATGATAATATATGACATCACCAGAAATAATCATCAATATCAACAGTCAACCCTTGTGACGAAATTTAAAACAGATACATTATAAATTTTTGACTAATCATTATCTATCCAATGTCAAACATAGGGCTATTATAAAAATAATCTTCAAAATTCCATAGGCACACACATATTTAACTGTTAAAATATCTACAATAATAAACATAAAAAATTCTAGGATCATGATATTAATTTTAATTATCACCATGCTCAGGGCCATTAGATACCACAAATATACTGACCATCAACAAAATTTTAACATTATAAAAATCTATAAAAGTGAAGTATGTGAACTTTAAAGGTAATCTTCATCTTTGCATCATCCAAATAATCCTAGGGAGAATATCTGGATATCCACACATATAGGTATCCATACACATATACATAAATTACCATTATTGTCTGAAGTTAGGTTTGGGATCGCAAAGATCTTAGAGATTGTGATTGCAAACAAGAGAAAATACTTATATATAAAATAATCTACTCAATTATATAACTTAAAATATAATTAACAAATTTATTAATTTAAAAATAATAATAATATGAAATTCAATGTCTGATAAGTATTTCATAATACAATATACCATTCTGATTTTAATTTACAAATAGATATTATTTTCATAAATTGACAACTCAATCAATTATATTTATAAAGATATATAAATAAAAGATTCACGTAATGTACATACATAGGCATGCATGGCAAAATAAAATATTCCAATCATCTATAATTCAATCAATATTACTTTATTTTAATAATAAATACTAAATAATTCTAGATGCAAGTGTATACGTATAGATAACCACACATACTGCACATTATAAATTTCAATAATATATAATAATAAAGATTGTTTTTCCATTTTAACATTATATAAATGAGTAAATAGTAAATATATGCATAATAAATACACACATGTGCTTGATTGTGATATGTTGGACTATTTCCGTCATCTATGAGCGAATGTTGAATGTATAGAAAATTTTAAACTTTATTTAAACTTTCCAAATACAAACAACTTGTTAGTAATAACACACAAATAGACAACACAGCTTATAATTTGATGGAATGAGTTCTGGAAAACAGTCTAGTACTTATGATGTTCAAACTCGACCATTATAGAGACCAGCATAAAACTGATTTTCTACACATTCTGCAATCAAGTAATGTAATAATAATACTCTAGTCACCACTTATAGTCATACAAAAGAATATAAAATATAGGGTAATTAAATATTTTGATTTTGATTAATTAAAAATAAGAAGTTAATAAGCTGTTTTTTATTTTACATTAATCAAAACTAATTAGTTTTAATTAAAAAAAAGGTTTTATCTATCTATGTAAAATAGTTAATAGATTTCTATAATTAATATCTATTAATTGTCTTTTAATAATATGCAGTATTTAAAAAAATATCCATTAACATTATTACTCAATCAAAATTTTTTTGCTAGTCTAGATTTTATAAATAATTATATATCTAATTTTGTGTGTGTTAATTTATACTTTTCCATTTAAGCTTTAAATTTGTCAAATTTTTTTTATGATGCATTTCAATCCAGCTAAGTTTCTTTAATTGTGCACAAAATAAATATTTTTTACAAAGATAATATATAATTTGTTTATCTTAATACTCCATGGATTTTAGTCGTTAGTAATTCTTTAAAAAAAATTATTCTTATGTAAAAGTTTTAATTAACTTATTATAACAAATAAAATATATATTTATCATATATAAAAAGAATTTTTCAGCACAACATTTAGTGCTCTTTTCAAATTTTAATAATGTATTTTACCATTAACCAATAACAAAATAAAACACTAATAAAATAGAATAGCCCCTTCATTTAGAGATCCAATTTAACTTCAAAAAATTGGCTATATAACATAACAATATACAAAACAAATAAATATATATTATATAACTTTATGTATATAAAGGAATTTGAACTCCGAAGTTTTTAGTCTAATCATCCTCAACTTTATCTCAAGCAACAGATACACACGATCACACACATGCAAATAAGATACATGATCCCAATATATATATATATATATATATATATATATATATATATATATATATATATATATATATATATAATACAGAACCAGCACTCATCAGTTGGACCAGATCATAATCTCCCACACATATATACAATCAGTGCTTGCTTTATGTTAAGATAGCAATTTCTCAAACTTTAATAGACAGGCTTCACTCAGTTTTCTCATCCTTCTAGCTATAAAACCTTCCATTTCATTGAAAAACTGATGATGGAATGTTCAAAGCCTTTAGGCATACCCATATAAACATTACCTTAATCTAACCTTCATGATATTGGACATTATGTTTCCATATATATTAATAGAAGAGGGATGGGCTGAACTTATACTAAGATGTAATCTATTTCCTAATCAAAAAGTAAATTTAAGGCAGTATTTCATTTGCTTATACTGAATGCTTTCTAGGATTTTTTAGTCTATTCATTCTCCACTCTACCTCAAGTAACCAATAACATGACCACACATGTGAAAAAGATAGATGGTCTCCGATATAAGTATTTTGTGCAGAACCAGCACTCATTAGTTGACCAGATTATAATCTCCTATGCATATATGCAATCAATGCTCAGTTTATATTAAGATAGAAATTCCTCAAACTTCAATGGTCAAGCTTCAATCTTCTCACCCTTTCAACTATTCACTTGTCCATTTCATTGAAAACCTGGTAATAGAATGTTCAAAACCCTTGTTGCAATTGATATTATAGTCATATGCATGTAGACATTATGTCAATCTAATCCTTCATATTATCAGATATTACATATCCACATATATTATAATGATCCCTCTATTTACATATATAGGAAACATTCAGTATAAGCAAATGAAATACTGCATTCGAATTATATACAACTTTATATATATAATTTTCCACTCATTTCCAATTGGCCAATTAACTAAATTTATTGAAGTTTTTGTAAGTATTTATACAATTAATGGGTACTGTGGTATTAGAGCTGCGACATGAAGAATTATAATAATTTAATTATTAAATTAACTAGGCTATTAAATCAAAAACATATTTTAAAATCTACATTTAAAGAAAAAACAATTTAACAAAAAAAACAATAAGAAAAGCATTAATGTGAAGAATAGTTAAAATGCGTGTTTAAATCAAATTGAGTATGTGTTTGCACATGCATATTCTGCATAATCTATTTTAGTACATTGTACAGGCTTACACCTGCATTTATATATGTAATATATGCGAGATTCGAACTCAGACTTTCACACGACCTACCACTCTCAGTGCCATCTTATATTGCCAACTCACCTGATCACACACATGTTGAAAGGATAAATAATAACCAATATATGTATTTCGTGCTAAATTAGTACTCATCAGTTGGCTCAGATTACCATCTCCACATATATATACAATTAGTACTCAGCTTTATATTAAGATAACCAATCTTCATACTTTAATGAGTGCTAATGCCAATTAATGCAATTGTTTCTTTTTGGATCTTGTAATTTTATTATTTGTTATAATTTATTTGAAGCAATAACATATTGGATTTTATTATTTCCATTTTTGATGAATTAACTTACTGTAATCAATAGACACATCAGAAATCAGTCTCTAGAGTAATTGTGATTGAGAAAAGATGATCTATTACTTAAAAATAAATAACAGACAGTATAGTTTTGGAGTTTAGACTAAAAAAAGTTTGAGAGATAAAACTCACATGTTTAATTTGGTATTGTGTTGCTATTTTTTTGAGAGATAAAAGATGCTTGCAGTTAGATACAATTGAAGGTTTTGATATAATAGTTACTGAACCAATTAAATTTATGATATTAAAGGTTCTTATATAATAATTGTTGAACCAATTAAATTCATGATATTATTCATTCTTTTCTCATTAGTTTTTTATTTACAAATAAGAATAAAACAGGCCATTGAATAAGTGCAACAATGGAATGTTAATTAATCAAAAACCAGTCTTAGAAGTCTGTTTATGGCATCTCTTAAATTAGTTATATTTTAAACCTTTCACTCAGAGGAGTATCTAAAGGTGAAACCAGTGGTATAGTCATTTGTATGCATCAGAAGTATATGGCTGGACCAAAATTTAGGGTCATGAAAATTTTATTTTAAAGGTTTACACTGATTGTTATTTTCCTGTAAGTGGTTTTTTTATTTGGTTGTGATGTGTACAGGACCAGTCTTTGGTATAAGTAGCTGTACACTCATTAATCATTTAAGAAAATAACAGAAAAGGGTTTCTTTAATAACTTAATAGGTTTATTCCTCAGCCTACATATATAAATTAGCAATGTACTAGTATGTTCAACTAGTGTCTTGCTGGTTGATCTCCACACTATAATCAGTCTTAATTTGATATGAAACAGTTCTTTACAGAATTTGACTTTGTTACTACACTTTATTAAAAGTCCTTCATTTCAATCTAGTAACTTTCTACATTAGTTAGCCACTAGTATTTTAATCAGCATTTACTGTTCACTGACATTGGGTTTGTCAAACTCCTTACAGCTAACTCTGTTATCTCTGACTGTGCCTAATTGGCTTTGACAGCATCTTTCTTTCCTTTTCTTTTCTTTATTAAAGTTCTGCAGCATTTTTAATAACTCTGCTAATTTACATAAATAGTTCATCATTGTCTTTATAATATTCAGATTAACTTTTCACTTTGCATATTTGCTTATTCTGTATTTTATTATTTTTAGAGAGACTATAATATCTTTTTTATTGAACAGTTATGAAGACACACACACACATATATATATATATACACACGCAGCTTTGTTTATTTCATAAACCAGTCAATACCCTTCAATATCTCTCATTTACTCGAACTTCTTTGGCATACAGCTTTCTCTGGCAAGTCTCACTAAAACTGACCGCCCCCTCCCCCGTTCAGTTGCTTTTTCTTCTTGTGCCAGTTAAAAATCACTATTTGTCTCAGCCAGTGTATCTTCAATTGAAATTTTTTTTTCTAAATTTTAATGTTGGTATGTATAGCCATTGTGACTTTATTGAATTTTCAATGCAAATAGTAAACGAATCAGCATTTTCATTTATAACTTCTACCAGCTAAATTAAACATTTCCTTAAACAATCTTGTCTGGAATTAGTACAGACATATGCATCCTTACAGCTGGGGATTTCTTTGTAATTAAACTCAGCAAAAAGTGCTGGTAAAACAGTGTTGTTGTCAACACTTTGTAGATATCAGCATACTCCATCCTATTCAGCATACATTTAAGATGTTGAATAGACTTTTCTGCTATTCCATTTGACTTTGGGTAATATGGAGTTGTTAGTGCATGCTAAATTTCCTTTAGAGAAAGAAAGTTTTTTAGTTTCAGTGAATTGAATCTTATGTTGTTCATTGTCAATTACATAGTTTCAGGATACCCATGTATAGTGAAAGTTCATTTAACACTTTTATCACATTCTCTGTGTCTGAGGTTTTATCATTCACTATCCTTTCCATTTAAAATACATATTAATGGTTATTAGAAATATGTGATCATGGAAAAGTCTGGCAAGTGGACTCTTTCTCAGGCTTTTGTGATATCTGACCAAAACTGGAACTGTTTAGCTAATAACCTTGCTGTTTGTTGGCAGGTTTGACATTTCTTTCTAGTCTATTCATATCATGATTCATTCCAAGCCACCAAATATATAAATGAGCTGGTTCTGTCATATGTACAATCCCTGAGTGTCATTGATGTAAAGCTATATTATGCATTTTCACCTTGATTAAAATCAATACCCTTACTGTCATCAAAATACATTCATGATATGAGACAAAACTTTTCTGAGAATTCCAAATTTATGCACTAAATAGCTTGAGTACTTTTATCTGGAGTTCTGGTGAATGCATCCTCATGCTTTAGCTGCTTTTCTGGCCATATAATATTTCATAATTATACAAAGCCAAATATATTCATCCATCTCAGCATAGCATGATCTGAAGTCTTTTCCCCCAAATATCCCCAATTGAGGCCTGTAGTCTGCGTAAAATTTTGAATGACCATTCCTAAACATATTAGTGAACTTTATTTACTATGAATACAATTGCCAGAGTGTCTTTGTCCATTTGGCTATAGTTTTTCTTAAGTATTCTGGAAGCATATGTGATGGGATGTTTGCCTCCACATTCATTATGCAAAATCAGCACCAATATTAAAATTTGGGCATCTGTTGTAATTATTACTTCTTGCTGTTCACAGTAATGGACTAGTAATTTATCTGTTGCTAACAATTCCTTCACTTTTTTAAAAACTTTTACCTATTAAACTTTCTATTTCCATCTCTGTTTTTTTTTTAGAAGTTCATAAAGCTTGCAACTGCTTCACATGTGTTGGCTTGGGGACATTTTTAATAGTGGTAATTTTCTATGGGTTAGGATATTTGCCTTTATCCATTATTATGTGCTTGTGGAATTTTATTTCTTTTGCTGATCAACACTTTGAGACATTTAACTAACACCAAACTTATTCAGTTTATCACAGACAGCATATACTCATTTATTTAACTACATTTCACTTTTAGCAACCATTAGGATATCATCTAGATACAGTATGGCTCCTTCTATCCTTTTGATTTTCCACTTTTGTTTGGAAAATGTTAGGTGTTCTAGTTATCCAGTATGGTAATTTATTAAATTTAAGTAATCCTGTATGTATGTTTATCGTAAGCAATTCAGATATCCTGGCCATGATAGAAATTTGGTAAAACACTGACTGCAAAGCTAATTGTTTCAACATTCAACTGTCAACTTCATTACTTGGTTTAATGACAAGAACTCACATGAAAGCTATTGAACATTCTTGAGTTGAAGCCAAATGCAAAATTCCGAAAAAAATGAGAGGCGCACCTCCAGAACTGTTGCAAGTGAATTTGGAAAATATCATAGCAAAACAGTATCAATCTAGACATCTTTTTAGCATTTCTGAGGAATATCCTTGCTAGTTATCACTAATAAAATGTTTTCTTTTTTTTATTATTATTATAGAAAAGGATGTTTGATAACTTTGTTTCACTTTTGAATGGTTTTCTTTAAATTTGTAGCGAATTAAGCTAAATTTTATTATTTGTTTAAATAGATTTTTACATATTAGAAAATGCATCTTTGCATTATATTAATTCTTCATCAAATTATGTGACTTTTATTATTTATATTTTATTATGATAATAGTATTATAAAGGTAGATAAAATTTTACATTGACATTATTTTCTGTTTTTTTTTTTAAAAAAAACAAATTACCTTCGTTGTTAGCCGAGAGGTCAGCGCAGCTGCCTTGCAAGCGAGCAGTTGTTTGCAGACGGTTGTTGCGGGTTCGCCTCCCGGCCGTTGCTATGACATATGGGGAAAAAAATAAAGAAAAGGCAAGTGTGTGCTATTTCAATGATGTAATATTTTTAGTAAAGTTTTGGTAGTATCTAAAACTAGAATGTACAGTATCTACTATATAATTTTTATTATTATAAATCCTTACTTTTAAAAATACATTCTCAAACTAATTTTTATTTCTCGTCATTATTTCCTTATTTTTTCAACTCTACCAATTTATTTGTCATTCCAACTTATCTTTTTGATTATTTTTCAAATCCAGATCAATAAAGTCTTTTTTTTTTTTTTAATTTTTATAATTTTCGTATTTTTGATCTTTATAAAACTGTTTTAAATAAAATATTACCAAATCTCAGTTTTGAAGAATTGTCATAGTTAAACAACAATAGATGTAAAGAATAATTTGATTCACCATTGAAATTACATCTGAACAAGACACTTGTCATGGTCTACAAAACAATCTTATAGCCTTAATAAAATTCTCTTTAACTATTACAGTTTTTGCTCTGATGTGATTATCTTAAATAGTATCAGTCAAACATACTTTTAAAATATTTAAAACTATTATAAATTATCCTATGCTTTCTCTCTCTCTCTCTATTTCATTGCTTTAGTTTCATTTGTATTAATTTTACTCCAAATATTATATATATATGTCATTTCTATATAATATTTTTACGTTCATTAAAATTCCTATTCACAATTCATGTAAATAAATATTAATTGAAATAGGAGATTAATAAGAACCCTTCCTTTCCTTTTCTTATATCTATCTCTTCATTAAGCTTTGAAGTCTACAATTAAGTTCTTAATCATATTAACTTCTTCAATAAGCATCTTGTGTTTCAATTTATACTTAAATGTATACAACAAAGTAACCCAATTTACTTTATGAAATGCCTTTTCATTAAAATAAGAAATTTACACAACTTCTGATTGTATTTTTTCTCTTTACTTCTCCTAAATCTAAATCTTTTTTTCAGATATGAAATTGTATACTCTAATATGATTTAATATAAATATATCTAGTAAGTATCTATAAAATAATGGTATTGGGAATTAAATTAATATTTTAAAATATTTGTATTTTTCTGAATTGATTTTTCCTTTTGGTGGCATCATAACTGTTGAAAGAAATTTATCAACCAAAATCTTTTGAATCATAAATGACACTATAAATACCAATCAATTCTTTCAAGATGTTTTCCTTCACAGTTTTTAATAATTTGTCTGGAATATTACCAATTTCCTGAGTTCTGCCAATATCTATCTCTTTAATTTTACATGGCTGAAAATGCTTGAATGAAAGAATGCATTTGAAAGTCCTTGGATCAAACATCATTTTTCACTACCAATGCACAAACATCATTTGATATCTTGAGAAATTTACAATAGATTTTATTATAACATTTGTTTTTAGTTGTAGTGTTTTCAACGATTTAATCAGATATCTATAGACCTACTGTAATGTTTTAACACTAGCTAAATTTTTTGATTAGCAAATAATTCAGTAAAACATGATTGCTTTCTTAAAATATTTATCTTTTTTTTTTTCAATTATTGATCTATCATAGCATTACAGCAACTTATAGTTTTGGGATTTTTCTGCTTCTAAGTACCATTTATGATAATTCTTCTGCATCAGTCTGCCAAATGAAATCATCATGTGAAACCATGGCCACATGTAACACATTTTTTGTTAGATGCATTTTGGTATTTGTCAATTTTTATAATGGCTACATTGAAACAACATAAAATTCTATTTTCTTTTAGAATCTGTCAGGGAAAACAATTGTACTGTTTGAAATAGTTTATAAGCAAGTTGTTCTGGAAAAGTACAAGTTTATGAGTTGTTTAATGGAAGTGTTAAATTTATCACATCCCAAAAAAGCATGATGAGTGGATGCAAATATCAAGATGATGCTGATTTTTTTGGGGGGGATGCAAACAACATTGTTCACTCAGAATTTGTTTGCAATGATCAAGCATTTAAAATCAACAGTTTTGAAAAAATTTTATGATGTGGTAAAATGTAAATGTTCTGTTTTGTGGCAAAGTGAGGCATTCATGTTTTATCAATATAACTCGCTAGTACATAAAGCTTGAATGTGAAACAATTTTTAATTAAATTCAGCATAACCCATCTTATTCATCTGTCACATTCACTTGATCTTGATCTATGTGATTTCTTTTTAATCTCTTGAATGAAAAGATATCTCACATTTTTTTAAATTTTTTTGTGGACTTAGAAGTGGTGAAGGAAAAAACTACAGAGATATTAAAAGCCATTACATTACGAGTGTTTTTGGACTACTTTGAAAACCGGAAAACATGTTTAGACTGGCGCATTGCATTACATAAACTATACTTTGAAAGAGATTCAATTTGCAATGACTAAAAATAAATATACAATTTTTTATATAAAATGCTAGTTATCCCTCCCCCCTCTCATATTTTATCTTTTAAATCATGGGAAAAGTATTTGGCTTGTTTTTTGTTTATTACATCAATAACTTACTTATGGCCTCTGATTTGTGTACGATGGCATAAAAAAGGAGACTGAGTATATTTTAAATAAACATATTAATTCCAAGTAATTTTCTTATACTGAATGTTTTTATATATGTAATTAGAGTGATTTGAATTCAGGAGTTTTTTAGTTTATTCATTCTCCATTGTATCTCAAGCAACTAATGCACATGACCACACGTAATTAAAAAAAAAGCATGATTCCCAGTATACACTCATCAGTTGAGCCATATCCTGAGCAATGTCTGTATCTATGTGTGGGAGATTATGATCTGACCCAACTGATGAGTGTTGGTTCTGCACAAAATGCATATATTGGGAATCATATATCTTTTTTGCATGGGTGTGATCATGTGTATTGATTGCTTGAGATGTAGTGGAGGATGAATAGACTGAAAAATCTTAAGGTCAAAAAATCCCTCTAATTAAATAAACATACTAATATTTAAAGGGGATTTGAACCCAGACTTTCCAAGCTCTCTACAATCATCCACTCTATACAATATAACCAACACACACATTACCACATACATATGGACAAGATTAATGATCTCCAAAATATGTATTTCATGCTAAAACATCACATAAATTAGTCCAGATATCTGCCACACACACACACATATATAATCAGTGCTCGGTTTATCTGCACATTTTAATGGACCAGCTTCAATTCTCTCCATTCTCCAATTCTTCAGTCATCCACATCAGTGAAAATCTTATGGTGAAACGCCCAAAGCCCTTGATGATGCCGATATTTTAAGTCATATTCATGTTGACCGTAAATCAATATGACCCCTCATATGGCTAAAGAGTTGGAGAGTGGAGAGAATTGAAGTATGTCTATTAAAGTGTGTAGATTTGCAACTTAATATAAGTCGAGCATTGTTTACTTGTATTTCAATATTACATATTAATATTTGTAAATATTCTTAGGCACTGTAGTTGTTGGATGTAACATTGTTAAGTTTTTAAACCTTAACTCTTATAATTCTGAAAAGTAATGAATAATCATTAAGTACTTTTTTCTAAAAAAAAAATAATGAAATGGAAGGAAAAATCTGTCAATGAGAAGTTCAAAACAGGCCAGCTAATTAATGAGAGTCCACAGCTACTATCTATCGCTCCACAGAGCGTTGAGCAAAGAAGATTGATTCTGTCTGAAATATCACCGTAAATGCACCGTTGCTTTTTTAAAAAATTTAAATATCGTATTTAAATGAAAAAAAAAAGATTTTTTTTTTAAAACAATCACTGATTTATATTTATATGTAAATGAGAACTGTTATAAATATTTAATTAAAGATAAGATTGTAATGTGTTTTTTCACTTTATATTATTTACATTGCTTTTTGAATTATTAAATAAAATGCTTATCTTATTAACATTTTCTTTTTGGCTGTAATTATCATGTTAATTAGCTGATAATTGAAAATATTTTTTTAAAAAATGATTCCCTTGTAGTGTGAAGTGAAAAAAAGCAGGTTTGTTATCATTTTATATTTATTAAAATGATTGAGCATCTACTATGGAAATGAACAATAAGAAGTCAACAGAAAGTAAACATTTATTCAGATTCGAATTGTTTATACTATTATTTTTAAAAAAAAAAAATACAAACATACATTAATGAACATATGTAAAAGCAGGTTCACGTCTAAGTGGTAAAATCAAATTTATAGTAATTTTTATTATTCTTGATACCACCTGAATATATTATATTGATCCATTATTATTATTTTTTTAAAACAACAAAAAAATCTTTATTCGGAATTTTTTTATACAAATTATAAAAAAATGGTTTATAATTAAACTAGAAATTATAATATATATATATATAAACAGCCAAAATAGTGTATAAATTACAAAATATACATTTTGTAAATACATAGCAATTGCACACTAAAGCAAAAAAAACAACAAACAAACAAACATAAGGAAAGTAGCGATCCCGTTTCATGCTTTTAAAGAGAGTGGCAATAAAGGAAGCACACAATTTAGTAATTGGCTCAATAATACTTCTGTATGTAAGAAGAGCAGGACACTGGAGCAGAAAATGATGAATTGTTTCTTTTGACTTATGGCAAAAGGAACACAGGAGTCGACTTTAGCATGTGTTATTCTTTTGATAAAAAATGACTACTTGATAGGGAAATTGGTTTTAATAAGAGAAATCAAAATATTTTTGTTCTAGATATCAGAAATGAATTTTTTGATTATCTATTTATTGGCGGAAAAGGTTATTTTTAAAAAAAATGATAAAGAAAAACGATATATGTGTAAAAAATATTAAAAATTATATATAAAAATAATTTAATAATTATTGCTCATTGAAATATAACATAACTATTAGCTTTACAAACAACTCAGATTTATAATTCAAAACATCCCACATATACTGATTAGCAAAATGTGCATGTGTGGGTGGGTATATGTATATAATTTTAATAGTATATTGATTTCATATGTTTTAAAAACTGGAGTTATTACTAAGTATAAGTTTTAGATATGTTAAAGTTTTAAAACTTTCTTAAAATCTTTGATGGACCTTTTTTTAAAAATCTTTGTACCTCAAGATTGAATGTGGGGATAGGAATATAACAATATCTTATATGTAACTATCTCCAGACTTTAAAAAGAGTAGATGAAATATGCAAGAAAATGGACCTAATGAGAATGTTGCAATGAAGTTTCATTGTTATGCATAAATAGATATTTTATTTTTTCTTACAACAGAATTATTTTGCATGAATGTATTTAGGATGAAAATCATCTAAAAAAAATGAATAGAGTATATTTTATAATCCTTAATAACTGTCATAGATTATTCTATTTTTAAAGAATTTAAAATAAAGATTTTCAATATTCAAACTTTTTATTGTTCCAAAAAAAGTCACTATACTGTAGTTAATCATTAAACATCACATGAACACCATTCTTTATATAGTACAGTGCTGTCAGATCCAAGGCTTCTCACTGATGAAAGCCACAAGCTAGAAACTAGTCTGAAGATATTGGATGAGGAAGTACTAAGAATTTTATGCACAAACCTTCCTGCATCCATTGATTATTCTGACTTGCACTGAGTGGCACTATGTATGGAGAGTTTTGCCTCTGTGTATTCTGTAGTTAAATTGTTTGAACAATTGTCATGGCAATAAAGAATGACTTTAACTTTTGAAAGTAATTTTTCATGATTATTCATTTGATGTTTATCCAATTGTTCTTTTTAAATATATCTACAATTTCCAATGCATTACGAATTGGAAATATACGCCATTACTCTACTCTAGAGCCACCTATTCTAAGCTCGAGTTATTAATGTATAAAACAATAATGTCAAACAAATATTGTGATTAGTTTTTGAATATTGCCACCACATTTCTATCTAGTAGTCTCTATTGATTGCTTAAGCTTATAATAAGTTTTTTGGAATAAAATTACTATTTCTTACAAAGATGTTGAATGAAAGATATGAAAGTCATGTGATATTTTGTTTGAAGTGAATTTTTCCCAACCTAGTTTAGAGATATATGTTAAATTGTATTAAATAAATTTTTTTTTCAGATGATGATAATTATGTGTTTGCCTATTTTTATTGGTCAAGACAAACTTTTATTTTATGAATTGTGTTAAATTTTTTTTTAGCTTATTTAAACTTCTGGAATATTTATTTTAATGAATTCATTCAGCCATGATCAAATAACAGTAGAAATTCCACGAAAAATTTTCTCAGAATTGATATTAAATAACTGTGAAATTAAATTTTATGGAAATTCAGGAAGAGCAAAGACTCACATGATTACTATTTTTGCCTGAATAAGAATAAAAAAAATAGTATTTTGGAAACATACAAATTTTTAATTTCATTTTAGTTACTGCATAACTGTATTATCAAATACTATAATTAACTACATTAAGTATTATATAAATTTTAAACAAACCATGTGAAATAATGTATATTATATATTAGTCTTTATTAAATTGTGAGATCACAGTCTCTTCTATCTTAATGAAAAAAAGAGAAAAAATGTCTCAAATAACTGTATTTACAGATTCTTTGCATACTTTGATGCTCAAATTCTTTTTTTTAATCTTAAAAGCAAATGTATCTTATAAATTAATCAAGTGAAAAATTTTATGCAATAAAATAATAGAAAAGACGAAACAATGAACAGAAATAAAAATTTCTCTACAGTAGTGTTACCTAATGCAAACTTTAATAATCAATAAAGATCACATGGTTGTGTATTTTCTCTTTCAATATTTTCACACTATTTTTTAGCTTATGGCTTGGAACAATAAAGAACCTTGCTTCTGGAAGCAATGCCACTGGACCTTTGGATGCAATGCACTTCCTCTCCAGCACCCATTTTTTATTTGGAAAAGGGCATATTGGATTTAAAGATCCAGGTGCATTACTCTCAGGTATGAGAGTCCTCTCACTGATGAAAGCTATAAGAGAGAAACTAGTCTGGGATGTTAGATGGAAAAGCACAAAATGTGGATTGTATTGAACAATCATCTAGCATCTGTTGATTAGTAAAGTTTTCAGTAGGTGGCATGTTGTGGGGAAAGATGTGCTACTGTTTTACAAATATAAAGAAAAGGTGTTCATTTGATGTTTTAATAGCTTAAGAAGCAGTGAAGATGTTTAAGAGAAATAAAAGGCTTTTTTTAAACTCATAACTTTATTTTAATATTTGCATATCTCTAAAAAAGTTGTTTTTTAATTACTGTAAAGATATATACATGAAATATACATTGTACTAATATATTATTTCAATTATACACTAAAAAAATATAGATAAACAAGAATTAAAAATATTAAAATTTATAAATTTAGTAAAATTCTTGAAATGGTAGCAGTTATTTTCTGTATGTGATCACATTTATTAATAATGTTTCTTTGGTTAAATTGGAAGCACATATATTTTATTTATCACTTTGATGTAATGTAGTATTTGTGTAAGAAAATATTTTTTAAATGTAAAGCCAAACATTTTATGAATTTTTTTTCTTAAATAACAGTGAAGATTATTTATTGATTTAGTAATACAAAAAATAATTACAAAACACTATTTCTATTGCATTAAAGTGTTTAAAATTTGAAAAGTTTCATCCAGAATCTGAGTAATAAGAAATAGGGGGTGACTGTATAAACTCCAAAGCTGATATAGATTTGAAAAACATCAAAAGAAGTGAAAAAGCTATTGTTTGCTCATAACAAAACTGCTATTAGCATTTCTTTAGGAAAAAGTTGTTGAAAAAAAGATACCCACAGAGTGTTTGTTTAAGTTGTAGCTGATATTTTGCTATTCATTTTACTTTTTTAAAAAAAGTTTATTTTTATTGTATTTGAAAGATTATGAATAAAGGAACTCACAATAAATATATATGTGAATATGCTCTCTCAAAATTTTTATTTATGTTATAATTTTAATTTATATATGTAAAAAAGCATCTGTGTTATATGTGTATGCATACTGAAATATAATGTATACTTGCAGTTCAATAAACAGTATGTATTCTATTGCAAGCACATCTTATTAACAAAATGTTAGCTATTATACAAGAATGCATATGAGAGGGGTTTGGAACAAAATATATCAGATATCATGACTCCTGCATAAATAAACTCCATCAGTGGTTAGATTTTAAATTTACTTAGTGCATTTTTCTCGATAAGTTTTTTTCATATTTGTTATAAATGCAATATGTATTCAATAAGAATGTAAAGATAGACATATCATTTGAAATCACATATAAATGGGTATGATCATTCTAATTTAAGATGAAAAAAGAGAAACATGGTTGAACAAGTTTATTATTATATAATATCAATATATAAATGTTATTATAATAGAATTATATAAAAAATTATATTAGCTTCATGATACACTAATACAGTTTTGACCTTTTATATAAAAAAGAAAAAAAAAATAGCCATCATCTATCAGGTGTTTTTGAAAATGACTAATTTTCTTCTATCAACTTAGTTTTGTTTTAATATATTTGATATTTTTTTAAAGAAAAAACATTATCTTTCTGTCTTTTTCATTATTAAATAATTTTATTTAACTTATTCAACATCATCACTGCCTGTCAAATTTTTGAATAGGAACTAGCAAATATTACGTTAAACATGATTCCATGTTTGTTTGGGGTTTTTTTTTTTGCAATTAAATCTTTTCTATGTATAGTATATAACTAATTTCTATTTTATAATATATATATATTTAAACCTTCTAATAATTGCAATTGAAAAAATTAATATTTAATATTTTAAAATTATGAAAATAAATATCTAAATGAAGTTCTTACTAATAACAAAAAGCACTTGGTCATTGGCTGGACATTAGCTGTTGAAAAAGTTAGAACAACAAAATATTAGATATTATAATTTTAAGTTATTAAAAATGATATATTTACAATTAGTTATCATCAAAGAAACAAAAAAAATTTCTAAAAGTTAATAAATTATTTATCATTATTAAAATATTTTACTTACAGTTTTTACAAAAGCAATTTTCTTTTAGCTGCTAGAGGAAATTTTCAGTTCTCATAACAAACTTTCAAAGAGCAGTCTTTTTAAAAATATAATGTTTTCAAAGACACTCTCCTAATGGTGATGTAGTTTTTGGCTTAATAACAAGACTTTTGGAAAAATATTGTGTTATAAGCATTAACAATTATTAAATATCACATCTTTTCATTTTATTTAGCCCCAGGATAAAATAATCAAAAACATTAGCCAATCACTAATCTTCTTTCTAAGCCACCTTCTTCATAGCTTTATCCTAACAATAGAAGATACTATCAATCACTCACAAAGATCTGTATAATGCTGATATATTTAATTTAAAAAAAGCATTAAAATCATAATATCATAGAAAAGAAAAGCTATAAACTTCCACACATTGGAATATAAGTTATGCATACATTTTAAAACAACATAGAAAAGTAGTGATCAGAGCACCAATGTAATGCCTAAAAAGTAAAACTTAAAGTATAGATACTGCTGAACATTGCCAAATAGTGAAGTTGCAATCTCTGTTTGTTTGTTTGTAAACACTTTTATTTAAATTAGAATAAAATTTCAAAATTGGGGTATAATATATTTATGTACATTAGAATTGTTGAAATTTGATATGTTTGATATAAATCACTGACAATATAATATGACTCTAAAATAATATTTTAGGTAATCTACTTAGTTTCTTAAATTCAGAGCAGTGGGTAGATATACTTTGAAATATTTTGATATCAAATTTAAAATAAGTAGTCAAAAAGTTAAAAAAAATTCAGAACAGTCCACAAGAGGGCAGTATATATATATATATTGAACAGTTTGATAGCTATCAGATAAGCAAACAAAAAATTTTCTTTTAATTTGTTTAGTCTGAGAGCATTAATATTTATTAATTATTATTGTGTGTGAAAGTATAATTAGTGGTTAAGAGTATTTGAAAGATTGAAAATTGTGTTTTTTATTTGTTTTAAAGTTTTTTTCAGTTTGTTATTTATATATATAGAAATTTTTTTAAAAAGTTATTATTTATTTTTTGTTTTGTTTTATTATTTATATATTGTTATTTTATATATAGAATTATTATTATTTTTTTATTTTTAAAAAGTTATTTTGTTGATTAGTTTTTTGTAAATTTGTTATTAAAAGATTTACTTTTAAGAAAAATATAACGTTCGAAAAACGTTATTTATATATAGAAATTTTTTTAAAAAGTTATTATTTATTTTTGTTTTGTTTTATTTATATATTGTTATTTTATATATAGAATTATTATTATTTTTTTATTTTTAAGTTATTTTGTTGATTAGTTTTTTTGTAAATTTGTTATTAAAAGATTTACTTTTAAGAAAAATATAACGTTCGAAAAACGTAAAATAAAAAAAATGGATTATATTTGTATTTCAAAATGTTTATATAATCGGGAAAAGGAAATTAAGCGTGCTGTTGTAGAATGTACTATATGTGATGGGGTATATCACTTGAAATGTTTAAATAAGACTAGGAAGGATGTAAATGGTTTATGGTTATGCAGTCAGTGTATTAATATGATAAAAGAAGAGAAAGTGTTTTCAAAGTGTAGATAGTCGAAGAATAGTGGGTGGAGAAAGTAATAGTGTAATGGAGATGATTAGTCAAAGAATAAATAAGATAGAGGAAGAATTGAAGGATGTAGAAGTAAAATTAAAATCATTAGAGATAAAATGTGAGGAGATAAAGGAATTATTGAGTAGGAATGATAAGGAAGAAATAGATAAGGAGGACCACAAGGTATTAGAGAATGTTATAGATAGAGCAGAAAAAGTAGATTATGAAACAGTATTGATAGGAGATTCACTAATTAGAGAATGTGGGGATATAATTGCAAGGGAAAATAGAAGTAGGTATGTAAGAGTATGTTTGCCTGGAGCTAGAATTAGGGATGTAGCAGATAAAGTTAAAAAACAAGGTAGTAGAGATGTATATGTTATGGTGGGGACTAATAATTTATTAGAATCATCAGAGAGAATAATGGATGATTATGTAGATTTGATTAGGAATTTGATTATGATTAAAGGAAGAGTAGGAATAGTTGGATTATTACCAAGGTTTGACAAGAGTTATTTGTTAGATAGGGCATGTTCTATAAATGAGAGATTGAAAAAATTGTGTGAGAGAAATAATGTTATGTTTGTGGATGTGTGGGATTGTTTTATTGGAAAGAGAGAGTTATATAGTAAAGATGGGTTGCATTTAGGAAAACAAGGAAGTGAAGTTTTAGGGAGTTTGATTTATAAAGAATTTTTTTCGGGAAACTTATAAAGGGGGTGGGTTTTTAAATTGTAATATTATTAAAAAGAATGGATGGAATATAAGAAGTAAGCAAAAGAAATTTGATTTTGATATAAATATAGATATGGAGAAGGAATGAGTTTGTAAAATTAATGGTAAGAAAGTAATTTATAAATGTAATGGAGAAGAAAGAATTAAAAGAATTTATAAAAGAGTAGTTAGGAAAGAAGAAATTGTTAAAATTGGGTTTTTGAATATGCAAGGTGGTAGGAAACCAGAAAAGTGGATGGAATTAAATAAAACAATTGAAAATGAAGAGCTTGAGGTATTAGCAGTAGTGGAAACACATTTAAGAGAAGAAAAAGAACCTATTTTGGAACAGTTGGTATGGCAGGGTATAAATAGAAAAGAAAAAGAAAAAAGGGGTGGTGGTATAGGTGTTATATCAAAAAAATATTTAAATATTGTTAAATGTCAAGAACACTTGTGGTTTGAAATAAGGTTGGGTAGACAAGAATGGATGGTGGCTATAGTTTATATAGCTACTGGAGATAGTCAAATTATATTGGAGTGGAATAGTAACATATACAAATGTTTAGTTAAGGATATACAAAGTTTTAAAGAAAAGGGGAAGAGAATAATGGTTATAGGGGATATGAATGGACATATTGAAGAAATTGATGATGTAGATAATAAAAATGGACAGCTTTTGAAGAATTTTTGTCAGAAAGTGAATTTGAGTATTGGAAATTTATTAAATATTTATGAGGGACAATACACATAGTCCAGAAATAATATATTTTACACAATAGATTATGTATTGGTAGAGAAAGAGGGAATAAATAAAATACGGAAAATTAAGGTATTTGATAATGAAGAAAAAGTATGCACTAGTGATCATAATTTCATTGTAATTGAAATGGTTAGTAATGTGATGGAGAATAGAAATAAAAGTAGAAATAATAGTGAAAGATGTGGATGGAGAGTAAATGATAAGAATAAGTTGGAAGAGTATAAAATACAAGTTGAAGAAATAATGGAAGAGTGGGTTGGGGATGAGTATAAGGATTGGTGTAAGGAAGTAGAAAAAGTTGCAAATAGGGTTTTAGGTGAGAATATTGAAAAGAATAAAAGTAATAAAAAAATTAAAATTAGTAAAAGTGTAAAAGAAAGGAAAGAAGCATGTAGAGAATATAAGTGTGCTATTAAGAATAAGGAAAGTGAAAAAGATATTAATGCTAAATGGGAAAAGTACTTAGAAAAGAAGAAGTTGGCTAAAATAGATATTTATATAGAGAGAATGAAATTGAATAGTAAATTGTTGGAGGATATTAATAAAAGTGGAAGAGATGGAAGTAAAAAATTTTGGAATTATATTAAAAGGAGAAATGTAGGGGAGAGAGAGTTAGTATTACTAGATGATGAGGGAATTGAGTGTAGTTCTAGAGAAGATTTAGAGAGAATCTTAAATAGTTATGTAATGAATATAGAAAAGATGTTAAATGTGAATGATAGAATATTAGAAAATATGAAAGAATATAGTAATGGGAATATTAGTTTTTCAGAAAATGAACTAAATGAGGTAGAGAAGAAATTGAAAAGTGGGAAGGCAAGAGGTTTAGATGGATGGGCAGCAGAGATGGTAATGAATTTAGGATATAGGGCAAAAGTAAAGTTATTATCCTGTTTTAATAAAATGGCACAGAATAGAGTTTTCCCAAGTAGTTGGAGTAATACAAGAGTAAGGTTATTATTTAAAGGAAAGGGTAAGGATCATAGAAAGTTGAATAATTATAGACCGATAGCGGTAACATCAGTTTTATATAAAGTTTTCTCGTATATGGTGGCTAGTAAAGTTGTAAAATGGATAGAAGGGAATAATGTAGTGGGTGAAATGCAAGGAGGTTTTAGATTAGATAGGCGTATAGGAGATAGTTTATTTGTAGTTACACAACTTATGGATATGAGTAGGAATGCAGATAAACAGTTATATATGAGTTTTATAGATATAGAGAAGGCATATGATAGAGTAAATAGAAATAGATTATGGATAAGTTTAGCAAATTTGGGAATGGATGAAGCTTTAATAGATATTATTAAGAAATTATATGAAAATAATTATTATATATATCAATTAGAGAATATAGAATCAATTAAAGTTAAAAATGGTGTGGGACTAAGGCAACGATGCCCTATGTCACCTATTTTGTTTGTGTTGTATTTGAGTGAAATGGAAAGAGCAATAGAAAGATTAGGAAGAGGGATAGAGATACCGTTAATAGGTAGTAAGGGAGTATATATTTTGTCAGGTCTTTTTTTTGCAGATGATATATTTTTGTGTGCAGAAAAAAGAGAAGATATGGAAGTTATGTTGAGGACATGTGCAAGGGTGGGTAAAGAGATGGGGATTAAATTTAGTGAAGAAAAATCAAATATAATGATGGTTAATACTGAGGAAAGAGAAGATGTAGAATTTTTATTGGGAGATATTAAGTTAAGTGTGGTGAATAGATATAGTTATTTGGGAATTATTTTAAGTAATCAGAAAAATTATTTGGATGAATGGGAGAAAAAATTGATAAATGAAGCAAAGAAAAGAAAGGGATTGATAAAGAAATTAACAGTATTTTCATATAATAAATATGATGTAGCTAGAATTATATGGAAAGGAGTTGCAGTAGCAGGGTTAACATATGGTAATAATGCATTATATGTTAGTAAAAAGATATTAGATTATTTAGAAAAAACTCAAAGGGAAGTAGGAAGACATGCATTGGGTGCAGAAGTATGGACAGCAAGGGAGGCAATTCAAGGAGAAATGGGATGGTCAAGTTTTCATATGAGAGATGCAAAAAGTAAAATGAAAATGTTTGGTAGATTGCAGTTTATGGATAATAAAAGAATGGCTAAAATAGTATTTAATTGGGTTATGAGTAAAGGGCAGGTAACAAGATGGGTGAGAAAGGTAATGCGCTATGCAAAAGATTTGGATAAAGAATTTATATCAGTATATTTGTACAAAAGATGGGATGATTGTGTTAAGAGGATTATTGAGTGTTATAGTAGTAAGGAATGGGATAAAAGAATAGATTTATTAATAAAGACTAGGGAGTTAGAGAGATGGAGAAATAGTATGGAGAGTAAAAAGAGTTTAAATATATATAGAAATAAACAGAATATTAGGTGTGAGTTAATATATGATAATAGTAAGGAAAGTAGTTTATTGTTTAAGGCTCGAACGGGATCTTTAGCTACAAAAGAATATACATGTAAATGGAAAAATATGGGTGATTTATTTTGTAAATTATGTAAGGAAGGAATTGAAAATATTAGGCATTTGTTAATTGAATGTAAATGTTTGAAAACAGAAAGGGTACATATAATGAAGTTGTGGAAAAATAAATATGAAAAGAGTGATTATACAGAAAGTGAATTATTGGTTTTTATGCTAGGTTTGGGAAAAGATAAGGGGGATTTAGATATAAAGGTTATAGAGTTGACAAAAATTATGTTGTGGAAATGGGATAGAGCAGATTATGGGTAAATTTAGAGTGGGGAATGTAAAAGAAAGTGGCTAACAGGTTTATCTGGGCTTAATTGCTGAGATATTCTTGACTTCGTTTAAGGAGAAGCCATAATACATCACATCACATCACATCACATCATTGAAGTTTTACTTTTTTATGCGATTAATCATCTGAGATCATTGATACTAAGATTTTTTGCTTGTTGTATGAAAGTGGAGAGTAAGTTGTGATCAAGAGAGATAGATATAATTGAATTTGGAAAGATCAGAAATTGTTAATGTTTAGAAAATGTTTCATTCGTAATTTTAAATAGAAAAGTAAAAAAATTATTTTGTTGATTGTGTGTTAATAAGGATATTTTATAACTAAGTTGTATGTAAGATTAATTGGTTTTTTAGTAAGTTTGTTACTAAAGAATTTTTTTAAATTAAGAAAGGGAGTGATTTATTTGAGGAAAAAAAATAACATTTTGGAGGCCTACCGTTGGAAAACACTTGGTTGTCAATTGATCATTATTGAAAAAAAGTAAAATGTTTATCCTTTTGTGCAAAGAGGTTTGAAGACTGGGAGAGGAAATATAAAATCAATTATAGAGTAGGTGACTTGGAAAATAAGGGATATGGATTGCATTTGTATTCCACAATGCATATATAATGATCAGAAAGAAATTAGGTATGCTGTGGTAGAGCATACTGTATGCAATGAGGTTTATCACTTGAAATGTTTAAATAAGACTAGAAAGGATGTAACAGGTTTATGGTTATGCAGACAGTGTGTAAATGTGGTAAAAGAGGTAAAAAAAGTGGTTCTATAAATGAGAAATTGAAACAATTGTGTGAAAAAAATGATATTGGGTTTGTGGATGATTGGGATTTTTTTATTGGAAAGAGGGAGTTATACAGTAAAGATTAATTGCACTTAGAAAAACAAGGAAGTGAAGTTTTAAGGAGTTTGATTTATAAGGAATATAGTTTAGTAAACTTATAAAGGGATTGGGGTTTTAAGTGGCAGTTTATCAGAAAGAAGAAGAATGTACTGGATGTAGATAATAATCAAAGGGTAGCTGATTTAGATGTAAATGTAGATGTAGAGAAAGAATGGGTCTGATTTTATTTATTTTTTTAAAAAATATAATCTTATTTGGTATCACAAAAGTCATTATACAAATGTCTAAGTGTAAAGTATTTTAATTATTATATGTATAAAGTGAAAGAAACAAAAAATTGCTGGTACAATATTATTGATTATTTTTCAAACAACAAGTTGATTTCCTGAAGGCACTATTACAATATCAGTATATTTCAAACAGTCTTTTTTATACACGGGATCTTTAATAAATAGTATCAAATAATTGGGGGGGGGGGGTACATAATTTAGAAGTCAAAAATATATATAAAGATATATACACAAATGTATGTGAATGCTATTTATCCAAAATCAGATCAAGAACATACTTGATCATTATCCATAATTATTTGCCAATGTTTACTATTCTCTTAACATATTTTTTTGTAGTTTTTTAATATTTAAGTCTATATCATAATTTTTAATAAGTCCTTTATATTATTAAAATCGCACACACATGCACATTATATTCACTCATATATTTCTAAATTTATTCATTTTTAAAATTTACATTTAATGATGGATTTTATTTTGACTATTGATTAGAAAAATATCTTTCTGAATTAGTCTCAATATTTTTATGTGTTTGAGTTTTTTTTCTTCATCTAATTGGCAATTCATTAGATATCTAAATTATTTCATTCTTTATCTTAATGCTCTCTTTTCTTTCTTCTAAAGTTTTTTAATTTAATATTTATATATTGTATTCATTTTTGCAAATATAACCTTGTTTCTCTGTTACATTGCATTACTGATTCAGAATTTTATAATTTATATGTTTATCTATTTTTTATATTTGCCAAAATGGTCTTTGGCAATGGCATTCATTGCTAGAAATCTTTGTTATTATTTAAATATTTAATCTCTTGTTTTATTAGAAGATTCTTTATTGCAACTTTATATCTCACCAAATCATTATTCTTAATGTTGTGTTTTATCCTACCTTTTTTTATTAGTTTTTTTTTTTTTTAAAAAAATCAAATGATTTAACACTATCTTATATAAGAATCTTTTTCTTTTTTTAATTTGAATAATTATTGCTCACTTTAGTTTTTGTTTCTTTATATCCGACCTTGCCTTCAGAAGTGGAATAGCCAGATTCCTTCCTTATCAATTGAATTGAGCACTCATTGCTACTAACCAATGTATAAACATGTGGATATCCAATGTATAAACATAGCCAAAGGGTAAAACACAAGTATGGCCAATGTGTAAACATGTATACAAAATCCTACCATTGGTTAGTATGGACCAATAGGCAATGATGCTCCCTGAATCTGATTGCTGCCAATAAGGTAGGGTATCTGGCAATAAATAGTCAACCTTTTTGGAGGCAAGCCAGAGAGAAAAGAGAGAGAGAGAACATCTATCTAACCTGAAACCACTTTCAACTGTAAAAATGTTTTTACTATAGTCATTTCTGATACATCTATGCAGTGAAGCAAGTCCATGATAGGACAGGAATTTGCTATGACTAGGGTTGATTTGAGACAAGCTGTCCAATACAGCTGGAAGTGAGTTCAGTCATTTGGGTGCAGCCAGCTCATTATTGGCAGTTATACCTAAAATTGTATTTATTAATGGTATAACATGTATGTATATTTATTCTAATAAATTACATATATTAACTTTATGAGAGATTCTTTTTTTTTTTTTGATGTTACTGTTGGTTTGGGTCTGAAACCTGCAATTCGGCCAATCACAACAGTTTCAGTTAATTTTATTAAATTTGTTTGATTTTCAACACTTTTTTTTTTATCTGAAATGGTTTCCATATCTCTTGCTACTATTATTGATGAAAGCCATAAATATAAATATGGTTAAAGTAAATTCTTCACATTCTTGTGATAATAAGTACATTATGAATCCGTGCTTGATATTTTTTTTTTTATAACCAATTGTTCCCATTCAGTATTTTTTTAAGTTTATTTGATTTTTTTTTTTTTTGTAAAAACGAATGAAATTAATTTTGAAGATATATAGTTTAATTATTATTTCCACTATTTTTTATATTTATTTTGTTATTTTATTAAAAGCACAGTTTTATATAACGTACTGTAGTGATGGCTTTTTGTATGGTAAATGGATTCGAGAAATCCCATGGTGGTTTTGTTACGAAGTGACTAGTAGTTTAGAAAACGAAAAAAAAATTGCTTTTAGTATAACCTGTCAACTAAAAGATTATTAGATTTACAATTCATTTCAGAAATATTTTTATTTGTTTCACACCTATCTATATATAAATAATTATTAGATAATATATTGATGGTAGCTAAAGGTAGATTATTTACATACCCGAATTTATTAAAACTTTATATATACCAAAAATAAATTGACACATTTTACAATTGATTATCTAGATTCTTTATTACAAAAGACTCACAATTAATTTTTAAAACCAACTGATTAATTGACTATGATTCTTACTAACTCGAAATTAATTATTTTCTATTTAGATGAATAACTACACATGATAAGATTAGGTAGGACTTTTTACTGAAGTAATTGAAAACTAAACCGAATCTTAAATAAACCACAGCATATCAAATTTTTCTCCAGCAGCCTTTTCCAGAGGAACAATAATGAGACTTACATTATTCATTAAGCCTGCCAATTGTTCAGTAGTAAGAATTCGAGTGATTTTTCATCCTTCTTTTATACTTAAATTAATAATATCTATATACAAATTTACAAAAGAATATTAGATGGTTATTGAATTGAATATGGACCAGCTATCTTAAAGAAAAATCCTAAATCTTATTAGAATGAAAAAAAAAATCAAGTTTACCTAGTCTGGATTCAAATATAAGTGGATGCTTTGTTAATCTCCTATGAGATTTTTTACTTTAATGGAATTTAGTTAAACATTTTTAAATTTATTTTTTCAATTCTCAAAATTACTTTTGAATAGTTTTAAAAATACGAAATGCTGGGTATATATGGTTTGTGTTGAAAAGCACAATAATGATTACTATGAACAGAATACATGTTTATGAATATACCCTTTTCTTGTTTTATTCCCTCTTCTCTCTTTCTTCTCAAGGATATGAAATTGGGTTCTGTGATATTTCATCAACAAAAATAATCCCATAACACCTCCCTTTTTCTTTCCAAGAATATGAAATTGGGTTTTATGATATATCATCACACAAAAACAATCACTTAACACCTCCCTTTTTTCCCCAAGGATATGAAATTGGGTTCTATGATATTTCATTACACAAAAAAAATCACTTGGCATTTCATCACAAGAGCATATTGTAATGCATACTTTTATTCACAGTCCAAATGATCATATGAATTCTTGATCACTGTTCAGAATTATTATGCATTATGTTAATATGTAAAACATTTATTTAATAAATAATTTTTTGGGGGTAATGAATATATTATTTTTTTTGCAATTAAGTAATATAAACTGAAACTCTGCATATAATTAGTAATTTTTTTCTTTATATTTTATAAGTAAAATTTGCAAAATATTTCACTATGAAATTGTTTATTTATATGTAGTTTTATTTATTTTTTATAATTGCCCAAGATTGATTATAAACATTTTAAAATATTCTTATATATATATGATGATAAAACTCCCATTTGGAAAACACATGCAAACAGAATATAGAGGATTGATATATGATGATGTTACAAATAGATCATTTTGATAATACAAAAGTTTTATTTCTATTTTATTTGTTTGTTATTAATTATTTTTATTTGAAAATAAAAACTATTTTTACAGAATTTCAGATTATTAATTTAAAAAAAAATTTTTTTTTCCAAGTATGAAAACCAAATTACTTGTAAAAAATATTTAAA
The DNA here is from genome assembly GCA_028023455.1 of Epiperipatus broadwayi. NCBI lineage: Eukaryota > Metazoa > Onychophora > Udeonychophora > Euonychophora > Peripatidae > Epiperipatus > Epiperipatus broadwayi. Next base: position 1,116,190 of record JAQFVV010006202.1, on the reverse strand, counting down.
TAAATGTTTTTTATATTGAAATATTACATGATAATTTTGAATTGTGATGAAAAATCTGCATGATTGGTTGAATAGTAATGAAAGGTATATTTGTTATGTCTATGTTATGAAATATGATGTATAGAACCTTTTAAAATGTTATGAGATAATTTGTATCATGATGAAAAGTTGAAAATGAAATTGGATACTTTAGTAATAGTATTAGAGTTGCTGTTTAGGGCTAAGCTTAGGTTGAGGTCAAATTTTATTACATCAGGTCTAATACAAAGCACCTGAAACTGCAATATTTTCTTTCTACTATGAAACCAATGATTGTGACTTCTGTAGTTGCTTTCCACTAATTAAAATCTTGAATTCATAAAGAAAGGAAATAAATTTTCTATTCTAATTTTTTTTTTAACTCCTTGCACTATTTCTTTATCATTTCCTCATGTAGTGCTATTTTTTTGTTGTTGAAAATGGGTTAATTATTGCCAGTATAATTTTAAAACATTTTCTAAATTATTTGATTTTTCAATAATAACATTTCTGTTAATTTTTCAAAACTGTAGTGTGTATCAATATATAAATTCTAATCTATGATTCATCTATTTGTTAAGAATATTTGTTGGCCATTTTTGTAGAATTTTAATAAAATTCAATAGTGTATTTGATAACAGACTGAAAGTTTTTAATCATATCTAATATGTGCTAAAGTTTTTTGTGTTAACTATTGAGATCTCTCTTTCTTAAATTACAATCATTAACCTATGAATTGAAGCATATTTAGTCATATTTATTATTCAACATTGGCACATATAACAAATATGATACTAAACAAATAAATAATTACATCAAAACAGGCTAAATCACTAATAAGAATAATGAAACATTATTATAAAAGTTTTTTGAATTTTATTACATTTAATTATTTTGATATAATTATTTTTGTATTATTTCTATTTGCAGATGATGACAATTCCACCTTTATTATTAAAAGGAGGTTGCCTTGACAACAGTTTGAAATTATTGATCGTTATTGCTATTGGGATTGTCTAAGTGTTGACTGGCTTTAATGATTACATATATATAAATAAAGTAATTTGATGATTTGGTGCAGAATAGGGCATGTGATATTTGAACACCAGATATAACTTGTCTACATCCACATAGGTTAAAAAGTTTGACCTGTTTTATAATCAGAATTGAATTTGCAGAATAAGTGTAAATATCTTTTTAATTCAATTTGTAGTCTGAGTGACAAATAATCTATTTTATAAATACATATATTGATTGGTTATAATTATTTGTAATTTTTTTGGCTCTGTGTTGTTTTATTTCAAATTTTTGTTGTATATTTTATTATAATTAAGAAATTTGTTTTATTTTATTTATACTATTACTCTTTATAGTTGTATTTTTAATTTCAAGTCATAACTGATCTAATACATTATTAATAAAATTTGGCTTTATAATAAATAGCCATTGCTTGGGTTCTATTTTTTATTGTATAAAACTAATATGCATTTTAATTAAAACACATACAAAGAATAATTTTTACATTAAATTGTTTTTAATTATTTATTTGTTCCAATTTGGATTTGGCTATTAGATAGATTATATTTTTTAAGTAAAAAAAAAAATAGAATACTTTAGTCTCTTCATTTAATTAATTTTTCATATGTAGAATTTTTAATTTTTCTTCTGTGGTTTTATAATTAACTCTAGAAGCTTCAGTTAAACGAAAGCTAAACTGCTTATAATTACCACAATAATGATAAATTTTCAAATAATTACGTTAACTAATTACGCCTCATTTTTATAAAATATTATATATGTGTGCGTGTATGTATCAGATATGAATATTTTTTATATGCTAAATAGGATGTATTTTTATAACTGATGTGAATGCCTTTTATAAGAATAGAAAGAAACATTACATTTTTTTAGAATTTAGATATATTCATCATTTTCATTAATTATCTGGCCAAATAGCGTGTCTAACACACTCATCTAGATCATATTCTTCAAGCCTTTCATATTTTGCTTTACTTTTTAAAAATTTATAATTATGTTTTTTTTTCTTTTAATCTTTTTTTAAAATCTATCATATATATATATAGGACTGCTACATGCAGGTTGTGCAGGGCACAAAGGAGCTTTATTATGGGATGCCAAGATAATTAATAAAATTTATATGTAAATGAAAATGTTTACATTTTCAAATATTTTATTGTTAGAAATACATTTTGATTGTAAATATTTTTTTAGTTAAACATAAGAGGATTACTTCTTTATTTAGACTTAAAACAGGCAAAACTCTCCATACAGTAGTGCCACTTAGTGCCAGCCAGAGTAATCAATGGGTGCCAAAAGGCTTGTGCATAAATGAGTAGGCACTAGATGGGGATTTTATGCACAAGCCTTCTGGCATCCATTGATTATTCTGGCTGGCACTGAGTGGCACTACTGTATGGAGAGTTTTTCCTGTTTTAATAACAGTTATGAGCAAAGATAAAAAATGGTGATCATGTGATGTTTAGTGTTTTATTTAGAACTTGTTGTGACAATTGCTCAAGCCTCAAAATATATTTTATATATACTCTACTATTGTAATAAGGTGAGCAAACTGATGTTCTTATGTCAGTATAATTAATAAATTTTATACGTAAATGAATATGTTTAGACTTCCCAATCACTTATTATTTAAATATTCTAATTTATATAAAAGGTTACACATTACTATTAATAATTTTATTTAAAAATAAAACTTATTTTTAAAATATTGTCTCATGATTACAGTAATTCTGCATGTAATGAAATTATCTTTATCAATGATATTTACAGAGATGCTGACTTATTCAGTATAGAGAAGTAGATGAGTAATGTGGGATTCTAATATCGATTTTGTGGTATTCTTGTGCAACATACTTTTAATAACAATATTATTCTTTTTTATGTTGTCTTATCTTTTTATATATTTTACTAAGCTTTTGTTTGGATCTGGAGTCTGGTTTGTTCTCTAGCTAAAAACTCATAACTGATCCATAATCCATGGTATGGTCTAAATCTAAAGAAAACAGAATGAGTAAAAAACATAATTTTTGAAAAGATATTGCAAACTGAAATATTTAATTCTTAAAATTTTTTATAAAAATAATATTGTTTAATGAAATTCTCTTAATTGTAATAAAACCCCTTCATGATTACATTATATTAAAGTGTAAGAAGTGTATCTAGTGGAATGAACCAAGCATTTGCTTGTTTTATAGTTATCTAACATAACCTATGAATAAACAAAATAAAGGGCAATGTGTTTTAATGACTTTTAAAAATTTATTGAATAAACAATCTAAGTATGAACATTTAAAATTTTTTTCTTTAAATAAATCCTGGCTGAATTCCTAATTGTTGGACTATATAGTATTACTTAGTTATTAATAAGCATTAAAAATAATAATAATAAAATAAGGTAAATATTTTGTTTTTGAACAAAACCAAGAGAAGTTATTTTTGTTAATAGAAACATAAATAAAATACATGTAAGAGGTTCTGAATTAAAAATAACTAATGCATTTTTTAAACAAACAACTATTTTTAACAAGTTAATGCTAATGGAATGACAGCCTTATATCAACCATATCATTTAAAGTTGACCTAATTTGATGATCATAATGAAATATAAAAGCTATATCAATAAATAATGTAAGTATGAAAATATAAGATTAAATATATATAATATATTATACTTATTAGTAATGGAATAACACTCACTTAAAAAATTAATTAATAGTATAAATACTTTATTATTGATGGAATATAACTTTGTTACTTGAAAACATAAATAACTTTATGCATGGGAGATTTTTAATGGATTTTCAAACAATCAAGAACTATTTTTAACAAATTATTAATATGCCAGTTAAAGTTATTATCAGCTTTTACAACTATTGTATTTCAGAAAGGACAATGGATACAAGCTAGCTCCTCTTTTCAATTTGCTGTGTAGGACAGAGCTCATAGTAGAAGTATGCCAGAGAATCATACTCTGGCTGTAAGTAATATTTTTAAGTAAGTAAACTAAAAGCAGAATTACTTATATATCAGTGCAGATTCGAGAGAAGAGAGTGGTGTTTTCATGGTGTGTTGTGGTGATTCTTTTAAATATAATAAAACTATTTAGATATTTAAAAAAAATATCTTATTTGTAGATATTTTTTATCTCTACTAAAAATTTTGCAGGATTGTTCAAAAATAATATGAGATCTTTTGAAAGAAAAAAAATTCAAATTTATTAAATTTAATTATTGTTTCAAAAATTATTTACTTTGCACTAAAGTACCTTTTAGCCATGTGATAGCACTGTATGTATATATTTTATAATGTTTTTTCTAAAAATTATCTGAATTCCAGATTCCATTAAAATTTCTGTTGATGGACTGTCTTATCAACAGCACTTCCCACTTTCTATATAAGATCACTATTTACCCCAATCACTGCTGCTGCAGTGTTAAAGATGCTAATATAATTCATATATGACTATTGTGTGAGAAGCAATGACTGCTTCTATTATGATTTGCATGAAAGAAAAGCAGTGTGCAGGGATTAATATTTTTGTGGTCTAAGGTATGTCTCTGCTGATACTTTTATTGAAGGCTTTAGACACAGTATAGATAAGATTTTTTTAATGACATCGTGTGCATTAATAAATAGAGAAGTTCAAGGAAAGTCTCAAAAATCAACAATCAATTGGAAAATTGACACAGTTTTCTAGAATTGTTCACCAATCATCAGGGTTCATTACAATGAGAAACTCACTGAAGAACTGTAGCCTAAAATTAGGAAAAGAGCAGAAAACTGATACACAAGAATATTATGTTGCTAAATGACATTCAAGTTAGCACATCACTGCCCATACTGATTATTTTTCAAAAACTTTGTTTAGAAGTATTGGAGCAGCTTCTTTGTAGTTCTTATCTACTCAATCAGACTATTACCTGTTTGGTTCACTGAAGGAAGCCCTACAAGAATGAAGATTCATATCTGATGAAGAAATGAGACAATTGTGGATTCATGGCTTGCAGTTCAAACTAAGACACTTTTTAATTAGGGAACATGAGAATTTGTTGACAGATGGACAAAGTGTACTGAAAAAAACAGAAAGATTACATTGAAAAATTATGTATTTGTCTTTTCTGAAAGTTGATTAAAATAAATTTGATATCCAGAATGCTGATAATTTTTGACTCATTCTTGTAATTCCTCTTTTTTTCATAAGTTTTTTTAATAAATAATCATTGTTTATCAATTCTTTTTTACTACTAATTTTATTATTAAAATTCTGTTTGAAAATAATATTTTCTTTCATAGTTTACTACCCCCTCCCCCTTTTTTTTGCTTCTTACATTTTCAGATTATCCCATTTTTGCTCTCTATAAAGTTACTTTCGATTAATACATTTAGCAATCCTCTTTCTTAAATCTAATTTTAATGATCATATGAATGTTTAGTAGCAATTTTTTTTTCTCTTACTCCAGTTATGCCACCTATGGTAAGCTTAAGTAATTAAAGGAGCTACTTGATATTGCTTAATAAATCCTCATCCAGTACAGTTTTATCATATCCCCAAACTAGTTCTCAATTCATGGTCTTGGTTTAATATTAACTAGAGTTTTTTTTAATCTAATATATCTTTTTCCCAGCATATAACTTTTACTTCCCTTTTTTTACTATTAAATAATCACACCAAATTTCAAAAATATATTAGTGTTTTAAATGTAAGCCAATTAGCTTGTAGAGTTATACAGATCTGAAACCAGTTGAGCATCAGTATAAGTTTATTAATAATCATAGGCATTTTTATCCTTGGGCAAGAGTTGATATAAAGTTAGCAATACATCAAATGATCAAACTTAAATAATGCTGTTCAGTAGCAAATTGGCTTAGATTCAAGATATATGTCTTGAATTTTGGCTAATAGGTTGATAGTAAAATTAAAGGATTAAAAGAATGATGCCAGAGGAAAAGTGCATTAGATCTCTAAAATCCATTTGCAGTAAACTGAGATCCAGACTTCACTGATGAAAGCCATAAACTGAAAACTAGTCTAGAAATATGAATAGTACAACACTGGATAAGGATTTATTAGCATCTAGTGATTACTCAAGCTTATAGTAGCTTAAGTGGGATGAAAGGAAAACATTTAATTCTGAAAGCATTATATCAACTTGAGCCATGTGATGTTGTATATTTAACCATTACAATTTTCTTTATTTTTTTTACCATTACTTTTACTATCAATTAAATTACTTTTTGGAATATTTAAAAGTGTTAATCTGATTTGTGCCTTACTGCACAATGTTTTATCTCACTACCTAATTTTATTATTTTAATTTGTGTTGAAACATTTTCGTCCCAAGCCATCTACAAACCTACCGTTTTCAAATATTACATTATTTTTACAATATATTTAAATTTTCTTACAATGTTATTAAAATATGTTAAAACTTGGAATAATGAAATGTTAGAACTGTGAACAAGTTAGAAAATATTGTAAATTTATTATCAAACAGAAAAGGTAAGAGTAGATATTGTAAGATTGTGTAAGACAAACTAGATGAGATGACCTGTGGGAATAGAATAAAGTGTAAGAGTACTTTATTCCAGAGTCGGCAGTAGATATTTTTTGATTTAAAAATAAAAGTTGTTTTATATATTAGAACATCCATAAATTATAACTTAAAGCAATTCCTAAGGATCTAATGATTATCAGATACTGAATGACTAATAAAACTTAATGATTAAGAGATAAAAATCATCAATAAATAAAAAGAAATTGGAGAAATTTTTAAAAAGGCTATTTAACATTCATAAGATATTTGAATGTTGTGTTATGGAGCAGTGAAGAAATGATAAAGAGATTATGGATTAAAAGAGAAAAAGAATAGAAAAAAAATTGATGTATCTTTGATTTAAAAAAATAGCATAGTCATAATGTAAATATAGTTTAGAATTTATAAAAAAAAGATTTATACATTGAAAAGGCTACGTGATAAAAATCGATTGGTACAGAATAAGTTTAGGATAGTATTAAAAGTGCATTTATAAACCTTGAAGCTGATATGTATTTGGATACAATTTAATGGTGATAAAATTGAAATTATGTTTAAAAGATAATTGAGATAAAAAAAAAGGTCATTAATAAACTGAAAGATAATTGAAAAAGAAAATAAGTACAAATAATGATTTGTAAAGTAAATTCAAATAAAAAGTGAGATTTTTTTTTTAAAAAAAATGGAAGATTTTAATCCAAAAATGCATTGAGTTAACAATGAGATTATTAACAAAAAGGTAGAGAAAAATATAAATTTTCTTAAAAGTATAAATATTTTTGAAGAATTAATACATTTAAATATGAAATATATATAACTAGGAAAGAATGTCTAGAAAGAGAATACCGAGCAGTAAAAGAATTATAAAGAAAAAAATAGGTTTGATTTAATATATAATAGAATAAAATAAATCTAAATGGAAAAATCAGGGTAATGAGGAGATATTGGTAATTAAGATAGAAATAGTAAATTATTATCAAAGAAATTTGAAGTATTTAAAAGATAGGAATAATAATAAGGGGCATACATTACAAAAATAACACGCTTTTATTTACAAGATATATTAACAAAAAACTATATAAATAAAGGATTAAATAAAGTGTGCAACAATCAAAAGTGTTTCCCAAGTAGTATGTCATTGCATGGTAATTCAGTGTGGAAAGAATGAGTAAGCCATAAAAAAGCATCTAAATGAATGAAAAACTATATTTGCAATGTGTAATCTTAACATAAACTAACAGAAACAATAATATAATAATTAAAATGAATTTAAACATATACAAGTATACATAAATGGAAACATTTACATCTAGATATAATGATGTATGTTTATATGACCAAATATTTTTATATTTATGTATTTATATATGTTTTGTAACTCTGAGGAAGACTGCTGGGTAACTGAAACTGTCAGACCGATTAATTTTAATTTAATAAAATAAGCATTGAATAAGTAAAAAGAAAGTGGATTTGTTTTTTTTTTTTATATACAATGTTTGTCTGAGGGTTTGTGATAATAACATTTTAATATTAATTATGTGTTGGATTATTTTTATTAACTATCATTAAGTACTGAAGGTCTTTTAGAAAAAAAAAAAAACTTTATGTAAACTTTCCAAATACATTCAACTGTTAGTAGTAACACATAGGTTAGTATATAACACAATATTTTGGGTAGTGTTATTCTCCTCTCTTCTTCAGGCATTGCTGCTTGATCAATGATAGTCCTAGCATTGGAATAAACCTGGACTTTGAATTTAAGGTAATACTCTAACTGATTGAGCTATACTGCTAAAACAAGTAAGAAATTTCATATACTTATATCTATAAGGGTTCTCCTGATTTATTTTTTCTAAGAGCAAGGTTAATTAGTTGCTTCCAGACATTATGTGTTATCACATTAGGTTAATTTATGGGGTTATTTGCCATTATCATGTGAGCATCTTCTTTGAATCTTTTTGTTTTTACTTTTTCTTCTCTATTCAGTATTTTTCTACTTTAGATATATATTTTTTTTTCTTTTTTTATCATCAATTTCAAAGGACCACATTTACATGGTATTTCATAGATGCAGTTTTTGTTTTTCAGTATTTCAAGTTTAATTTTTGTAGATATTAGAATTCCTCATAGTACACTGCAATATGGCTTTGGAAAGCTATTGTGATGATTATATTGATTACAACTTTTTTAGAGTTTGTCTGCTATTCCTAGTATGTAAGAGCACACTACAGTACCAGTAATTGTTTTTCTTTTAATATTTCTTTTTGTTGTCTATTTAAATTTATTTAATAACAGCTGATAGCTAACCACTCTTCCTTTTCCAAGTCATTGGTTTCTGAAAAACTTTTTTTATTCTGTTTCAAGTGTAGTATAACTCCATTTGTGATGTGATTGGAAGTATAGGTTAAGTATTTTCCTTTACAGGTCGGTTTTCTGTAAACTGTAGTTTTGATTTTGTTATGAGGAAATCTTGTCACAAGAACATCTAAGAATGCCAGTTTTTGTTCTTGACATGATTTTATTGCAAATTCACCATGTGGCCACACAACAAATGTATCATCAACATACCAAAGCCAAATCTTAGTTGGATGTGGAGAAGTATTTAGAGCCATGGTTTTCAAGTTCTTCTATGTAAATATTGCTAATCAGGGGTGGCAGTGGTGAGCCCATAGCCATCATTTGATTTTGATAGAATATGATATGGTATTGAAAATGTGTTGTTATGCAAATTGTTAATAGTCCCATTATACTATCAGCAACACTGTAAATGATTTCAATTAACATATACGTTGCTTGATGTAACTAAAATCTTGCTTATATCTTTCAGTATTTTATTGGAGATACTATATTATAATGGTAGCCATTAAACAATCATTATAAACCCTTTATATTGGGAGTTGTCAAATAACTGTTTCAAGTGTTGTTTCTAACAGAATTATATTTTTAAAAAAAAACAATCTCAAATGTCTCATTTAAACTTTTTTTTTGCAAATACTCTTAATTTCTTTTTTTTTTTTTCTTAAATACTCTTAATTTGAACTTGTAAACGTTAAAGAGAATAATTTATTTTGATTATAACAATTTGTTTCTAACTTTAATGTAGTAACTTAATGTAATCTTTGCTATGTGAAAAAAGTATGTATATGAAAGTTAGTTTTCCTAAGAGGATGATATTGCGATGTAAGAAAAATGGGGAGCGCAGCATCAATTGAAATAAAAATAGTAAAGACAAGCGTTTGATAATATTCCAGTTGAATTATTATTAAAGACTTTGAGGAAAAGATATTTGAAAAATTAGTTGATACTTTAATATAGTTTTTTAATAGATTTTTTAAAAGGAAAATTATGATTAATCACATTGAGAAAGGGGCATTGCAAGAAAATTGCAAAATTTTAAAACATATAGCTTCATTTGATTGTTGAGTCTTAAATAAGCAGATTGTAAATAGGATAGATTTATTTATATTTGGAAAACAGTTTTAATTTAAAAAAAGTAATAGGCAACAAAGATAATTGGAAATTTGAGAACAGTTGTTGCAAAAATAATGAAGTAATTTGTTAATTAGGAGGCCATTTGATGTTTGAACATCAAAAATGATGAATTGAACTGCAATCTGTTGACCATTAGCTCTCAAGTGTACCACTTTGTCAATACACTAAACTAAACAATGCATCATTGAAAGAGATAGAGAAAGAACGTAACAATAGTTGTTTTATTAATCTTGTAAGATCATTTAATATAATTAATTGTTTTCCTTTGGTGGATCTTTGTAAAAAAATTAAATTGGGTTTTGTTTTTTTTAAAATTTGTTTATAAATCAGATCATACTTGTGAAATTCGGGATCTTCTTGCAGATAATATAAATATATAGAAAGCTGTAAATCAAGAATGTTGTACCTTTTCTGCTTACATTTATAGTACTTAGAAAATTTATTAAATAGCTATTGTTTTTGATAAATGGTCAAGGTAGAAAAGGAAGTAAAAAACTTTATATTAAATTTATGGTGATATGGCAATACTTTTAAACAGTAACTTTATACTTAACAAAATATTACTATAACTTAAAGAATTTGTAAAATATTGAAATGAAAATAAATGCAAACAAAACCAAAGCCTAATGAAAAGATTAAAAACAATATCAGTGGGCAGGAAGTTATAGAGTAGGTTAATGCTTTTACATATTTGAGAAATTGGATAAGTAGTGATAAAGAAATTAGAGAATTAAGATATATTACAGTTTACTACAATTCGATTTAAAAGCCTTGATAAATATTTTTCTCAGAGTGTTAGTTTGTATGGAGTAATGACATAAAAAAAAGAAAAAGATTGGAGATTTTATATATTGTGGATTTAAAGGATAATGAAAAATATGTTGGAAAGGTATGTTTACCATATAGAAATATTAAAAAGTATAAATGACTAAATATTATTGATTAAAGAAATCATGAGGAAAAAGAGAAACTCAATTGAATAATTAATGCAAGAGAAATAAAAAATATATCAAAATGATTTGTGGAGGTGAGGGGAAGAGGGATGGGACTTCGATATTTTCTGGAGTGATATATAAGTTTTGGGATGTGAGTCAGACGAATTAGAATGCTACTAATAATTTTTAAAGTATTAACATGTATTAAAAAATTGAATTAAGAATATGTTAGTTGTCTGCATGAAGGATGTTTGGACAATTAAGTATAAAGTTTCTATATAAATAGTAATTCTTGATAATCTTTAATGGTAGTTTATTTTTGGTCACATTTAAACTGTATTTATTTGCATTTTAATAATTTACAGCTACTTTATAAATTTTAATGAGTTTTTCTCATTTTTAAGATATATAATTAAATAACCATTTATTGAAGGATGAAAAGAAATGACATAACCAAGAAAATTGAATTGTACATTACACCTATTTAGATGAGACAAATATAATTAAATTAGTATTACCTTTAAGTCAGTGGTCTTCAACCTTTTCACACCTGTGGACCGGTAAAAATAAGGATAAGGTTTCGCGGACCTGCAAAAATAAGGATAAGGTTTCATGGACCAGCAGAAGTCTATAGATAAATTTTCTTAAAGATGTAAGCAGCTTAGCCTTAGATGAAGTTATATATATTGTACCGAGATACATCAGGAAGGAGTGTGCTTTCTTCGGAGTTACACATAATTTTGGGAGAAATATAAATTGATAAAAGATTTGTTTAAATATTTAATAAAAATAAAAGGTCTTGTAGGGTAAAATAAGAATAAAAAGAATTTTTTTTTCTCATAGAAGGGTTTATCGGTAAAAGCATAAATTAGACAGTTTTATAAGATATAATTTTTGAATCACATTTAAATAAAACCTAAAGAATTAAAACTTGATTTAACTAAAATTTGATTTAATTGAAATTTGATTTAAGATTGCTTTTAAAAAAGAAAAAAAAAAGCAAGGTGGAGTTCGTTTTGTCTTATAATAAAAAAAATATATATATAACCAAAGGAATGTAGTGAACAATGGGAGCTAATGACAAACATGAGAAATTTCCATTAAAACGGCTAGTTAGTGAAATAACTCTAACAAAGAAATTGAAATTTGCAATCATATAAAGAATGACCAATGAAACTGTGTAGAGAGTCGAAAGAAAATAAATAATTGTCCAATATCAGAAATTCAGAATGTAGATTGAATCCGCAAGATAAGGACGTAAAATATAAAAGGGGCGAACTTTCTATTGTATTAGATTATTGAATTATTAGATTGAATTTGATATTGTGATTGAAATTTGATTCTGATTCGGTTTGGTGATTTATTCTTAATTTCATAGTCATATTATTAATATACGTCTAAAGTTAAATAAAACATAATGCTGCATTGTTAAACCCATCGTGTGAACAGCCGGCCGAATCCTTCCCTGCAATACCAACAGCAGACAGTTCGAATGTCGATCATGGTCACGTAAAACAAGAAGGAAATGGAGTGTCCATGGTGAAGCCCACAGGATCCCAACGACATCGGGAAAGGGATCGCAAAGAGTTAGCGCTAACTGACCGAAGGAAATACTATCAGAAGCTACGCTCGGAACTATGCATAAAGGAGAAAGCTAGGTAATATTTATTTCATTTTTAATTCACTAATTAAAAGCCGTAATAATATGTGGAATAATAAACTCTGAACTTTATGTTACGAACAATAATTACTAATTGTCTTTAGCTCCATTACCCAGGGATTTTATTATGATTTCAAATATATTTGTGTGCGTATAATTACCTTTTAAATGTATGTATAATATGATATTTTGGTTGTATTAAATATTATCTAAACTTGAACAAAAGTGTAATTAATTATATTATAAGACCAAACGAAGTGAAATAGTGTAAATGGAGACTTAATGGGTTAGTGATTACTTAAATTAAATAAAAAAAAAAGAGAGAGAAAGCGAGAAAATTAGCACAGAGAAAGATTCGTAAATTGATTTTTTTTAGGTAGGCGGAGTATATATTTTATTGATTATTGTAGCTGAGCTAGCGGGAGCGGGTACTAGATCGTATTGGTCAAGCAGACTTGTTGACAAAGGTCGGCTGGCGCCCATTGGATTTTTTCCTTTAAATAAATAAAAAGTTTGATTGGCTAATGTGTAATCTAGTAAACGAGTATTAATGTTATTGGAAAATGTTTGCAAATGATATTGACCACTCTACCCGAGGTACCGACAGCCCCGTGATAGGATTTTGTGTAAGAGGGAGGTACAAAGTTCTGATCGAGTCGTTATTATAAACATTAAATATTTTATTGATTTTATATAAATGATATTTATAAAAAATTACAAGACGACGCAAAAGAGGTGTAGGTAGAAATGGTGCGTCAACGTGGAATGAAACTAAACGTTTTGAATGGCAGAACCGATGTGAGTCATGACTGGACATTTTAAGTGGTGTGGCCAGAGTCGTGTATGAGTGACAGAAGTGATAGCTAGTAAAAAGAAGCAGGAGGGAGTGTGATAGTAGGATTAGAAAATGGTATAAGCAGCGCAACTGTAAAGGTGATTTTGCAATTATATAAAACGTGGAAGCATAGGGACACTCCGGGGAATTTTAGCATAAAAAAAAAAAAGAACTGGGAAGGTTAGGTGTGGATTGTACGCACGTTCCAAATAGAAAATAAAAAAAAACAAAAACAATCATATTAAATAAAGTCAGATAAAATAGGTGTAAAATGGAAATAGCAAGTCGGGTTATCAAAATAAAGACTTTCTCGGGAAACGAAGGGGAAAGACCGAATAGATACTTGGAGAGTCTAGAACGTTTTTTTTCATGTAATGAGTTCAGCGAGTCGGTCAAAGTTAATATAGCTATTAGCTACATACAAGATGAGGCCGAAAATTGGTGGGAGTCGCTGGGAATAAGGCCAACGAACTTCAAGGAATATAAACAAGCATTGCTGAAGAGTTATTGGGGGGAGGGGCTTCAGGAAGTTGTTAAACATCAGGTAACACAAGAAAAATGGCGAACAGAAGAATCACTAAGTACATATTTCTGCAAACAAGTGGCGAGATTAAGGGGAATCACAGCATACAAACTATCTGAGCAACAAATACTGCGGATAGTAAGGCGAGGCTTCCCAGAAAACATCCAAGAAATAATAATAGGGAATGATACCATAGAGCGAGCGGCAGAGATACTCAGGACAATAGATAACGATAAACAGTATGAAGAAAATCGGAGGAAAGAGGGAAATGCAGAAGATAATAGCAGACAAGTAGCAAACCTAGTACAAAATGAAGAGAGGGGCAAGCTGGGAATGGCATACCAATCATGTCCTAAAATAGAAATAGGAATCGAAAGGGAAGGCGATTAATGCACTACTTGACTCAGGCAGCCAAGTGTCGGTGATTTCGCAGAAAACGTTCAATGAAATGGACCGGAGTAACTTGAAAATTAAAACATTGCCATTAAAGGATGTATACGTAAGGCTGGCGAATGGGAAAAGAGCCAAGTTGGCATCGGAGCAAGCTTGGGTGAGTATTAAGATCGCAGGGAAGGAATACAACCACGTCATGCTGATCTTGGAGGGATTGATACATGATGCTATCCTGGGCTCAGACTTTATGTGCAAAGCAGGATGCATGCTGGATTATGAAAAGCGACAGGCAAGAATTAATCATGCAGAAATACCGTTTGACGTCTGCGAGGCAAACAATAGTAAAGCGGAGCACGATGCAGAAAGTGCAGGGATACAAATAGAAAAAAAATAATAATAAGGGAAGAGGAACAGGAAAGCGAGAACGGAGAACGACTGAAGAATTTGTTGAACATGCACGAGGATGTGTTTTCAGAAGTTCCGGGAGTTATCGAAAAATACGAACACCGAATAAAGCTTATGGAAGACCAGCCGTATCAAGCACGAGCATACCCAATACCACATCAATATAGAAATGCCATAGAAGAACAGCTACAGAATATGCTAAAATGGGGAATTATTTCTAAATGCTCATCACCATACAATAATCCGTTGGTGACAGTAAAGAAAAAGGACGGGTCTATTCGATTGTGTTTAGATGCGCGACAGTTGAATAAAATAACAATGCTAGACACTAATGCCCCGCCACCTATAAGTGAATTATTAATGAAGTTCCATAAAAAAAGGATATTTTCGATGTTTGATCTAACGGCCAGCTACTGGCAGATCAAGCTTCACCCTGAAGACCGGAAATATACCGCTCTCCGATATAATGGACGGGCATATAACTTTAATCGGGTTCCCTTCGGCTTAAAAAACAGCGGAGCAGGACTAATACAATGCCTTGATCAAGTATTGTCAGAAAAAATCAAGAGTTTAATTACTATGTATGTGGACGACATCATTGTGGCCTCGGATAGTGTGGAGGAGCACTTCGAACATTTGAAGCTACTGTTCGGGGAGTGCATAGAAAAAGGAATTAAAATAAATTTGGGGAAAAGCCACCTAATGACTCCGGAGGTGAAATTTTTGGGACACATTATCAGTGAGCAGGGAATATCTCCAAATCCAGAGAAAATCGAGACGATACAACAGTTTCCAAAGCCAAGGAAGAAGAAAGACATCAAAGCTTTCATCGGACTGTGTAATTTTTTCAACCAATTTTATAAAAACTTTTCCTCAGACATGGAACCTCTCTTACAGCTATTAAGGAAGGACAAAAGGTGGATGTGGGAGGAGCAACAAGAGCGTAGTTTTGAAAAGGTAAAAAGGGGGTCTCTAAAAGAGGTCATGCTGTCATACCCAGATTTTGACAAACCATTTGTAGTGCAAACTGACAGTAGTGGAATGGGCCTGGGAGCCACATTATCTCAGGTGCAGGACGATGGGAAATATGGGATGTTATTCTTTGTAAGTCGCTTATTAAGTAAGCCTGAAAAAAATTATACAGTAACTGAGAGGGAGGCTTTAGCAATAGTCTGGGCCTTTAAGAAGTTTAGACAGTATTTAATCGGGTCGCAGGTGATAGTGATCACAGACCATAGGAGCCTTGAGTTCCTTAATCATAGCTTCCTCATGAATAGTAGGCTGATCCGATGGAGTTTGATCTTACAAGAATTTAACTATCGCGTGCAGTATTGCCCAGGCAAAGACAATATGGCGGCAGACGCTTTAAGTCGCTATCCGATAGAACCACCGCAGCAACATTTAACTTGTAACGATGCGTACATAGCAGCGGCGGAAGTAGATAAAGGCGAGGATATAGAGTGCAGTTTGCAAAGATTAGTGAAAGCGCAAGAAGAGGATACAGAATGTAAACAAATAATAGACCACTTGCGCCATCAGCCTGCAGGAAGACCTGTAAACAATACGGTATGGAAAGAAAAAAAAAATATTGTTTAAAAAATGGACTTTTACAGCGTAAAATAAGAGATGAGGAGCATACACGAGTCGTTCTTCCAGTGGATATGCGGAAACAAATAATCATGTTCATACATAAAAATTATGGACACTATGGGGCAAGCAAGACGGAAGGGTTGATAGGCAATTGGTTTTATTGGCCAAGAATGTATAAGAGTGTTTTAGACGTCATTGAGGAATGTACTGTATGTGCGAAAACAAAGCCCCCAAACTCATCAAGCGTGGGCCCGTTGAGACCTATATATGCATACCAGCCTAACAGCCTATTGGCAATAGATTTCTACGGACCCCTACCCCAGTTTAATAGAAAGAAGTATCTTGTTGTAGCCTATGACATTTTTTCCAAATTCGTAGCGATATATCCGGTGACGCAAGCTAATGCCAAACAAACTATACAGGTACTTGAACGTCAACATTTTCGAGACGTGGGAATCCCAAAGCAGATAATATCAGACCATGGAACTCCCTTTATGTCGGAGGAATGGAAAAGGTGGACGAAGCACCACCAGATCAGACATATTCTCACTTCAATTCGCAATCCGCAGTCTAATCCCTGCGAACGAGTCATGAGGGAATTGGGGTGCTTATTTCGGGTGTATCTCCAGAACAATCATCGTAGATGGGTAAAAGAGGCCACGAGAGTGGCGAACATGATAAATTGGTCCAAGAACGAATCCACCGGGTTCGAACCCATCAGGCTTCATCATGGGAGAAGTACTCCTTACCCATTCAAAACCCCTTTACCGATTAGAACACCACATATTGATAAGAAGAAGGACGCGGATGAAGCATGCTGTAAACTCAGAAAGATGGGAAATATAAGACAAAGGAGACAAGGGAAGAGCAAGGCTATGTTCAAGCTGGGAGATGAGGTCATGGTAAGGGTAAATCCAGTAAGCCATCCGGAAAAGGGGATATACAAGAAATTTCAACCAATATACGACGGGCCATACAAAATCATAAAGGAGTACGGAAATAACGCCTTCAAAGTCGCCCAAGGGTCAGACTGCAGGGGAACGTTCAATGCGTGATCCTTACAATTACTAAAGAAGAAAGCTTAACAAGTAACACGGACACACGAGAATAAGAAAGGACGAACTTCCATCAAAATAAATCAAGGGGAATGTATAGTAAGAATAAAGTTAAACGTTGAAACTAAAACATTCAGAGTGATATTTTAGTTTCAAAAGGGGGGACGGAGAAATGTACCGAGATACATCAGGAAGGAGTGTGCTTTCTTCGGAGTTACACATAATTTTGGGAGAAATATAAATTGATAAAAGATTTGTTTAAATATTTAATAAAAATAAAAGGTCTTGTAGGGTAAAATAAGAATAAAAAGAATTTTTTTTCTCATAGAAGGGTTTATCGGTAAAAGCATAAATTAGACAGTTTTATAAGATATAATTTTTGAATCACATTTAAATAAAACCTAAAGAATTAAAACTTGATTTAACTAAAATTTGATTTAATTGAAATTTGATTTAAGATTGCTTTTAAAAAAAGAAAAAAAAAAGCAAGGTGGAGTTCGTTTTGTCTTATAATAAAAAAAATATATATATAACCAAAGGAATGTAGTGAACAATGGGAGCTAATGACAAACATGAGAAATTTCCATTA
Organism: Epiperipatus broadwayi; assembly: GCA_028023455.1. Taxonomy (NCBI): domain Eukaryota; kingdom Metazoa; phylum Onychophora; class Udeonychophora; order Euonychophora; family Peripatidae; genus Epiperipatus; species Epiperipatus broadwayi. The sequence goes on along the minus strand of JAQFVV010006202.1, from coordinate 1,098,123 downwards.
AAACGGCTAGTTAGTGAAATAACTCTAACAAAGAAATTGAAATTTGCAATCATATAAAGAATGACCAATGAAACTGTGTAGAGAGTCGAAAGAAAAGAAATAATTGTCCAATAGCAGAAATTCAGAATGTAGATTGAATCCGCAAGATAAGGACCGTAAAATATAAAAGGGGCGAACTTTCTATTGTATTAGATTATTGAATTATTAGATTGAATTTGATATTGTGATTGAAATTTGATTCTGATTCAGTTCGGTGATTTATTCTTAATTTCATAGTCATATTATTAATATACGTCTAAAGTTAAATAAAACATAATGCTGCATTGTTAAACCCATCGTGTGAACAGCCGGCCGAATCCTTCCCTGCAATACCAACAGCAGACAGTTCGAATGTCGATCATGGTCGCGTAAAACAAGAAGGAAACGGAGTGTCCACGGTGAAGCCCACAGGATCCCAATGACATCGGGAAAAGGATCGCAAAGAGTTAGCGCTAACTGACCAAAGGAAATACTATCAGAAGCTACGCTCGGAACTATGCGTAAAGGAGAAAGCTAGGTAATATTTATTTCATTTTTAATTCACTAATTAAAAGCCGTAATAATATGTGGAATAATAAACTCTGAACTTTATGTTACGAACAATAATTACTAATTGTCTTTAGCTCCATTACCCAGGGATTTTATTATGATTTCAAATATATTTGTGTGCGTATAATTACCTTTTAAATGTATGTATAATATGATATTTTGGTTGTATTAAATATTATCTAAACTTGAACAAAAGTGTAATTAATTATATTATAAGACCAAACGAAGTGAAATAGCGTAAATGGAGACTTAATGGGTTAGTGATTACTTAAATTAAATAAAAAAAAAAAAAAGAGAGAAAGCGAGAAAATTAGCGCAGAGAAAGATTCGTAAATTGATTTTTTTAGGTAGGCGGAGTATATATTTTATTGATTATTGTAGCTGAGCTAGCGGGAGTGGGTACTAAATCGTATTGGTCAAGCAGACTTGTCGACAAAGTTCGGCTGGCGCCCATTGGATTTTTTCCTTTAAATAAATAAAAAGTTTGATTGGCTAATGTGTAATCTAGTAAATGAGTATTAATGTTATTGGCAAATGTTTGCAAATGATATTGACCACTCTACCCGAGGTACCGACAGCCCCGTGATAGGATTTTGTGTAAGAGGGAGGTACAAAGTTCTGATCGAGTCGTTATTATAAACATTAAATATTTTATTGATTTTATATAAATGATGTTTATAAAAAATTACAAGACGATGCAAAAGAGGCGTAGGTAGAATATATATATGGAGTTTGTATAATAAAAAACTTTTTTTTTTTTTAATTTTGAATTTTTTTAGAAAAGTAATAAAAAATTTAATTCTATCCCCCCCCCCCATAAACATCTGTGATAACTAGAAAAACAAATTAATTTATGTATGACTGATTAGATTTTGTTCTGTTTCTTTTTTTTTAATCAGGTAAAAGTGTGATGAAAAAAATAAATAGAAATTGTTTATATTAATTAAAAGTTTAAAATCTTATTATTTTGTTATTAAAACTTTCTTGCCAGTCTATCGCGGACCAGCAAAAAACTTCTACGGACCGGCACAGGGCCGCGGACCGGTGGTTGAAGACCACTGCTTTAAGTTACAATAAGACATAGTGTTGAAGTCTTTCAGAAAGAATTGTTTTCTGTAAATGAAATTGAATGATAGTATCATAAAGTATAAAATCAATAGAATAATGGACAAGCGTGTTCTATATATGGACATATTTGTATTTTACAGTTTGGTGTGTATAGTCATTGTAAAATTCATACCTAATGTTTTATATATATATCTTTCTATCATGGTTTTCTTTTTAGATTTAAAATGGCTATACTCATGTCAAGTGTTGGTGGCCTAGCAGTTAGCATAGCTGCCTTCCAAATAGCTGGCCCAGGTTCGCTTCCCAGTCAGTACATTTGACATATGAAAAGAAATGGCTATACTCATTTGCTCATTATTGTTCTTGATAGCAATGATGATAATATATATGTAAATAACTTTTTTTGTTACTTATCAAGTAATTGAATGATTTGTTGCTTTGGAAGTCGTGTGATATTTAAAATAACCAAAGTGATAGTTAATCTTAGAGAAATATATACTGATTCTTTAGACAGATTCCTGTCAAAAAAACAAACTAAATGCTTAATATTGAAAAGAAAATAATACTTAACCAAAATGGTAAGAAGATCATCATTCGTAATTACAGATGGTTTCTGCAATTCTTATTCTATTTTGGAATCAACTGAAATACAATATAATCTCCCAAAAGTATTGATAAGAATTAGATTATTTTTTTATTTTATTATTTTGAATATTAAATTTCTCTTTCTTTCTTTCCCGTTTATATACTTACAAATATATCATCAGAAACCAGTCAACACTTAGACAATCCCAACCAATATCAATAACAATATACAATTTCAAACTGTTGTCAAGGTAATCTCTTTTTTTAACAATATATATATATACAAACACATACCTATATTTAATTTGACGATTAAAGAAAGTTTGGTATTTTTAGAAATGTAGATTTAGAATAAAGTGAAAAATAGAAGTTGGATATTTAAATTAGGATTATTTAATGAAATAATGAAAAGGATAAGAGCAAATTGACAAATGGAAGAGGAATTGAATTACTTATGTGTTTTGAGAAGAATTATAGTTTAAAAGATTTAAAAAATGAAGCATCAAATAATGTTAAGAAAGGGGATAATTAAGAATATTTTAAAAGGAGAATCATGGGGGGGAGGTGTCATAATTATTTAGGAAGGTGAATGTTAAATGTCATGATGATAATAGTGATATGTATATAGATATACTTACATCTCTCATTCTTCTCATGTTTATCTTTTAGTGTATTACAATAAGCTACTGCATTTGTTAATTATTATTAAATGATAATTTTAATGTTAATTTTTTTCTCCTATAAATCTATCGTATTTTATGTGATATCAATATGCGAGCAATTAGCAAATCAAATTTTATTGTTATTTTTTTCCGGGGGGGGGGGTATGAATAAATGGCTTTAAATATCACAATTCCTTCTTCAGACTTCAAGATTTTAAATATTCTAATGTAATCCCAGTGTATCATTATTTTGTTACTTAAATTTGAAACTTATCCTGATAGCGCTGAAAGTAAAATCTGCATTTTAATTGCTATCAAAGCTAATATTGCATGAAACATAGCCTTTGGTGTTAGTGCGGAGATCATTAAGGCTGCTATTTTTAGAACGTCAATGCTATAGAACAAAAAAATAGAAAGATTACTTTTAATCCATCTGAAGAGTTAGTAATTAAGTTATTAATAGGGATAGAGACTTCAACAATAAAACAAAATTTCAATCTGAATATTCACAAATGATTGCAGACTGATTTATGCACAAAAATTCATGCGCAGTTACATCATATAACTAATAAAACATTTGTTTACTATTAAACTAATATTGAGTATATATGTAAGTGAAACTTTCTGTTAAAAGCAGGTTGTTAATTTAACATGTGCAAACACTAGATCATTTAATTTATTACTGTATCAGACTAATACAATTTATTATATCTTCCAATATTTAATGAGAGTATGTATGATTGTCAAGTTCTTTTCTTAATGGCCGACGAGTAACTAAATAAGCATCATCATCAAGGATTTCTGGCTATTAAAATCTCAATATTATTTGTATTATTTTAAATTTTAATATAATTATATACAAATTCATGGGTATTTTTTTATTGTGTTCCAAAAGCAGTTTTTTAATATTAATAAATAATAACCACGTGGTAATGTGCTATGACTGTAATATTGGTATTAATTTTTTAATACATCCAAAAGTATTTTTAAGCAGCTGATGAATTGTTTTTTTTAAGTAATTGATCTTTAGCCAACATTGTTTTTTAGCTGGAGAGGTAGGTAATAGTATATATCAGTCAAATGAGTATTGATGTAATATGTAACTCTCTCTATTATTTGGGCATCTTAAATCTGTTAATAATTAACTGTTACCACTGACACACACACAATAACTGTAGTTACCAAATTCAGGTTACTTAATATTTGGACAAACACAGTATCTCTCTGCAACTGGAGAGTTAATGACGATAATCATGATTTGCTTTGGAGATTATTTGATGTTTGAATGTTATAAATGGCAGGTGGAACCTCAATTCAGAAACTTCTCAATCTAAATTACACTTGGGTCTCATTTTACGTGATAGATAGGTTCCTCAGAAAACACGTGCAAATGAAATCATGCAAAAATAGACGTAACTTACATTGAAAAAGGGGGGATGCGGTCTGTGATATTTCAAAATTCGCGTAAAAGCAAAGCACCAACGTAAAATTACTTTAAAATTCGCGCAAAAAAAAAAATAAGGAAATAAAATATGACTAATAAAAAATTTCAAATTTGAAAAAAAATGATACAAGACAAACTTTTTTTAACTATAATATTTAATTTTATTCAAAATAATATATTTTTATGCATAATTTACAGTACAGTAATTTACATTTTTTTATACACATTTTAATTATTATGATTTTCTGGTGACAACATAATGAGACGATGATTTTATTAATTGTTTATTTAGCTCTTGTTGGAATTTAAGAGCACGTTAATGATTAGTGTCATTAATAAGAAAATAATAATTGATTACGTTCTTTTTTAAAAAGTAAAAACAGAATGTGATTTAAAATGCAAAATGTGTACACGCACAATGTTTGAACAAATTTACATTGTGATCTTGTAAAATTTAATATGTGTATACATAAAATGTGGAAATCATGATTTTAATTTCATTATTGCATAAAATCTTACTATTATAAAGCACTGAAAATATTGAAATTACTAAGATGAAAATCGAATTCCAATAATGTGCTTTACTTTCAATATAACGTAAGTGCACGAAATTTATTATTTAAAGTAATAGCGCATTATCGGAAATCGACTTCCGGTGAAACACGAATCGCGTAACTTCAAAATCGTGTTAAATAAGTTCACGTAAAAAGAGATCCAGGTGTATGTGTCTTTACTATTGAATTAAGTTTCTCAGAGTAAAAAAAAGCATGTTATTTGTTTAGGGACATATATTTCCTTAAGAGAAAACATGGTTAACTGAATTATGATTAAGCAAATTTTAATAAAAATAAATAATATTTTAAAATACTTGTTTACTTGATGAATCGTTAATATCATGTAATGCTTAATTTTATTATTTTAGTTATTGTTTTGTATTCTTATTTATTTAGATACAATAATAAGGAAATAATATCTTCCCCCTAAATAGTCATATATAATAATACTACTACAAATCGATGTCTGTATTTTTTCAAAATAATATAAGTAAATTTATAAATAAATATTAGAAAATACAGTAATTAATATTTTTTATTAAGAACAAAAAATATAAATGCCACTTAGGAATGCTTTCAGCTTTCAACTATCCTTGTAGTCTTTGTCAACTAATGTTTTGAAAGGTCAACTTTCCTATAATTCCGAGATCTTAACGTTTGCTGCCTGCCTATTAATTAAGTCTTGCTTGTATTTACATAATAACATAACTTCCTTGATTTTTCTTTTATTATTATTTCTTTCAGTTTGCAATATTTTTATTGTTATTATAATTGAAATCAAAACCATATATACATGATTTATTATAAATTATCATTATCTTCATATATGTATATAATAAATGAGTATTTATATTTATTTAAAATATTTGTCATATCTTTCCCAATAAATAACCAAATTTATTATATGCATATGTTAGATTTGTTTTTAGAACATAACTCTGAGTATTTACATTAATTAAACAGCTTTATTTCTAACCCTCAAACATTATGAAATAATAACTTTATGATTTTAATGACAGAAGATTTGTAAATCTCTTAGTTCCTTATCTATATGCATGCATATATATTATATTGAAGAAGATATCTTGTTTAATTTGTAGCATAACTAATGTAAAATCAGTTAGTTATTAAATGCTTTCAGTAAGCCTTTTATTAGTGGTCATTGGTATTTAGCTTCAATTACAGACTTTCTGTTATCAAAATCAATTGTGTCTGTATGAAAATGAGACTTTATTTTATTCTGGTAATAAAAAAAGAAGAAGAAAAAAAACATAAAACTAACCATTCCATCACATATAATTAAAAGTACATAAAACCAATGATTATAGAGGGGGGGGGGTAAATATATCCATATTTCTACAATGAACATATGTTTGAGTTGGGAAAGTATAAGAATATTGGGTAGGGAGGAAAACATAAAGAAAATTTTAAAAAAACTTTTCACATGACAAAGGAAAATAGAATCATACTTAATGTAGTAATCTATAAATGTTTGGAAACTGTAATCTTGTCTTTTAAAAAAGTGTATTTAGAAAAATATAAATAAAACTTGCATTTTTCTAAAAACATTTAACAATGCCATTATGTGTTAGAAATAGCCAGACACATAAATACAAGGTATATGTCATCATCACAAACATTTGGACAATTGTTGATTCTAAATGTTACTAGTGCCTTCTTTAGTTTGGTGATACAGTGGCAAACTGTGTAACTTAAGGTACATAGATCTGACCAGTTTTGTCACTTCTATAGCTTGAACTTTTTACAAACTCCATTTTATTTATATAATGTCACTAACACTTCTGCTTATACTTATATGCACATGTGTTATTTGAATTAGGAAGTCTTACTGTCTTCAAAAAATGATCAAATAATGTATTACTTTTCATAGATCTTTATACAAATTATTATAGTATTTAAGCATTCAAGTTAGTATATAGCATTTGCAGTTTGCCTTTTAAAAACATATTACTAAAATCATTGCTAAATCATTTCAAATCATCTTTCTGTGATTTTTCAACATCCATAGCACTCTTTTTAAGATTATCCATTAACTTTTTTTCTTTTTCTATATCTCCAAAGTTCTTTTCCAATATCTTCCCCCATCAATAATTCCTCAACAGTAACATATTTTTTTAATTTGCTTTTTTTAAAATAATTATTTGTTTTTATTTCTCAATGCTTCTGTATATTTAACATTAATTTTCCAATATGTCTTTTCTAATCTTTTTTAATACATTAACTGCCCAAGTTCTTGCTCCATATAAAGCTATACTTCAATAATCAATTTAACAAACTTTTTTTTTAAAAAAATCCAGCTTTTGCAGATTAGAAAATAACTTTTTATTTCTATTTAAACTATTTTCTCGCTCATTTCTTTATTATTACTTTCATCAACTATAAACAATTTTCCATGTATTTATCTACTACTATCTTTGTTTTTTATTCTCTTTTTTGTTTGCATTGTTTTAATTCTAATATCATTCATTTTTATCCAAAAAATTCTGCAAAGTCTATTAATTTCACTTATCTTCATTATTTGCAAGTATTATTTATCATCAATCAATATAATAGAATAAACTTTGCTTCTCCGATGGTAATTCCATCCTTAGCAAAATAACTATCATTTTGCATCTCATCTAATTGTTGATTAACAAAAGTATATCAATAGGCGTATACTAAAAATTTACAAATAATATTTATTCAATTATTGGACAAACCACACTGAGAAATTTTTTAATAAGAAAAAAAAAAGTAGAAAATTAATTATTGCAGAATTTTATTGAGATAATTTTAAAAATTAGCATAGAATTTTACAAAATGGAATTATCATAAATTTATCAATGAGAATTTTGCTGCTGTAAATTAGCTTGTCAAACGTTGGTGGCCTAGCGGTTAGCATAGCTGCCTTCCAAGCAGCCGGCCCGGGTTCACTTCCCGGTCAATGCTTTGACATATAAAAAAAAATTAGACGCTAATTGTTTTATATCAGACTCATATTTTATCACTTTTAATAGTATGCATGCATTTATTTGTCTTTTATAAAATTTAATTTCTAAAAATAATGATTCTTATGCTAGGTTAAGTTAAAAATTGAGTGGTTTTAAACAACTGAAGATTCCAGGAATTGTATTCCAAGTTTTTAATATTTCATGACTACCTCCTCTTATGCTTGTGTATAACTGTTGTTAAAACAGGCAAAACTTACTATATATATTGCCACACACAGCAAGCTAGAGTAATCAATGGATGCCAGAAGGCTTGTGCATAAAATCCCTATCTAGTGCCTACTCATCCAATATCCCCAGACTAGTTTCTGGCTTTTGGCCTTTGTCTGTGAGGAGCCTAAGATCTAGATGCAGTGCTCTCAGATCCAAGGCGCCTCACTGACGAAGGCCAAAAGCCAGAAACTAGTCTGGGGATATTGGATGAATAGGCACTAGATAGGGATTTTAGCACAAGCCTTCTGGCATCCATTGATTACTCTAGCTTGCTGTGTGTGGCAATATATATAGTGAGTTTTGCCTGTTTTTAATATTTCCTCTTCAGCATTTTTTTTATTTACTAATCTCAATAATTGATCATTTTCAATCCGTTCTCAAATCAATCAAATGTTGTTTCCATATACAACTGGATTGAAAATCAATTACTGCAAGTCTTTATCATCCAAAGTTAATCATTCAAGAATTTTCAAAGTGAATTTATATGTTGATATTATATCTGGATATAAACTCTTACCCATTTTATCGTGATTTGGTTTCCATGTGAGCTTCTATATCAGCAAAAAAAAATGTTGTACAATAACGTCACAATTAAGATTTTTAAATTTATCTTCAAATGCTTTGATTATATCAAAGATAATAATAACTGCTTTATTGACATCTTGCAGTTTAATATTTTAAATGGAAGAAGAAATCATTAAAAAAGCTTTAATTTCAAAATCCATTTGTCTTCCGTTGTTTGACGGTATTTATTGTTCAATGATATTTTCATTATGTAAGAAAGTCTAATTTCCCCAAAGCATTTAACAAATCTTGAATAATTTTTCTATGACTCAATTATTGGGCATCATTATGCACAAATAAACCATTGTATAATGAGTTTACTTCATTTAACAGTTCCAGAATTTTCATTTATTTAAAGTGTGTGCAGATATAAAATTGATGAATTTTAATACAAAGCTCATAATGTCTTCTTGTATCTTGAAATTAACATTGACACTTATAAATTTTACTGTTGAATAATGCAATGAAAACCTAGAACTACATGTCCAATACATTTGGCAAATAAATTGACAAGATCATTTTTCTGTTACCCAATCATACTGCAAGCACTACCACTTGCTACTGATGTAATTTTGACCCCGCACCAGAAAATGCATTTATAACTATATTGCAAACATTTATTTCCTTTGTTGCTGTTGCTAATGATGATATATTGTTAATTCTTTCTTGATATTGTTCCTAACACAATACTGAATAAAAATAGCTAAGCAAGCTGATTCAATCATGTGAGTTCTTTCATGAAGACAAAGAGAAATAAAACCTGAAGATTTTACATCTAATTTTTGCTGATAGTTTATATTTTTAATCTTTTTTAAGATTCTATCTTTTTCCATATTTTTAATCAATCACATATCTTTACTTTTTGAATATTTTTTTTCTGTTTTTAAATTTTTCAAAAAGAGTCGTACACATTTTAACCATGCTTTTTTTAGATATTCACCGTTGCCAAAATGTTTCTTGTGTTTAGCAATTGCAATTGAGATAATATAAATAGCAGTAATTATATTTGACTGACTGCTAATATATTTAATTAGTGATAGTGATTAAGCATTTCTATATATAATGGCCTGTTTATTAACAAGGCTATGCATACTATTCTTCTAGAACATCAAACACAAACTGATTTTTTGCCCCGTTAATCATGCCATATTCTTCTGTCCATGAACTTTGGAATTTTCTGTTACTTGATTCTGATAATTTTTATTTTTTTATTTATACCGGTCATAAAACAGCAAAAAAAATATTAAAGAAATTCTCTGTAAAAATAATTTTTTAAATTCTTTATATAATAATTATTTTAAAATGCATCCATACAATTGTTAATATATTTCTGTACTATATTTAACACACTTATGTCACTTGTTATTTTCATTGCACACTGTTGGTGAGCTGCTCAAAATATGCTGGTCATCATCATGTTTATTAATGAATGTGTGATTAGAAATGAAGAGAGAGAGACATGTATCTACTGCAAAACCTAAATCCATTACAATGATGAAAATCAATTTTTGTTAATTTCTCTCAAACAAGCAAAATTTTGTAACATTAGGAAATAATTTTAATAAAATATTCACTAATAATAATAATATCATTTATGCATGCCACCAAATTTTTTTATATGCCATCTTTGATACACATGCTACAGATTTATCATAGCTAAGATAGATAATTTGATTGTTTTAAACACTCTATTTAAACGTAAGTTACATTTTAGACATAAATTATAGCTTTTCACAAATCAATCAAAATCTTTTCAATTTTCTTTAGTTTTCAGACTATTTTGTTTAACGGTTATAATCTCTTTTTTTTATTTCACACACACACAAATAAATAATTCTCTACCCAACATCCAAATTTATGTTATCTGTAATTTCAGTTAGTACTTTTTTTCAGAATATTACTTGTCTTTTCAAGATAAATGAAACATTTATGAGCCCTTTTTTTAACATAACCATACATGGACTTTGAGTTATAATAATTAGTTTATCTTTCTGATGTGCTATGTATTGTGATTTGAATTTAGACAGTGTAAAACTTTTATTTATATATATATAAAAGCCAATAACCGTCACATGACCAACCACCTCTTATGCTTGTGTATAACTGTTGTTAAAACAGGCAAAACTCACTGTACATATTGCCACACACAGCCTTCTGGCATCCATTAATTACTCTAGCTTGCTGTGTGTGGCAATACATATAGTGAGTTTTGCCTGTTTTAATATATATATATATTAGATTTTAAAAGTCTTTAGAGGTCTTTTATCCAGATTCCTTGCTCGTAGCCTATATTTTTAGCCATCTCATATTGTTCTGTAAAGTTTTGTGGGCAATATCTTCTTTACTTTTCTTCAATGGGAAAAAATATTGGTCAGATCTATGAATTGCACTGATTTATTTAAAAGACTTTATATTTTTTTAAAATATAACTGCTCTTTAGATATAATATCTAATCTATTATAAATTATATTTATTCAAAATTCTTAATAGAACTTTTAACAGTACATGATATTAAATTTCTATTTGTAGTTGTTGAAAGAAAAGCTATTTAATAGTTCAATTGGAATTTCACCAATTCCCTATGTTTTGTCAAATTTATCTCAGTTTTAATCTTTATATCCCATCTTTCATCAATGGTCACTATTTCTGTGGTATTAATGCATTATCATTGTTTTATTACTTTATTACCATTGATGATAGTTTGCAATGTTTTCTACTTAATTGATTCCTTCTTCAAGATTTATCATAATATAATGAATAAAGTAAGATAATAGATTAATATTATAGTAAAATTCTGCCTAACATTAATTGAATTAGTACAGTAAGTGCAGTAAAATACAAAGAAAATCAATATAAATTTTTATTTTGAAATAAAGTATATAATCAATATATAAAAATATTACAGTGCTGTTAATAGATTATCTCAAGTGTGCCAAATATTTACTTATTAGGTTTCAGACTCTTGATAGATATTTCTACACGAGTCTATGATGAAGTTGTTTTGAATATTATTCTCCAAAACGTTTCAATAGGAAGGAAAGTCAATGGTAATGAAAGGGTTAATATTTGTCATAGCAATAGCGTTATCAAAAGCACTGAAGTCTATTTTCATCTGATAAATATTGAAATCTTTTATTTCTTAAGAAAATGAAAGGATTTTGGTTTTGATTGTTTTTGAAACAGAAGAGGTATTTATTCCATCAAACAATTACTTTAATGAAATTTGTAGTTGATGTAATTCTGAAAAATGAATAAATTTTAAAATGCAATTTTAATTCTTTTATGCATCCTGCCTCTTGAGGTAATAATTTGTCTTGACTTTATTTCATAAAAATTATTCATCAGTTTTTTCGTATACGACAGTTTAAACAGTCTACACCCCCCCCCTCTTAATGTTAGGATTAAAAGCATCTGCCAGATTAATTTTATTCCCAATATTAACTTTTTTTAAAAAAAAAATGGATATAATTAAATTACTATGAATAGCTTGTGCTAACACTTTTTGAGTGAGTTTTTTTTTTAAAAAAAAAAAGCAGCCATTTCATAAATTCTTTGATTATATAGTGGTGTCGCCATATATCGTGCTGAAATGTTTAATATTCTGAATACCCATTTATTAGAATAGATGGTGTATTTTAGTTTCAACTCCTAGCTTAAAAATATTCGAAATTTGGTTTTCAGGCTTGTTAGTAGCATATTTTTTGTGAGGCTGCCTCCCCCCCCCCCAGCGTTATTTTTTTCTCGTACTTTTAGGGTTTTATCAGTGGTTATAGTCTTTTTCAATCGATTGCTACTTTTTATAAGTTTGAAATAAGAGATAACTTTAAATCCGATTGTAATTCATGTTTAAAGTTCATATGATAAATATTATAAATTATTTGTGTGTGTGCGCGTGTATGTATATATATAGAAACTAGCACATTAATTTGCACCAGCCTATTATATGAGACTCAAATCCAAACTGGAAAAAAAACTGGGATTTTTTTTTTTTTAGATTATAAAAGTTTTAAGAATTTTTTTTGTTTCAGGTAACAGGTCCATAACCAAAATATTTATTCATTTATTGATTTGTAAATGTCTACTATTCTTTGCTAAAAAATAAAACAAAAACAGCATGCTTTTTGTTCACATTTTTTATTTGAAGAACTATTGGAAAGATCTTATAGATGCAATGGGCAATTTAAAAACTATCCTATTTATCTAAATATGTATATATCCATAGTTCGCTGTCAAACATCAGGTTGACTGTGCAATATAGTGCTATAACTAAACAGTTATGTTGATCATTATTAGTGTTGCTTTCTATCTTACCATAATATTTTGTTGGACTTCATTTCTAGTCTTGTGACATAAATTAGCAAGCACTTTATATCATTTCTGATTTTTTTAAATTCTGGTTTGAGAAGTGTTACTTATAGATTCTCTATTTCTTCACACACACAATATATATATATATATATATATATATATATATTCTGATAGTAGTTATTGTGTATGTGATGTTTAGACCTTTCAAATCCCTAACTCACTGACAATTGAAATTTTTTTACCTAAAATACGTGAATAATGAGAGAGATTAATCTGTCAGCTCAGGATTTGCAGCAGATATTAGAAGAGTGAGTGGCAAATCTAGACATTTTATTGGTCATTGATATTTATCAAATGCACTATTCATCAATTACATACAAACATTTTCATGTCATTATGTCTAATACCAGCATATTAACTTTTGTATATCTGTTTTTATTCTATATTTATCTATTAATTATTTTTGTTTCAGCATTTAAAAGTTCTACTTTAGTGTAATATACTTTTTTAAAAAGAGTTATGACAATGAATTTGATTTTAAAAAAATAAGTGAGTGCTAATTCTCTTAATAATAAGCCTATTTTTTTTTTAAAAAAAGAATCTAACACTTTTGTTAAGAAATTTATCATATATATCTAATTGTTTTTTTTTATTATTATTAAAATTATCTGCTGCTTATTTATCTTTATATTTTTTATATATTTACTTGATACATTCATTTATATTGCTAATATGACTTTCCATCTTCATATCTTTGCATTTCTTCTTGATTGTTATATCTATTTGTTCAGTAATGTTCCTATTTTATATGTATTTGTAGTTTAATTATCGATCATTCGCTGTTATTTATTTACATCCATTTTTAATTTATCAATTAGCCCATGTGATTATATCTCATTCACATTATTTTTTCACTTCAAATGTATAAATTTTCACCATTTTATCAACAAAGTGCATGTGCATTGGCTTATTGGCTTATTAGTATTACAGTTTATAAAAACATAGCGCTCTATAAAATAAATGTCTCATTTTATCAACAATATTTTATTACTTCTTTCATAAATTCTAATTTTTATTTATTTATTATTATTAGTTAAGGTTTTAATAGTTTGTTAAAAATATCTAAAGATAATTGAATTAGAAGTTACTTGAACTCAGATCTTCAAGCTCCACTAATTTATGTTTTTGTTAAAATTAGCACATAATATCATCATGATTAGCAGCCATTTATAAACATATGTAGTCTAAAAAGAAAAGAAAAAAAATAAAATGCTAAAAGTAAGTATTGTTTTAACTATTCAAACTTATTTGCAAACTACAAAAACGTTTGAATTTTTTTTTTTTTTATTAAAATAAATTAAAATTTACTAGATACAATTGAATGGGTTTATCTGTACATAGCTATTTTCTTTTTACACTGTTGCAAGGCAATCACTATGTAGAGCTTGCTGTAGTCTGAGACTATCCATTGTATTTTATTAGCATCAATATTATCTTTATATAAATAATTAATATTGTTCCCAATTGAGATCTATATAAATGAAAATAGGGCAAGCTCTTTATAAAAAGCACTCAAGTTCAACATAAAATTTCTTTAGCAAAATTTTCTTTTCATATGTTCTATTTGATTAATCTAATGAAGATGTGTAATTACAATTGTGGATTCACTGATATCACCAAATTGAGAAAGGCATCTGAAAAGTAGTATTAATTATTTATAAGAATAATATTTTATTGTTATAACAAGGACAAAGTAGTCTTGTCTATTTAGAAACATTAAAAGCTGTCACTTGAGGACATTGTTGAGTTATTCATATTTTTAGAATTTCTTCCATAGGGAGCATAAATTACAAGAAAAAGAGCTGATCTGAGAGGATGGTATAGCTCATATTCTAGTGAGTCTACATCAGGTGATGGGTCTTCACACACTTCCAACCAACCACATTGGGCATCATGATAGCCTTTCCACATGTGAATATACTATACACCTTTTCAAATCAATCAATATCATTCAACCAAAATTATCTGTAGTTACTGCTAAACTATTGTTGGGTGATAAAGAAATGATATCATCCTGAGAATGAAATTTAAAATAATTCTGTTGTTAATGTATTAAATTATGCATAATTCAAAGAATCAAATCATAGATCTTTTTTCTTCTGTTTTTTAATGTTTTCTTTTAAATATACTATAAGAAATTTGAACTAAAAAAAAAATTGTTAGATTAAAAAAAAATCTATTACGAATTTAAAAATTATTAAATTTTAACATTTTAAAAGAAAAAAAAATGTAATTATAACTTGATGTATATATTAATAATGGTCTTGTACAATATACACTATTATGTTAAAATTATCTCATAGAATATTTAAACAAAACAAGATATGGCTCAAGAATTTTTTTTACGTATAAACATAATAATTATATTTTTGGTAGATAATGGATACTAAATGACAGTGCAATCAATATAATAATTATCTAATTCTTTCATAAGGATTGTGATTGATATTAATATCTTATGCAAAAAGAATAGCAAATGAGAAGAATCATGTTTTTTTTTTTACTTTTATAAACAAAAAATAATTTTATATGTAATGTCTTCAAAAATAATTTTATATATAATATTTTCACAAATAAAAATAGTGATCTCATTATTAAAAATAATAAAAACCCAATAA
The DNA here is from genome assembly GCA_028023455.1 of Epiperipatus broadwayi. Taxonomy (NCBI): domain Eukaryota; kingdom Metazoa; phylum Onychophora; class Udeonychophora; order Euonychophora; family Peripatidae; genus Epiperipatus; species Epiperipatus broadwayi. The sequence continues at coordinate 1,082,451 of JAQFVV010006202.1, read as the reverse complement.
GAAAATCTTCTTTTATCCAAAAAAATAATAAATTACGGGTTTGTCACACATTAAAATTTGATAATTACTTTTAGTTGCTTAAATGTATAGGATACCACTTTAAATATCAGCATATTTTAATAATGATATGTGTGGCTTGGTGTGTGTGTGAGAGAGAGGGAGGTGGCGTTTCAGATTTTGATACTCACCAAAAACTATGCATCACAACACAGCCCTATCATTTCCAATGTCTGAACTGCTTACGAACCCCGTAGCATAAACTATTCAATTTTTTATCCTGCATGATTTAGAAGTTTGAGATCCATGAATTTGCAGCCCAGCGCCGTCATTTCCGGTGCTTGAACTTTTTATGAACTCTTAAATTATTGGATTTTTATATGTATTAAAGATTATAAATTAAATTTTACGAATATGTGTCAAATATGTATTTATGTTCAATGATTTTTTCATTTTTTTTACGTAGCATAAATTTTTTTTTTCTTTTTTTTTTTTAAAAAAAAAAAGCAATTACTTTAAACCCCCCCCCCCCATTTAATACTCTCTCATCCGCAGGAAACTTTCTCAGATGAAACTTTTGATGTACAGTATTACTTTATCATATATATATATGTCAACTCTTTTGAGTTATTGTATATTATTTGAAAACCAGCAGATGATTTTGCTGTGGATCGTTCCAGTTTGGACCAATTATTTTAATAGAACATGAAACAAAAGAGGATTATCAGAAAATAAGACGCTGAATTTAAATAATACTTATTGTTATCGGATTTACTGATTGTTAAAATATTATTAAATCTGTGATCGAAAAGAAAATCATTAAGAGATGAATTATATGCTGTAGTTTTTTTTTTTTAACTTAAAGAAACTAAGGCAGCTAAATATATCATTTATTTATTGAATAATCCGTTTAATTTATCATTAAATTATTGACTGATGTTGCCAATCAATTAAAATAACATATAGCAGGGGTGTCTAAAAAGTCGATCGTGATCCACCGAATCGATCGCAAAGCCATTTTTGGTCGATCGCGAGACCAATCTGGCAAGAGCTGTCGGCTAACGAGTGAAACAAATTAAGTCAAGACTTTCAAGTTTTTTTATTTTTGTTTTTGCGCTAATTTTTTTTTCAATTCTAGATAGATGAAGTCCACTAAGCCGTATCATTATTGAAAATAATATTTTTAATCTTGATTTAATGTAACTAATTTGAACTAATAAATATTGTTAATAATTACTTATGTTGCTTTTAATTCTCCAGGACATGAGTTTTTTGGCCCGTTAAATAATTGTTATTTTTTACTAGGTAAATATATAAAAATATTATTTAACACCTCCCTCAACTTAGACTACGCCTATGACAATAAGTCGATCACAACACATTTTAAAAATTAAAAGTAGATCTTATGAACACAAAAGTTGGCCATCTCTGACATATAGCAATAGCATATCCTTATTGACAAATATTGCTAATTGGCCTCCAATTCCATCTTATCAAATGCCACTTGAGATTAGCAATTTATAGTTTGGTCAAAAATAAAGTTTACGAAATTAAACTAAAGGTTTTTAAAATAATAAATAATAAAAAAAAATACAGCAACAGTTTGGCAAAATCGAAAAATGATTATATATTCTGAAAACTGCCATTTTGGGTCTAAGTAGCCGCAATTGAGAAAAATGAAGCTATTTTGAATATCTGACTTAACTTTATTATACTTGATGCACCCTTTATTTAATTAATATATATTTATGTAAATAATTATGTTAAAAAAATAACACTATTGGGAAATTAACTTTAGGCCATATGGATGAAAATAAATTAATAAATATACTGTTTAATTGGATTTTGAGGAGAGGCCAACATACATTAAGGACCAAAAAGGTTTTAAAATTTAAAAATATAATAAATAGTGGAATTTATTTTTGTATTTTTATATAAAAATTGGGATAGATATGTAAAGAATATGATACAAATACAAAATTATAAGAAAAGAAGATATATTGGTTAAAAAAAAGAAGTAGAAATGAAAAATGAATATAAACAAAATATAGTTTAGTATTAAATATAAATAAAGTATAAAAGATATATGATAATACTAAAGGAAATTAATTTTATTGTGATAAGAAATGGGTTTTTTATTTCAAACAAGAGAAAAAAACTACAGTTGTGGTATATGTGAAGATATGAAAATATTAAAAACGATTATTTTTGGAATGTATAATGGTAAAGAATTAACATGATAAGTTTGTATAGGAAATATTGAAAGGAATAAAAGTGATAGACTTCTTAGTTGTTGATTTTGGTTTTCATGACAAATATGTAAAGTATAAGGAAAGAATATTGGAAGTAATAAAACAAAATGTATTAAAATGTAATAAAAGAGAATGCCACAGTTAATTTAAAATCAGAAGTGTGCAGTGGGTATGTAGGGAGATAGATAGGTGTATAGTAATAATAATAAAAAAAGGTTTTAAGAAGAAATGTTTAACTTGACTTATAGGTTTTCCAGTAATATATCTTTCAATTCACAATGATTTTTGACTCTTACAATGAACCATTTTATACCACATTACATCATCACATATTTAGTTTTTATGTAAGAATAATAATAAACTGAGTTATCACTGCAGTATAATGTAAAAAATTTAAATAATATTAGATATAAATTGAATTAATGATGATTATTGTGAACTGTTATTATATTAGTGCATGAATGGAATATTAGGAGCAATGATTTTATTTGATTGGGTGTTTTTGTTATTGAAAAGGTAGGGTTATAATTAATGTTTTTTTAAAAAATTAATTTATAAATGAATGTTTGATTACTTTTGAAATTATGTCATATATATAATATGTAAATGCAAGTATATTATCTATACTGAAGTTAATATAATTAGAAGGGATTTGAACTCAGACTTTCAAGCTCCCTACAGCTATCTACTCCATCTTATACAACTGATATTCATGTCCACATACATCTCCAGTATACTTTAATAAAAACTGAGGACTGATTGAGATGATGATCTGGATGATCTGATGAGTGTTGGTTCAGCATGTGAATTATGTATATTGGAGATCATTTATCTTTTTCACATGTATGTGGTCATATGTATTGATTGTGTAAGATAAAATGAATAGGTGTAGAGAGCTTGAAAATCTGAGACCAAATTTCTTTTAATATATATATATATATTATGTGTGTGTTAATTTCTTTCTCATATATGTTAATTCTTCTTCTTGAAGCCTTATTAAGCAAGGTGATAGTTTGCCATATCATACAATAATTTATTGCAATTTATTCTAGTATTTTAACATCTAGAGCTATAAAATAAACTTTAATAAAACTATTATGACATCCTATTATTACATAATTTTAAACTGTAATATTTAAACAGCATTAAACTGTTGCACATGCGCTTTGGATTTTAACTATTAAATGAATAAATACTAACACTTCACATCGCGCTATATAAAATAATTGACTTATTTACATAATTTTAAAATGTTTTATATTAATTTGAGAAATAATCATTTATTTAATTTTAAAATTTAAATACTTTTTTTAAATTTCTGTTTGAATGAATAACTTGTTTGTTAAGTTTAGTAAAGGACAGTGGGTTCATTTTTAAGTTAGTCATTTTGTTCTCTAATATTCAAGGAATTTTCAAGAAGTCACATCTCTTCGATCTTCTTGCATTATTTACATCTTACCTTTAAAAATATTCATCCTAAGCATTTTTTATTTAACTTCTCTATAACAGTTTAAAAATGTTTAAATTGAAAAATTATTACTAGATTTGAAAAATACTGCTAGACAGTCAATAATGTTATGGGAATTGATCAAAGCATTGTGAAAGTGCATACAAATATAGATTAAAGATTGTGAAAACTTCACAGAAGTGTTGATATTAAATATTTTCAAAGAGTTTTTGAATCAGTACTCAAATATCACATGCCCTCCCAAGTAATTATCCATTCGACTATGTGCTAGTCTGCTCAAATGATTTTCATCATTCAATTTTATCTTATTGACATATATTTTTAATCTTTCTATGCCACTTAATCCTAACTTTTTTCTGATTATTGAACTGGTAGTAAAGGGTTACCATGGCTAAACCTTTAATATATAGTGTTGTATTAAGAGTAAATGATCCAGGTCAGCTTCATAATTTTTTGAAGAAAGAAAAATACAGAAAGTCATCTTTATTCTCACTTGATTTTTTTTCCGAGTAATAAAAAAGAATTTATTTTAAAAACTGTTCACATTCTTATTGAATCTATAAATCTGTTTTGACATTTGATCTAAGATTTTGTTCGTTTTGATTCAAAAGTTAATAAAAATGAAAAATTATGTAAAAAGGAAAAATGCTTGAAGATACAAAATGCTAACAGATTATTTATTTGAATGCTGTAATTATTCATAGAATATCAAATCTGAGCTAAATTATGAAATCTTAATAATATAATTCCATTTATGCGTGTGTATTTTAATGTATATCATTCAAAGGTAACTCTTAATAATTATATCTTTATGTCAATAGTAATGGCAGCTATCTTTTGTTCACTTAGTTGAGGTCACTAAATTGTGATTTCAAATAATGTTAACAAATTCCACCAAATTTTCTCTATCATATCTTTCAAGTTTAAGCGTTTATTCTTTAAACTATAGCTTTTTGTAAATATTAAAAGCAATTTGCTAAGCTTCTTATTCAAATGCTCACAAAAGGGTGAGTTTCTTATTCAAACAGTTGTGTGTGCTAAAAAAGAGAGAGAAAGAAATAATACACTGTTATTGAAAATCTGAATATCATATAGAGAATAGTTATTGTTAACTGGAAAAAAAAGGTATTCATGCAGCACAAAGAAGTAAATTAAGTAAAAATTGGAAATTCAATGTGTATCAAGATGAACAATGTAAGATTGATGACAAAGAATAAGTTAAATAGAGAATATACTTTTAAAAATATAAGAACCAGTGAAGCAAATCTAGAAAATTAGTGATAATAGAAGATGTGAAGGCCAACAACAGATCTGATTGGAAGGAAAAAAGAAATGAAATATTAATTACCTTGATTAATTAAATTTGATTAAATAGAATAGGAAAAAATTTGAATTTCAAAAAGAAAAAAAGTTAATCATTATTTTGATAGAAGAAAAGATCGCAGATACTGCAGAAGCGAATGGAAAGATTATTAGAAGTGGAGAAAATTTAATAATGGAAAACTTTTCATTTTAGAATCATAGAAATTTAGGTAAGTGGAATAATATATTTTAATATTTATTTATCATTATCATACTATAAATATTGTAGGATCAAATATACTTTTATAAGAATGAGGAGTCTTGGATGAGATCAGATCATCATACACTTTGCTTTAATATTGAAAAGGTTATCTATAGTAAATAGCAGAAGAATTAAAAGTTACTAGAGTTTATAAACTACTCATATAAAGTTCAACATCCTGCCTGATTATATTCTCTATTGTGTCAATGTGTGATACTATAAATATATTTTTAAGATTATCCTCTTAAAGTCATAATAGCCTTTAAGCAAATAATGATTTTTGATATGCTTTCTAGTTTATTTTTCTTAAAACATTTTAATTTGTAGAATATTATTTATGGCATTTTCCTCTACTTAATCTGTATTATAATTACTTAATCAAAAAAATGGTGATCATGTGATGTTTATTGGCTTAATTACTTAATCAGTTAAAATGTTTTAAGCAGTAAATTTGTTTCAATATAAATTTTTTTACTTACATATAAACAGTGTTTTCATAAATACCCCCCCCCCCACTCCAGAAAAAAAAATATTAATATTGATTGTTAATCTCAACATCGTAAATCAGAGTTTTCTGTTCATAATTTATTGATTCTAGATAAAGATTAAATTATAAAAATAAAAAAATATCCTTAAGAAGATGTGTTGATATGCATATAAAACTAGTATTTATTTATATGTAAATATAAACAGTATATATATATATATATACTTTCAGGGATTGTCAATTAGTAGTAAGTGATAGTTTCTTGGCAATATCAAAAGTTGTCTCTGTTTACATGAATATAATCTTTTCATTTCTATTCTTTATTATAATAACAATCCATGGAAATATTTAATTCAACACACACATATGTAAGCATATATGCACTTACTGAAATATTGTATTAAATAATTCTTTAATTTGTTATTGGAAAAAAAACTCTACTGTATTGCATTATACATTGACTCCACACATAGAAATTAAATAAGTAAATATAAAAATATATGTGTGGCTTTATAAGCTATTTTAAAAATAGAAGTGATATGAAATGGACTGTCTGGAACAATATTTTAGAAATGTAAAAAGTCAGAACATCTGATGCCAAAACACAGAATGCTTGTTTAGATAAAGTTGTTTCAAAAAAAAATTTCTCTTCTCTCTCCTTTTTTTAAAAATTGTTTTCAATTAGCTGGAGAAAGAGAAATGATTTTTGAAGTCGTTTTTGTAAAAACAAAAGATAATTGGTTTTAATGACTGCAAAGAATTTTATGCATATTTAATGTTAAAACTTATTTTAGTAGGAGGGAAGTAAAAGTGAATGATTTTGTTTAAAAATTTTTTTATTTCTGTACAGTTTAGTTTAGTGGTAAAGTGATGGATGTGAGAGCTAAAAATTTCTTGGTCAAAGATTAACCTATTAGTTTTAGTGCTGGAATGTTATATGATCTTTCAAGTAAGTATAATCACTATTTTTTTTTGCAATGTGTGGTCTATTGTAGAGATAGAGTAATGAATTTGTAATTGTAAGCTAAAGGTGTATGAATTGAAGTTCAATCTATCACCACTAATGTTTGAATATCCTATGATCTTTTGTAGAATTAACCACCTTGGTGTTTTTTACAGTACATTTACTATAAATGACTAAAATCTTGAAAAATTCACACACACACCTTTTTTTTTTTATTTTGTGGGGGAAGTGTTTAATGACATTCATTGATAAAAATAAAAGTTATAAACTTTTGATTAAAAAGAAAGTTTTTTTCTAAAATATTGTTATTTAGCATGATATTTTAAGAACACTGTTGAAATACATAAATGATTTTCTTTATTCACATTTTGTATAGTACTTATTTCTATTCCTAGTTATATGACAGCAGTTCAGTAATAAAAAATTTACATATTATTTGTGGTTACTCTTATAGAAGCCATTAAGATATTTGCCATCGAGTTTTGCACTTATTTAATTGTAAATCTGAAGAGTGAATATAAGAGCAATTTTGTATATAGCGTAATTAAAATTTTTCATAAAAGATAAAACAAAATAACTTCACAAACAAGACTCAGTTTTGTCTGTTGATGTACAAAATATTCTTATGAGAGCTTCTCGGACAGATTGAATTACTTTATTGAACAGAGACATTTTTTTTTTAAAGAAAAAATATTTATTTTGAATTCATACTTTTTATAAGTTATGCCAATAGATAATAAATTAAGATTGTTATTTAAGTCACATTGTCTTTCACTTATAATTCAGTGGCAAAATTGTTTTGGAGAGTAGTGTAAAGTATTTGTTTCATATCCACATTTAAAAAAGGTATTAAACAAGAAATGCAAAAAATAGTTAATAAAAGAATTGTACGGTTTTAGTTCACAGTGTAAATTCTATGGCGGCAGATACAAAATATTACAAGAAAATGGCTGATTTGATCATTTTTGATAAGTGTAAGTATTTTGAATTTTTAAATTTAATATTACTCACCTAATTCATTTGATTAGTAATTTTTATCACAAGAAAAATTTACAAAAGTATTTATTTAATTTTAAAAGAAAAAGGAGAGCAAATGAAAATTACTTAGCTTTTAGCTATTTGCAAGGAAAAAAATATAGGTAATAGACTTTTGTTTATTGACAGAAAAAAATAAAAAAGTAAAAAAAAATATTTTATTATAAACCTTTTAAAGTGATAAAGTGCAAAATGTTATTTTATCAATAATTATTATATTACATTCTTACTTTTATTTCTTACAAACCATAGACTTATTTCTATGGTAACTTTATTTTTGTACATGGCCTTTTTTGTTTCTGTAAATAAATTGTACACTGGAATTATTGATGACCTATGCATAATAAAAAGATAAGAATAAACAAAAAATTTAAAAATAGTAAATTTCATTGTATTCATTCCTATGACATCTACTATATCAATATGCACTACTTTAATTTTACACTGTCCCCCCTACAATGTGAATATAAAAAATATATATTAAAATTCCTAAGTTTAGTAAATTTTGTGAGCATGTATCACAATACTTCAGTAATCTTTTTTTTTTGTCTTGGAACAACCTCAGCAATCTTGTGTTATCAAATCTTGACAAATGCAATGCACATTTTTTACTTTCAAAAGTTTGATATAGTTTGGTATTTCATTTAATAAAATTTCTTCTAAGTATAAAGCTAACAATATCACAAAATCGCTGAAAGAAATTCATAAAATAATATTTAGCAATTTTGTAGTGAAAGAAAAAAAAAATTCTGAATCATCTCTTAGATAAATAATGAAAGCAGAAAAGCAATTCCATGTCATTGTTGCTTGCATTCCTGAAATGATTAAAATTTGTAATCATTTAAGTTAAGAAATAATTTATTGGTAAAAAAAAAAACATTAGAATGCTTTGAATTTATGGATATAAAAAAAAACTTTTTTGTAGATGTCTTTGTTTTGCATCAAAAAGTGTTAAGCCTATATGAACTGATGATTTGAAATGGTTAACTCCAAGCTATACATTATAAGTACTTTATAGATTCCAGAGTCAATAAGAGACTTAAAAACATTTAAATAATTAAAGAGATTGTACCTGTCAAAACAAACCTGCTACTATATTTCCAGTAGAGGCTTCTAATAATAAATCTGCTACTACAGTTCCAGTAGAATTTTTTTAAAAATATGTTAAAGAAGAATGTGTTTGTCATGAAACTGAGTTATGCAGGGAAAAAAAAGTCAATCATAAAATGACAAAGTAAGTCAATGCTGCAGATTATGTGCAATAAATTTGGGAATTATTTATAATTCTAAAAGACCCTATATTCTTAAAAATCATCTCTTGAGTTTGAAGCCACAATAAAAAAAGGTTTGGTTTACAGTGATTATATTTCTCAAATAATCTATTTTTTCCCTGAAGTCAAAAAATATCTGAGGGAGAAATAAATCAATTTTAAATTTCTGATGCTGCTAAACAATTCACTTGGCCATTCTGAAGTTATTTATTATGAAAATATAGAGATTATATTTTTGTTACAAATCTTTTGACCGAGGTACTATTTGGTGTTTAAAACTTACATATACCTATATATTGTTTGAAGAGATTCACTCAGTCCTTAACATCAGTCCTAATGTTCCATCAGTAGAATGCTGAGAATTATTCACTATTGCAGATGCAATAAAATTTATAAAAGTAGCATTAGATGAATTTAAATCGAAAACTGTAAATGCTTGTTGGAAGAGTGTATGGAGTGAAATTGTTAATGATTTTGAAAATGAAAGTTTAAAAAAATTATTTAGGCAGTATAAGAATTTAGAATAAATATATTTGTTGATACTGATGAAAAAATTGCATAATATATTGAAAGTGATTTGGAATATTTAACAAATAATGAGGAATAAAAGAGGAAAAAGATGTTACAATGTGGAGAATAGAAAAATTTAATGAAGTATTACAGGTTAGCAGATTCTAAAGAATAAAATTATGAAAATTAACCCTTTATGGAACATATTATTATTTTTAAGTGGAAGATCATTGATTCTTTACAAACATTGTAAGATCATAGTGTTAAATTAAAAAAAGAAAAGAACTTCCTATAATAATGTGTTTTTAAAATGTGAATCTCAATCAATTTGCATATTTAAATATTCTTTGTTGTCCAAAAAGAAATATATCTACCTTATTTGAGACTCCAAATCCATCTAAAGTTCATGATTCTTGTGATACATCAAACAACACTATAAAGTCATTAATTAGCCACCCCACTATCTATCTATATTGTAAAATAATTAAAGATGTAGTACAGAAAATTTATTTATTTTTTGGAAAAATGTGAATGAATCAACACACATAATAAATATTTATTTGACTGTGCTACCTCTATTTAATATTAATACTATATTTTTATTTTTCTAAAATGTTGTTTATTCTGTAATCTTAATTTGTATATCTTTATTATACATGTTAAAAAGCAACTCTGTTGTATATATATATATATATATATATATATATATATATATATATATATATATATATATATATATATATATATATATATATATATAAAGTTTTTAATTAATGACATTTTATTTGTATGTATATCTGTGTGCTGAAAAGTACTATATGTTTACAGCATAAAATAATTAGCAATACATATTGTATCATTAAAAAAATATAACAAACAAAGAATATGCTATTCACTCTCATTTCATTTACAAGAGAATTTGGAATAAAATATAGCAGATGTGGTTGTCTTTCTGAATTTTAATAACAAAAGCAGAAAAAATGTATTTATAAAAGTAATGCAACATAAAATGGAATTAAATTTTATTAACTATAAAATTGCAAATTATAGTTTATCTTCTTTAAAAATTATTGTTGTTAATGCTTACACATATTATATAATTTATATGTTAAAAATATCTATATTATATATTACATATTAGAATATATATATATATATATATATATAATTAAACACGTTATGTAGTTTTGCTGTTTCATAAATATTGTGAATAGGGATGTATTACTATATACATAATTGATAGTATGTTTTTTTTCTTCTAGTTTTTATGTGATTTCATTTTTAGTTTTAATATGTATCTTTTTCTCAGGGTATATGCATGTATGAACTTATTATTAAGAAGCATTAGAAACAGAAACACTGGCTAGAAAAAGAACAATTAAAAATCAAAGCTATGAACATAATTGTGGCATATTTAGAAAGGCTGTTTTTAACATCACTTTATCTAAAAATTGTTTTGGTAATACAATTTTTGAAAGTTTTGTCTAAAATAAAATTCAACTTCATTTTTTCTTTCTATCTAATACTGGTATTGTTCTAATTTATACCCAATTATATATGAAGATCCTATAATGACAAACTGAAATGTCATTGAAAATAAAGATTTCAAAATAACTCCAAGAGATATTTATGCTGGCATTTGTAATACTTCCACTTTTAATCTTAATCTATTTTCATATAAAACAATATAAATAAATAAAAATTAAGAGTAAATTATTTATTAATATTGAGTTAATTGTTATATTAAAATCTCACAAAAATAAATAATTTTTTGTTCTTTTACATATTAGAAACTATTTAATATTTTGGTTTTATGTAATTTTTTTTATATATTGAATGACGAATAAAATATTCTTTTGAATTCTGAAATCAAAGTATAGCCTTCTTATATTTTCATTTTTCCATAAACTTTGCCATAATGATCATTATAAAAGTATTTGCTACTTTGCAAAACATTAATACTTATTTATATTGTCATAATCAAAGTGTGTTCATTATTACTTTGATCTTTAATATTTACAACCGATTATTAATTTGTCATTAATTTTTAGAAAACAATTTTAAAGTAACTATAAAAATATTATACTAAAGAATTTGGACAATATTCAGATCTGGAGAATACTATTAATAAAGAAAATTAAAGCAACAACATTTTGTGTAAATGATTAAAAACATAATAAAAAATACATGTAGTTCGTTTAAAATAAATTGCTTTTTTTTTTTAAAAAAAAAAGTTTTGGAATTTATTATATTTATTAAAAGATTAATAAATCAATTAGACAGTATATTTATCATTAACATTTGTTAACTTCAGAAAGAAATGGGTATTAAAAAAATACATTAACTTTTTTTTTATTATATGTTTACACATTTTAAATAAATTCAATTCTATACATAAAAAAGAAATTTATAAACAATTCATTTATAAGTTTCAGAGTGTAATTATTATTTTTTATTTGTTAAGTCATGTAAACATTAAAAAATATAAAAATAGACAATTTGAGTTTTAAAATTCTAATTAATTTAGTTTTGAATTAAATTTCATTATTACATTTATTAAAAATATAAATTTATTAAATAATCTAACAATAATTATACTCTTTTTTTATTTATTTTATCAAATTGAAGAATATTTTTGTTAGTGAAATGATTTTTTAATTTTTTTTTTATTAATGTTGTTTATTATATTCTTGTGTTTTTATTTGTTAAATTTTTGAAATCTGATTTATTAATTCGAAAATAATTTATATGAAACAACAATAAAAAAAATCTATAGCCTTTTATACATATATTTTTTTGCTTAAGTTACTAAATGTTTTTAAGGTATAAAAATGTCACTTTAAATAATAGCAGGTTTTGATGGTTAGCTATTCTCTTATTTTAATTATTAAAGATATATTAAACTTATTCTTAAAAATTTTTTTTTAAAAAAAAAAAATATATTAAATGGCTTTTAAAAAATCAATTACCAAATTAATTGTGTTTGTGTTAAAAATAATATAAAAAGTATATCATTTACTTAACATTTTGATTTGCAATAATAGTTTTGAACCAATTTTAAATGCAAACAAGATTAAGAAGGATATTTAATGGATCTGATATATAAAAAAAGTTGATATCTGCTGTTGAATTAGAAGCTGTTGAGCACAACATTCAGTGAGTTATTTGAACTTTTTTGACCTTTTAAAATACATTATATTTTATTGTGATTTAGAAAGTTTAGATGTTAATTATAATCTAAAACTGAATTTTTTAAACATTAGTTTAGATTCATTTGTTTTTAATTATGGGATGCTTATTGAAATATATGGAGAAAGGTTCCATCCAAAATATAAGAGAAATAAATTGGGGAGATGTATTTTTGAGGTTGTAGTGATATATATATTTATATCTTGCTAAAACATAAAAATACACCTCCTAAAAGTTATTTATATGTATATATTGCTACAACCACAAAAATATAACCCCAAAAGGTTACTTCTCTTATGTCTTGGATGGAACCTTTGTCTCTATTCTTCAATATTTCAAATATGTAATTTATTTTTACATCTGAATTTTATATAAATATCTATCAGAATCTGAACAAAGCTTTTTAACCTGTGTTATCTAGGATTTTTATACAGCCTTAATATGAGTCTTAAATATTTTTTTGCAAAAACATTAAATGACTTTTTTTTTTTCAATTTCTTTATAATATACAGACTTACATATGAGAATAAATAATATAACAAATGCTGACAAATATTCACATCTGATTTTTATAAGAAATCAAAATGAAAATACAGTAACCTGCATCTTTGTAAATTGTCAGTATGTGGTAGCACAGTGACTAAGTAGAGTATAGGTGGTGCTATATTTTATACCTAATTGGTTTTTGAAATGTGTATGAAGGTTGAAATGTACAAAAGTAGAGCAGTGTAAAAAAAAAACATCAAAAAGTGTTCTCAAAATAGACATATATATATCTATTTTTAAAAAAGTTCAAAGAATTCTTAATATACAATAAATTTTCATACTTTTAAAGTATTTTTTTAAATTCTAATTGAGAAAAAATGAGACTAAATACAATATATAGACATGTTTCATACTTAAGATCTAGCCAAATAATATTACGTTTAAAAGCATAATGAAGATTAATTTGACAGCGTATGAATTTGGAAATATTCTTTAATTTTGTTCTTGGTTTTCATAATTGAAAATATTGTTGATTGACTTAAATTAGATGTAGGACTATGAGACCTTGATTTCTTTTTGTCCATTTATCAATACTGCTGTTTTTTCATTTTTCAAACAACTTATCAACACACACACACACTATCTCAAGACCGAACATGTGTTGTTGAAAATGGACATAATTAATGTCAGAGAGATGGATAGTGACTAATGTCTAATAATCCATGAGAAAGAGAGAATTATTACATGAAAGTACATACATTTTGTCATATATACTGATAAAAATTAAGTTCAAAATATGTATGAAATACACGAGTTGTACAAAAGTAGAGTCTGCCTGTATTATACATTTTTGGGGTTAATTTAGTAAAAGACATCTTTGAAATAAACTTTAAAATCAATAATAAGTTTTTCACCATTTCCTTTACAAATATGGCCCATTAATTTCAATATACTGTAACCGGTTGGGTTACATGGAACTCAGCAACATAGTTGTGTGTGTCTATATATATATATATATAGTAAAGGAAAAGTAGAAATAAACACAGACATAAATTTTTGGTGGTATTTTCTACATTCCTGGAATAATAATAACTATAAAGGGTAAATAACTCTGAATTAAACCTTTACACTGGTGAAGCATCCATATTGAATATTTAAAAAATTATGTTAAGCCACAAATTTTATCATAACTTAAGTTTGTATTATTCAAAAATGACATAATATATATTGTTTGAAACATAAAACATGAAAGAATGTAATTAAGCTGAAAAAATATAGTTATTGATATTCAAAATAAAAAAAAGAATAAAAGTTAATATTTGTAATAATTATTTTCATATTATTTTATAAATTCAAAATTATAATGCGTACAACTTTAAATTATATTTTTGGTGAATTCATCATAAAATTTCTAAAAAAATTGGTATATAATAACACTTACCTAAGGTAATCCATCAGTTGAAAACTTTGTAGTATAAAGACATTAGTACCTCTCATTTTTCCTAGTAGCCCTTCAAAATGTAGTTCCATACAGGGGTTTGCAATGAATATGTCATTTCTAATAACATCCCATATAACAAGTAGTTAATATTGATCAATAATTAGTATCATTTGAATATTATAATAAAGAACTTCAATAATGTTTGTAATTTATTAAAAAAATTACTACTAAAATAATCACTATATACAAAATAAAATAATAAAATAGAATAAAAAGTGAATGAAGTACTAAATTCATTATAGAGTTAAGCTTGAGGTACATAAGTTAGTAGTTTAGAGTCAGTGTGATGTACTATTATTTATCCTATCTTTATAGGTTTTGAGGGCTCATATTTCTTCATGCTACTATGACCATAAATTTAGTAATAGCTTCATCATCTGCCATCTCTCTCTATGCCTTTGATATGCAGCTTTGAAATTTACATTGCAGTAGTGTATAATCAGTGGAAGTTTATATACTGTCAAAATCTTTACTTTTAGCAGTTGCATGTTTTTATTATTATTAAAATGCAGACAAGACATTATAGAAAAATCTAAATTGTACCATAATATTTGCAAATATGTTTATCTTTGTTTTTAATTCATATACTGGACCCAAGACCACATTATGCCAAAAAATACAGATAATTCATGATATAAATTTACACAATCACATGACATTATTTTGATCAGTATATATGTTAGTTTCAATAATTTTTCTGTATATTTTTTATCTAATAAAAATTCAAATAATAATTAAATTTTCAAATAATAGTTTAAAAATATATAAAAATAAGTACCTACCATCGGCTCCCAATAACATTCATTCTTCTAAATAAATTGGTAAAAGCTTGTATTTTTACCGATATAATTTTTAGGGTGAATATTCTTCCATTTACAATAAAAAAACGGAGAGAAAAACAAAAAAATTCAATTTATTTGATTACAAAAATTATCGTAAAGTTTTTAATTTTTATCATAGAAAAATAAAACTTACCTTTTCTGAAACTAGAAAGAAATATGGAAATGGAGGTGTAAAAAGTGCATGTATAGACTATGTAGATTTCTGCTAATATTAAGCTGAAACTGGATGTTTATAATTTGAAAATTCATGACCATATTATGCAGACATAAGAACAAAGAGATTTTAAAACAGAATTTTATTATAAATTAAATCATTTAAAAAGGTATAAATAAATATTAATATTGTATTATTATTATTCTGATTTTGAATTTAAAAACATGCATAGTATTTTTGAAATCTTTTAATTAATGCTTGTATACATTTCTATTGTTTATTTTTTAAAAATTGATAAGATTTCCAAATGTAGCTTTTTAATTAAAATGCTTTTGGAGGGATTAAAACTGTTTCCAATCAAGGGAGATAAGAAAAGACAGTTTTTAAAATTAGGTGTTTTTATCATCTCCAAATGAGTCTATAAAAGGTCTGATAAAAATATCAGTTTAGTCTGGTTTATATTTTTGAGAAGTAGCTGGCTAATAGCTAGCTGAAATGTTGGCTAAAATATTTTGTTAAGTAGTTAACTACAGTAGTTGGTAGCTGTAGCAGAATAGCTAGCTGCAGAGATGGTTTCTAGAGTTATAGAGAGCTACCATGAGGATGTAAGAATGCAAGAAAACCACTTCTGTACAGTTCAATTGTGGAGTTTGAATTCACATGGAAGAAGTGACCGATTTTTTTGTGTTGATATTCATAGCTTCAAATGTGTTCTGAGAAAATAGCTTGTTGGCCTGAAGTTTACCAAATCCTAGTCCAAGTGGAATCAACTGTAGAATAACCCTTACATGGACCAAAAACTAAGCTTACTAAAAGAACCCCATCAGTTGCTAAAGAAGTAATTATACATATCCTGATGTATCTATATGCAGAGAAGCACAGATAAACATATATATAGCTGGTGAATTAGTTTAAAATCCTTAAAATGATTTAAAATTATAACTTAATAACTTAAAGTAAAACAAATCAATAATTTGCTTAAGTTAAACATCTAAAAGAAAGGAGCAGTTCACAGATGATTTTGTATATATTATTGAAGAAATTGTTTTTAATAGTTTCCTAAAAAATTAACATTTTAAAAATACCAGCAAATAAATTTCCTGAGATTAAAAATCTAGGAGTAAAGATTTAATTCATTGACTTTATATTTTTAAAAGAAAACAAAAGAATTGATAAAACTTTAAAAAGAAAAAAAGGTACCTTATAAAATGATATTTTTTAAAAAAAAAACAACTGTAAACTGTTATGATAGAAAATGACAACTAATTTTAAATTATTTCTATATTTTGTTTATACACATGTATATGTGTGAAATTTAATGTATTTAACCAAGAAATTAACTATAAAAAATATATTGTTATTGTAACAAATTAAAATAGCTAAACATCAGTGTGCATACACACACACACATATATATATATATATGTAAAATTTTAATCATTTATTGTATTTTATATAACAATTTAAATATGATAGAAAATGAATTTCATTTATATGTTATTTAACAATTGTACTGCACTATGTGTGCTTATAAAAATCATCTAACACACTTTTTGTCTATTTTATAAACCATTTTTAATTTCAGTTAAAGAATGAGGCAAAGTGAAATTAATAATTGATAAATACAGAAATGTAAAATATAAAGAAAATAATGAGGAAGAGAAAGCTATGTATGATATGACACCACTGTTAACATAAATAAATATAAAATGAAAAAATTGAAATGTAATATAGAATATAACAATAAAAGAAAAAATTATTAATAAAAAATAAAGAATTATAAACGATAATCAGTATAAATAAGAGGATTTAATATTTTAAGTGGTGATAATGCATCAAATATGGTTATATTAACTAAGAAAGAATATAAAAAAAAAAGTGGGTTTTTTTTGAAGGAGGATTGGTTTATATAAATTAAGAGAAATGAAAATATAGAAAAAAAATAGGAAAGTCAATAAGATAATAACAGAAATATATTAAAAAACCATGAGATGATTAAATTGAAAAGTATGATTATTAATAATGCAGAAATGTGTGTGATGGATTTCATTCATCTCATTTCTGGTCATTCTCTCTTTTTTTTAACTACTATTTTTCCAAGAATTATAATTTTTTACAATGACATAGATGCCTCATAATAATTCAGAGTAGAACACTTTAAACCTGATAATTTTTTTTAAATTGTAGTTAGAATCTGATCAGATCAAGAACATATACATGTTTTTCTTTTGGCCATGGAATTCATCAACTCTGTAAGCATCATGATTTTTGATCTTCTTTTAGTGTCCAATATTCACATTTATAGAGAATCATAAGCAACACTATAGCTTGAACAATTCTGATCAATATCTAAGAGAACTTAAAATAAATTTCTCTCTCTCTCTCTCTCTCTCTCTCTCTCTCTCTCTCTCTCTCTCTATATATATATATATATATATATATGGGAGAATTTAATATTTGATATATCTATATATGTATATATATATATCAAATATTAAATCATCCCACATGCTAAAAAATTCAGTACTGTCCTCTGTGAAATAAATATATTGGAATCTGTATTTCAATTATTTTCATATATATATATATATACACACACATACATATAGTATATATGCATAACTGAAATAATTGTATATATTTTTATACATTTTTAAAGCAAATAATATCTTTGTAGTAATAGATAAACATGAATTTTCTTTAGATTTAATAACTACACTTCATATTATATCTTTAAATGAATTCAGTTTTATATATTTTATCATCATATTTACTTATTTCTTATTTATTTATTGAAGACCTTTCAAAACGGACAATCAATAAGAAATTTTAGTTAAGGCTGTTAAGGGAGTATTCGGTCTTAAACCTCTCTCATATTAAATTGACGAAGAAAAAAACTTCCGCTTTGACTTAATATATCAATAAAATGTCTAAAGATTTATATTCTGTCGTCTGATATTATATATTCTGCTGTCGAATATTTTAAATAATTTATCAGTTTATAGAATGCATTATTATACTTCAATAAATTTTAAAATAAATAATTTGTAGTTTGGTTAACAATATAATTCTTCTTTCAGTTTTGTTCATTGAATCAAATTTATGGTTTGTTATGATCGCCATGAATTTCAAAGTTTATACAAGTATAAAATATATATTGGAAAATCTCCTAGGAAAATCTTACCACCTTTTATTTTTTGAATCTATATAATGTATATAATTCATATATAGGAGGGAAATATTTTTTTTATAACTTTACAATATAAGTAATGGTGTTAAAAATAATCAAATATCCATCTATCTATCTGTCTATCTATCTCTCTTATGGCTTTACACAATAAATTTTCATTTTTATTTTCTGTTTATTTCTTAAGATTAAATATTCTGCTTTTGTATAATTTAATGTCATGGAAAAAGTTTTTAGATGAAGTGTGACATTTCAATGCATAAGTCATGTTTAAAAATCCTCTTTGATCAGTTAAACACTCTCCCCGCAGAAAGCTCTAAAACTCTTCTACTTCTATTATTCTATTACCCCAATTTAATTTACAATTATTAAGCCATTCCTTCATAATTGATGTGCCTTTTTTTATATCAAGTAAAAACTTATTAATTCCAATATCTTATTCTCATATTTCCTATTATCATCATAAAAATTTAAATAAAAAACAAAAACCTCTTTTTCTTTCACTCCTTTACCTTTATGCTTCTTCCATTCACCATATTATTTCTCCTCATCTTCTCTTCACATCTTACATTGTAAAAAAAAATAGATGCTCAATCCTGCTTCTTCCATTTCCAAATAAAACCCATCTCATCTCAATCTAAATTTTTATCCCATTTTAGCTTTCATTTTTGAATACATTCAAAATTCCTGGCTACAAGCTGACTATCTTAATGTCACACCCCCTTTTATATTTTTATGTACAGTATTTTGTAAATCACTTAGACAATAGTAATCTCTGACTTCATTGTCTTCTAACTATATAAACATAGAATATATCATGAGGCTACTCATCAAACTTTCATGTACTAATTTTTTATTACTTGAGCCACATCATGAAAAGAGTCAGTGTTGCCATTAAGAAGATCTGTTGCTAGAAAGCAATCATGAAAGATGTTGGCATTGACATTTTGTTTCTACTATTTAATACCCATTCAGTTAATTAGTATTAAGATAAAGGTAACCATAGTCTAATGCAGATTATAATAAAACAGAAGTTATGTGTTTTCTAGTTTGATTAGTTAATTATTTTTACCACTATCTATTTTGTCTTCATCATTTATAGTCTGCTTCAAAATATTTTTATAAAATTCTTCTATCTCTGAGCAATGCCATTTTTTTTTATTGCTCAATAATACAACTTATTCCTAATCATTTCACTTTTTAACCTTTTTGATTCTAATTTATTTCAAAGGCTTTTATATGCTTCTTCCTTAACTGTTTCTATATGTGCTAATATTAAAATAAGAAATTTAATGGTGTTTTTTTTTAAATTCTAGTTAACCAATTGATTTAGTATATACACTATTTACCAATCTATTGATATGTTTAATTATGTCTGGTGATTTTTTAGCATTGTTTTCTGTTCCCATAATATAATTTATTGTTCTATGTAATCTGGCACAGTGACAGAGTTGCAGATTCTGGATTTTGAAGCCTGTGGACCATGTCCAATTTAGTGACTTTCATTTAATTTTTTTATAAATTCTTGAATAATACAGCTATTACTTTTATTTACTATAATACAATTTATTTTACTATCTCAATATTTCAATAAAATCTGATGTTTGAAATTGCATCATAAACTAAGTGAAGAAGCTTATTATTTCTACTGCTACACCCTTTAAAAATTATACATGTTGCTAAAGAATTTATTTTTGCTCATTTGTTATTAAGTAAAAAATAAGGTTTTGAATATTTAGAAAGTATGTTAATCTCTTGTACTGACATTATAATACCATGATCAAGCTATATAACATTTGATCTTTATTGGTGATAGTTTTTTTATTGGTCATCACTCCTTAATCCATTATTTAATGACTTTTAGTATTGAAAGCAGTATAAGTAATATATATATTAAATCTAGAACCTTAAGACTATGCACCTAAAATGCGACAGTAGGGACCTCTACAAATCTAAACACAAGATTAACGACTTTAAAAGACAAGAGCAGCCACTTTTATCTTCAATTTAAGATAAAAGTGGCCGCTGTTGTCCTTTAAAGTCGTTAATCTTGTGTTTAGATTTGTAGAGGTCCCTACTGTCGCATTTTAGGCACATAGTCTTAAGGTTATAGCTTTAATATGTATTACTTAAGTAATGAGTATGCGCTTTATAAATTATTAATTACAACTTTAAAGCAGTATAGTAAAATAGATGCCTTGTATGGCATAAGATACATCATGATCTTTATCTAATTATCTGCCACATGCAATTTTGTAAAAGTCCATTTATTTTTGAACTTCGTTTTGGCAAGGTGAGGGTTAAAATGATTTGCTCTGATGGAGAAGCTGTAATGCAATATAACTAAAATATTGCTAATATCAATCTTATTTTGACAATTTTCGTTTCTGCTTGTGTGTGCGTGTAAATCTGTATGTTCACATTTAGCTAAAAGAATATTTAGAATTTTGCAAGTTTCTTTTTAAAAATTGAAATCTAGATAGGAAAAAAGAAAAATTTTACGTTAAAATATTCATATTTAAGAAGCTTTAAAAAATTATTTTAGAAAAATTAAGGCATTATTTTTTAAATGGTAATTAGAAAGCATTACAATTCAGATTTCAAATGATTTTTGTAATTTACCAAGCATAAAAGTCAAAAATGAAACTATGTGGGATGGAATCTTCAGTAAATTATTTATATTTTAAGTTATGCTGTCACTTTTTTAAATTAAAAAGTAGTAAATATTTATTTTAAAAAAGAAGTTTATTATTTTGTTTTATAAATTGTAGAAGTGGAATATATATGTACACCCATTTTGATAGGCTCAGTTGCAATGAACATGGAAAAAGCTAATAGTATAGTGGTTAGTAAATCCTTTTACATTATACCATGACTTAGGACTCATGTCCGGATTGATAAACATTATATTTTTTTAAGGCCACAAATAAACTTTTTTTTTCTAAGTAACTATCCTACAGCCATCCAAGTTAACAATCTAATTTTTGGTTGGTAACTGGGTATATAGATATTATTAATTGAAGGATAAAAGTTCCAGATTGACCGAGTTGTTCAGGCTAATGTCAATTCACTGACTGAATAAATAAAAAAATACATTTGCAATCTGATGCAGCTTTAATCAATAGTGATGAAAATGGTTTATTTTTATGAGTGATGTAATTGTAATTAAAGTAGTGTTGTACATGAAAGAAAAGGAAGTAACTTATGATGAAAGCAGTTTTTTAAAGGTTAATTAAATATCTGATTCTTTTAGTAAGGATAAAATAAACATCAAATTTGCATAAAATACAACTTCTCCATCTGATGATTTAGTGAAAATCAAAACAGAGATGTTCCAGCATTGATATCAGTAATTTACCTTACATCATTCTTTTTTGAAGATACCTATGTAAAGGTGAATTATCAATGAACATCACATGCTAATATAACTTGGATTTTCAGACTTCTCTCATGAAAAGCATAGTACTGCAAATATTTATCTGAACAGCATTTATTTTATTTTTATAATTCAAGCTAATAATTTGAAGCATGCTAAGACTTTTATCCCAAGAAAATGTATATAATGCTAATATTAATTTAGCAACTATATATTTTGCTGGCATTAGTTTTAGACTAACTACAGTTACCTTTAACATTTAGCAAAAGAATAGTAAATTCTAAATCAGATTGTGATGCTTGTATTTAAAATCAGCATTGACTGACATAATCAATTTTATATTACTCTATTTTAGAGCTATTTATGTAAGGGAAAGTAGTCAAGACATGCTTGGGGTTATCTAATAATAATTCTAGATAATTTTAGAATAGACTGGTGCAAAATAAATTGATCATTGCTCTAAATACGCAATTTAAAAGTGATGAACTCCCAAACTACACTATATTTGATGTCTAAAGACTCACATTTTGTTGACAAGCTTTGATGATAATACAATAAGAAGTGTTTATTATACTGTAAGTATACTGTACAACTTATCAACATGCATATATGTATAATAAATGCTTAATGTGTATAGTATGCATATATAAATTAAGATTATAATATAAACAAACTTTTTAAAAAATAATAAACTGAGAAAGCACATTTACACATATATTTAAGATACTGTGTGTGTTCAATTATTCATACATCTTTTCATCACAATTAAATACCTATTCTGGCCATTTTTTTCCCTTCAATAACTTTTTTAAAATTCTAATGAAAATGTAGCAGCAGCTTTGTTATTGCAAGACACCACTTCACCAGTTATTTTAGTATTTTTACAACTGGAATGCTTTTGGAATCTATACAACCATTTGGAATTGTATAATCCAGATTATCAAAATTCATCATAGAATCTTAAGATTTTTCTGACTCAATACAATATTATTAAACAAAATGTTCTTACAATTCATATCTTTTAGCTATAAATTTAAAGCTTTTTTTTATTTTGATGGAAAAATCCTCTGATTTTATTTAAATTTTAACTGTTTCAGGAGCACAGGTGGCAGTGGCATGGATCTGCTTCTGTCTTTTTATAATTTCTCTAATTGATGACTTATTCTTTTGAAATATATGGATTTATCATTCATTATATTAAATTTTACTAACAATATGCTAAAACATATTGTATATAAAACTTTTTGAAGAAAAAAAAAACAATGGCAAAGAAAAAATATATACACATCCTAACAAACTATAATTAAACATGGTTTAAAAATTCACATTTGAGATTTGAAAATGTTTGTAAAATTTAATAAATTTATGAATTTTAATGTTTTTTTAATTGCATTTTTGAATAGCATATAATTGATGTTTATGGATTCAGTGCAACTTGCAGCTTTACTTTATAATCTGAGATGTGATATACTTGGTTGGATATAATTAATTAATAAGTTGAGTTTAAAATGTTAGCATGCTTAAATATTCTAAGTTACCAACATTATAATTAGTAATAATATGTAATCAATTGAATGCGAGGTTAAGCAATGTTTGTTGATTAGCTTAAGCAAAAGATTTTTTTGCAGTCAGAAAGAATGAAAAGAATTAATGAAGTCAAAAAAGAATTTTTTTAATGAATTACTTGCTAAAATTATTCAATGGACATTTGTTTTATTTAAAATTTATGTTGGTCTTGCACTTTCTTTTTTACTGTTTTCTGCCAAGATGGATGGGAAAATGAGTAATGTTATTTATTCAAAAATCTTTATGTTTATCTGTTTATCTCTCTTGAAACAGAAAATACAGTGTAACTGCAAACCTTGTTGTATCTAACTACACAATTTCGATTATATACTATCCAAAGAAAAATGTAAATAAACAAACAAAAATAGCATTAAAATTGGTAAATTTTATGATATTTGAGGAGCCATTTTTCCTCCTCTGAGTGTTCCCATATGTGACTATGTTTTTAAAAAAAGTAAAATTGGTAAATAAAATTTACAATATGCCAGGAGCTTTTTTTTATCTTGGAGTGCTATACATGATTATATTCAGGGCCTTTCTGAGAAAATGTGAAGACTGGGGTGACTAATATTTTAGATGCCCTTCAAAACTTAAAATAAGAACTTGGGGAAAGAGAAGAAGTGAGAGTTTTTACTTACAAGGCTGAAATCAGAACTCCAGGAGCAGTTAGTTACAAGTCACAGAAATGAGCAAATAGATCATATCCAGATAGCACTTGGATAGGGTAGATTCACTCTAACACTGTTAGCATTGTAAAACACTGTTAGCACAAAACTAACTATAAGGGAAAGAAACTATTCTGCTAGTCACTAAGTGCTGTAGTCATCACAGAGTCTTCAAATTGGCACCTCATTCATAAACTGGCTTACGTTTTTGACTTGTGGTATGCTTACTTGGAAAAGTTTTTCTCAAATATTTTGTGGGGGAATTTAACTGTAAAATTAAGGCCATTCTATGAGCCATGATATCACTTTGCCTTCTATATTTTTGTTTAACTTATTGAGTTTCCAAATTGAGGCCCCTAATATTGTGAGGCCTAAGGAATCTGCCCCTCCTGTCCCCTCTCCCATTGGCCCTGATAATATTAATAAAATGTTGAAGTTAAGTATATTTTATCTTTTTTTTATTATGCTTTTGGAGTTCAATATGCAGTATTTTGTGTAATAAAATATTTTTTGAACATAATGTTAAAAGTTTTACAAAATTTTAGAACACTCTAAAAGTTGATAGTGCCTTAAAAACATCAAAACAATTTATTTCTATAAAAGAAAAAAGTTATTGAAGAAAGAAGAATATTGTCCAGAATATATTTAAGAATGACAAAAGTTAGACATTTGATTATTTACTTTATTTTAAAAATAAAAATGTGTTAGTTTTTTTTCTTATTGTCATTGCTTCAGTGAATGCATGAGTGGATACATAGTAAAATATGTGTAAATGTGTTCCTTCAATTTTTATTAGTAATTATATTATTATTATTTTTTAAAAATTTCGTTTATACTATAATCTTAATTTATATATGTGTACTGAATATATTAAAAACCATCTGGGTTATATATATGTGCACATTGAAACATGCTGTAAACTGGAAAAAAAATATAGATTAATTCATAACTCCACAGTATATTTAAGTTACATGTTGTGAAACATTGGGAGTGTGTAAATTTCTTTGCATAATAAAAACATGTGTTTAGATCAATTTTAGTTATTAATTGTTAATAAAATGTTGTCATATTATTTTATGTTTGTGAATCATCAGTAATTATACATGTAGTAAATTGTCTGGACTTATTAAGCTAAATTATTTTTAGATGAACTTAACAGCTGAATAACATATATTTATATAAGGATATTGTAGAAGAAATCCTGGCTTATTAACAATCATATATATATATGGTCATCTGAACCTCAGAAAAAAGTGACACACAAAAAAAGTTAAAGATAAGATATGTATATGTTTTATAAAGAGCTCACAAATAAGCTCTTAACAAGATTTGCAGAATATCCTCAACCCAAACCACTTTCTGCTATTGGCTTCGTCACTGAGGTGCATACCAGGATATTCAAGCATTAGAATCCTGGCACCTCACTGATGAAGCCAGTAGCAGAAAACAGTCTGGGGGTGAGGATATTCTGCAAAGCTTGTTAAGAGCTTATTTGCGAGCTCTTTATAAAACATTTGTAATACAAGCTTGTTTAAATTAGGTCATCTGACATCTGACTTAATTTATTTGTAATATATATATATATATATGAACAAAAAGTTGACCATTCGTCTGATGTTTAATTATTTGTTTTTTGGACTTGTGCACACATAGATTTATGGGAATGTGGATATTTTAAAAGATTAATTAATATTTAAACTAATTCTCAGTTAATTTTGCATAAAAATTATTCTTTCTTTTACATTTTTAACTAACTTTTATTTTTAAAAAAATATTTTTGTTAGGTTTTTAAAATAATCAAGTAAATTATTCATGCATATTTCAAAAGAATGCAAACCAATTTTAAAATTTCATCATAAATCATTTTATATTTATTTAAAATTACAATGATTATTATTTGTAAAGTTTATTGGTGTTATTAAATTTCATTTAATTAAAAAGAAAGCAGACAAATAAAACATTAATCAAATTAATAGTTAAAATTGTTTTTATTATAAGATTTTCATGTTTTTTAAAATTACCAAAAACTTTGCAAAATCCATATATAAAAATACCCCATTATTATTTTAAGGTCTGTGCATATATATAAGTATAGCAGGTTCTTTAATTTAAAATATATGATTTTATATATACATAAATAAAATACAAATCTTTTATTTAAGAGTTATTAATTTACATTCTAAATTAAAATAGAAATGTGATTAATTTTATGCAGTACCTTTATTTTATATTGTCTCACGATTTTCACTTGTTTTTAATTTCAAATAATCAGTTTAAAATCAAGCCATGTCAATGTCAAAATAATTTTGTTTTGGATGAAAAATTTGTTTTTCACACGAGTGTTTAAAATAATTTTTTAATAAAATGAATTATGGCACCAATGCTTAGATACTATACAATATCATGATATATATATGTGGAATAAATAAAATTAATAATTTTATGTTATAAAGCATAAAGATTATGTTCTTAAAAAATAGGGAATTTAATTTATATTTCAAAAATTACTGCAATAATTGTTATACAAAGTTTTCATGCAGGGTTTGCTGCTGATATATAAATTAAAAAAATAAAAAAACTCATGAATGACTGGCACACATTATGTAAAGTTTTTGAATTATATTCATTTAAAGCATAATAGTCCAATAAAATGACTTATTTATATAATCTTGGAATAAAGTGACAAAATAAAAGCTGTTACATCATTAAGAATCAAGACTTCATTTTGAAACTTCTCTCATCTTTAAAAAGACTGAATTTCTAATAAAAAAAATGTCTAAAAAAAAGTACTACATATTGTAAAAATTATGTAAAAAATAATGTTAATAATATTAAATTTTCTTTATCTATTATCAGTGTTGATATATGTCTTCTAGAAAGTACTGATAAATGCACAGTTAGATATTGCAGCAGAATTTAAATTCCAATACTTTTTTATTTTTGGTAAGCTGACTAGTAGATAAATAGGATTAAGAATCATGAAATTAATAAATTGTATTAAAGATAAACGATGACAAAGATGACTATTTTGTTTCCTTCTCTAAACATCTTAATGTGATGTGCTTTTTTAAAAATTTAGCAGTGAGTGTAGAAATTGTTAGCTTAAACACAGAAGAACTGGGGTACACTTATAGATTAACACACTTGCCACATTAAATATTATAATATAAACTTCAGTTCAATTATCTAATAGAAAACTTAACACAAAGTTTAAAATTTAACTAATAGCAAAATTCAAATGATTTCTTACAAAGTTTCAACATAGCTTAACAATTGTCAGTTGAGGATTTTATATCTCTTGCAACATTTTAAATAGAAGCATAAGAATGAAATGTTGCTGATATATTAGTCCAGGATATCATTTGCAGCTTTATAAATCTTTTTTACTTATGGATTATATGTTAAATCAGTATTTTGAATCTTTTTTGATTAATAATCAATAAATAGAAATCAAGTATTACAGTTATAATAGAAATTAAACAAATTAACAATAATACATCTACTAAATCTACAACTTTTTTAGTTCATCATAAAATATTTTAAATATACTTATAAATAATTATATGCATCATTTGCAGTGTTTTTCATTAGATTGATAGTTTACTAGATATATGAGAGATTGGGTGATCATATATGGTAAATATTTGTGATTTTAGTGATTTATTTTTAACTTAAAGTTAATTTAGTATGTGGCTGTTTATATTGTATTTACTGACAAAATATAATACTAATTTATTTATAATTAATGTTTCTTTTTTTGAAAAGGCTGATCTTTAATGTATTACAATTTATAAAACATAGCGCTATAAAAATAAATGTTTATTTACATATGTTTAGGTTTCATTTGAGAGTGACATTTAGTAAATTCTAGATAATTTTGTCGATGTCATTCATTCAGACATCATAAACAGTAATTTAAAGTGAGTGGTCTATCCTCACGCTTTCATTTCCAGTACTTAAGATTTGCCCATATATAAGCATTTGGGTTGGAAAGAATAAGTGGATTCATTTTATTCTTTCATAAATACTATATCTTGTGTTGGGAATGAAAGTATTCATTTATTATTAACACTCATAAAAAGCACATGCACAATAGCTTGAAAGGCTGATCTTTAATGTATTACAATATATAAATGTAATAAAACTGATAAAGTTTTCATTTTTAACTACAATACATTTTTTTTCATACAGCTCAATTTAGATTACAATACACATGCACACATACAAATCTATATATTTAATAATATTATTATTCGATGTCTGTATTTTTAAAGCAATATATGTAATTATATAACTGAATATTTGTAAATACAGTAAGAAAATAATTAAAAAATTTTATCCACTTAGGAGCGCTTTTGATTATCCTAGTAATCTTTGTCAACTAAAGCTTTGAAATGCTAACTTTCCCACAACTCCATGATCTTAACGTTTGCTGCTTGCCTGTTAATTAAGTCATGTTTATATTTGTATATTAGCATAGCTTCCTTTTTTTTTTTATTGTTATTTTTTTCAATTTGCAATATTTTTACACTGTTAAAATTGAAGTCAAACCATAAATACATGATTTAATATGGTTGTAAAAAACAGATGCTGAAATATCATTATCTACTATGCATATTTTGTTTCGATTTCTGAACTCGTTTTAATAATAGCAAGTGTTCTTTAGTTCTTTTTTCCTACATACATCTAGATTCACCTATATATCCACTGCCACACCTACATATCCATTTATAAATGACATAATTTTTATATATAAATGAGGTTTTATCTTTGGAGTTATTTATTATTTTGTTTAATGTAGGAGGTGTGTAAAATGCAATATCACATATACCTTTATAAATTTTTCTTATAAAATTTACTTGATCATTTGAAATATATGGGATTGATATCTATATTTTTTTATAGATTTTAATACAAAATATAAAAATAAAAATTTTAATAATAATATTGATTCTCCTGCTAATAAAAAAATATGGATATCAATCCCATATATTTCAAATGATCAAGCAAATTTTATAAGGAAAATTTATAAAAGTATATGTGATATCGCATTTTACACACCTCCTACATTAAACAAATTAATAAATAACTCCAAAGATAAAACCTCATTTATAAATAAAAATTGTGTCATTTATAAATGGATATGTAGGTGTGGCAGTGGATATATAGGTGAATTTAGATGTATGTTGGAAAAAAGAACTAAAGAACACTTGCTGTTATTAAAACGAGTTCAGAAATCGAAACAAAATTGTATAGTAGATAATGATATTTCAGCATCTGTTTTTTACGACCATAATAAATCATGTATTTATGGTTTTGACTTCAATTTTAACAGTGTAAAAATATTGCAAATTGAAAAAAATAACAATAAAAGAAAAATAAAGGAAGCTATGCTAATATACAAATATAAACATGACTTAATTAACAGGCAAGCAGCAAACGTTCGCGGAATTGTGAGAAAGTTAGCATTTCAAAGCTTTAGTTGACAAAGTGAATAAAATGTTTAATTATTTAGTTACTGTATTTACAAATCTATATATTTGTATTTTACCATGTAATTTATACTATTGATGGTTTACTATAGGAGAAATTATGCCTTTACATATTATGAATATTAATAAATTCATTTAATTATTTTATTTTTGAATCAGAATATTTATCAAAATGCAACTGCAATAATTAGATTACATGATGGTACTAAGCAGCGAGAAAAGTATACAACAGGGTGATTATATATCCCCAAAAAAATTTACAGGCATTATGCAAGAAATATTTTATGGATTCAAATGGGAAACTAGGGGAATAAAAGTAAATGAAAGTTATTTAAGTTATCTAGATTTTGAAGATGATATTACTGTTTTTGAAAATAATGATTCAGGGCTTCAGTAAATGTTGCAAGAGATATCTGATGAAAATAAGAAAGTAGAACTAAAAATAAAATACTAAAAAGACTAAAGTAATATTAGTGGATTTTTTCAAAAGAATAAAATAAAAATTGATAATCAAGAGTTAGAAGAAATTAATCGTCATCATATATTTAATACAGATAGAAACATAATGAATAAAATTAATCATACAATTAAACTTGGATATAATGCTTTTGAAGAAATAACTTAGTAATAAGAAAAGAATTATGCCTATACATTTGAAAAAGCAAATTTTAATTGATATGTTTTAACAGTTCTTATTATAAAAATTTATATTTAATTACAATATATCAACTATAATTCCTTATTATTAATTTTAAACCATTCTTTACATATAATTTTTCAAGCTGTTTCTAGTAAATCTTTTGTTGCCTATATCGACTTTGGTTGAATATTCATTTAAAATAAATCATTCTTTATAAAACTCATATATTGCGTTTTCAAAAATGCAATATATGGATAAGAGAACAAACAGGTGCTACTGATCTCATTGAAAAAATTAAAAAACTGAAGTGGAGTTGGGCTGGACATACTGCTAGAAGAGATGATAATAGATGGACAATTGAAATCTTAAACTGGATTCCAAGATATTGTAAAAGATCCAGAAAAAGACCACACATGAGATGGATGGATGAAATAAGAAAGTGTGCAGGGATGATATGGAGAAGAGGAACTAAAGATCAGAGAAGATGGATTGAACTTGGAGAGACCTTCATCCTGCAGTAGATTGGTAATGGTTGATGATGATGATGATAAAACTCATAAAATAAAGTAAAATTTTTGATCGTTATTATTTTGAAATAGCATTATTTTGAAATTCTTATGCATCTATAATACATAAGAATCTATTACATAAAGATTCTAAAATTCTTATATATTTGTTTTCTAAATTCCCTATTTCAGATTTAAAAAGTAAGACTGGTACTGTCAAAGATTGAAATAATTTAATTTTAGCAACTATAGAGAAGTGATATGCATTTCTGCAAAGATTTTATGTATTTCTATTTTTGTTTCATTGATATGATCAACAAACGAATTGTTTTAAAAAAAGTTTGCTTAAATCTTTAATATTATTTAAACTTTATAATATGGCCATTATTTATCTCTATAATTATCTATTATTTCAAAAGTGTTTCTTGTAAATGATAATGGAAAATATTTATTATTAATTTTTTTATGTTATGATTATACCATTTGATTTTAAAATTTTTACAATCAATTGCATAACATAGAATATTTGAAGTAATATATATATATTCAATAATGTTCACATAAATATTAACTAATAATAGCTCAAGAATTCTATCTTGTGAAGTACCTCTGAATACAGATGTAATTTCTGAATATTGATTGTTTTTGTCTATGTAACTTAAATCTTTCTTTTTGATATGACTCCAAACATTTTATTTAATTCTGATCAAGTTTGGATTTTTATAGTTTTAAAATTAATTTTTTATGAATGGTCAAGTCAAAAACAGTAGCTAAGTTAAAGAATATAGCGTTTAATTTTTTCTTCCATCAAATATTGTTCTAATATTACTATAAAATCCTGTGAAGTTTGTTATAACAGATTCATTTAGTTGAAAAATAATTTAATAAGTTTGATTTTGAAAATAAACATATTTTTATCTATTTTTAGTAATATTGAAATTAGTCTATAACTGAACTATTATAATGCTTTCAATTTATTATCTCTTTTAAATATGCGTACAATTCTTGGTAATTTTATTAATATTGGATATATTTCTATATTCATCAATTTCTGGAAAATTATTTCAAACGATTTAGGCAAAATGACTTTATATTCTTTGAAATTGATCTTAGGGGATTTGTAAAAGTTTAATATTTTTTTAGCTTTTTAATAGATATATATTTTCTGTAGTAATATATTTTTGTTTAATTTGCTTCCCAGGTACATAATATGCTCCATATTTACTAAGAAATTGTCTTAGTATTATTAAAATATTCTATAGAATAAGTTTCAATATTATTTATATCAATTTTATTGGTTTCTTTTTGTCATTTTTTATATGTGTTCTAATATCTCTTTTTTTTACAATAGTCCAAAGTTTGTTTTTTGAAAGATTAGATTCAGATTGACATATCTGGTTATTAAAATCTTGTTTTTTATTTGCTTTATCAGTCTTCTAATATTTATTCCATTATTAAAATATAAAATATTATAAATATGCAGCCTAGGGATCATAGATATTTCCCACATGACTTTGATCATATGTTTATGGTTATATCCTTCCACAATGTATTAAAAGTGGATAGAAACAATTTCTACCTTGTGTGAGAGAGGTGTTTTAAAAATTGCATTACAGAATTATTATTCATTATTGAATAATCTCTAGTCTAATGAGTGACTAATAAAAATTATTAATATACTTTCATTAAGTAATTTGTGTCAAAGCTATGAGGGCAGAATGTTTGACTATCAATTAAACTGTAGAAATTTGCTATCTATACATATACTGAACAATGATAAAGACATGTGTAACAGATTATGGTCTGTGCAAAATGATGAGTACTGGTTCAGCACAAAATGTGCATCTTGGGATCATAGATCTTTGTATATGTTTATGATTACATCCCTCCACAAGGTGTTAAAAGTGAATAGAAACCAGTTTCTCCCTTGTGTGAGAGAAGTGTTTTAAAAATTATACTACATAATTATTATTCGTTAAGTGGATAATTATCTAGTATAATGGATGACAAAATTATTTATAAGCCATTTTAGTATGTTTGAGAAGCAATTTGAAATGTATTTTTATTTTTCATTATTGTAAACATATTATTTATAGACAAGTTTATAGCACACTCATTAATATCATTTACATATTCCAAATAAGACTATTATATTATTTCAAAAAACATATAATTCTAATACATAATTTCATGTTATTCCCATTAATAAAATCTCTTTAGTGAGAATTTTTAATATAGCTTTTAATACTTTGAAGTTTTATTTCTGATTTTTAATGGAGAATAAAGATTTACATTATAGGCTAGTATTAATATCACAAAATATCATATCAAACATTCATTATCTTCATATAATTTCCTGGTTTATTATTTTGCTTTATAATATATCTGTAAATCTCATCATCACTTTCTTTTTTTATATAATTCTCAGGGAATGAAATGCAATTAAAATCTATAGCAATTGTTATTTATTCTTTCTAATCGTTTTATAATGTAAACTATTATGATATTGGATTGCTCTATTGAGATTTGAGATAATAATTTATAATAAAACTTTAAGAAACGGTACATTAAAGAGAAAAATGTAAATATAATTAATATAAGAAGAAAGTTCAATTAGTAGATGAAAAAAATTATAATATCTATGATGTATCTAGTTTGTTAGACCCATATTCATTATTGTGATCTTTTTCACACAATTACATTCACGTTATTGTTTATCAAATTATTTTATTTCATAATTTTTAACATTCTTTTTGTATTTAATCACTAGATGTCATTAATCATTAAATAATATTTTAAATGGCAGAAGTATTTTTTTTTCCTCCTTACTTTTTAATACGCTGTAATTCAATTATTTTATGAAAGTTATGATGTTAACTTATTAAAAAAATTAAATGTAAGATTATTTTGTTATAGTTTAAAAGAATTTCATTTTTAAAAAAATATTTTTCTTGCAAAATTTTAAAATTTTATTATTAGCTTTCAAGAAATATCATATTTGAGTTTTATTTACTTATTTATTTTTGAAAGTCTAGTCTCTATGGTAACAAGTTTTAATCTAGTTGTGCGATGAAAATTTAGATAGAACATCTCAGTTTTGAGGAATTCAGAAATAATAAACAAAAATGTGCTCATTTAATATTTTCTGAAATGATTATAGTAAATAAGGTGATACTGAAATCGATTGCTTTTATTTGATTGAAATGTAATGAATATTTAAATTTATAATTTTCTTTTGTTTTATAATTGTATATATTTTTTTGTTTATAAAGTATACATAAATTACATGTATATTGTTTTATGATGATGGGTTTGTGTCAATATTATTTTTAATGCATTCCGATTTTAAATCTCTATTATTACCTTAAATTTTTTAAAAACATTTTTAGTACCTTTTAATATTAAATGTTATTTCGACTAAATTGTTTTAAAATAGTATGATTAGTTGTTTAGGGAGTCATGCGACAATTGAATACCCATTTAACATTTAATTAATCATCTTTTTTATGTTTGAAAATATTCTAGAATAAAAAAAAATAGTAATAATTCTGCCATATTACTATTTTGTTAAAGATAAAATATTTTTATCTACATATATGAAGATTTAAAAGCAGAAGTTTTATGATTGATAAGAAAGCTTAAAAGTGATTGGTGGATTAAAACTGTAATGATGATGCATATACAAATATTCACTGGTCATCGTCCCTTTAAATTTTTTATTCACAGGTTGAAAGTAATATATGAATCTAAAAACAATATTATAACCCTATTAAATCCATCAGTGATATTCATTTATATATAATGGAAATGATATTTTGAACATTTGGAAAGAGTATTTTGATCATCTTTTGAATAATAATGTAAGGATTGAAATAATATCTTTTAGTAATATATCCATCTTATTTTTTCATCTCGATATGAACAAAGATAATCAACTTAGTAAAATTAATTTATAATCTTAAAAATGGAAAGACTATAGGTCCTAATATCATGTTAGCTTCAAAATTTTGGAATTTTTAAAGGAATCTGTGTTCTCTAAAATTGTGTTGCCTAATGTCAAGAATGCTTTGATTGTTCTAATTGTTGAAAATAAAGAGAATGGTCATAATTTCAGTAATCATTATAGAATAGCATTGCTATCCACTACATCAAAAGCACTTTTTAGGATTTTGTTGAATAGATTGTTTTTAATCATAGAGCAATGATAGTAGAGACTCAAATGTGATTTTAATAAATCAAAAACTACTGTAATTACAATTTTTTTTGTTGCCAGACAAATGCAAGAGAAGTGTCAGAATCAAAAAAATGATTTATATATTGTTTTTATTGATTTACCATTTGACCCAATAAATGAAATATGTCAATGGCACTGTTTGAAATTAATTAGTTGTAAACCATAGTTATCTATATTATATACTTACAACATAATGGAATGAGAAAAAGTGTTATTGCTATAGATGCAAAATCTGAAGTATTTATACAAGAATGTGTACTAATTCCTTTTTTATTTTGTTCTTATGATAGTGATTTTTGGAAGTGTTTATAAGTGGCTTAAATGAATCAAGGATCAAGATATGATACAGGTTTGATGATGTAATTTTTAATTTGATTTTTTTTTTGTAATTAATGTTTAAAAATCACAAAGTTTTTATCAGCCAGTGATAGAAAAAAAATCTTCAATAATTTTTATTTTGCATGGTTATTAACTTGAAAATATGACTAAATATAAATATCTCATTAGTTTTTGGAATAAAAAATAAATTTAGATACTGAGGTGCAGTACAGGTTCCATTGCATTGTTTCCACTTTTAATAAGTTAAGAGACTATTTTATTTCAGTGATGTAAATATCACAAATAAAATGTTCAAAAAGTTATTATTTTACCTAATTTATTGTATGGGAATAAGACTTGAATTCCCTATCAATATAATTTAAAGGCATAAGAAAAATTCATTTATGAATTCTCCATAAAATTTTAAACATACATAGAAAAATCATAAGACAAATCAGTACATGCTTCAACCTCCTAGATGTGATTTGTGGAATCCATTACTGTAAAATAATATCTTTATTGGAATGAAGATGTAAAACAAATGAACAATGCAATATTCCTTAAAATAATTCAACCAGATTTTATTCTTTTCTTATTTTTATATAATTCAATAAATAGTGATGGTACACTATGCCAGAAAGACTATAAATTTATTCTTTAAAAACTTACAGTTTAACATTAAATTTTGACCAGGTTCATCATATTCATAAAATTAATATGGGTATGACCAGGTCCATTATATTTATAGTATTAATATGGGTATATATTCAACCAGGACTGTCATATTTATAGAATTAATATGGTGTGTATCCATAATAATTCTATGAATATGATGGACCTAGTTGAAAGCAGTGCTGAGCTATAAATCTTTAAAGAAAAAATTTATAATCTTTCTGGCATAGTGTATCATCAATATTTATTGAATTATTCCTTAAAATAATTTTTATAATGAAACAGGCTCATTTACATTATAAAATTTATTTCAAGATACAATGGAGAGCTACAATTAAACACGGTCTAGTATCTTTTAGTAAAATAAGTTTGCAATAGAAAAAGATAAAAAGCAGCATCACAAAATAGAAAATAAATAGATTAATGAGCCACTATATTTTATGTATAGGCATATTTATATTTCATGGATTGGATATAATTTTTGTTTACTTTTTTTCCTTTTGGGGTTGGAATAGCCATAGTTATTTGATGATGACTGATAATAATGCTGCCACTTCTATGTATATACCATTTAAAGAGATGATTCTTTAGATTCAATTATTTATTGCATTTTCATGGATGTGTTTATTTAATTACATTTTTTTAATTTTTTAAACTATCACCATAATAATATTAAATATCAGAAATTTTTTATTACATAAAGATTTGGATTTTTTAAAAAAATAATTAAAATTTTTAAAGATAATAATAACTTTTAGCATTAAACAATGATAGATGTCAATTTACACTTCAAAATTTTTTTTGTCTCTGCTATTATTATTTTTAAAAAGAAAATTAGCAATTTTTTTTTTTTGAAAAATTACAATTTCATAAAAGAAAATGCTTTATGCAGTCAAATGCAAAGAATTTGAAACAGTTAATTTAGTTTACATTTTGCTAACTGTACATTTGTAATATATTAGACATTTTTACATGAAAATGAGATTGGATTTAGAAAGAGAGAAAGCAAGAGAAGCAGGTGGATTATAAATACGAGTACTGAAAAATAGATAGAAAGGGGAAGTGAATATTTTTTATTGATATTGAAAATATTTTTTGAGAAGATAGATTGGATTGTTTTGATGAATATTTTTGAAAAGACGTATTGTTTTGGATATTTTAAAGAATAAAGATATAGATTGAAAAAAGTTATGATTCTTAGAAAAATATATAGATAAACTTAATTTAATGTTTATTTACATGATTTGCTAAATGAATGTTGTTTAATAGATTGAATTAATATTTAAAAAAATTGTATTAGATTTTTGATATGGTAGCACTAAATGCTAAGTAGTTATATGAAATTTGGAATAAGATTAAAGTAGTTTGTTGTTTGGACTTCTTAAGAAGTTCCAAATATTGTAAATTATAAAACTAGACTTTGAGTTCCAGAATCTTCTCCTCTAGAAATGAACCAAATCATAAATTGCTTTTTTTTAAAAAAATAAGAAAAAATTTAATTTCAGCTAAAGCAATAAAAATTGGAGAGAATAAAAGTTTAAAAGTGATAGTTTCCTAGAAAGTTATTTGCATCTTAGTTATTTTTTTAAAAATCAGGAATTTGTTCAAGCTAAGGAATTATTTTGTGACTATTTAAAGTTAGAACTTGTTTTAATTAGAATGCTGATTTAAAAAAGAACCGAAAGTTAGACTCTTATAAGAAGTACAGAAAAGACTGAAGGTTTTGGAGATGTGAATTTACAAAAAGATGAAAATGTTAAGATGGAAGAACAAAGATTAGCTAAATAAAGTAAATGAAAAGAAAATTTTGTAATTAAAAATTAAGATAAGGAAGAGAAACAGTACTGACATCTACTTATTATTTAAATGAATTATGAATAACATCTTATAAGAGATTGTAGAGAGTAGAGGAACAGAATAAGTGAAGGGAGTGCTTGGAGAAGTTGATCAGGGTTGATATATATATTGTGCCT
Organism: Epiperipatus broadwayi; assembly: GCA_028023455.1. Lineage (NCBI taxonomy): Eukaryota > Metazoa > Onychophora > Udeonychophora > Euonychophora > Peripatidae > Epiperipatus > Epiperipatus broadwayi. The sequence goes on along the minus strand of JAQFVV010006202.1, from coordinate 1,044,102 downwards.
TCTTAAAGAAAACTTTAGACATCATATCACATTTATAATTTATTAAAATTATATATTGTTTTAATATTGAAAATATATCTTAATGGTTAGTGTCATGATTTTATTTTACTTGTCTATATCTAAAAGTTAAAAAAAATGATTAATTATAAGTTGTAAAAAAAAAAAAGATATATATATTGCTAGTTCTAACTAAAAACAAAGTGTTTTGGGGAGAAAATTAGAGATATTTTTATAAAGAAAGCATCAATGTGTGATACAGATTTGAGGATCCAATATTTTATTTGAACTTCTTGAGCTTAATATTCTCAAAATTATAAAAAAAAATAGTTGTGATTAATATTCAAAAACTCAAGTATCACTTTGCTTAATCTACTACATTAATTCTCTAATGAATATTAATGATTGTTCAAACAAAATATGAGGGAAATCATATACTAATATAAGTATATATGTATTATGTTAATAAATATATATTACGCAATAATTTAAGTTAAGAATACTTTGCTTCTGTGTTTGCGTATATATCAATTTAAATAATAAAACTAGTGCTGATTAATGTGTAAGACTCAAAATAAGCCTATTAGATTTACTAATTAATTATTTCATTTATTTACTATAAAACAAATGTATGCACTTTCATGATTTTATTCATAAATCAATTTGTTTTTAGTCAAGAAAGAAAAAAACAAAAACAATCGATTTACGAAAATATCTTTGTTGTTTGAGTCGTGTTTAAAATGAAGTCGATTCTAAAAATGCACTTATTGATAAATGAGAGTCAGACTGAATATAGTCTAGTGAATTTTTTTTTATCTGAGAGTTAATTATATATTTTTTGTTCTAAACTTGTTTATTAAACTTTTTTGACATGCTTTTAAAATTGTTTATTCCAGTCAGAACAATCTGGCAATTTGTCAATGAATTCAAGTGATGTAAAAAAGGGGGAAAAAAGGTTATTATCACGCTGATAATTTTGAGAAGAAATTTTTATAGTTATATATCCTACTGAAAAGTTATGTTAATCAGTGGCTTTAAGACGTATTGAGTCCATTATGTCATACTAGGACAGTTGATTATGAGAGCTAATATATTAGAATCAACAAATCACATTGATTAGAAGTTATGAAAGTTGTGAAGAATTTCAAATGAACTTTTATCTAAATGAATTATTGTGTGGATGTTAAAAAAATTATGGTAGAAGCTTGCTTAAAATAGTGATGGAATACTATTAAAATTATGTAAGTAGAACACTTATCAAAATTATATAATTCAATATACATTGTAAAATAATATGGGTCATACAATTTTAGATCACACATATTTAATAAATGGAGAGTTGATGTATAGTAAATTTTCTAAATGAAGAAATGTGTACTCAAACATCATATTTGAGTCATTACATGTGTATAAAGTGATTGATTTTCATCAAAAAACTGAACTTATTGAACTAAAAATCCAAGCAAAAGTCATCTGTTAATTAAAAATTTGTGTTTCCAAAAATATGGGCTAGTTTGAACAATACAAGTGACATATTTGTGTAAAATTTTTATGACAACATTTATAATCTGACATTCAACCTGCTTTGGAGAAAGATTGCTCTCCATGCATTATTGTTCTTCATTTTCTTGACTTTGTAAGAACTAATGCAGAAGTCTTCCAGGAATGTTTTGGGAAATCTTTCAGAGCTGTTTTTAAATCATGATGGTATTGATCTACCTAACAATCTTTTCTTATTAGTAAATTCAATACAAAACATACATTGAGGAATACTAATGTTATTCATTCTTTTGACATGTTGATTCATAATACCCCTTTGTGGTGGAATAGTTCTAATGATAATAAAATTTTATATGCTATAGTGATTCCTTATTTGTTACTTTGTCTAACAATTTGATATCATATTTTATCAAAGAAATTCATATGGATATTGATTAACTTTGCTTTTTCTTTGGATGTGCTGTCCTAGGTCCCATCTAGGAGAGGTTATTAAGTATACAGATTCCATAGGTTATGTTATTTCTTTTGTTCCATATCTTTCTTTTTTAATAACCAATTGCAACTGTTATAATTACTTATGTAAAGTCTGTGCTTCATGCCCACATCTCTCACTTCCGGCATTCAAATTTCTTATAGTTTGCAAGCAAAAAGATCATTCATTTATATATTATATACGCACATCGCATCATCCACATAATGATGATTTATGTTTTTGAAAGTCTTTCAATTTTTTGTACTACTTAATTAATTATTTTATGAAATTCTCTATAGAAAAATTAAATATATTTTATATCAATTTTTTTTATCTATTTTTAATATAATTTTTGAGATGATAAAATGATTTGTATTACAGTAGATAAACTGATAAAAATAATTTATTTCTGTTTCATCACTTCACAAATTGTGATTAATGAGATGAAAATATGACAATATCAGTCTATATGTATAATCTTGTAAACTTGTGGTCAAAGAGTGAAAAAAAAACTATAGTCTAGTATTAGATAAAGTGTAATAATTTGCAAGATAATATGAAAGTGGTAAAATATGAGAGATGATTAAAAAGACTTCAGTTTTATGCGCATTTTTAATTACAGTATTCACACTAAAATCTTCTCTAATTTAGAAAATATCTTTCGTATTTTTGAACAATAATTCTATATTATGCAAAATATGAAGTCAATAATTGTTGTTATAAATTTTTTTACTCATGCCTAATATAGAAGATAAATGTGTGATTTTATTATATCAGTTTGTTAATTAAATACATAGCAATAGTTTATTACCTTAAACACTATTTTTTACAAATGTTTCCTCTCCCTTATTTGTTTTTCTTTAGATGTAATAAATTTTTAACAATCAAAATAATTTTTTGAAAAACAATTATGAATTAAATTTTTTTTTAAAAAAAGTACATTCTAATCTTTTTTTTAAATAATTATTTCATATGTGGAATTCGAACTTAGACTTTTACACGACCCACTACTCTCGGTGCCATCTCATATTGCTGACCCACCTGATCCACACATGTTGCAAAGATAAATAATCACCAATATATGTATTTTATGCTAAACCAGAAATCATCAGTTGTTCTAGATTACTATAGCCACACATATATACAATCAGTTCTCAGCTTTATATTAAGATATCGAATCTTCATACTTTAATGGACAGGCAATATGAGATGGCACTGAGAGTAGTGGGTCGTGTGAAAGTCTGAGTTCAAATCCCTCATATGTTACATATATAAATGCAGGTTTAAGCCTGTACAGTGTATTAAATAATTGTTTGTAAAAACTTTAAATTATTATAAAACTTGAAACTATTTAATAGGCAGGGGTGTAGTTCTCACATTATTATCAGGTTATTAAGTTTGGAAAAAATCTTCAGCTTCTTTGATTTCTTTATAATATTGTTTTTGCATTTCTATATCAAAATAACCATATTTCATTGAATAATAACTTTAGAATTATGCTTTAGGAAATTTAATGGGATTGAACATTGAGATCATAAATTTTAAGTCAGATGTATATTTAAAACACAGTTACTATAGGTATTATGATGGATGTTAGATATTTAATTAAGTTATTATATAGAGAATGGTTTTACAGATATACAAAGGTAAAATTATGCTGTAAACTATACTTGAGAACCTAAATTTTTATGTTTTTGTAATAATAATATTAAATAATGACCATCAATTTTGGCTTGTAGTATTAAATAAAGATCTACTTATCAAAATGAGAATCCATAGGTAGTCTCAAAATCAAGATAAACACATTTCAAACACTTTCACCACAGCAGTTAAAATATATTTTCATTGAGTTTGAAAATTGTTTTGAGTAATAATTACAAAAGATAGCAATTGGGCTGAAGTGTAAGATGTATTTGTTTAAAACATTTTTTTTTCTTTTTTGGATATATTACATTATTATTTGTGAAACATTTAGTTATAAAAAATATACTAAACATAAAGTTTACAATCAATCTGAAGGTATGTGTATATAAAAATGCCCATTATTGATTGTGTTTATGACTCTTTTTAAATGTATATATGGGTAGTTAGACTAATAGATCTGTAATTGATATTTCAAATGGGATATCTGATATTTGAGTTTTCAGGATTTGGAGATTGCAATCTCTATCATAATTTATTATTCACTTATAATTAGCATTCTAAAACTTTATTTTCATTTTTATGAAATCACCAAAGAAACCGCAGAAAAATTAAAAATAATTATCTTTGTTTCAGTAATCAAACATTTTATCGACTTTCCTATGCTCAATTCTTTTATGAATAAAGTGATACATAATTTTTCATGAAAAAGTATGTTCTGAGGTAAAATTATTATTGTTACTTTGTTGTCTAGAAAAAATTTTATGTTAATTTTTTAAAATTGAAAATTTTATATATCTCCATCAAGCATTTGGGAAAGGTATTGTTAATAGCTTGTTTTGTTCATACAAAATGAATATCACTTCCTAGATAGACAAAAACTTTTCATATAGTGTTATTTAAAACAGTATTATTCAAATAGTCATTTTACTGTTTATGAATATTGATTGAAAACCAGCTTTTTCATACGGAAAATGCGACATTATTCTTTGTCAAACTTTATTTTTTCAGATATATATATATAATCACATGCACAGAGATTATATGTGATTATTGGAATCTTCATTCTCTTTTGCAGACAAAAATTGAATATTAATCAATACTATTCAAGATAAATATCTTATCAATCTCTCAAACTACTTAATATATTTCAGATATAATATCCTTGCCAAAAACAAGCTACATACATAAACACTTGTCACCATACTAGAATATCAATCATAGTTTTGGGATTTAAATTATGATAAATTTTACAAGCATATATTATAATCAAAATCATATTCAAATCTTTGAAACACAGGACACACACTACATGTGTATATAGAGAGAAAACTTTACTTTAGAAAACACAAATATAATTTAATAATAATAATATATAGTTAACAGTCCAATTTGTTCACTACCAAGTTAAAAAGTTTTAGTTTTCCATGCACCAAAAGTACTCAAAACCTAAACCTGACAAGGTAAAAAACATATCATGATATACCTTTTCCAATTTTCAATGAATTGATAATTAATTAATAATTTTGGGTTACATTTTTAATTAAAAAATTTAATTAAAATCAAGTTACCCAATGATAATGTTAGAAAACAATATGGAGACAAAACCATCACATGACCAGATGCTTTCCATCAATATTACCAGCACAGAGTTTCAAAATCCAAAGCTTAGTCAAACATAAACTTATTTTTAATTTTATTGTAGCAAATTCCTATTTTTGTTGGGAAATAAAAAAATTCCAATTACAAATTTTCCAGCAAGCAATTCACTTGCTCACAAACAAGTTAACAAGCTCTGGTTATATTGCTTAAAAAGAATTCAAAACCGTAGTCTAATGCAATCAATTGATTACTTCCAATTTTGAGTTACATTTTTTATTCAAACTTCCAATTAAAATCAATTTACCTAACAATAATTAAAAAAAAAAGCGATCTGATGACTATTGTCTATCGCCAATAATACCAGTACAGAGTTTCAAAGTCCAAAGGTCAGTCAAGCATACACTTATTTTAAATGTTATTGTAGCAAATGCTGATCTTTGTTTAATAATAAAAATTCAATTTCAAGTTCCCAGCAATTAATTCACTTGCTCACAACCAAGTTAACAAGCTCTAGCTGTTTATACTTATAAAGAAGTCAAAACTTTAGGCTAGCAAGGAAAAAAAATAACTTTATATACCTTTTTCAATTTTCAATCAGTTGATAACTTATTTCCAATTTTGTGTTAAATTTTTCATTCAAATCTTCAACTAACATCAAGTTACTAGATAATTTCAAAAAACATAAATAAATCACTTCCAATAGTAATGCCAACCCTAACTACCTATCCAGATTTACCATCTTCCTATGTCTGGACCCTCTAACCATGAATTTTCACACTTAAATCACATCAAAAGCCTCACCCAGCCTCTACCTCTAACAAAACCTAACCCAGAGTCTGACCAACCTATGACAAATTCCAACTCAACAATAGCAACCAGTTCTAACATAACTGTACTAGCAATCCCCTCTGGAAATCAGGAACCTCTCTACTCATGGATCTCATGCTTAAACCTTATTAAAAGCCTTACTCTGCCTCTACCTTTAACACGCAGATAAACCCAGAGGCTAACTAACCTATCACAAACTTAAACTTAACACTTTCAACCAATTCTAACATAACTATCATCTCCCCCTCTGGAACACTCATCTATTCAAATGCACCAGAAGGCAGGCATGGTGGGGTTGTATCAATTATAAAAGCAATTCTGCCATGTCTTCTATCCGCACCAACACCACCCCCAACTCACATTGCTAGTGAAACCAAGAGGAAAACCTGGTCACCCAAAGAAGATCCAGCACCCTAAAAATCAAAAATAACACATTGATCTCATATCGGTGTGGACCTCACAGACAATTGTCACACTATCATAGAAATTCTAGTCCATTGCTTATGTTATCCAGGTAACACAACCACATAAAACTAAACCTGGCTTGCATCTTAGATACAGCAGTCCAGAGCATGTAAAATTTATGTAATCTTGTGTAAATCAATAAAATAACTACAGATTGTGTATGTAACCATAGCAATCTAAGCTATGTAAAACCCTTGTTACTAATCCACAACATATAAAAATTCTTGTAATCATATGTAAATAAATAAATTAAATTGTACACACATAAACCTGCAACTACAGTTTGCCCATGTAACCACAGCAATTCATGCCATGTAAAACCCTTGTAACTAATCCACAGCATGAAAAAATTCTTGTAATCTCATATAAATCAATTAATCAACTTTTACATATGTAAACTACATCTACAGATTACTCATATAACCACAGCAATCCAAACTATGTAAAATCCTTGTAACCAATCCACAGTATGTATAAATGCCTGCAATCCTGTGTAAACCAATAAATCAATTTTATATGTAAACCTACAATTACAGATTGCCCAGTCTAAGCTATGTAAAACTATTGTAATTCTTTAAGATAAATAAAGTTGATCTTTGACGCATAATAAAAATAATAATGATGATGATGAAAAAATAAAATAGCCAAATGTTTTAACAGATCACAGACTGTGGTTTTGCTCATATATAAGCATTTGAGTTGTAGGAATAAGTGGATTCATTTTATTCCTGCATAAATACTATATCTTGTATTGGAAAGGAAAGTATTCATTTATTATTAACACTCGCAAACAGCGCATGCACAATTAGCTTGAAAGGCTGATATTTGAATGTAAGACTGTGGTTTTCTATTGGAATATTATTAAAACTATTTAAGATCATTAAATCAGCATAAACATCCTGGTGATTATATGAATAGCATTTTAAGAATAATTATTCTATTATTATTTTTTGGACTGCTTAAGGATGCATTCAATTATGCAATAATAAAGAGTGTTAACTTATTAGTAACCATTATAAATATAGTAAATAATCTCCACACTTTTATACATTCTTTTAAAATCATATAAATAAAGATATAATAAAAGACAAATGACCCTCAAAATGCATTTCGTGCTGAACCTGTACTCATCAGTTGGCTATTATCTGTTTTTTTTTTTTTTTACATCATCTGTATTTACGAGCATTAATATTAGAAAGGTTTTTTTTTTACACCCAAAAGGAGACCACAATATTTCTTAGTATTTATTGGTAATTGAAATATTGAATTACTGCTTATCTTTAATCATTTTTTCAATTGAATTATTATATAGAATGTTATGTACACTTAATGTTAAAAATATGTTTAGGTTATTTCATTTAGATCATTAATATAAAATATTAAGATTATTTCTAATTTAACTAATATTGCAATTAAGATTTTTATTTTTGAATTTTTAAATAATGTATTGTTGATGTATAATTTTAATAGTAGTATGATATATATATATATGCTTATTTAATTAGCAGAGAAATATTTGATATTTAGCGTCATAAAATGTTATATATTACTTACAATTCGAGTCAAAAGAACGCTTCTTGAATTTTGTTTGTGCTCTAAGTATTTAAAAATTCCAGAGAAAACCTTCAGTAAAGATCAAATGAAAGATATTTGTTTGAAAGCTCGTTAATGAGAAAATTATTGTTCTGCCTTTTTTTAATGTTAGAGCTGCGTGATAAATGATTTGCTGAATGTAGATTTACTGTTTTAACTATTTGAAAAAAAAATCTCTTGAAGATTGTCAGCATTACAATATATTTTATCGTTTATGGAAATGTGATTTAAATCAAACATTTACTAGTTTGAAATGCTTTCAGGTGTGGTTTTTGAATTAGGAAGTCGGTCTTCTGAGAGAATCTTTTTTTTTTATACAGTATATACATGGATAAATGCCAAATAATTATAGGTGAATATAACCAGACTAAATCGAAAATCTTTATTAGTATAATTCTTTGTCTTAAGTAATGATACTCGTGATATATGCATGCATCTTGCTCATAAAAAGATTTATTAAACCACTAGAGATCACATGATCACCATTCTTTATGCTTACACAAGCTGTTTATATAGGGCCAAACTCTCTATACAATAGCGCCACTCAGTGCAAGCCAGAGTGATCAATGGATGTAGGAAGGATTTTTGCATAAAATCCCTATCTATTGTCTACTCATCCAATATCCCCAGACTAGTTTCTAGCTAGTGACTTTCATCAGTGAGGATTCTTAGATCTGAGAGCACTGCACCTAAATTTTTACAATCTAATGCAACCCTCCAGCAGCCATCTTTTACCGTTTAAGCTAACTTTAAAGCTTTGAATCCAAAATGAAAACACAACAATATTTTCAATTTAAGTTCTCAGCTTCTATACTTTTTGATGTCTTTGGTTCTTTAGTAACCACAGTCATCATAATCCTATTGGGCAGGATTGGTATTAAACCACTAAACATCACATAATCACTCATTCTTTATGCTTACACAAACTGTTTACACAGAGGCAAACTCTTGATACATTAACATCACTCAGTGCAAACCAGAATAATCAATGGATGCAAGAAGGTTTTTGCATAAAATCCCTATCTAGTGCCTATTCATACAATATCTCCAGATTAGTTTCTAGCTTGTAGCTTTTATCAGTGAGGAGCCTTGCATTGAGTAGTACTATTGTATGGAGAGTTTTGCCACTATGTAAAAAAGTTTTTTTTATTATTTAGTTTTAATTATGTAATCAATGATTTAAGAGGTGTTATTATACCTCAGAAGTTGAGTTTCTATGTTGTATTATGTTAAAGGAATAGCAAGCAATAGCAAATAACCACTTACAGTGATCACTGTCATCACTTGATTAAACATACCATCCTGCTATTGATCAGAGAACTTAATATACATGAATATCAGAACTTTTATGCAGTTTTATATATTACTCACTAGATTAAATTCTGTAAACTAATATGAAGCAATAAAAACTTACTACTATAAAAAAGTATATGGCTCTCTTAACACTGGTACATTTGTTATTCTATGTAATTAATTCACACAGAGCCAATTGGAATGGCTATGAATACTTACTAATCATTTAAAAACATAGAATTAAAGTAGGACTCTTCCATGTTCTAACATAGTTAATAACAGGAAGGAGGAAATAGTATAAACATCTTGTCCAGATGATGCATCTCAAATAATACAACTCACATGAACAAGAACAGTCACCTGATAAATATACAGGGGGGGGGGGCAGTATGTAAAGCAGATTTGTAACTAAATATAAAAATTTTTCTAATGCTAATTTGGATATTCTTTTTACATATAAAACATTAAAATCCAATAATGTTATTTAAACATCCATTACATATAATTACAAGAAATCAGATGAGGAAGATTTATAACAATACAAAGGACAATCAAAGTTTATTTCTATTGGTATTATGAAAAGAAAGAAAAAGATCAGCCATTTATTTAAGTATCATTGCTTAATAAATTTATTACATCAGTAACATCCAAACTACATTTATATCTTCTAATTTATAGTTCTGTTTTAAATCAATCTTGTATTAAATCATGAGATTATTTTACAGATATTTATAGATAGGATTCAGTCATTGATTTAAATTATAGCCAATGTTTTATTTGAAACATATTCATTTACTTTATTAATCATCTGACCATTATCACATCATCATAAAATCCTCATTCTAGATCTAACCCTGTTACTGCCTACCTATGCAATTGTGGTAATGCTTCATAATCATCCTATTAAAATCACATGCATTACATGCACATCTACAAGAAAATGGTATAGTGAAAACAAGTTAACCAAGAGAGTTTGTAAACCACATTACTAAGAGTACAATAACTATTTTATTAGTTTTTATTATAACCACATTTCAGTTTTTATACATGTCTTCCTTTTTCATCCAATTTTATTTAAACTTCTATTAAAGGAATCTAAATTTTCTCTAAATCATGACTTTTCTCAGAGATTAGGTGTTCTTAAATTGTAAGAATGCTTATGATGTTTTACATTTTCCTTTTTCTCAAAATCTAATGGATGATATGCATAAAAAAATGTTTTTCTCTAGTTATTTTTTCCCCCCAGATAACATCTAATTTATTCATTTTATATCTTTCATTCATGCTATGCTGGATTTTTTAAAAATCTCCATAGCCACTTCTAGTAAAATCTTGTCATATTAGTCCATTTTCAAGAGAATGTTTTTTGTGAGTGTAATTTATGATCAAACAGCTTTTGCACTAAATCTCTTCTTAATTGCTAAGGCTACATTATCCCTTCTACACCAATTCTATAGTTAATTTGTCCATTGTGTAAATAAGATGCAGACTCAGCATTGTTTAGATATCATGAAATTTTATTGATAGTTTATTGTTGATAAGTAGTATAAATTTGATCTTAAAAAAAAATGGGGAAATTAGAAGGACTGTTATAATTAAATACATCAAATTTTTACTGACCGTTGCCATTAGAAGAATAGCCTAATTAATTAGAGCATTACTTTAAATTCGATTTTTATAAATATAAAGGTCCAGGTTCAATCCCATACTAGTACTCTGACTAGTCTGCCAGTGACACATAAAGAAGAGAGTAGAATAATACCAATTGAAAAAATTTATATATTAATATGTGAGGCTATTACTGACAGTTGAATGTATTTAAATAAAGTATTAAATATTTTTAAAGTTATTCAATATTTAATGGTAAATTATAGAAATGATCTATCATATAATTTATTAGTGAAATTCTATTATCACAAATGTTCAGACAAACACTGAGTACAGTAAACTGTATGTATATATATATATATATATATATATATATATATATATATATATATATATATATATATATATATATTGTTTGTATAGAAAACATTTCTAATCAAATCATGACATACTTTATATGAGATTGTTATAATTCCTTAATTACTAAAACAAATTCTTGTTTTATAAAGTATCATTATTAATAATATCATAGCTATAATTATCATCAAGGAACATAATTTTATCAAAAGCAAGTTCATGGAAAAACTTTTTAATCTATAGTGGAATGATAGTGAAAAGAGAAATATAGGCATTTGCTGGTGTTTGTTTATTATACTTTGTGACAATCCGTTATCTTTTAATTAATACATTTAGAAATAATGAATATCAAGTTCTTTACTTTTATAATAAACTTGATGCTGTTGTGTACATATTTAAGAATTTAAGAAAATCATCACCAATAGTGCTACCATGAGGTTAAACATTGAATGTGTATATCTTAACCATATAGCTGAATGAACCAATTGTAGAATGAGTGTAAGGAGGCAGAACATTTATGTATTTAGTGAGGAATGTCATACAAATTAACAAAATTTTTAATTATATATTTTGATGAAAACTGATTTTGATAACTAGAATTATTAAGAAAGACTGTATGGAATAGTACTATTAAAGATAAAAAAATATGAATTGAATATTATCTGAACAAACTTATTAAATACAAAAGAAAAAAAAATTAATGGTCAAGAAAAAAAGTGAAAATTTAAAACAGCACATATATTTTTATACAATTTAAGTGCAAATCTGAATAAAATATTAGGATTATTCTAAAATGTCAATTATTTTATTGTATTGTATTGTCATACCATTGAATAGTAGTTTCTGGTCAGCTTGAAAATATACAGTGCAGAAATATAACATTACAATGTCTGAACTTGGATTTGATTGTAATCTAATTGCAGGTCACATACATATTAAATTATAAGACATGAAAAGCAAAGAGAGAAGGTTATTCATACTTTTTTATTATTATAGATGAATTCAACAATTTATCAGTATAAAATAAGAATGAAACTGCAGGTTTGTTTGTCTTTTTTGTATTTACAAAGAATTTAAAATGGCAGAAATGTTATTATAAAAAATTTTCAAAGATAGGAGTTATTTTATTTAAGTATTATTATACTGTCTGAGTATAGTAATGCAGTGATATGATTTTAGATTTAAAAGATGAAGATTCTTACATTAAAGCTCAATCTTATCATATCATTTCCCAAGCAACAAATTATTTGATTTTTTTTAATGCATTGCTAAAACTTTGAAGTTACCACAATGAAGGCTTGAAGAAAATGTATGGAAAACAATTTATGAACAATTATGAATTTTATCTTGTGTATGTATGAAATTAGGGAAAAGTGATTGAAGAATATTTTATAAAAATGAAATTATTTTTGTAAACAAAATTATTTCCCAAAATATTATGTAGATAATGAAATATAATACTATAAATCGTAAATATTTCATCTTGTTACAGAAGTATAATTGCCAAAACTTTTTTACAGAGATATTCTTTGCTTTAGATTTGAACAACTCTATTGGAATTAATAACAATCTTCTTTGCATTTTGTTTTTAATCAGCCTTTGATGCTTAGATAGAATAAGATAGAATATCATCAAGTCATGTATTTATACATTTTAAAGATTTTTTTAGTAAATATTTATATTCTTATATTAAAGTTAATGTTGAAGTCTGATTTTTCATTTGCTTTATTTTATTGATCCCCTTCCACCACTTTAATAGATTATTGATGATATCTTCCTTTTCTATATATCTAGCACTAATCTTACTAAATGTTAATGGTACAATCCTCAAATATAGATTTAAACTTACTAATTTTATTCTTATCTTGGCAAGAACTACTGGGACTAGTTATAAAATTTTTCATGCAGATAAATTCTTAGAGTTTGATAACAAAAAGTATGCTAAGTTGAAATAGTATTATGTGATTGATATAATCTAAAATCCACTTCAGTTTAAGAGCTTTGAAAATTTTTTAGTGACACTCCTTAATGAAATCATTTGTGAGAATATGATTTGCTTTGCTTTTGAAGTCATCAATATTATTTAATAATTTAAAAAACATTCTTTAGGAAACAGCTTTCTACATGTGCTAATTATCAAAGCTTTTCATATTGTGCTATATTTAATATTTAATCAATTTAGGGAAGAAAGGGTTTGATAGTAGAAGATAAAGTTTACCATATTTTAAGATTATATTAAAAATAATTAGCATAAAATTAATTTTATATTTTTAAAAATGTATACACTGACTGAGAAACTTGGCGTTATTGCTTTGTCTATGGTCTGGGATTTGAATCTAGTTCAGATGGTTCTTGAAGTTTTATAAGATGATTTTTCAGGTAATTTGTCTATAGTCAAACTATCTAGCCATTTAATAGCTATAGGCAAATAAATATTTATTAAAATAATAAAAAAATATAAATATGATGCAACCCTTGTCATTGTTGGAGAGATGTTCTCACCGTTTGCTGAACCATTGGTTACTTTTACCATTTTCGTTGGAAATTTTTTTAAAAGTATTGGTTATAGAAATTACATTTTTGTTATAATTTGTGAAAGAAATGTTAGATGTGAATGGAATAGCATCGAAATGGCTGATTTTTTAAGTCATGCTTAATTTAATAAAATTATTAATGCAAGATTGCTTACCAGATAAATGAATCAATTAATTGATTTTTTTTTTTAAATAAAAGAAGTCAGACATGAAAAGTTATTTTTTAAATTGATGAATAAAATCAAATACATACACACTGATTATCTTTTTTTAAAAAAAAAAATAAAGATGTGTAAATACATATAAAATAGAAAATCATACAACATTAAAATACTAACTAAAAACAAATTTTAACTAAAATTTTCTCTATTAAAAAGTCGACCTTCTCTAGTGAAATTCAAAATAGATACAAACATACATTGCAATGTGCATTTAAAATGGGTTCTACTTACCTGTTTAATAAGGTTTATTTAAATGTCTTGGTATCAATATTTTTATTCTTTGTAATCAAGCTGCAATCTTTAGTGTCTCTATAAACACATTAGACCATAAATAAAGATGGATTTCCACCTTTATTGTTAAAAGGAGATTGCCTTGACAACAGATTGAAATTGTTTGATTATTATTGATATCATTTAAGTATTGATTGCTTTCAGTGAATTTACATTTGTAAACCTGTCTACCCTTGAACATTATTATTTAAGTAATTCATTGTTGGAATATAGTTTGAAAATTATAATCACAGTTTGAATGTGTATTCAGAACAAGTTATATTCACCTGTTTAATGAGGTTTATTTAAATTTTTTCATATCAAAGTTGCAATCTTTAGTGTCTATATAAACATATTAGAATGTGAATAAAAGTGTATTTCCATCTTTTTTGTCTTGATAACAGATTGAGATTGTTGATTCTTATTAACATTGGTATTGTCTAAGGATTGAATACAAAACAGAAATAGATATCTCATAAATAACTAACATCCTACTTCAATGTCAAAGGATGTTTTCATGAATATATGTGTATATTTCTTGCTTAATTAATGAATGAAAGTTGCATGCAAAGGAATGCATAATAAAAAATGATGGTCTGAAATTTCATATACTGGTGAATAAATGTAACATGATATATTTGGAGATATACTTATAAATTTATTAAATTTGCTTGATTATATTATTTTATGATACTCCATTACTTGTTAATATATATATATATATATATATATATATATATATATATATATATATATATATATATATATATATATATATATATATATATATATATATATATGAAAAGACAGTTACCATTACCACTAACTGAAATAATCATACAAATATATAAACCATTATACAATTACAAATATTCAGTAACACCTTATGTTTAAAAGTCTATATCTCTATAATAGCAAACTTCAAAATAATACCACTTTGAAATTGTATGCTAAATGATGTTAAATATTGAAATACAAACCAACTCAAACACAAAGCATGAAATTTTAAATAAGCAAATGATCTTAAATTTTGCTAATAAACTAACGTGTTTACAAACTTATTCAAGACAAACTAAACATTTAATCTAATGATTAGTTTGTCTTTAATAGGTTTGTATTTAAAATTTCATGCTCTGTGTTTGAGTTGGTTTGAATTTCAATATTTAACATCGTTTAGCATACAACTTCAAAGTGGTATCATTTTGAAGTTCACTATTATTGAGATATAGTCTTTTAAACAGAGGGTGTTACTGGATATTTGTAATTGTATAATGGTTTATATATATTATTGCAATGCAGTAAATGCTGATCCCATTTCTTCTCACCTTATGCAAGAGCAATGTGAAGATGGCTTTTCTGATATGAACACCCTCTACTTGGTAATTTTAAAAGTACAATTAACATTAATCTTAATAGATATTTTCAAAATGATATTCTAATGAAAAGAGATGTTTTTAAGGTTGTATTTAGCCTAATAGAGTTGATATAGTATTTTTCTTAAGGTTTTGAAGTTTCAATAGAGATTTAAAGAATTATTTTACTAAGCATTAAGCAGAAGAGCTGATATCAGATTTTAAATACTTTGTATATGGTTGTAAACCTATTGAAGTATTAGGCAGGATAAAAATACAAAGCTTTTAAAAAGAATTCTTGGATACATGAAAAGAAATTAAATTTTATTTTTTAGCAACAATATTGCAATAAAAAGAAAAAAAGTGATGTATATGAATTGAGAAATTAAAAAAAGGTGGGACCAAAAAGAGAAAAAATATTCATCATAAAAGGATGTTAGAAGTAGATAATTGTGAGATATGTGCTATGTTAATTCCAATTGTTCAATAACAAAAATTCTTTTTAATGGTTTTTGAATGGAATTAAGAGTTAGAATATTGATTTATTTTACTTTTACTTTTGAAATTATTTTTATTATTATTATTAATACAATTATTGTAATTTATTAATACACTTTTATTAATATTATCATGATATAATATTAATATTAATTATCACACAGAAAATGGTAACACATCTCCATTCTACTATAAAATGTAAGCATTAAATTAAGGTTAGTAATCTTTAGATGGTATTACAATTTGACTTATAAAATTAATTTTTAATTATTTCATTTTTTTGTTAAAGAAAAAATGGTCAGTGAGTGGATTTGTCTATTTCTTTAACTCATTTCTTAAATTTTAGCATTTAGAATAAAAAAAGAAATATTATTATGATGTACCATTTACTGGTTGCTATTAAAGTGTTCTAAAATTGGTAACTTTATATATTAATATAAATTTAGGTGAAACATTTGAAGAGGTATTGCTAACAATTTCTCCTAAAATAAGTAACAAATAATTATTTTTTTAAAAAGTGATGTTAAGGTTTATCATTCTGGGAGAAAATAGTGATATTAAAGTATTAATAAAAAATAATTGAAAACAATTTTTTTTGAAAAAATTAAGAAATTAGATTGGACAGCATTATGAGTGAAAGAGGTATAGAAAAAAAGTGTGGAAAAAATTAAAATATATCACTCCTAATGAGAAATACTCTCATTTTGGGGGCAAGAATTGAATTAACTTATGCAGTATATTTGAAAGTTTATTTCATATGCATAAGCATAATGAAACTAATTGAATATGAGGGGGTACCTAAAAATAATTAGAATTGTTCTATGATAGCCATGACTGTTATAATACATGCTTCTGCTTCTACATCTCTTTTGCAGAGACCTTTCTGCATCAATCTGCCAAATGATTCATCCAATGAAATTGGGTGCCACAGCACATTTTTTGTAAAGTGCATTTTGCTTATTTGTCAATTTTTATAATGGCTGAAAAGTTGGAACAATGTGAAATTCTATTTTCTTTTAGGAAAAATGGTAAGGAAACAGTTGTAATGCTTCAAACAGCTAACAAGCAAGTTGTTCTGGAAAAAAATACAAGTTTACAATTGGTTTAATGGAAATGTTAAACTTACATGTCCCAAAAAAGCATGGTTAGTGAAGTCCAATGTCAAGATGATTCAGATTTTTTTTTTTGTTTTGGATGGAAATGGAATTGTTTCTTTAGAATTTATTTATAATGATCAGGCATTTAAGACTTACAAGTTCTGAAACTTTTGTGTGATGGGGTAAAACCCAAACGTCCCATTTTGTGGCAAAATGAGAAGTACAGTCCTCGCAACAATGCATAAAATCTTAAATGTGAAACCATTTTTAATTAAACTTAGCATGATATAGCTTATCCATCAGCCATATTCCTTCATGCAATTTTTTTTATTCTCTAGAATGAAAAAAACTTCTCTTTTTTGGTGGACTTAGAAGTAGTAAAGAAAGAAAATATCAGAGGCATTAAAAGGCATCTCTTTACAAGAATTTCTGGATTAGTTTGAAAAGTGAAAAACACATTTAAACCAGTACATTTTTATAAATGGACAATACTTTGAAATGGATTCAATTTGTAACTTAAAAATAAATATACATTTTTTTATTATAAAATTCTAGTTATTTTGGGGGTACCCCTCATACAATAGGATCTTCTATAATGAACTAACTAGTTCCAAAAGATCATTTATTATATCATCAGTTTATCTAATCTTATACTCAAATATATATAATTAAACATAATATGTTCCAGCTTAAAGTAAAGTTATCACATTATCACACAAAGCAAACATTTAAGCAGGAAAAATATAGTACAATATCAAAAATATGAATGTAAATGTACATATAAAATTAATTACTAACATATAAAAGCTAATTACTGTAAATCGTATACAATTGTATTTTAATAAAGCTATTAAAAACATAAATAAAAATGTAAACAAACATACACTAATAAAAATTCCTGGAATATTAATTTAGCCATATTATTTGCAAATCTTCCATTTTCTTGTTTGGAAATTGTTTTTTTCTTGATGATATATTATAAGTCTGATTTGTGTCTTGTGAAAATTAAAATAAATCTTCTAAAAGCAAAAACATACTTTCACTTATAAAATCACTTCATTTCAGTTTTCTCACTTGGATTTTTTTTACTAGCATTGATCAGAATTTTAATTCAAAACATTTAGAAAGGCTTTGAAACCTCTTTAAAATACCAATATATGATAATTATTATAGTATCTTTGTAATTGTAAATTAGCGATCAAGCTAATGCACATGCAATTTAAAGATGTTAAACTATATGTAAATGAATACTTTCATTATCAAACACAAGATAAAGTTTTTATGAAAAGATAGAATGAATCCTATCTTTTCAAACCAAACGTTTAAGTAAAGCCTTTATCTTGTGTTTGAGAATGAGAGTATTCATTTATGTATACTGTAGTTTAAAATCTTTAAAGCACATGTGCATTAGTCTGATTGCTAATTTACAATTGCAATTTACTAACATAGGGCTATATAAATAAATACCTTATTATATAGTATATTTGTTTGTTGACTTTTATATTTAAATTAAATTATCAGACTTAAAGACAACATTATTATATGTATTCAGTAGAATAATTAAAAAACATTAATAAATGTAGTATAATTTCACTGATAAAGTTAGAAATAAACAGATAGGCAAACTAAATTGGTAATTTAAGCCTTGTGTGATAAAGATGCCTGCTGTTATAGTGTTTGTTATACAACATCTTCACTCTACAAGCCTCCATTATAGCATACTTCACTGCAAAAAATAAAAATATTTATTTTAATTATTTATTATTTTATGATTTCTAAATTCCAGAGTGAATTAAGGTCAGAAATATGTTCATAAATGTAAGATAATAAGGAAATACAAAGTGTCCTCTATGTTATATCAGTGGATTAGATTTAGTATGATTGCTTGATCTTTTTAAAACAGAATTTTATAATTTAGTATATTTAAAATTATTTTTTTATTTATCTGATTTTTACTCACTGCTTTTTTTATTTATCTCCATAATTATTAGATATGCCCCATCCCCCTTTCCCAACAAATTTCCATATTGTTTATAATATTTTTTCATTAATTTTTAGTCTTTCTTTTATTGTTGTTTTACTGTAATAAAGCAGTTTTAGCATCACCTTGCTCTCTGATTTCAGATATCTTTCCATGCTCAATTATTATTTTAAAGAGCTTTTAATTAGATGTAAATTAGTATATATTAAAAATTACATTGAATGTAGAACCTGCATTATATAGAAAAGCATTGAAATTTATATTACTATCACTAAGTAAAGATTTATTATCATCTATCAAAAACTATGTATGTGGTTCTTCATTAGTAAAATTTGAAATCAGTGATTGACAGATTATAAAATTCATTATTCAAACTAATTTGCAGTGGAAAATAATTGAAAACATATTCATGTTTAATGTTGGTCGATTATCATTAGCCAACACATTAATCTATGTTTTAAAAAAAAGTTTATTTACCTCATAGATGATTTGATCTAGTCTTATAGATTTAAAGAAAATTGGGGCATAAATTTCAATTATAATTATAATAAGATAGAACCCATTGCTGTGTGATTTGATAATATTTCAGATATTAATGATAATAACAAAATCACTTTAATTTCTTCAATAATGTTAAATAACTAAACTCACTGTAGTTGTTTTCAGCTGAATCCACATCAGCATAGATTTTATGGTCTTATAGGATTCACTCTAAATCTTGCAGTATAAGGTCATTGATTGTCTTAAAGTAGTTTTCTGTGACTTTTTTCTGTTATCTAGTAAAGTATTTATTGGTCAGAGATGGTTTAACATAAAAAGAGTTTGTATTGGTTTATAGTAGCCATATAGTTTAATGCCTTCTATCAGTTCAGCCATTGTTGGATCAGATTATTAGAGAAAATATTATAGCAGAATCTTTTATTAAATAATCTTGTGCTTGCTTTATTATTTTTATTAACTTTTGAAATCACTACATCAGAGTTCATGAGATTTCTTGTAGCAATACTTTTTAATTTTATTAATCAACAATTTATACATTATATTCAGCACTCCTAATTCTTTCAGTGTTTCAACATGCATATATGCAAGCAGATCTCAGTTAGTGATTTAGATTTTTTCAGTAAAAGTAGAGAGTTAAAACAGAATTTGATTCAGTGAATTGTTATTATCACAGAGTTTCATCTTCTCACACTAATATTTTTATTTGTTATATTGTTGTACAAACCATTTTTAGTGCATTGTTCACATCAGAATCACTTTTGACAGAAGTAGTGAAGAATATTTTGTTTCATTTAAATTAGCAACAATTTTTTTTTTGCTTCTAATTATTAAACAAATACTTAATAAACATCGAATGACCACCATAATTGTTATTAAACAAGGCAAAACTCTCCATACAGTAGTCACCCTGTGCGAACCAGAAACTAGATAGGGATTTTATGCACAAGTCATTTGGCATCCATTGATTACTCTGGTTGGCACAGGGTGGCACTACTGTATAGAGAGTTTTGCCTTGTTTAAATACTTAATAACTTTTTTATTTTGAGGACCTGCATTAAACTTGAAAATTTGTTTACATTGGCATTAGATTTTTTTTTTTTTGTTACTTCTTTATTTTATTTACCATAATCAGATTTTTTTCATAGCCAAATGTGGCAAAAGTTTGGTCATTGCATTAATTTTTATTATGTAATAATTACTTTACACAGCAAAGATGATATGAACATTTTAAGTCAATAGATGGGTCTTTCTCTTATATAGCATTTTCCAGCATCCACTATTATTTGGTTCTAAGTCTTTCTGTAAATATTGAAACTCTAAATAATGTTCGTTTTTAACATATATATATATATATATATGAAATATAATTAATTAACAAAAAATATAGTGTAAATCAATTATAAAAAAGATGATAGTATAGTAATAAATATAGAGTCAGAAAGAGAGAGACCCCGATCATATGATTTCATGAGCAGCAAAATAAGTAATAGCTAATCGAGAGATTATTATTAATGGTCCTCAAACAAATAGATACATGTGAAATTGATTTTAATTCTAAGTTTTAAATATTTTATTTTTACACTAGAGTATGACTAAGAGGGTGCAAATGATTGAAACAACGTTAGCAGAATAAAATCTTTTAAAATCTACCGTATACAAATATATTAATTTGTTAGATAGGCAAATAAAATTTTAAATAGAATTCTGATCTATAATATTATAATTCTTTTTAGATAAATTTCAAAATAATTTTTATAATATAAAATCTTAACTGTATTCAGTGTGTTTAATTAAAATATTTATTAACTATGGAAAGGATATTAAGATGAAATATTTCATTATTATTTAATTGAACATTATTATTCTCACACGATATTTGATTAATTATTTTAATGAAACTAAGATTATGTATCGTCAGTAATGAGAAATTATTTTAATATCTAATTATTTAATCAGACTCAAAATTTGAATTACTTTAAACTTATCAGCTAAATTTTATGATCAAAAGAAGAAAAATTAATCAAAAGTATACTTTTAACATTGGACATGAATTATTTTTGATTTCAATCATCATCTTCAACCATTATTGATTTTTTGCAGTATAAAAATATTAGTTAATGCATTTGTTTTAATATTATAGTTTATTTCTTGACATCATTTCTAGAAAAACTTCATCTCAAATTTCACCCACTCCCCTACGCTATTCTTTCTTTTTATAAAATCTCTTTAAATTTAATTTAGTACCGCATCTGCTTATCTATTATCATTTCTTTCAGCAACATTTTAGTCATTTAGTGATATCTGTTTGTTGTTTCGAATATACATTTTGCTTTTGAATTCTCATTTTAATTCCAGCATATATTTGCCCATATTACACTATTTGTGCTGTGATCTTTATATTATTCTATTATTAAGTGTTCCGATTTCACATTCATAACTAATCAACTAATGGAATATATTTATTTTAACAACTTATCTTTTTAGACACCTAATTATCTTTTTTTTTTGAATAACAAGTTATTTCTATCAAAAGCACTCCAAAAACAGGCAAAACTCTATACATATTCCACTCAGTAAGTAGGCACTAGATGGGGACTTTATGCACTAGCCTTCTGGCATCCATTGATTACTCTGGCTTGCAGATGGAAACTTTATACTCTGGCTTGCACTGAGTGGCAATATGTATAGAGAGTTTTGCTAGTCTGGGGCATCCACTGATTACTCTGGCTTGGATTGAGTGGCAATATGTATAAGGAGTTTTGCCTGTTTTAACAACAATTAAGAGCAAGCATAAGAAATAGTGATCATGTGATGTTTATTGGCTTAAAAGCATTCCAACCAAGTTTATTTCTATGATCATTTTATCTGTTTTCATTGTCAATCCTTACTTGACTATATATATATATTGTAAAATTCTAATGTTATATATATATATATATATATATATATATTGTAAAATTCTAATGTTTTACTATCAGCTTTCATTAAGATATTAAATATTGCTTTACTTTTTAGTATTTTTTAGTCCAGTTTTTTTATTTTCTTCTGGCAATTTTTGTCACTTTTTCTATAACTATTATTTACTCAACTGTAAAGTTTAGGTAACATAAATATATCTCCACTTATTTTACTTCTTTAGCTTCCTGTGAAATTATTCTTTTAAAACTGTTGTAAAAGGTTTTGGTGAAAAGAGTTAATTATAC
Source organism: Epiperipatus broadwayi (assembly GCA_028023455.1). Lineage (NCBI taxonomy): Eukaryota > Metazoa > Onychophora > Udeonychophora > Euonychophora > Peripatidae > Epiperipatus > Epiperipatus broadwayi. The sequence goes on along the minus strand of JAQFVV010006202.1, from coordinate 1,021,089 downwards.
TAGTATCACTTTGTGATATGATTGCTGTTGTTGCAATTTGATAAATATTCATTAAATTCTCTGTCTTGTATTTATGATTTGATTGGCTGTTATAGTAATGAGTGAGAGAGGTTTTTCAGTCTCTCAATTTAATTTCAATACTGTTTGTGCTTTATAAAAATAAATATTATTTACATACTGTTACTGTATGTTATAACATCTAAAAAACTACTGCGTAGTAAATCGAAGGATTTCACGCTGTATGTTTGTAATTTAAATTCAGTGAGTTAAGTGTGAAGATATTTAATATTCACACTTTCAGATCTAAGTACTTTAGATTGGCTTGGATATATAGAAAGACAAGTAAAGAATAGGGTGGACCACTCTATTTTTGTTAAATTCTTTGTCTGGTATTTATAATCTGATCGGCTGTTATAGTAATGAGCACGAGAGGTTTTGTGGTCTCTCAATTTAATTAAATTTGAAAATATTCTTGCATACATCATGTGTACCAAAGTTTTAATTACAACCCAAATTAGTGTAGAGATAAACTCCTTTTTTTGTAATCTCAAAATGGCAATTCTTATTTACTGGTTCTTTTTACAACTTTTCTTACTATTTGGTGAAGTCAGTTATGTTATAATTACTTTTAAACCCAGCCTATTTTTTAAAGTGACTTCTGTTCAAATTTTTCGTACCCTACTGTAATATTCTTGGGAAATAACTGATATAAAACTGATAAATGCATACCTATTTATATCTACTTTTTTACTTTTATTAAATATCAAATTATTTAATAAGTATAAAACAAAATAATTATAAAATATTTTTAGAAAATAAAATCATAAACAAAAAAATCATGAACAAAAATAAAATTCTGTATTAGGAAATATCTAGTACCTAATATCTGTGGTAAATGTTTTATAGGAGCAAATTAGTTCGAATATTTACAGTTTAGATTTAATAGTTTTTAACAACTTAGATATGACATTGTTTTATAATTTTTGAAGTGTAATTTGAATTTTTTAGTTCTGCAATTTTTTTCAGTAATTATTTTATTAAATAAAATGATGATAGGTGTTTAAAAAGCCTTTAAATAGCCCATTGCAAAGCAGAGGTTTTCTTCAAAAAGTAGGAAGAAAATACATTATTTAACAGACTTTTCACTTTCCAGGTATTGTGAGTTTGAGGAGTTTTCTATTTTTTACTTTCTACCCAAGAATAGCTAAATATCCATTTACTGGACCAGTATTAGATAATTAACTGAGTTCTCTATAGATTAATTACCTAAAAGAGATATTCTTATCCTGATTAGAGTCTGAAAAAAAATTCTAATTCAGATCATGAGAATGGAAGATAGTTGAACAACATCACAAAATCCTTGGAAGTAATTATAATGTTAGATAAGAAAAACATATTAAATCTTAACACTACCACTAATGGGTGCAGTTATATTTAAATTCAAAAATGTTGTTTTCGATATAACTTTTTAAATCAAATTAGTATTTTATTGTAGTCTGAACTAGCCTTTGCTTCAAAGTTGTTATTCACACCAAATTTAAAATATAAATTAAAAAACAAAACAAAGTAAAATTATATTAAAGATTGAATGGCATTTTGTTTGCATTTTTCATAACTTTTTTAAATTTTAATTTCTGTTTCTAGTTCAAGCAATAGTGTTCATTTTACATTTTCAATGTTTATGCTAAATAAATATTGATACAGGTATACAATAAGCCTGTATTTCAGTTATTACATAGTAGAGATGTCTACCATCCCTCATATATGTATTAAATGGATTATGTCCTGTATATGAGGGTCAGATTGACTTTAGGTCAACATGGGTGTGACACAAATCTCACCCTCAAGGTGGCCTTTGAGCATTCCATCATCAGATTTTTAGTTGGGTGGACAGTTTAAGATTTGGAGTGTGGAGTAGATTGAGGCCTGTCTATTAAAATATGAAGATTGGTTATCTTAATATATATTTGAGCACTTATTGCATATATGTGTAGAGATGGTAATCTGGACCAACTGATGATTGCTGGTTTCGCATGAAATATGTTATTGGTGATTATTTATCTTTTTGACATATATGTGTTCAAGTGTATCAGTGTTATGAGACAGAGTGGAGAGTGGTGGGTCATGTGAAAGTCTGTGCTCATATATCTTATATATTATACAAATTCTTGCAAAATCTTGATTTCATTCCTGAATCAGTTTTAAAATATACAATTATCCTAATATTTCAAGTATTTAATGTCATTTTCAAGGGTAAAAAACATAATTTTGTAAACTAGTAATAATTTATATATGTATAGAAAGTAATACTAAAGCAAGGGGATTGTGGTAGTACTAAAAGGAAATATTACAAATCTAATTTTTCTAATTATGGATATAGCATTTGTGACATTTACTTGATACAACCTCTTCAAAACCAGAACTGCACTTGTGGCTAAAAACTGTCAAGATTTAAGATTAACATGGCTATTCTTAGTGAAACTTGTCTCCCAAAGAAAAGAAGTAAATTAGAACAGATGGTCAGATTGAAGTTTTTTGTGGAGGTAAGTCAGTCAGTGAAAGAATGCATAGTTTTTGATTTTCTGTAAAATCTAATTTATTTCTTCTTTTGTTGAAATTCATCTTTGTATCAATGAAATGCTGATTCTAAAACTCACCTTGCATAGTGGTACTAGAGCTCATTTTATCAGTACCTATGCTTCAACATTAGATTCAGAGAATTCCAAGAAGTGAAGCTTTTATTTTTTGTGGATTGCATTATTAGAACAAAAGCATTATAAGATCATTTTTTAGAGACTTTAACACTTGTGTTGGAACAAATAATAAACTTTGGTCAAAAGTTACTGGAAATAATGATATTGGAACTGATCTGTAAATTCAAATGATTTGCCATTATTGAATTTATGTGCTACACATAGAATGATTCTCACAAATACTTTATTTAAGCAGTCAAGTTCTATAAAGGAACATGAATGCATCCACACTCAAAACAATGGCATTTAATAGATTACATTATTGTTAGGAGCCACAATACAAAATTTTTAATTAAATGAGCACTTACAAGTTTAGATCATTAGAAAAATCATAGATGAGTAAATTCTAAGATTAAAATGATAGTTACATTAAAAAAGTAGATATTATTCCAATCACATTCATAAGAAAATTGAGGTATTCTTTACAAGAATCTATTATATGCATTAAATATTTAACAGTTATTAAACACTAAAATTGCTGATTTGGATTTTCAAGATTGTCATATTACTGAAGCATAGAATTCTCTTAAGATGTGTGTTATGAGTACAAATAAAATTTATTCTTGAGTTTATTAAAAGTAAGAATCATGACAGGTTTTCTGACAATGATCTTATTATTAGTGATTTAATTAAAAGGAAATGTAGCATTTTCTGTTTGGCAGAATAATAAATCAAATGTGGAACTTTGTAATAAATATAAAGATTTGAAGGCAGAAGTCCAATAATTGATGAGAAGGCTTAAAAATGATTGGTGGTTTAAAACTACAAGAAGAATGATAGTGGTTATCGAAGATCCTTTTTTAATGCATTGAAAGCAACATATACCTGATCTTATTACAGCCAACAATGGCAATCTCTTACATGATGATGATATTTTAAACAGGTAGAAAGCAATCCCCCCTCTAATTTTTACTAACTATGGTGCACTTTTTTTTTTGTCTGTTCATTTTTTATTAAATCAAAATAATTTGTGCACCACTTGAAATAATAATAGTTATTTAATTGATTTTATAATCAATTAGTAAAAATTTGTAATAAAAATTATAAAGATTTAAAATTTTAATTTCAAAAAATTTTATTTGAATATTATCATTATATAAATTCATATGCATATATGTATTTATTACTTGCATTTGGTGCATGTGATATCATCAGATTGTTACAAGGTCAAGGATCAGGGTAAACACATATATCGAAAGCAGTCTGATTGCCAATGCATCAGTACAGAAAAATTATTTTTGAATTTCACTGTGCATGGATGTATCTTCTTTGTGTGCTAATTTTTTAAGCGCTGAGCATGCACATTAATGCATACCTTAGAGGGAACATAGATGGAAAGAATATTTGGGTCAGTTTTTAAATAATGCTAAAAGAATTGAGATGTTGACTTTTAATGATATATTCATTTTATTTACTCATTTAGATTTGAATAAATATATCCAGCTTAATGAAGTCAAAACAGCTCTTTCTATTATAATGTTTTTTCCTCTCAAGAATATTTATAATTAAGTAATTGAAACATTAAGATATTGTATATTTTTAATTTGATTTGAGAATAAAATAAAGATTTTGCAAGAAATTTGGAGAAATTTATATAATTAATTAATTAATTTAAACATACTGGATTAAGTTAATATAGTATTGTTAATAGATTTCTACATATACATCTGGTTACTTTATATATTTATATTAACATCACATTATTTTTCCTCCCTTTTAATATATTCAATATATAATATTTTTGCGTAGTTTCTGAATTAAAAGAAAAGCTCTTCATATGAAGTTGATATTTATTTTTATAGCGGAAAAAAATAATTTTGATTATCTAAATGCCATTTTTATTTCTTTTATTTAAAATGAAATCTCCATTACTCATGTTTATGATTATTTTAAAAAGAAAATCCTTTCTGAAGATTTAGACGCACACGAACAAAATGATACAATTTACTGTATTACATAATGTTTGTTTGACTCGTCATTGATTCAGACTTGAAGGATTAGTGTCAGAACGTAAATCTAAGAATAACTCATTGAAACAGTTCCTATCTGATAATTTTTTTTTAACAAAAAGTTAATAAAATAATATTTATAGAACAAATTTAAAGATATTGGGAAAATATTTCTTTTTCATTTTTTAAATGTAAAAATAAATTCATATAAAAACTATCGCTTTTTTTCCTAAAGAATTTAAACATAAAATTATATATATTCTTTGATTAGTTTTTAGTGAATGGAAGCAATATTCTAAACTTTTAAGTAAATAAAATACAAATGTGGAAATCATGTGATATCCAATCACCTAAGAGGAAGGTGAGCATTGCAATTCCATTCAATTAACCACAACAATATTTTCAGCTGAGATTCATTTAAAAATCTTTATATGTTGAGAAAGTGATGCAGAATGATTCTTTAAAGTGTCAGAGATTTGCAATCTAATTTCTACTTGCAATTATATTTCTATTGTCTTTTACAACAATATACAGTCTGCAAAATAAAGTTATAAATCTTCATTAAGAATTAAATACTGCATTATTACAAACGAGTTCATGTTAGCTAATGTTAAACTGGAAATTAATAATATAAATAGAATTCATTTAGTTTTATAGTGATATGTGGTTACCAGAGTGTATAAAACTATGCTATGCTAGTATTTGTTCACCACATTGTATTTATAGGGTTAATTTTCATGATAAAACTGAATTCAAATTAAGAAACTAAAAGCTTTTAAGTCTTAAATGATGATATATTGCTAAGACAATTCATATATGGTATGGCTAAAGAATTCTCAGTCCCATATAGCTATTTAAGTTGGTTAGCTGGGTTTGAAGATATCTAGGTATCTGAAATTTTCAAATTTATCTACTTAAAATTTAACTTTCAGATAAGTGCTGGATTTGAGTTGATATTTTGGATCTGGTTTCTGGAATATCCTAATGCCTCACTGAGGAATGCCAAAAGCATGAAATCAGTCTGAGGATAGGGATGATTTCTAGATAGAGATTTTTTTTAATGCTTTCTCTTGGAGGCATTTATCTATAAAGCTTGTTAGAACTTGCATGCTCTTTGATTTTTTTATAATTACAAGCTTATTAAAGTAAGTCACATGATGTATGACTTATTTTTAGCTACTAAATTTAAATTGCTTTGGCTAGCATTGTGTAAACAGGTTTTGAAAACTTTAAGTACAATGTTGTAATCAAATAAAATAGGAATTGTAATGCTAATGTTTACATATAGTGATAATAATGATTTTGAGCTCATTTCTGAATATGAAGTGAATACATGAACAACAATGGAAAATAATGGTTAATGAGGATTGTTCTTTCAGTTGAAATGATAATTGGTTGCAGTATAATTGGAAATATTGCTTCCAAGATTTTTTAAAGTCAATCTCCATCATTGCTTATTAATAGTTTGTATTTAGAAAGGTATTACAATTTCAAATCAAAGAATATACTTCACATATTTACATAGTTAAAACTGAATTATGATTATATATGTATATATTAATATCACTTTTGTTATTTGGTTGATTAGGCTATAGCCTGTGACTCACAATTTTCAAGCTTCTTAATGTTATAAAGTTATTAAATACAAGAATTAAGAATTAATGAAGCATTTAAATACATGTATTTTCAATGATATGGATGGCTGAAGAATTGGAGGGTGGAGAAGATTGAAGTTTGTCCATTAAAGTTGATGATTTGCTATTTTAATATAAACTAAGCGGTGATTGTAAGTATGTGTGGGAGATGATGATCTGGACCAACTGATAAGTGCTGGTTCAGCACAAAATACATATATTGCAGATCATTTATCATTTTCCCATTATGTAGTCATGTGTATCAGTTATATAAGATGGATTGGATGGGTGTTGGGGAGTTTGAAAGTCTGAGTTCAAGACCCTTATAATTATATTAATGAAGCATACGTTTTAAACATTAATAAAATACAGATATTCCAAAATACTTTATTCTCTTCCATATCTTTTTGTCTTTTATTACAAGTTAACAATTATTATAAAAAAGACAAATTATGTATTGAAAGTTAAAATCTAAAGAGTTATTATTATTTTGAAAAATAGAACTTTATACTTTAGCTATACTTAAATATTATGTCATGATATGCAACTTTGATATTCAAGGTCCTATATCATTGTGGTTTTCTGTGCAATTTAATTGAATGTTTTATTTCTTGGGAGTTTATAAGAAGTTTGAACATGGGAAGTGACATAGTCAGAGCAGCAATTTATCGACCTTTCTGCCATTCCAACACTGCACTAAACCATAGAATGAGAAAATTTTTATGCACCTGATGAATTGATTTCAGTGGCTTAATAATAAAAATACAAATTAATTTTTTTGTGTGTGAAGATTTATGGTTGATTGCCATTTTACTTACAAGTTGTACAGTTAAACAATTTTTGAGAAATTTATCCTATTTATACCTTTCCAAATACATTTAATTGTTAATGACACCATCTAAGTATAGAATACAACATTTCACATGATAGTTTTCTCCCTTCAAGTGTTGCTAGCTTGATTAATAAGAGTGCTGACATGGGGATTGAACTGCTACCCTCTAATTTAAAATGTGATGATCAAACTAATTAGGGTGTTCTATGTATTATTTACTTTAAATGTACTGGGAAAATGTAAAATGTAAATTACTTAACAATTCAACTAAAGGATGAAAATAATTAAACATTGTAACCATAAACTAATCAATTTATGTTTTTTTATGTTATATTGTAAAAATACTTTTATTTAATTTATTGATTAACATATATAAAGCAATTGATCATATAATATTGATCTCAGATATTTAATTGAATAGAGCTCCATAAACTTATTTTTCATAAAAATTTGAATTAGGTGCAATTTAGCATCAAAACTGAAGTGATTATTATTAATTAATTTATTAATTTGTCAATTATGATGAAATCACTGCTTTTATCATTTAAATATTTTTCATCAACCTATGGAAATAATTTGTTCTAAAAAGTCATAGATAACATAGTATGTTTGAATTTTTTTTAAAAATAAAAATATCTTCATAAAATAATGGCATACAATATCTATGACATTACATAGCTTTTTATTATAAGAGCACTGCTTCTAGGATATACATTCAAACATTTTTTAATAGCAAGTATTAGCAACTTATATTGTCAATTTGTTTATAACGTTTTACATGTAAATACAAAATAAACTCTATAGCTATATTGTAATAACTTTTCACATTAGTATAAATGCTCTCTTTGCGTTTATTAAATATATATATATTAATAAATAGTTTACACCTATATTTTAACACTAATTATGAGAGCATCTACTATTCAAATTCTTTAATCAATATTAACCTATTTAAGAAACACTGCAGATGTGCATGTATATACACACATGTATCCAATAATATTTTGATCTTTTATATGAAAAATGTTTTATTTCAATACATTCTATAACAACCAAATTATTATTTTTTAAAAATTACAGTGGAATAAAATTGCTTTATTCACATAAAAAATTAAATATTAATCTAAAGCCATTTACATTTTAAAGATTGTTTTATATATAATTTTTGCTATTATTCCCAATGGGTTTGGAATTTTTTTTATTTTAACTATTTTTCTATGCATAATTATTTATTAGAAACCAAACTTAATAGATAGTTTTGTTTATTATTATTAAATATGTATCTCTTACCCAAATTGGGTTTATGCCCAAAGTTTTTTAGCTAAGTTAATTTGCTGTTTTTAAAATCTTAGCCCTTTTTATTTTAGTCAGGGTTTTTATATATTCAAAATATTTTTAATTTTAAAATAACTTTCTCACCTGTTCTAAATTTAATTAGTCTTTTGTTAAATAATTTATATCAAATATTTAACTCTGAAAAATGCTGCGTTTGTGAACTAAATTAGAACAAAATTTATATGATAGTGATTCTATTATTATTATTTAAAATGTGTAGTAAATAGCAGAAAACTGCAAAATATTTTTGACTAAATTTATATTAACTGTCTTTTTCTGTTTTTCATTCATTCCCTATCTTATTACTTTTATTTTTATCTTTTAATTTTATAATTTATATATGATAGAGTTAATATAAAAATCACTTTACATAAAACTGTTACCAATAGTTATATCAGGCTGCAAAACATTGGATCTACAGAAGCATTTGCAGAGACTATAAGCTAAATAATTATAGGAACAATGCTATTGCTTTTTTTTAACTCTCAGTTTTTTAACTTAGTATTATGGATTTTGAAATCAAAATGAAATTGTAGAATCAAAACAAAATTACATTAAAATTTTGGTATATCTTAATTTGCTTTTTTTTTAAAATCAAAGTAATCCTCTTTTTGACTTCTTTTCTTATAAAGAAATATATTTGTGAAATGTACAAACATTAGACCATGTAATATATATGTCAAATTATCCTTACACTAATATTTAAAGAAATTTCAAAAATTACAGTTTAATAACTTTTAAAATAAATATTATATTGATATAATGTAAACATTAGTTAAAAATTTTATTTATGTTAATACTTGAATTTCTGAGAAGATTTTTAATTTTGGTAGTCAGAACAATTGTGTTATTATTATAGATGTTTATTGTTAAATTTTGTTTATAATTTGGTAAATTTGTTTTTTTATTAATGAATAAATTAAAGCTGACATTATCATAAACTTTGTTTCAATGTGGTTCTTCTGAAATTTTAAAAAAGTTTTATTTTGAAAAGTAAAAAACTGTCTTAGTAAAACTTTTATTACTCATTTCAAAGTACAATAGTGGAATTATGTGATTTAAAAATTCGAAGTTCTTAAAATGAGTCTCTGTATGGATAGCATGTGCAATATATTGTATATAGGCAACATTAACTGACATATTTATCATGATTATAAGATGTCATTTATTACTCTTTTTGTTATATAAGTAAGTTAATAAATTTACATATTCAGCAAATTTTTATACCAAAAATTGACCATTTAATGGAATGAATATAAAGTTAAAATTTATAGAAAACAAATTTAATTATAATTTTGTCATTAAAACTATTTTATAGAAAATGTTTTTTAAATATATTTTTTTATTTGTTTAATTTTTAATTTCAATTATAAACTTACTCATGTAGCAGTGATTCTGAATATGTTATTTAATTCACAAGTTAAAGTTCTAAAGAATCACTTTAATAAACTCATAAGCAATACCCAGTCTCTTGCATTAATGTTAATTCATTGGCTATATAAAAAATAACTAAAATGTTATCAATTAATGTTATAGCTATTTTTGTCTCCAAAATACTGATGCTTTGTTTACTTTTAGTTGGTAGCAATATCTTTAAATATTTCTGTTGAAATACTGTAGAGAAGTAATTGTTTGATATCTCTATCTGTTATAGTTTTAGTTTCCTTGCAATTCATGACTTTTCATTTTTCTATATTTACTTTGACAATATTCATTTACTTAGGCCATGATTCCAATATGTAAGATCATTTCAAATAAAATAATATTATAATAAATAGACATCTTGATTAAAGTAGGATGTTTTCTAGAAATAGAAGTATTGCCAAATAATATCAGGATATGATAATAACATTTAAACAGTTAAAAATTCAAACATAAATAGAAGAATAATGAACTTTTATCCAACAGCATTTTAGATCATGGTTTTAGAAAATTACAATGTGTGATTATTGAATCAAAATTAAATCCTGATTTTCTACTTAATAATTTCTAACAGAAATAAGCTAACTTAGTAGTCACCAAGTAGTTTACTTTTTTAACACTTCAATGTTAATCATATTTCCTTTTTAAAGAATGTTTCACTATAAAGAATTCAGAATTAAAAGATTATGTTGAGATTTATGAATAATTAGAATGCAATCATTTGCTTAAAGATACATTTCTTAATCTTTTTAATTAAATAATTGATGATATTCTTAATTAATCATAAACAATATTTTTACTGTATCATATTTACTCTATTATTAGTTATTTTATTAAATTAGGTGCAATCGTTGCAATTTCAGTCAGGGGGTGTGCATTTAGAATTTGAACACATCCTTTGATAAGTTTACACTTTTTTCATTTTTTCAAATTATATTTTATTTCATTACACATATACAATGAAGTGTTTTATTGCTTCATCATGAATACTTATTTCTGGATACTCTTTGAAATTAAATATATTCAACTTTTAATAGAACATTTAATGTATGTCTATACATAAATATATGCAATCCTTTTCATAGAATGATTGAAAACTTTATTTTTATTATCCAGAAGTTTTGTGTGTGTGTGTGTGTGTGGTTAGAGTGAACATTTCATAGCATCAAAGAGAATGAATAATATAAATATAATCTGCCATTTGAATGCATTTTGTTTTGTAATAGGCAGATTTATTACTGATTAATTTTTGCAAAATTATAAATTGGTGGTATATTCACCAATCATATTAGATTTGTGAGTGGAATTCCAATCTCTTCTTCACCATCATAATTTTTAGACATTATCACCCCCATGCAGTATGGAGGATTTAAAGTTTCTGAGGGAAAAGCCTAAAGGGTAACCCTGGTTTTTAACTCTGATGTAAAAACTGGCTAGTGAGTATTATATGAATAATTGCATAACCGTAATAATCATAATGGCAATGTATGGAGTGAATATTAATAACTTGTCCTGCTCAACTTTTTAGAGTTTTCTAATAAAGTTAAATCTTTTATGTAATAACAAACTTTTTTTTTGGAACTCATGTTGTATCACAACCTCATAATTCATATATATTTTTGCACCGAATTACAAATATGGTGATTCAGTTTATGTTTCCTTTTACAAAAATATCACTTTTTTTAAATTTAACATAATAATACTACTGGTCATTTCACATTATCAAAAAAAATGGTGCATATCTAATTCATTTGATTTATTCCATATTTCTTACAGAGATCTTCACAAAAATAATTAACAGTCCTATTTTTAATAGTTTGATTTATTTATTTTTAGCCATATCATTATTATCTTAAGATGAATTATTCTTAATTTTGGTTTTAAAAAAATTATATTTTTTTCTGATCAACATCTAAATAAAAATAAAAATGATATAACATATAAAAATAATTTATGCATTGTATAACTAATTATTTTTTTTAATGTCTGTGTTGTTTTATAAATATTTGGTTTTGGTTATGTGATTTGGAAGCCAAACACAACATATATATATATGCGTCATTAGATTTTGAAAAAAAAAAAAAAAAATTCTTTATGTATACAGAAATAGAAATGATGTGAATTGCTTGAAGAAATATTTTTATATCATAATTTAAAGTGAATATTTCAAATAAATCTTTTAAAGTGTAATATAATTAATACTTTTTAAGCATTTGATTTTAAGTTCAGTAAAGTTAAATCGAATTAAAAAATCAAATTACATTTCTGAATTTGAAACATTTTTATTTACTTGTTAATTATTTCCTAAGGACAACTTCAAAACAACAAGCTTCTCACTTTGAATTGAAATTTTTATTTTTATTTTTATTAAAAATCTGTAGGATTTTGATTTATTTAAAATTTAAGCACCTTAATAAATATTTATATATAAAAAAACATTAAGACAGAATACAAATATATATATATAGGGATTTGAACTTAGGATTTTCAGTTTATATTTATTTTCCATTTCAAACAACCGATAGACATGACCACATAATGTGAAAAGTGTAAATGATCCCCAATATGTGTATTTTGTGCAGAACCAGCATTCATCAGTTGGGCCAAATCATAATCCCCACACATATATACAATTGTTTGGGAGATTATGATCTGGCCCAACTGATGAGTGCTAGTTCTGCACAAAATACTTATATTGGGGATCATTTATCTTTTTCATATGGATGTGGTTATGTGTATTAGTTGTTTGAAATGGAATGGAGGATGAATATAGATTGAAAATCCTAAGTTCAAATACTTCTATTTACTATAGTATAATAAATAAATAGGTTAATTATATATATACAGTAACAACTTTCTCCATACAATATTGGTCATGTGATGTTATAGTGGTTTAATATAATGTCTCAAGGTATGAGTAATTTTTATTTATATGATATATATATAGTTGTATCTGCACAGTTATTATGTTATGAGTAATTTTTATTTATATGATATATATATAGTTGTATCTGCACAGTTATTATGTTATTATTCTCATAAATTATCAAAACATTACAAAAGGCAGTTTTATGAGAATCTGTTGTTTTAAAATTGAATTACATATTTTAATGCAATTATTGGCATTAAGAAGCTTTATATAAAATGACTAAATAGAAATTAATTTCTAACTACAGTACTAAAATGACTTCAGTATGATAGTCATGAATACAATTATTTCCATGCCCATGATTAGGAGTTTGAATTAGGTTATATATTTATTATTCTAATTATTTTTATCCAAAATATAAATTTTAAATTTCTTATCTCTTTCATTATTTCTTGTTGGAGATTATTAAAGAAGATTTTGCCTGCAGTGGTGTGAAAGCATGTAAGGTTTTTGAAATTCAATATTATCTTTATTTATATGAGATTATTATTCATTCAGAAAAACTCATGATCTAAAATAATCCATTGAGAGATCAAGTAGACTTGGAATAGATCCATAAGAAAATAGTGATCCCTATTCTATAGATAATAAATTAATATGACTTCAGTATAGCTCAATACAGTGAAATGGATTGATGAAGGCTTCTAATGATATCTTAAAGCAAGTTCTACTATTTAATGTTTATCTGCTTTCATAATTTCCCAACATTGATGATTGTGAAATTGTACTAGAATAGCAATAATGATTTGGTGATGCATTACAATCATAATGACACGTAATAACTATATTTGATTTGAATGTAAAAATGTTTAAAAGTATTGTTTTTAGTATAATATATTTACTAACAGAATTCAGTAATGTCTCTTATTTGTTTGATATTATAAGATTCAGAAATAATCTGTTCAAGGTAATGATTTTGCTTTTTGAAAATGTTATTAGTGCTCATGTATTATTTTGATGAAATGTGCTACAATGTTACTATTCTCTACACAGATTAACTAAAGTACTGAAAGAAGGCTAGTTATCATAATTGATGATTACACATACCAGGTTATTGGTGTAGCAGAAGTCTTTAAGTTTTGATAGTAGCTTAACTAATATGTGGCCACATCATCATTAAACATAGAATTAATGATTTTGCTATCATCTTTAATAATCACTATGAGTTTCTATTACAGTTTTATAGTTTTTGCACTTCACACTTTATAATTGTTACAAATTTTTTCAAAGCTATAAACATGATTCAAATATTACTTCATTTCTCATATATGTTACTATTTCTATCCTTTGTCAAATAACTTTCATGATAATGTGATTAATCATTACTTGATTAGTCCTAGCTGATAACTGTTAACTATTACTGTCTTTTTGCATTTACAGTCACTCATCTCAATCACATTTAACTGTTCTCATATTACAATGCCAATAGGCTGAATTTTTTTAAAATAACTAATTAGTAATATGTAGACTTGCAAATACATTTATTTATAACATGTCCAGCAGTTATTGGATTTATCATCAAATAGATTATTTATGCTTTTTCAGTTTTTGATTATACTGAAACATTTCTAAACTGTGTCTATTGTAGAATTCTGTTTAATGTGAAATATGTCATATTTTTTCTTATATCCTTTTCATGGCAAATGTGATAGATGCTCATCTTTGTTGATTTAAATATTTACTTACTGGGAGACATCTGATGATTTTCCTTCTGTGTCAAGAAATTTAATTTGAAGAGTAAACATATATATATATATTTAATTATGTATTATCTAAATTTAATTTGAAGAGTAAACATATATATATATATTTAATTATTATTATTTATTTTAATTATAAAATTTATCATAACTTATATTTATAAAATGCATTTTTCTATTTTTCTCATAATCACTTGTCATAAATATGTTTTTAAGTTTAAAACATAATTTCAAATAGCATATATAATTTGATCTTATACTTTTTTGGAATTATATATATAGAAATAGTATGTGAACTTCCATGCTACAAAGACATGTTTTTATTGTTTTGTTTTTTTTAATATTAATTTACTTTTAATGGTAAAAAATACTAATAAAATATTCTATCTTTTTTTAAATCTTTGAATAACCTTGATAACTTTTATATAATTGGAATAAATTTATTCTTTTTTTTTAATAAATGTTATTTTGCTCACCCTTTAACTGATTCCTTCAACTTATTTAATATTTGTCTAATTTTTGTATTGGTCCATTACTTAAATCTGAGAATAATATTATTTGTCAGTTTCATTTCCAGTCGGTTTCTATTGTTAAAATATTAATCTAAAATACACAGAATTTTTTTAATTCAGCTTCTAAAAATTGAATAATTTTAGATTCAAATTGGTTACATGTAATGAAAAATTAAAAATAATGTTAATAACTGAAGAAAAATATAAGAAAAAACATTTAAAAAATAGCCAGTGGTAAAACAAAAGAATTATATTTCAACCAATCACTGGTGTCATTATTCAGTCTGTAGCTGTCAAAATAATGTACTTTTCTGAAGAGCTATCATTCCCAAGCTTATTTTTTTTGTAATATTTAAAAATTTTTGAATCAAACTTTATATTTCTATAAAGTAATGTAAAATCTTATTTATGAAAGTAAAAAATTACGATAGATATAATTATTTATTTCAAAATATAAAAGCATACTACATTTCATTTTCAGTTCTGAATTTGGCATTTAGAAATGCCTAATTATGGTCAGTAGTGATAATTGTTTTTTATTACCGATCATTTCTTCAAACGTATTTTTCTTATAGTATTTAAAAAATTTTGAATCAAACTTTATATTTTGATAAAGTAATGTAAAATCTTATTTATGAATGTAAAAAATTATGATAGATATAATTATTTATTTCAAAATACAAATGCGTAAAAGATTTTATTTTGATTTTTTTAGAAACACCTATTATTCAAATTACAGTTGTTAGGTGTCAACAACTAGTCTTGAAAAGTGATTACATTTGCAAGCTTATTTTTCTTGTAATATTAAAAATTTTCCGAATCAAACTTTATATTTTGATAAAGTAATGTAAAATCTTATTTATGAATGTAAAAAATTACAGTAAATGTATTTATTTTCTTCAAAATCAATTATGAACATGTAGAACATCTTTGTTTAGTTTCTGACTTTGTCATTTAGAAATGCTTACAAGACAATTTCTAGATTTGGCAGTTATCCAATCAGAGAAAAGATACTAGTCTAAGCACCAAATAGCCAGCAAAGAAAATTGATTTTTTTTTTTCAAAATATAAGCTATACGCAGACATTTTTAGAACTATAATTTTAAATTTTGAATTTCCTATAAAATAAGCCTAAAATGAAGAAATTGCGACCAAAATTGTCCAAGAGATGGTGCATGCTATGTCCAAAAAACATAAATAGCATTTTGGCCTAATAAATTAGCAACATAATCTAAATGAAAATAACAATTGAAGGATTAATGATTTGTTGTGATTGTTAGCTTTATAATGATTAGGACTTAAACAAAATATTAATTTTTAATTAAAAGAAATATTTCTTTGGATAATTCAAAGTTTAGCACTGTTGATTTAAAAGCAGGACTGGAATTCACAATGGAATGAATTTTTTCAGAAAAATGAATAAAATAACATTTTTATTTGAAATTTTAAGATTTTGCATTATTTATCTGCTGAATTGAAGGCATAAAATTAAAAATAGTGTTTGACTTATTGCATTAAAAATGATTAAATAGAAGAAGTGTTAGATGTGTAATTGAGATACTAAAAGTTCTCCATGAAGATATATAGAAGCCATGACTAAATACAATTAAGAGATCAAATTATTATGGTAAGATAAACACTTTGTAATTCTGGTTATTTTCAAATAGTTATATCCCTATGTTTAAATTATTTTTAAATTCCAATACATTAAAAGCTTATGACAGTTATTTTCACTAACATTTGATCTTCAAGTTGAGTGACTTTCCAAATTTATCAATATCATTAATTTTTTTAAAAATAAAAATGTTGGATTTAGTTTTAATATTAATTTACTTATTTGATTTTTTAATACTGTGTGATTAATATTTGCTGAGGAAATTTTAAGGAATTTGCATTCTCTACAGATAGATTATACTGTTAATAATAAAAAGAATATCTATTCTTTTCTTTTTTTAAGAAAAATGGATTGTTATTAAGGTATAAGGAAAACATACTGAATAGTTTTGGAGATGATTCAGAATATGGTTTACATATTTATAAACAAGATGTCAATAAGTGAAAGAGACACATTGCTAAAATAATTATAAAGTAGGTGAAAAAGTGCTTAGAAATGTAAACTGAATAAATAGGGTTATAGAAAAAATCATACTTTTAAATATTTAATGATAATATTAAGAGATAAAAAGAAGAGTTATTAAATTTTGTTATTAACTCTTTTTTGTGAGCATCAAAGAACATAATTTTTCTATGTGCCATTGACCAGTATTCTTATTTTATTGCTTTTGTTATTGTATTGAAATAGATTATAGATATAATAAAAATATGTGATGAATAAACGTTATTTTCTTAATTTAATTATGAGTGCTGATTTAGCACAAAATACATTTATTGGTGATTATTTATCTTTTCAACATGTGTGTGATCAAGTGTATCAGCGTTATGAGATAGCATGGATGGTTGAGGGTCATGTGAAACTCTGAGTTTAAACCCCTTATATATTGCATATAGAAGTGCAGGTGTGAAAAAACCTGTACTGTAGAGAAAAAAATTCATATTTAATTATCTAATAATTTTACCTAAAATTTATTAACCATAATTACCAAAAGCTAGTATTAATCCTGATTTATCACTTTCCATGTATCAAGAACTAAATATATAATTTTAATTTAAAAACACTAAATACCACTAAGAAGCTCAGATATTTTATTTTAATGCTTTTTATTCCAAGATTTAAGTGTTATCACAATTTTCCTTTACACCCAATCATTCTCTTATTCATTAATAGAAAATTATTTGAATAGACCCATGAAAGATAAATAGATAGATACAGAAATAGAAAGCATGTTTTTCTTTTTTTTTCCTCCTTATTTCTTCAATTTGTGTGCTCCGTCATCATATTACTCTCTGTCTTTATATATATATTCTTTTAAAAATAATAGGGATTTATATATTGCAACTATTTTTTTAACTTTTTTTGTTAGTTCAGATATCAGATATTATTTTAGAGTGATAGATATCTCATTAAGAGAATGTTCTAATAAGAAAAAACAATATCTATAATCTGAACTAATCTATTATAAATCTTAATTATATATTAAATTCTTTAAAAAATATTATTGAAGAAATTTTTAATTTTTAAATATTAACTTTGAAAGATCAAGAAAACATCAATTTGTGTTTTTATAATTTTATTAAATGGATTTGTTTTAGTTATATACACTACAACGATTATCAATGAATTTACATCCACAAATGTATATGTACAATATATAGCATACGCACACAAATTTGGGAGGAGGGGGGCAATAGACACTAGAAAAAAAAAACTCTTGCTTTCGTTTCTTTTTTTTAATACTATTTTTCTGTAATATATTGCTCTTCGTCTTTTCTTGTTTTATTGCAACACATTTTTCAAGATTTCTACAAGTGCAGTCACTAATTACACTTTTTTAGATATCAAGGCTGTGTTTTATTTTTATTCTTGTTACAAAAAAAAGAAAGAAATTGCTGTATTTACTTTTATTGAATGTTTTAATGTTCTTGACTACCTTTCTAGTAATTAATTTGTTGTGATCTGTTAAAGTAGATTTTCTTCCATTTTATAAATAATATAAAGTTGTTAAGTTACATACATGCACCTTCAAATATATGCGTAGTACTCTTGTTTTATGTGTGCTATTATTTATATGTCTATCACTGTGGGACACATAGCTTCCAATTAAAATTTTATGACTTGATTACATGTTTATTTTCGATGTCTCCACTAGATAGTGCCTTTTTTTCTGAGGAGGAGAGCAATAAACTGAAGAAAAATGAGAGCAATTTCAGGCATGAATTGTACTTTGGTGATTTTGATAATAAAGAATGTTCTCTGATATGATATGGGATTTTATTGATATTATCTATTATTTTATTGTATGATAGCTGAGAATAAAAGATTTTTTTAAATATATAATTTCTTTATTTCATGCATGATTATTAGTACAATTAGTGTTAAAATATAATTTCTCTTTAGACATGTTCTGCAAAAGATTTCCTTACGTTTAGTATTTTTATGACTTGCTATAAAAAGGGTTAAAAAAATAAACCGCATTTTTCAATGAAAGGTCTCTCTAATAGCCCCCATTCCTCCAAAAAGAAAAGAACAATGGAAGAGAAGTCATTGCTCATCGGGTTTTAAGATTTTTACCTTTTATCTAAGACTAGGTTGGCCAAAGAGTGGTTACCTGAAAGAAAAATACCAAACCTATTTGAAACTTGAATGTTTTGTAATGATTTACCTAGTTTTGATTTGGTGTATCTGCTGACTACTACATCACTTGGCTCTTCATCACTTAATGTAGGAAGAATCAAAATATATTTTCTACTAGAGTTGCTTTAGAACACAAATGCAATGCAGAAAGGCATTTTCAATCAAATTTCTTTTTTACTGTCATTGATCAGAATGCTTTGCTTCAAAGAGAAATAGTAAAAAAAAAATAAGATTAGTGATCAAAACAAATATGTTTTCATAAATGTCATTTTTTTTTTAAAAAAAAAAGATTTTAAACATTTTTTGCTAAAAATGCCATTTTATCAAAAAGAAAACCATTAACTTTTGATAATTATAATTACTGAATCTGTTTTTCGTTAAATGTGAGATAGTATCTTTTTATATGTTTTTGTATTTTCTAAATTATGCAATTACTGGTTTCATAAAAAAGTATGGTGATAAAATAGAGAACATTTACATATTTCTAATAACACTGTTATTAGTATTTTTTTCTATATTATTTTAATTCAAATTTTTGTTTTCATTTTATCAACAGTATTTATTATTAATTAAAGTTTATTTTTTTGATCTTATATTTGTAAGACTTTGTTTTTATCCTACCTGAATCCATTTTTTAAAAAATACATTTTTTTAATATTTTTTTCTTTTTCTCTCCCGTTTTACCTATGATTATTATACAGGAACGACATTTCTTATTTCATATGTCAATTGCATTTTTATATTAAAAAATAATGTCAAATATCTTTTTTTTTTATTATTGTTTTGACTATTTTGAGCAATCTTCATTAAAAAAACAAAACAAGGAACAACAATCTTTACTAAACATACTATAATTTTTTTTATAATATATAGCGTATGAAATTCTTCTAAAAAAAATTGACATTTTATTTCATAAATATATTTTAGACAAATGTATATCTTAAAATGACATATAAATAGTATTTTTTATATTTAGAAATGTATATATTTTATACATACAAACATGCTTAGTCTATCTTTAATATTTATATGAATGCAGTCCTTAATTTAGAAAAGTGTATCTTTCCGCAAAATGCTAAAGACATCAATATAAAGTATATATATCAGATCTTACTCTTTTCTAATATATTATTCAACAATAAAATTATATTTGACTATAAACATATGCCAATACAGGCATGCATACAAAAATAAGCCAGTAATTTTTTTAATTTTAAATTCTTAACTATTGTATATAAAATTGTATATTATACATTATATATAATCAAAAACTGAAAATCATATCTGTAATTTTGATTTTCTCTTTTTTTTTTTTTTGTAATCTACATCACTCTTTCAATACCTCCCAAATTTTATTCATATCCTAACAACAAGGTTGAGTGAACAGGTTTACAAAACAACAATGAGACAATTTGAATGAGATTATATTAATTTTAGGCATCCAGATGCACAATGACTACAAAATGTCGACCAACGCAGATCACAGTGTGTACATTCGATAGGAATTAAGTGTTCTAATTAACATAAAAAAAGAACATTATGGTAATATATATGGTTACAAAGTTTACAGGCAATCAAGGTCAACTAAAAGTGGAACGAATCAACTGCTTATTAAAACAAGCATTTTTCTTAATGTCCTAGTACAAGGTGAATGAATGATTTTGCCAGACCAACGCTAATCCAATAGGAATGATTTTATATTGATTTAAGGGGTCTGAATCCACAGTGACTACAAACTGCAAACATCTGTTTTGTAAGTCAAAGATTTCATTTTATATATTTAAGTTGTTGCTTATCTTAGTTTTATGATTTATTTTACAATCTGTATTTTTTTTTCATATGTCATAGCATCGGCGGGACGCGAACCCACAACCGTCTGCAACCAACTACTTGCTTGCATGGCAGCTGCGATACCTCTCGGCTAACAACGCAAGACTACAATCTGTATTTTTCTGCGATCAATTTTATTTGTTAAAGTAAGTCAAAGAATTTACTACGTAAATATAAGTAGTATCTATATAAATAGAAGATTATCTGTACATATATATATATCAATTTGTACATTTATTTTTAAAATGATTTACATTTTTGTTTAAAACTAACAATATAAAAGAGATCAAAAATATAAATAAAAAAACCAATAAAACAAATATATAAATATTTATTAAAATCAATGCATTGTAAACAAGTCTAAAGAATCACATTATTCTTGTAGTTCAATTTTTTTTTTTAATTTTTACGTAATGGAATTCTTTTGGATTAATATGATTTTTTTCTTTTATTGAGGAATGTTGTTTTATGTAAAACAAATATAAAAACAGGAAATTTAGATTAAATACAAATAATGGCTCATCTTTCTCTCATTGTTATAACTGCAAATTTTCATAGATAAAGAGAAAAAGAACAAAATATATTGTTAAAATATGTGAGTGATAAGAGGAAAAAATATACACTATCTATTTTAAGCAAACAAGTAACATCATTTCAACATCAGCAACCATTTATCTTTTTTATTTTCATGTTTCCGAATAATATTTTTACATGTATATCTTATTATTTATTAGATACAATATAAATAATATCAGTGTTCTTTCAATAAAGATATAATTCAAATTATAATAAAGATATTTTAGAAATTTTTCAAAAATGGACAAAAAATATTTAGAACATCATTAAAATCAGATATATGAGACTAAAAATGATGTCTAAATTATTAATGTATCCTATATAAATATATTCACTGAACTACTTTTTGGTATCTTAAAAATATTCAAAGAATTGTGATGGCATTTAAGCATTCTTAAATTTAAAATTTAGGATATCTTCCAGAGTTTTAAAAGTAGATTTTTAAAAAAAAAGTTTCAATTAACTTTGTTCCAGCTATATTAATTGATTTTGTAGACATTTATTGTTTCAAATTTGTAGACATTTAGTTTCGCTGTTTAAACAAACTTTGTAATAAGTAAGCTTCAATCATAGTGTACGATATATTAATTATTGTACTACTCATGAAACTGACAAATTGCTCAATAATAAGTATTTATTTCAAGAAAACTTCTTTGTTATTGTTAAGAGTTTAATAATCATTAATGTAAGTACAACTTTTATTCATTAAAACAGGCAAAACTCACTATATGTATTGCCACTCACTGCAAGCTAGAATAATCAATGGATACCAGAAGGCTTGTGCATAAAATCCCCATCTAGTGCCTACACATCCAATATCCCCATGTGGATTTATGCACAAGCCTTCTGGCATCCATTGATTACTTTAGCTTGCAGTGAGTGTCAATAGTATAGTGAGTTTTGCCTGTTTTAATAACAGTTATCAGCAAGTATAAGAAAGAGTGATCATGTGATGTTTATTGGCTTAAAACTTTTATTCATCTTATATTAATAATGGTTAATTGATTGAATTGTTATTAAAGCATAAATAATCAATGTTACAGTTTTTCTATAAGTTAGTTCTATTAAAACACTAAAGTTTATATAAACTCATTTTTTTAATTAAATCTTCATTAATAAACTTTACATCAAAATATATAATGAATATATGAAAGTATTTAAGTATATTAATCTTTTAATTGCAATGTCTAAATAAAAATGGAAATAAAATTGTTTGAATGCTGCCTCAAAAACTGTCCAATTCAACACAATGTTAAATAAGCAGCATCTAGTTTTAAAAAGTCAGTCAGTATAGTAAAAAAATCTATTAAAAGATAAACAAATAAATAAAAAATTAATTTTAATACAAGATAAATTTTAGGAACTGCATCAATATTATGGTCAATTTGATATTAAAGCAGCATTAAGTGAATATTTACTAAAATATAGTCTCTATATTATTGCACTGACATTAACGAATATTTATGTTCTAAAATGTATTTTTAGTTTTAATAACGTAATTGTTGATTTACTTGTAATTTGCAAGTAGGAAATTATACATATAAACTTATTTAAATTTTGCTTTAAAGTGCCAATGCTCATTATCTTGCTTAAGATCGTGTTTTAAAGGTCTGTGTAAATTGGGATATTTGCAATGATTATTTTTTAAGTGCTTGCTTTTCTAACAGACTCCAGTGCTATAGATTCCTGAAATGATTTTCAGCCACTTACTTGGGGTCTGAAGTGATTTTCTGAACCTAATTATTTGATTATTTATCTGACAAAGTTTTATGTTTTTTTAGACTAGTATATATATTATGATTGTTTGTTGTAATTCTCAATGCATATACTTTTTGGAAAATAATTAGTTTATATCTATTTATTCTTATAAGTAGTCTTTTCTATTTAAATTTCCATTAATTTAGTTCTCATATTTCTATGACTAAATGATGATATAACTATATGTAAAAGTTTACTTACATGGTTTTATAAAAAGTCAAATGAAACCTGAGAAAATTTAATGAACTATTTACCTAAAACATTCTAGATAAACTTTATATGGAAGAGATCCAAGAGCTAGAAAATGCTATTATAAAGTTACTCACCTAATTGATGAATAATAGGAAAGGGCTTTCATTTGATTAATGGATCCATTTTAATCAATGACCCAATAAATATATTAAGACTGCTTTAACAATGCTTAATGGTAACCGATTTGTTTACTGTAAAGAATCTCTGATATATTTCATGTAATTTTCAGTCTTACGTATTCTATGAAAACCTGCTTTTAAGTAATTTTTATCAATGCAATCCCTATATTGGATTGGCTAACCTCATGATCTTTAAGTAAAGTGTATGGATTTCATATATGGTTCATAATGATTAATTTCTTGATATTTAAAATGTTAAATTAATGCACACAGAAACATTGGAAATACTCTTCACTTGATAAGATAAAGCTCTATAGACTAAATGGCCAAATATGGTTTTAATCATTGTCCACATGTTCATAAATTAAACAAACTTATATGTGTTTGAATTGACTAACACCATCATATATGTGAT
Source organism: Epiperipatus broadwayi (assembly GCA_028023455.1). Taxonomy (NCBI): domain Eukaryota; kingdom Metazoa; phylum Onychophora; class Udeonychophora; order Euonychophora; family Peripatidae; genus Epiperipatus; species Epiperipatus broadwayi. The sequence continues at coordinate 996,821 of JAQFVV010006202.1, read as the reverse complement.
ATACATAATCAGATTAATGTAAATGGACCATTATTATGATTTCTGGAATGGGAAGTTATATATCTTCAATTTCTGGTGATAACTAATATCTTAATGTAATTGATATGAAATTAATTGGTTTTTGTTTATATACAAGCGTAACCTCTGATTTTGTTGACTGGTCTCCTTTGAGATTGATATGTAAATGTCCTTTTTATAAATGATTCTTATGGTTTGTGAATAAAATTTCCTTTTGAAAGATAAATAAAATGCATAGTAATATATTGTATTTATTACTAATGAATATTTGTCATTATAAATATGCCACTTATAGAGAAAATATGAATTTTAAACAAAACAACTATTTATTTTTAATATGGTAATATTTTAAAATTTTGATATTATATAGAGTGATTTGATTCCCATATGGTTGCTGTCTGTTATAGTAGAATGAAGAATAATAATTATTAGGGGAATAAAATTATTTGTGTTAATATATATATATATATTGTTTTGTTGGTCCCTAAACTAATGATGCACAGCCCATGGATCATAACCTCATCAGGGTAGCAGAAAATTTTTAAGAAATTCTCTTAAGTTTTGAATATTGATAAGGTTTTGTTTTTTGGTAATAATTTAATTTTTAAAAATAGATAAAAATAACATGAAAATAAATTATTTTTGTAAGTATCATAATTTTTTTAAATATATTCAGAATTAAATCAATCTTCACACATGCACTGTTTTAATATAAATTGACACACACTCATCTGTAAGCAAAGATTTTAAAGAACACTTGAATTTAATTCTCCTTCAATCTTATCTATATATAACCCAAGCTTATCATCAGGGCTTGAGGCTATTATATACCTGATTTTTTAAACAATGTTCAAATTATACAAACATAATTCAGATTATTGTACACTAATTGCAGATGGTTAAAATGAGATAAATTCTTTCTACTATAATATTTGAATTATGTTTATACAATTTGAACATCATTTAAAAAATCAGGCATATAATAATGCATGGTAAGCAAATGTTGGCTTATAAGCCTCACTTGTTATTTAAAATCTTTGCTTATAGGTGAGTGCATGTCAATTTATATTAAAACAGCACATGTGTGAAAATTGATTTACTTCCAAATATATTACAGTAAATATTGTGCTGCTTCTAAAATAAATATTTATCAAGATACATAATTTTTTTGTAAACATATGATTTGCTTTAAAATTTTCATTTTAAATCATATGTGCTATATTTAATACTAAAATATTAGGAAATATAAATGTATGTATTAATTAAGACTACTATCATTTTATTATGAATATCATTAAATACTTATACCTATAATTTAGACATGGCTAAAACAAATAATAGGCCACATCAAGTTTTCATCCAAGGATGGGGATTGCAAATATAAAAAACACCATTGATCTAAAATTCAATTTTTAATAAATCATTTGGTGAAGATTATATGATATGAAGCACAATATTTTCATCTTATTTTGATTAAAGATTTTCATTTTGCTAAAAAAAAAAATGTGGAGTCCAATTTATAATCTTTTCTACTCACTTTCCATTCTCATATGTATGCACTGCACTTTACTTTTGCTGAAGAGTTTCTAGTGATATGAGTGAATACTGGAATAAGAATGCTGTTCTATACTAATGTTCTCCCAATAGAGTAGATAAGTCAATAGGTGAGATAATCCCTTTTGTCTTGAGGATAGAAATATTTCTTAAAAGTGGGTGAATCTTGTGGTCATTGACATGAGAATAGACGGCAAAAGGAAATTTCTATATTAAATATTTTGTTAGCTCATGATTTTGCAGCTATGAATGAATGAATGGGTGGGAAAGAAAAAAACAAACTTTTGTCATCAATCTGTGGGTCTCTTTCCAAGAAAGTAATAAATTTTGATGGAAATTTGAAATCTGGGAACATTGTTAAAACCCAATTCAATATTAAATATGTTGTGGATATATATATATGATTTATAGTAGAATTCAATATTAAATATGTTGTGGATATATATATATGATTTATAGTAGAACTTGAAGAAATAGAGTTGCCTTTATATTAAAAAATAAACAGGCATATAATGTCTTGAATACATAAAATGTGAATGAAAGATTATTAATGATTAAGATGAGAATGGATCCATAGGGCATGATATTAATACAAGTATATATATTTTTACTACTGGTGATGGACATGGAATGATTGAAGTTTAAGCACTTGTAGACACTGAGTAAGAAAAGTTTAGTAGTGAAACTGTCTTAATATAGTATGCTAAGCATGTTTTCAATATCTTTGTTCCAATATCATAATCATAGGAATGAATGAATAAATTGTGTGTGGAAGATGTAATATAAGTAATATGTAAATAAGCTTAAACTCTCCACTTTTTAGAAAGGGGGGAGGAACCAGAATTCTTTTTTTATTTATGGCATTGGAATTTTTGGTAATATGCCAAGCCTCCTTCATTTTAAGTTTTGCATCATCTTTTTTATACATACAATGCTGGTTGCAGTAGGCTCAAATGTATTGCCAAGTTAGTTTTCATACTCAAGAAATATGAATTTGTGATCTGGATTATTCTTGAGTATGAAAACCAACTTGGCCATACCTTTGAACCAGCATTGCATATATAGAAAAGAAAAATGGAAAACATAAAATAAAGGAGGCTTGGCATATCACCAACAATGCCAATGCTATAAATAAAAAAAGAATCCTGCCCCCCCTCCCTTTATTCATATTACATCTTCCACCCACAATTTATTAATTCATTGCTGTGATTATGATATCAGGACAAAGATATTAAGCATGCTAAGCCTCCTATATTAAGACTGTTTCACTGTTAAGCATTTTTTACTTTGCGTCTCCAAGCACTTAAACGTCAATTACAATTGCTTGAGAAAAGTAAACTAACAGATTATGGAATGATTGAGATGATTTGTGAAAAATTAAAAAAAAAATATTAGATTTTATAAATTAGAAAGATATTATTTTGATAAATTATTTTAAAGTATCAGTGGATATATATGAAAATTCAAAAGATGTATTTGTAGTTTGTTTTGGAAAAGATGAATTCAAGAGATGTGAATCCGATTAAAATTTTATGTATAGCATAAGATAATAATGCCAGCGATACATTCTATGATGTGCCTAAAGAAAAACTACTTATAGAAAGCACCTGGAAATTTTGGTAAATATTTGATTGATCATATTATAGTCAATAAGATATATATGAATCAGGTGAAATCTTGTCATGTTTATTCTGTTGCTGATTTATATAGTCATTATGTTCTTATTCTATCAAAATGTATTATTAAACTGGAAAATAAGGCATCTATCCAAAATATCTAGTGCTTGAATAAATTACAGGATTCAGACATAACTAAGGAATAGTATAAAACTGCTTTGGAGGATAATTACAGTGTGAGATAGAATAATAGAAAAAAAACTTTGATAATAGCCACAAAAGTATTGGAAGAATAATTTTAATGCCTAAGAAATCATAAATGATTTCAGAGATATTATTTTGAATTGAACTAAGAAACAAATAAAGAGATAAAAATTATGACATGTACAAAGTAGTTAAAAATTTAATAAGAAAAAAATGTACAATAGAAAAAGAATGATGGAAACATAGTTAATGTGGAGATTGAGAAGAACTTAAATGGAGGAAAACTAAAAAAAAACTATATTAAAGAATTAAAATGTTAGATTATAATAGATTATTTAATAACATTGCTAAAAATAAAGAAAGATATTTTTTGAACATAAAAAGTATATGACTGACTGAAAGAATTATAAGAGATTACATAGAGTGTGAAAATATACCAGAAAATAATAAAAGAAGAATTTTGATATGCTTCCAATTATGGTAAACAATAGTAGAGCAATTGATGTGAATGACATTTGATAGTACTTAATGATAATATGAAAAATAGTGTGAATAAGAAATACGTCAATTGGATTTTATGACTATTAAGACTATTGTATTTTTGAAAAAGAAAATGCAAATGACTGTGTAACTATAGAATTTTGCTTCTTCCTACCAAGATTTTATTAATAATTAAAAACAGGATACACTAGAAAATAGATAGAAACTTGGATCATTAATATAATGGAACCAAAGAAACAGAGCATTAAGAAAGATTTTGAAGAGCAGAAATGAAAATAAAATCTTATATAATTTTTAATGACTTGAAAAAGGTTTATGACTGAGCATATTAAAAATTGTTGTTTTAAATAATGACGAATTTGTTTGGAAGGATAGGAGTTTGATTTTGAATTTATGTAGATGTCATACAACACACTAGATATGGATTGTAAAACTAAAGTTAGTATACGAAGAGATATAAAGCATAGTTGTCCACTGTGACCCTATTTATTAAATTTATTTGAGAATATAATTATAATCAAGGAAAGAAAAACTACAGATAGAAAAATTAATGGTAAGAATATTCATGGAATTTGTTATGTAGATGATATGAATTCAAAAAAATAAATGCATGAAAAGCTTAAAATATTAAGTGTGTTTTTGGACAGTTTTAAATTACAAGAGAAATACTATTAAAATTAAAATTATAATAATAGATAAACAATAAATAAAAATTGGAAGTACAGATAAATAAGACAAGTCTGGAAAAAGTTATAGATTTGTTGTTATTTGGATAGTATGTTTAAAGATGATAATAGATCTTCAATTAAGATATATAAAAAAGAAGAATGCTAATAAAAAAGAAATTTCAAAATAAAAAGACCCTACTATTAAATAAACATATTGATATCCTAAATAGAGTGAAATTTGTTAGAATCTTTGTTGATCTTTGTTGATCTTTGGAGGTGAAAAAATAATATTAAAAGATATGGAAATGTGGCTTTGGAGAAGTTGACTAGGGCAAATTAGATGAAAAGAAGACAAATGATCTTTTGTTAAAAGTAATTAATATGGAAAGATAAAACTGAGAAAAATCAAATTCCTGGAACACATTTTGAGACATATATCAAAAAACATAATAGCTGTAGGTAATACTAATACTGCTTCATACATGGAAAAAAGATTGAAAACATTAAATGTAATTTTAATGCTTTTTTAGTGCTGATGTTTTTCTACAAAATGACTTAAAGAATAAAGTTTTGGAAAGAAGATTGAGATATAGACCAGATATCTTATCTAAAAAATGTGATCAGTGAACATGATAGTTCATATATAAGTATCAAAAAATGGCTGAAGACAAATTGACATAGCTGTAACAACAAAATATTTAAAAATTAATTATGAGGAACAAAGACAATGAAATTGTGATTATTTAAAATATATGAGCCATTTCATTGTCATGTGTCTAATATTGAGTTGTGTTTTTTTTTTTACTTGATATGCAGTTGAGGTTTTGAAAGCTTAGTATTCATATCTAAAAGTCAAAGCTTAATATTTATATCTAAACACTCAAAAAATTGATCAAAAAATTAATATGCAGAACTTGTATTGGTTTGTTATGAAAAAAGAAAACAAATTTTCAATATTTTTGTAAATTTTAGCATATTTAATTTGTATTTTTTGCTTGATTTTATAGAAATAAAAATATTAAGATAAAATATGTATACTGTGTATTATATATCAGTTTACAAAAAAAAAAAACATATCTTTTATTATTTTAGATTCTGATTAAATATTTATTTTATTATTACAGGATTAGACTCTTGATATAAGCAGCTTCAATATCAAAGTCCCCCTCCTTTATAAACTGAATTCCTTATTAATAATGAGAAGTAACTTTGTATATATATGTGTGTGTCTAAAATAATATTTTTATAATTTAATACTATTAATTTGGATTAATTAATCATAACATTAGATATTTGATGAACCAAAATTAATAAAATAATTAGTAATACTTCTCTTCCTTCCAAAGGTGTAAGTTTTTGGTTTTCTAAAATAGCAGCATTTCCCAGTTTTTAATTTAAGACCTGCATTTTGATATTATCATCATCTGTTCTGATAAAAAAATATTAATTTATAGATTTACATACTTTAAATTAATATTTATTGGAAAATAACTGGCCTTATTAAAAGTTAATCCAAATTATAATACAAAATTAAATTTAGAATTTTTTTTCTATTCGCTCCTTTAAATTACATGTATAACCATATTAATTTGGCTACACTATATGTTGTTTTGCAAATAATTTCTAAATGAATTTTTTTTTGAATTGTTAAAATGAAATAATATATATATAACAATAATCATTTAAGATACTATAGAGTTCTATGAATAATCTCTGATTTTATGAAAATATATTTATTTAATAAATAAAATTATTTATTTTAATTTTCAATTTTAAATAAATACTTTTCATTTCAATTTTATAATTTATATAAACATCCAAAATTTCTATATTTTTTTAATTTTGGATTACTATATATATTATTTTTAAAATTATAAAACTATTATAGTATATCTACAACAATTTTATATTAACAAAACTCATTTATCAAATAAATATCATGATTGATTAATAAATATATATTTTAATTATAGTTATATATATTGAACCGTGTTCAAATATGTGGATTCGAATCACCGGCCTCTTAGGCAGAGAAGAACATACTCGGAGAGTATGTATGCCCAAACGATAGCTATAAAGTATATAACTAGCGTTACATTTCTAGGACATAGCTTCTTCTCGGCTGTTGAGTTCAACACCAAGTTCAAAGCATTTTTTTTTGTTTGTGTATAAACACGGGCGCCAGCTGCTTATTCTAAAAGAATACTAAAAGAATAGACAATGCACTTTGAATAGTGGCCACTAACACAACGCCTAAATCTACGACTAGCTCAGTTGTTTGTAATCACTAATAGATTATACTTAATTAGTGGTTAAAAGACTTGATAAAAGGGAATTGATAAAAAGGAATTTATAAAAAAAATTGGTAAAAGAATTGATAAAAAGAATTGACCGACAAATAAAGTTTAATTTTAAAGATAATTTATTAACTAACATTTATTTACTAAATTTAAACATTTTATAATTCTAATAAAACACACGCTTATTTTAAATTAACATTTCTAAATAGTTTAAACATTCCTATAGATTTAATAACAAAACACTCTAATTTAACTAATAAATATTGATATAATGATCACGCACATATTAACTCATGCACACACATAATAATGATAATAAAGGACTACATAGCATTTGAAATTTAATCACACACATATCAATAGTTCATTTATGTATGATATCGAGTTCATATAATTAGACTCTTGGAGGATTCGCACGAATTAATGAAATGCAATGGCTATTACAGTATAAACGAAAATAAGCAAATGTTTTACCTAGGATTTTGAATGTTGACGTAGAATTTTGTTCTTTGGAGGCTGCTTTCGGTGAGGATATTTCCATTATAAATGCTTACCAGCCGGCTGGGACGTTTCCTTGCTGAGTTTCCTGATTTTCACGATTATTGCTATCGGAGACAAATAGATACTGACGGAGATTTTCTAAGATGTTAAGCTGACATTATTTCACGGGCAGATCTGCTGTTTTCTCGGACATCTGGGCTGGTGCGTTCCCAAGATCTTCTCAACACTGCATTTTGTTTGTTAACTGCACAATTAATTTCTGAACTGCACTCACTCAATTAATTTGTGGAACTGAATGTCTCAACTAATTTGTGGAACTGCATTTTTATTTAGGGTCAAGTATGAATAGACTACATAGATTTGCATTTGAAAATAAAATATTCTATCCCTATTTAACCTTAGGCTAAAATTCGCAGTCAAACTGGCATCAATCCATCTGATACATCGATGTATTCAATGTAATACGGAATACGGCAGCACCAAAAAGATTAAGAGAAGATATTGACTCTCATTAGATAGGAATATTACTTCTATCCAACGAGAAGAACAATAAAAAAAAAACTCCATAGAAAGGAACTGCGCTCTGCGTCTTATAATTCCTTCCATAGCAAACGGAAGTGTGCGGCGTATGAAGCGATTCTGCCCGTAGCGAATCAATATTACATCTACTAATCACACCAATATATCCAATCCATTGACCCAATTTAACCACGAAACAAATAACCTAAGATTACCCTCCCCTAATATAACTTTACAAATCTATACGGCCATTCACGCCCGACTTAAGTTTAACATTGATATATTTTAATTTATCGGAAAACAGAAATCATAAATAAACTTAAAGAACAAAATTAAATAAATGGAAATGATTTTACACAAATAAATAAAAAATACATCAAATAACATTTTAACTACTTTAGTCAGATAGGAAACTAATGCAATTATTTTAAATACGAAAAGTTTTTAATTTAATGTTCATTAATTGTAAAGTTCTTACGGTTTTAAACAGTTCATCTTTATCTGTCGTTTGTAAGTTTGAACGGGAATTCCCACGCCATCCTAAAGATTGATATTCTGTTGGCCGATTTATTTATCCATCCGGAGGTTTTTGTTTTAACTGGTCCTCAATGTAGAAAAATGATAGTTCACTTCTCTTTCTTTCCTAGCAAAACTGAAGGGATTGAATCGTGCGTCTGTTTCAATCCCTTCTTCACTTCCGCACTACCACATATCTCTCACATCGTAATTAATCATTCACTAACTAACTAATAATTTCCCAACTTGTCCTTTTATATTACTTTGAAAGATTGACTTAACATTACGTCATCGATGTGATGATCCTTTTCGTTGAGGTCCGATTTCCCAATGGATTTATTTCATTTGCTAAAAGTTTCTATTGTTTTCCTATCTGACCGATGTTTTTACATTTAAATGCCCAAGTCTGGTTTACATTTCACTAATTAAATTTATCATTTCCATTTCTGATTAATTAACCTGTTTTCCAAATCAAAGATATATTTAAAGATAAATTTAAAGATATAATTTTATCTCCAAATCTTTTTAAAATTTAGTTTTAAAATACTTTTTCTTTAATAAAGTTTTATTTTAATAATTTTTCATTATCTGTGCGATTTAATATATACGAGTTTAAGATATTTAATTTCAATTTTTAATTCTTAAAGAAAATTTTTAAATGCGAACTTTTTAATTTACTTTCATGTTTAATAAATAAAAAAAAAATGTAACGAACGTCTGTGCTCGTTACATATCAGTAAAGTTCCTTAAAAAAAAAATGATCAAAAAAAAAAAAATTTATTTAGGGTTAGTAATTACGGTACACGATTGACGAAGACATTACAAAAACATCCGGTTAGTAATTTTACAAAAAGACTATATACAAAAAAAATGTTTACTATCGTTTTCTAAGGACCATTTACATTCACCTCCTCCTCCCGAGAATTCTATTTTATTTTATACATTTTATTTTTACTCATGGCACGACAAGCAAATTATTTAAATTATTTAGGAAGGTTGCATTGAAGTAAATATATTTTGAAAGATAATGGGTTTATGCGTGTATATTTGCAGCACAATTATAAATACCATCAACTTATTTATGACTGATTAAAATGCTTAAATAGGATTACACTGAAGTAAATTCCCAACGGTACTCATCATAAGGTACCACATTTCAATCATAAACTTATGTGGCTGTGCGCACCTATACACATAAAAGCATAATATATATCAACAAAAAAAAACATCAATTGCAACCTTTTGACTTTCTTTTTAACAAAATACAGTTTAAAATTATTTATATCTTTCCGTTGGTTTTTAATATATGTGCTATTTCTTTCTGGCAGTGCTTTTATCAGATTTAAAGTATACGACTTTATGTAAACAGATAAAAATATTTCATTTTGACAAAATTTTCTCAGGGTATTTGTGGTTTATTAAAGATCGGCCCCAGATTGGGAAAGCCAGTTGTAACGACATCAAATAACACTATTAATAAAGAATTTAGTTTGGTCAGATAGGATTCTATTTGTAACAATTAAATACTAGGAAAGTTTAAAATTTAAAGTTCTTAGTGTTTTTAAATTAATATTGTTCGTTATATCTTATAAAGTTCTTACGGTTTTAGAAATGTTCATCTTTTACAGTTGCTTGCCGTTTGAAATCCAGCGTTAAATTTCCCGATGATCCTGTGGTCCTCTGAATATAAGAAAAGTGATGTTTCATTTTTCCATTTTATAACAACTGAAGGGATTGAACGTGCGTCCTTCAATCTCTTCTCCCGCACCTCCGCACTAACATCTATCTGTCACATCGTAATAATCATAATAACTCACTGATTAATAATTTCCAAATTTTCCTTTTATACATATTCGAAGGATTGACTTGGCATTATTTCATCGATGTGATGATCCTTTTCGTTGAGGTCCGATTTCCCAATGGATTTATTTCATTTGCTAAAAGTTTCTATTATTTTCCTATCTGACCAATGTTTTTACATTTAAATGCCCAAAGCTAATTTACATTTGACTAATTAAATTTATCATTTCCATTTCTGATTAATTAACCTGTTTTCCAAATCAAAGATATATTTAAAGATAAATTTAAAGATATAATTTTATCTCCAAATCTTTTTAAAATTTAGTTTTAAAATACTTTTTCTTTAATAAAGTTTTATTTTAATAATTTTTCATTATCTGTGCGATTTAATATATACGAGTTTAAGATATTTAATTTCAATTTTTAATTCTTAAAGAAAATTTTTAAATGCGAACTTTTTAATTTACTTTCATGTTTAATAAATAAAAAAAAAATGTAACGAACGTCTGTGCTCGTTACAATATATATGTTTTACTTTGGGAAGAAAATAAATACATATCTAATATTTTGTCTTGAGTTGTTTTGCAAAAATTTCAAAATATGACCATGCTGATTTTTTTTCTTTTTTTTTTTTAATACTATATTTTGAATCTACATATTTGGTTTTATTTTTAAAAGTTTAACAATGAAATTTATACATGCTTAAAAACATAACATGTTTATTTTTATATGTTTATTTATTTAAGTGTCAAAGCATCTATATGTTTATTTATTTATTTTAATTAAATTTGCAAATAAATATTATATATTGATTCAGATTTATAAATAATTTTTTTATTATTAAAAATATTAAAAGTTTTGCAATTTAGACTCAAATTGTGAACCATATATTTAGATAATATTCATATTGATCTAAAGAATTTAACACTTCATGATTTAACAATAATCATATTAAAACAAATCATGTATAATTTCTCTAGCTTATATTAAAAATTTCCATTAGATGAAATTTTTAACTAGTGTGGAGTAATTTCTGTAGTGCTAAATCATTAATAATGAGAATCAGATGCAATTTCTAAACATAAATTTTTGTACTAAAGTTTACTTATAATAGCTAACTAGCATTTATATATGAAGATAATTAATTAAAAAATAATATGCCTTTAATAACATACTTGAAAAGTAAGATACAGTATTTTTCATAATTAATGAGTAAATATTTTTATCTTCTCACCCAATAAATTTTTTGGAAAAAAATTGCTTTATGAAAAAATACCATATATTTGTAAAAGTTGAGAACAAAAATAAATACTTGTTAAAAAAAAACAACACCCACATTTTTAAAAACAAACAAAAAAAAAATCTACATTATAATGTACATTTTCTAGGAAAAAAATAAGCCATATGTAAAAATACCATATATTTTGGAAAAGTTGAGAGGCCTGGGAATGTTATATTGCTATGTTTTTAAAGAGAAACAGCACCGCCAACCAATGTACAGTGTATAATTAACAACTACTGAATATTTTTACCATTATATGTGTAGTTTAAAATTGCTTTGTCATCAGTTGATTATAAATCTTTTTTTTTGCTTTATGATCAGTCAACATTTGTTTTTAATAATAATAATAATAATAATAATAATAATAATAATAATAATAATAATCATCATCATCATCATCATCATCAGTTGGAGATATATTTCTTTGTATTATTAAAGATGAAGATAAATTATTGATCCAGAGTTACTAAGTGTATAACTAATTGTGAAAATGGTATATTACAATTATACTTATTTTATGTAATCAATATATTCCAATTCATTTGGTATTTACATCTTCCAGTTTAATTAGATACACATTTACCAATCATTATTCATTCCCTGCTTGAGATAATTATAGGCCAGATACAAAAATCTTATATTTATTTGGGGATTTTCCAATGACAGACATAAATTTCTCAGCTCTATTTTAGATTGGAACATCAATCATAACATAACAAGTTATCACATTAAATATTATACTTTGATATTCCTGGTAACAATATTTTCAATGCATAAATAACCTTGTTTCAATTTCAAAATTAACTGTATTCATGTTTAGGAAATGATTAACTTATCAGTAATATATTAAGTTTAATTAATTAAGAACTGAATTAATCATTTGATTAACTTGTGATTTGTTTTCTTTTTGTTAACAAATAAAAGGAATTAATTGCTAAAATCAACAGGTATCAATCATTGCAATTTATCAAAGATGCTGATTAATTATTTACTGTCTACAATTAGTTTCTGATATTTCTAGTAAAATGCAGATCTACAGTAATAAGCTTGATTAAAATCTTTGCAATCTGAAGTACTTTTCACAATTAATTACAGTTAGTTAATAGATTGAAAATCCATTCTTTATTATTTAAAAAAAATGTCTGAAACAAAAAATTTTAAATTATTATATTAATTTAGATTTAAAAAGTATAATTTCTTATTGTAATATCATTTTAAAATTAACAATTTGTTCAGAAATTGATTTAATATTTATGAAACTAACTAAGTTATGTAATTGAGTTAGTATTTAGAAAATGATAAAGTTTTGTAATTTGATCCAAAATTATAAAAAACAATTTTAATTCTTAATTAGGATCAAAATTGTGAAGTTTGATAGTGGTAAATTTAATATAAGAAAATGATCACATTTCAATTTGTACACAAACATATATATATATTGGTTAATTGCTCAAAAAGGAGTGAAAATGATAGCTTCCATTCATTGCATTAAAGTACACACTCAACTACAGAATAACCATGAAATATTAAAATCTTTAACATATTACTTTTTGATAAATCGCAGCCATTTTGTCTTACAGTAAGTTTTACACAAGTCTCACATTTTCACCTCGTCTCATGTATTTTTTCTATCAGATTATATTTTTTTATATATTTTTTTCAAACATTTAAAATTTCATTTGAAATAGCTATTGTTCATAACAATTCTACTAAGCTTTAAAAAATATGATTTTTTTTAATGTTAAACCTAAAATTATTAAATTTAATTGTAAAAAAAAAAATGATTTTATGAATACGAAAAAATTATTCATTTATGAAATAATGAAAAAAAAGTTTGAAGAAAAAGAATATGACAAATTTTATTATTTTATTTTTTGAAAGATTGCGAGCATCCACCCATTAGTTTTTAAGCTTGCAATTTATTATTTCACTGTTTTTTTTTTTCCATAATTGTATTATTCTATTTTTTACATTATTTTTGCTGATAATTTTAATTTGTATATGTAATGTATTTGAAAAAATGTTATATGTATATGTACATACATGTTAAAATATATTGTATTTGTATGTTTGAAAGTATGGTACATATATGGGATAGTATAGTACAGTGGTCTTCAGTGGACCAGGCCACAGAAGTTTTCTGTCAGTCCGCAGCTAGACTAGCAAGAAAGTTTGTAATAACAAAATAATAAGATTTTAAACTTTTAATTAATATGAACAATTTTTATTTATTTTTTCATCGCATTTTTTCCTGATTTAAAAAAAAGAAACAGAACAAAAACAAAATCTAATCAATCATACATAAATTAATTTGTTTTTCTATTTATCACAGATGTTTATGGGGGGGGGTAGAAAAAAGTTTTTTATTATACAAACTCCATTTGTCTTTTGATAGCCAATCACGCTGCTTAGTTGTTAAACAATAAAATGTAACGTGACTTTTTTGATCTCTTAAATTTTTTCTATGGTGATTTTTTTTGGCTTTAAATCAATTTTTATTACCTTTTTTTAAAAATAAAAACCAAAAAATAAGTTCTGTCTCTAACTTTTACAAAGTATTTCTCAATACACCCCCACCACCCCAAAATAAAGTAAGATCAAAACTTTTGACTTCTTCAAGTTTCGTTTTCTTTTTTTTTTTGTTTAAAAATATGCCCACTTTTTTTTGGCTTATAAGGCAATATTTTTGGGGGCTTTATTTGTATACCGCTAAAATACTAAAACTTTTATTTTTAAAACCAATTTCTGTTACCTTTTTTAAAAAATAAAAACAAACAAAAGATAACTTTGGTATCTATCTTTTGTCTCAGTATTTCTCACCCCCCCCCCAAAAAAAAAAATAAAAAATAAAATAAGATCAAAACTTTTGACTTTTTCAACATTCAGGTGAATAACATTTTATTCTTGCATGTTTTAACAATGAAATAATAAATGTAAAATGCAAGCACATTAATGAGAACGATTGTTATTGTATGTTTTCTGTAGCAGTATGACTGCGCAACTCAAGAAAGAGTGTTTAGCATGTGAAGGTAAATAACACCATTACAGTACACAATAACTAATGTGCTGTTTTGGTCAGTTAAAACAATTATGCTTATCTAAGGCTAAGCAGGTTACATCTTTAAAAAAATGTATCTAAACTTCTGCCGGTCCGCAAAATCTTATCCTTATTTTTACCAGGCCACAGGTGTGAAAAGGTTGAAGACCACTGGTATAGTAAACAATATATATGTATTGTAAATAAAACATGAGCTACTTATTATTCATTAGTTTATGGCATTCACTAGGGGGCCTAAATTAAAATATAGCAAATGTAATGGCATCATCGTAAACACAAATTATCTAAAAAATGTATTATTGTATAATTATATTTAGATAATTTAAGTTTACTATTGGAAGACATTTTGTTGTCTCTAGGTAGTCGGTAACATTGAATCAAGTACTAAATAAAATAAATACAAGACAATTCCACCATAGTACTAATTATTTGTCTAAAAGTTTCCAATGATAGCATTGTCCTTCTATATACCTGTTGGATTATTTCTATCATCTAGTTGAAATGTTAAATGTTTTTAGAAAAATGTATTTTTATACTTTTCCAAATGCACTAGTGTAATATACAAGTTAATATATGAACACAATGGTTTGAGAGTATTTTTTTCTTTTCTTCAAATGGTGCTGGCCTGATGAAATAACAGACTGGTTTGGGGATTGAACCAGTAATCTTTAAATTTTTCAATGCTAAATTTAGGGCAATAATCTTACCAATTAGATTATTTTAACAAAAGCAACAATCAATAGAAATTTATTATATTTAACTATTCCTTTTTTTTTCTTTTAAAGGCAAGATTAATGGATGGTTTTCAAACATTATTGATTATTATAATAGATTGTCTTATAAAAGTATATGACAATGTCATAGTTTTTATTTTATTTTTCCTTTCTGCTCACTATTCTTATATTTTCACAATTAAACTTATATTTATTAATACATACATTGTTCTTTTCCTCTCTTGTCATTGTGTTGTTTTTTAAATCATTTTAAATGGATTGTCTAGGTTTATCAATACATATTTTTACAAATTTATATGATATTTTATGAATGCAATTTTTTTGTTTTTTACTATTTCATGATTAAACTTTATAAATATTAGAATTCCTCATACTGTGCCATGGCTTTGAAAACTTGTTTCAGATATTGCATTAATAGAAATTTTTTGTAGTCTCTCTGAAATCCCTCGTATATGTCTGGATTCCATGTAGTATCTATCATTATTTTTTATATTTTTTTTTGTTCTTTATTTAAGGTTTTATTATTGATAGCTGATGGATAACCATTATTTATAAGAGCTTGTTTTATGTTACATTTTTCTTTTTCTAAGTTATTGGTTTCTAAACTTCTTTTCCTCTATTCCATAATGATAATACAATTATTTCCATGTTATGTGTTTTTAACATTAATAAATATATTTGATAAATATTTCTTTGTATATATTGCTTTTCTATAAATAGTCCGTTGATTTTTCCATTTCTGTAATGACCTGTGTATTTTTACTGACAATTATATGTATTTGGAAAAGTATAAATAACATTTATAGTTTACAATTCAATTAGATTGGTGGAAATAGTCATCCTGCATTATTTGGTATAATAGTAGAGTAGTAAATTCTGGAGCTGAAGTTGTATAGATCACAACCTAGTTCTGTTATTACCAATGCTCAAATTTTTTCTAAACTTCTGAGATATAAACCATTCGATTATTGTTTTTATGGAAATAATCTAACATATATATATATCTTAATCTTATTAAATAAATGATTATTATCAGATCATACCAACATATGTTTCCTCTACTGCCGAGAATAGAATTTAGAAAATCATTTTATGATAAGCAGTATATATAGAGAGAGAGGAGGACCGGGAGAAATTGGCATGTGGTGTTAAAACGTTATAGGTAATTCACGGCTGCATTTTAAAAATTAGTTTAATTTTTTTTATCCAATTTCCCATTAATATTTCTCAACAGAATCACTTTGATCAATATACGTTTAAAACTGTTTTCTTGAACAACAAATAATTCATAAAGCAATACTTTAAAAAAAAAAAAAAAACTTTCTTATATATTTCTTAAATGTGCAATAGCATGTTTCACGAATTTATTCCATTGCTTTTTTCTAATTATCATTTTTTTTTAGAATAATTGTGTTTGGTAGTCAAGCGTTGTTAGCCGAGAGATCATCGCAACCGCCTTGCAAGCAAGTAGTTAGTTGCAGACGGTTGTGGGTTCACGTCCCGGTCGATGCTATGACATATGAGGAACTGTGTTTGGTATGAAAGTAACATCAGCTTTATTAGTTATAAATGGATTTTATTAACGTGTCATTTGACAAATTGTTGGAATCTAAGAAAGATCCCCAATCAGTTAAATGTGCAGTCAACTTTTCACACTTGTTTACCATTTTTTACTTCAATAATAATAATATGGATAATTATTTGGAATGTCATGCAGACTTTAAATATCTAAGTTGTAGGTGAAAACAGTAAGTTCAATTAAATTTAGAAGCGGAGATTTTCTCTTGAACCCTGTTTAAAGTTAATTCGGAAAGATTTAGCTTTTAAAGTTGACCTCTCTACCTGCACTAAAGCGAAATCGGGCTTTATTTCATTTATTATTGCTTTCTATCTGTAAATAAAATAAACATTTTAAAGTCCGGAGAAAAAAAAAATTGCGAGTTGCCGAAACACACGATACACATTTTTCACATAGATTGCGTAAAATATTTTAAGTATCTTCAAGAACGTATATACGATGTCTATATATTTAGGTTAAAACTTAAGAAGGAAAACAATCTTTTTTTTTTTAAGATAATGTCTGTAATTATACTGTAATTTAAATTCTTACTTGTCATTCGCTATTAAAGCCAGGAAATTGATTGACATGCTTTTTTGTTGTTGTTGTTGTTATGCTTTGCTACTATGGATATATTGATTTTTTTCGCACCTGCAATAAATGAGCTGAAGATTCTGCTATTGGTTCAGGGATAATGTATATTATCCGATTTTTAATTAGATTAATGGCGATCTCTCCTTCGACATAATGAAGATGGTGCTCTTAACATTATTCAATATCGCTTTGTTAAAATTTTGCTAGAAGGCATAAATAAAATGTAGATTTTTTTTTTTTCTGATAATAAAAATATCTAATTTTTAAAAATTTAACTTAACAGGGAATGCCTTCCCTATATTTACTGTTATAATTTGTTAAGAAATTGTAAGAAAATATTGACGCATTTTACAGACAAGCTTTCATCTGAAATTAGCTGAAGGTACATTATAATATCTTACTTATATGCTTATTTACACAAATAATGTTATTCTTTATCTTATTAATGTAATCATGTAATAAATGCGTTTAATTTTATACCACCCTCTTTTTTAACTTTAAAATTTACTTTTCAATGTTTCAATCCATTTATTTAACACATCATTATGAATATATAGCTATATAAAGTGTGTTATTAACTGACAAGTACCAAGAAAGATGAACTTTTAACATTCATTTCGTATTATTTTTGTCGATGTAGATGTGTCATATGATTTTTATTGGTAAATGAATATTGATGACTTTTTTTTACAAACTTGTGTGGATTAACAGCATATTTTTTCTCCTTCTCTATGGCACTTATCGTAAGCTCTAATAATAATAGATGTCAGATAACAGTGTTTAATAAATCCCTATCCTGTATTGTTTTATCCAAAATCCTCAGGCTAGTTTCAAGCTTATGGCTTTCATCAGTGAAAAAATATGCTGCTATAACAGCAATATGTAAACTTGAAGTCATGTGATAAATCATATGATAGATTATTGGTTTGTATCAAATCCATAAAGATGCTTATAGTTATTAAAATATTAAGGATACTATAATATATAAAAAGTAAACTAGATTCAGATTTATATGATTATGCAAGTCGGTTGGATTTAATTGAAAATATTTATGATTTTCAGTTTGGAAGATAGTTGGTAGTATAACCTAGAGGTAAATATCTGGAAGGAAGACTCATGGATTTTAAAAGTTCAGATTCATTTTTCTAAGATCCAAAGCTCTTCACTGATGAAAGTCATAAGCTTGAAACTAGTCTGAAAATTTTGAATGGGACAGCATATGATAGGGATTTATTAAGTACCATGATCTGGCATCTATCATTACTTACTAAAGCTTACAGTAAGTGATCTAGAGAGAGTAAAAAAGTATGCTGCTATAATTACAATATATAAACTGAAGACATGATTGCTTATTAATGTATGAATTATCATTGACACTTTAGTTTGGGTTTTTTTCAAAGGCTAAAGCATTATGATATTCTTGATGGTGTTTGAATATTTTTTTTACTTACAAAAGGCAAAAAAAACAACTCATTGTTTTAAAGGTTTAATGTTTTCATCCAAAATGACAGTTGGCAATTGAAGGCAAAGGATATTTTAAATCCCACTTTTAATTTTAGCTGTCATTAAAATAATGATCTCATATTTAGCTACATGCATTTTTAGATCATTTTGAAATGAAAGAAGGCTTTGTGAACTGTAAGAAGAGCTATGCTGTTTTAAATGGGACATTGTCAGATTTTGTGAAGTTAGAAGAAAATTTGAAGAAACTATTGATTTGCAAAATAATAATGTACTGTTTATATATATATATAAATTGCATATACAAGTAAAAATAGAATTTTTATAAATAAAGATAAAAGATCAACTTTCTGAATATTAATAATAAAAATCAAATGGTTTATTGCTTGGAAGTTTATAAGAAGTGTAAGATAAGTTACACAACGGAGTCATCATCCATAAACTTTGAACTCCAGAGTCTGTTGTTCTCCACTATATCATGCAGGATTTTCTAGATATTAATATCAGTTGAAAAACAAGATTAATTATCTTATTAAAAGATAATTCCATTGTTGAAGGGATGATCTCAAAATTAGTGAATAGATTTGCTTCAGAAAAAATATGTTATAATTATCTGAGAAACTTAATGCTAGATTTGAAAAACATTTGCAAGATGGAAGTACAGGGGATTCCTTTGAATATGGATCTAGAAATAAGTCAAGACATAGAGGTGTTGAATTTTTATAAAATAAAATAAACTATGCATTACTGAACAAAAGAGGAATTGGACAAGTGATTACACAGAGATAAAATGGAATTGATTTACATTACAATTAATATATAGGGTATATGAGCACAGACTTTTACATGACCCACCACTCTTCACACTATCTCATAACACTGATATGTTGAAAAGATAAATAATCACCAATATACGTATTTCATGCTAAACCAGCAATCATCAGTTGGTCTAGATTACCATCTCCACACATATATGCTATAAGTGCTCAGATATATGTGTAGAGATGGTAATCTGGACTAACTGATAATTTCTGGTTTAGCTTGAAATACGTATATTGGTGATTATTTATCTTTTCAACATATATGTGTTCAAGTGTATCAGTGTTATAAGATAGTGTGGAGAATGGTGGGTTGTGTGAAAGTCTGTGCTCATATACCCTATATATTACATATATAAACACAGGTATATAATAAACTTGTGTGTTTCAGTTATTACAATTAATACAAACTATGCACTCCTTACTAATAGATTCACCACAAAAAAAAGTTAAAGTAATATAAGATATGTGATAATATAGTTAGTCATAAAAAATGTTAATAACTATTGATAATCCTAATTTCAGAGATAATCCAATTAATTTACTGTTAAAAAAATGAAATAAAATAACAGTATTGCAGTCATACAGATAGTAATAACTAACAAAGCAATTCAATAACAAATTTTGCATTGAGAGAAGTCATTATATACAGAAAAGAAGAAAATTGAAAGTATTAAAAACTACATGTAAAAGAATATCATATATGAAATTTTATAAAATATTATACAGAATAATAATATAAAAAGAAATAGCATGAAGTGACAAGGAAGCTTCAGAAGAGATTAAAAGTCTAAAATATATTAATCATTATCATGATATCGGAAATAAAGTTATTTTAACTGTAAAAATAATGTCATGATTTCTAAACCAGCATGACCTTATGAAGTATTTGAATGAATTTTCCAAGGAATTACATAGAAATGTAGATTTTGACAAATATCAATAAAAAAGTGAAGCGAGGAATTAATCTATAACATGAACAAGTTCGGGAAATGATGGGATTACAATATATTGTAACTATAACAAAAATGAGAGCAGATCAAATGTGTTATAGTATAAAATTGCATGGAAAAAAAACAAAAACTCATATGAACTGATTAATAAATAAACTGTCATTTGCATAATGTGCATGTATATATACATGTCACTTGAGAAAACTGACTAAAAAATTAAAAGTTAGTTTAAGCATTTGGTCATATTATTAAGTATTTACTTTGTAATATATAAAAAATAATAAAATAATGAATTGCAATGTAAAGGAATAAAGAAAAGTAATCTTGATATGCACAGGCACTTTTGAATTGCATAATTTATAAAAATACAAGCACTTCGAACCCTGTTTAATCTGCTTTCCAAATGGAAGTTTTATTTAAACAACTTATTAATTCTTAAATTAAATCTGATGGCTGATCTAAAAATATTATTTAAAATTATGGGTTAATAAATAAAAAAATTATAGAACTATATTTAAGTGTCAGTAAGGATTTTTCTTTGTTCCTATGTTAATGAGTGTACATAAAAAAAAAAGAGAGAGAGAGAAATCATGATATAATAAATGTAAATTTGCATCAACAACATATTTTTCCAAAAACAATGAGGCAAGGTCAGATGTTTATTAGGTGGTGACATATATGTTGTTTTGAAAACATGGTGATTGAACAAAATCAAACAGGTTTTAAAAGGTCTGAAACAGGTAAGCATTCCATTCCAGTTGTGTCCAGCATACCATTCAATTCCAGTCCAGGCTAGGCAGTTGAGTCTCCTTAAGAAACAGTATTGCAATGATCTATTACTGAAGAGAGAAACTGTTTATTAAAACTGGTTTCCCCTACATTTTAGATAGCTGTATTTTACTGATTATTTTTAAAGTATTTTCAATACTCCAGTTATAACAGTCAGTATGTAATTATAAATTTATCTAAACACACATTGATTATGTAAGTAATATTTATTAAGGCTATAGCCTCAAGCACATGCATATAAAATGTGATAGTAGGGACCTCTACCGGTCTTAAACCACAAGCATACTCTTTGGAAGAAAAGAGGGGAATCCTTCTTTACTTCAATCTACTTTCTATTTAAATAGGTGAAGCTGAAGCGGTTCGATCTGAGAGTGTGAAGCTATTCAATACTTCACTAATTAAGTTCACATTTCTTATTACACATTAATACTCATGAAATCTTTTGATTTACAACAAATCAATGGAAAGATTTTATAGTGGGAAGTCTATTACGATTAAGGCTGTAGCCTCAAGCACAGTTTCACCTATTTAAATAGAAAGTAGGTTGAAGTAAAGAAGAGTTCCCCTCTTTTCTTCCAAAGAGTAAGCTTGTGGTTTAAGACCTGTAGAGGTCCCTACTATCACATTTTATACACATGTGCTTGAGGCTACAGCCTTAATAAATATTGACAGTCAGTATGATGATTTTAACTAGCAAAAATTATCTATCATGTGTGGTTAGGCAACAGAAAATCACACCAGCCAAAATACCTGGAAAATGTAGTCAGATCCAGAAACTAACACTAAAATTTACCAAACCAGCCAGTGCTGCTTCTATAATGCCATGAAGGAAGAAATGGCAGGACCATAAGAATCACCCAAAATCTATTGGTGTTATACTTTATATAACATTAATAATGCTGCTGTATTTACTCTCTAACATCATTAGTGCCCAAGGAGAACTGCCATTTTCAGAGAAATTAATGAAGATAACTGTAAATATATTTAAAGAATGCTATCTACACAAAACCATGATGTGGAACAGTTTAAATATTTTATATGATAAGAACTTATCATTATAGATATTATAAGGCCTTAAACATAAATTAAAAATATCTTTTATTACTATGATATTTAGTATTTTGTATATGGTTTAATAGTTGCAAGTATATATGAAACAGTTTTAATAAATTGTTATTTTTTTTATTGATAATCCATTTAGTTTGTCTTTGTAACTCGATTCAAACATTACACTTTTAATATCCAATATCCACAACCCTGAGAAATTATGCAATCCACTAGAGGACATGCAGTGATGGTGATAATAGTTTATAAAGAATGATAATCATATGTTATTTAATTTTCCAAAAGTAAACTTTCTAGTTAGAAAGTTTGGCATCTGAGAGTTTGTTTCATTTTTTATTTTATTTTATTGAAACAGAAAAACAAATAAAATATTTTTGGGAGAACTTGTACTTTTAAATTATCTTCATCCTTATCAATTGGTTAATATTATTACATATTTGAATTGAATTATTTTATTTGATTTTTATTATCCATTCAACTTTCTTCTAATATAAATATTTACTTTGAATCAAGATTTATGGTGCATATTTAACATGTATGTGATTATTTTTGATTGCATATAGCTCCTAGTTCAAACTCATTTGCCATTGCAAATTTACTGTTACAATACATTATAAAAGAAGCTGGTGAAGAGTTTTTATAAAATCCAATAGCTGGACTAAATTACATGGTCACACTAAGAAGGCTAACATTAGTAAGGATGTTTCTATTTGTCCAAAAATTTTAATAGCAGTTTTATAGAAAATATTTCTTAGATTAAAATGAGAATTTTTGAAAATAATGCTTCTAACTATCAAAAAGTATTATAAATGTTATCAAATGAAATAAAATAGGACTAAAATCAAATACCTATAATCATCATTATCATCATCATCACTGATATTTAAATAAGGAAAAAAAGTAAAGATTTATAATAGTGTATTTGTATTTTATCTTGGACTATTTCCATCATCTAGAATTAATTGATAAATGTTTATTAGAAAATTTTAAATTTTGTTTAAACTTTTTAAATATATTCTACTGTTAGTAATAGCAAACAGGATAGTATGGAGAAATAAAAAGAATCTTCATAGATAAGTACACCTGGGTCTTGTTTTACGCTATAGATAGGTTCCTCAGAAAACATACGCAAAAGAAATTGCACAAAAATAGACATAACTTATCTTGAAAAAGGGGGGATAAAGACTGTGATTTTTCAAAAATCGCATAAAAGCAAAGCACCAACATAAAATTACTTTAAAATTCACGCAAAAAAAAAATAAAGAAATAAAATATGACTAATAAAAAATTTTAAATTTGAAAAAAATGGATACAAGACAAACTTTTTTTAACTATAATATTTAATTTTATTCAAAACAATATATTTTTATGCATAATTTACAGTACAGTATTGTAATTTATATTTTTTATACATGTTTTAATTATTATCGCTATTTGTCGATAAACGGGTTCGTTTGCAAACTGGTAAAAAATCAGATTCTTCACAAGAGGAAATACAACTAGCGCCAATTTCACTCTCATGTTGTGTTAATGGTTTTCTGGTGACAGTGTAATTAGTAATTAATCTTTGAGATGATGATTTTATTAATTGTTTATGAAGCTCGTGATATCCAGACATACAACCATTTAACTCTCGGAATTTAAGAGCACATTCATGATTAGTGTCATTAATAAGAAAATAATTTGCCAACTGATTAGAAATTAACACGCACAATGTTTGAACAAATTTACATTATAATCTTGTAAAATTTAATGTGTGTATACATAAAATGTGGAAATCATGATTTTAATTTCATTATTGCATAAAATCTTACTATTATAAAGCACTGAAAATATTGAAATTAAAATGAAAGTCGAATTCCAATAATGTGCTATTACTTTCAATATGACGTAAGTGTGTGAAATTTATTATTTAAAGTAATAGCGCATTATCGGAGTTCGACTTCCGAAGAAACATGAATCGTATAACTTCAAAATCGCGTTAAATAAATCCGCGTAAAACGAGACCCAGGTGTATATAAAATTTCTTAGTTCAATTATTATTTAAAATAGACTTGGTAAATTTCACATGACATTATATTCATTCAATATTACAATATTATTCATCATTGCATATATATATATGATGGTCCTTCCTTTCATGCCTATGATCTAGATCTAAATTTAGGCTTAGTGAGATTAAAATTTTCAGGTTTCATTAAGGCATAGGATTTTTTTTTAAAAAAATAGCTAGCTCAAAATCATTTTAGTTAATATTATAATATTAGTCAGTAAATGGGCATCTATTTATTTTTAGCATATGAATAAAAAAAAAGAATGAAAAACACTCAAATCCTTATCACTCTCAATTACAATCCCTAGTGCATAATGAGTTCTCTTTCACTATTGTTCTATGAGGACTTGTTGGAGATTCCTTAATTGCTGCAGTTGGTATTTAAAGATTCTTTTACTGTTTTATCTGTCTATTTATATCTAAAGTTAAAAAATGTATATTTTCTAATCTAATAAAAAATTATTAACAATCAGTTGTATATTTATTGAAGGAATACTGGATAAAAATACTACACAATTAAAATAAATTTACATAATGGAAGTGGTATTACTTTAATCTGAAGACCTTGGTTCAAATTCTTTCATAGATTTATGAAATTTTCATAAATAAATAGTCATTTATAACAATAACGAAAAATATTTAAAAATCAGTTGCAATATTAGTATAATTTAAATGTAACTTATCAATGAATATGTCTTACACAATAATTTAATAAATAAAATAAATTTAATTTTTTTTACATTTAAAAGTGACCAGGGAAATTTTTTCTATAATGTGCTTTTTTAATTTATTGACTATAATTAACGTTTCTTTAAAATATTTAATGAAAAAAAATTAACTCATTCCCCATTTGCAGATATTTGCGTATGAAAATTTTTTGTATATTTGAATTAAAGAAATTTGATATGGAAATACATATAAGAGTGACAAAAATATAAAATATATATTTAATCAAAATTACCCCAAATTCACAACTCAATTAGACTAACCAAGAAAATAAACTCTAAAACACTACCATTTCACTGCTACAAGCAGACAACTCAAGTATAAAGAATTACAAAATAACAACATATTTAAACTAAACATTACTCACAAATCTACTTACTTCCCATATACCCTTAATAGTAAAATAACTTGTAAATAAGTTAATTACTTCAGAATCATAAACTTTTAATAATAAAGATTCCTTAATTCTTCTTGTTATTTCATTTCTCTCAAAAAAGACAAACTTAGCTTCATTAAAATTAATAGTATGGCCTGTAGGCCTGTATCTTTTTCATGGATTTATAAAGAAGAACTAAGATATTTATTTCTAACCTTACTTTTATGTATCTTTATTCTTTCATTTAAGCTCAAACTACTCTGATCTATATATACCTTCTTACAAAAACAAACCATTGGTAGTGTTTTAGAGTTAATTTTCTTGGTTGGTCTGGATGAGTTGTGAATTGGGGGTAGTTTTGATTATTTATTGACTAGTTTAACTTTATGCTTTTACTAAAAATATATATTTATATAAAAATATATATGTATATAAATATATTTATTTAAAGAATAATAAAATTAAAATATTTATTTGAAATGATTCATAAATGCTTTCGTAAAGAAACATTTACAAATGTTTAATAAAAAAATGTAAAAATGTTTATTGCAGTATTAATAAATAAATAAAATCTAAATATTTATTGAAAATATTTATACATATTGATATAAAAATAAAATATTTCTTTCATATAAAAATTTAACATTATTTGATTGAAAGAAATATTTTTTCCATTTTGTTTTAAACAAATAATCTAAAGTTATAACTTTCTTTTGGATCAATATTGACAGATATTTACATTTGCTGTTATCTCTTTACCTTTTTATATACTATGATTTGTTTCTAAGAGTAAATTATGTAAAATGCATAAAATCTTGTATATGTGTTGAATAAGAACAACCTAGCTACAGCATTACATATCTCAATTCGCACTATGTGTATTAAATAAAATATATTATTTGCACATAATAGCATCTGTCATAACTTTGCACTGAATTTAGAACATTATGAATTTTTTATTGTTAAATTAATAACATTATACTTTTGTTGAAATATTCTAATATATATATATATATATATATATATATGTTTAAAAAAACTGTGTTCATTATAAAGATAATTTTGGTTCCACTGCATTTAGGAATACAGTAGTGCCACTCAATGCAAACCAGAGTAATCAATGTATGACAAAAGGCTTGTGCATAAAATCCCTATCTAGTGCCTACTCATCCAATATCCCCAGACTAAGTTTCTGGCTTGTGGCCTTCGTTCAGTGAGGAGCCTTGGATCTGAGAGCAGTGCACCTAGATCTTAGGAACTAATGCAATCCTCCAGCAGCCACCTTTTTCTCTAATTAACCACAAAACAAAGAGAATAAAATTGAAAACACAGTAATATTTTCAATCTAAGCTCATTAGCTTATATAGTCATATAAGTCAGAACTCAGTTCAGTACACATACATTTTGGTGTCTTTGGTTCTTTAATAACCATAGCCATCACTATCCTATTAGGCAGGATTGGTATTAAACCACCAAACATGTGATGTTTGGTGGGTTAATCTCTCTCATTAATTGTGATAATTGCATTGTATTTTTTCATCTGTTTACTTTTACAGCTAGTGCATTGCTACTTACTTGACTAAGTCAAATTAATCTGGGATCTTTCTCTAGTTAAGAATAACTTGACAGCAATTTACCAACAGTATTGAAAGGATATCTAGAATGACAATGAACCATAGTTATCTAAGTCTGTTCGTGACTTAAAAGAATTTCAAAGTTTACTTGACCCAAACTCATAAATCATGACCATAATATGCTAATTCCTATATCATAAGGATTTTCTATACATTATTGTATTCACACTTTGATTAACAGCATATATATATATTGAAAGGCTACTAAAGAGTAATTGTAAAGAAGAAGAAAAAAATTATTAAGTAATTCATTTTAACACGATTCTTTTTTTAATTTTAGAATTTAACTTTGATTTATATATATTGTTTCATGGTAAATTTATTTCTTTTTTTAAAATTACTATTATTAATCTGTTGTTTATAAATACATTCCAAAATTAAACTATTTTTTAAATAGACTTTTTATTTATAGATACTTATTATTTTAAAACCCTGCTTTTGTTTTAAAGGAAATTTCAAATATCTTATTACATGCATTAGATTTTTTTTTCAATTTAGCGACTATATTCAGAAAAGTAATAAATACATTAGTTTTGATGTGTTTGATATAATTCACTTGAGAATTCAATTTAATAAATCAATTTTTATAGAAAAATGGAATTTGACAATTTCATGTTTAACAAAATTTAACAGTAAATTATTATTTTATATAATATTCATTCACATAGGTAATCAGTTTAATATTTGTAATGAAGGTTACATTATAATTCTGTTATATTATTTTTAAGATCTATACAATGACTCTAAATGGCTTCATGACATAATTATTATCTTGAATTATTATTATACATCCGAATTAGAGATTCTAGTCAGAGTTGAGTGAGACCTAAATATCTTTTCAAATAATAAGCAGGCTTACGATTTTTTTATTTTAGATATTAACCCATAAACAAAGCCAACTATCTATTTATTATTAACTAAAGTTAAAGATAATCAGCTTAATCTCAATTGTTCAGATAAATCTTGATGTGCTGAAAGTAAATAGAAAAGTATAGTAATGAAGTTGACATCTCAGGTGGCAAAAGGGTTCTGATTCTACTGGCACTGAGCCATGGTTTATATATATATTTGTTATAATAAATTGCATGCTAAAACTAAAAATACAATTATAGATTTTAAATAGTCAAAATAAGAGTCATATATCACATGACCCTATCTCTTAAGCTTGTAAATTATAAACAATGAGGATTGCCAATTCCTCTACAAGCTTTATGGTAAATGCTTAGCCAGAGCCAGCACTTAAAATATCTCTGTCAGGAATTGAAGGGGATGACAGTAATTTTCTTAGATGTATAGACTGATTATAATTAGATAATAATGTACTATATCAATACTCATTTTACACTAAGGAGTTTAGTGTATTTAAAGTTTTGAAATTTTTTAATAGAATCACCTTGAAATATTAGTTATATATTTTTTCTATAAAAATTACCTTATTTGATTGCTATCATATATTTAAATAGAAAAGTTTTCAATCAAATTCAATAATATAGGTAATAAATAGAATGGCCTATTTTTTCTTTCAACATTTAGTATGTTTAATAAAGATAGTTTTAAATTATATGCATGGAGTTTCTCATCAAATAATTATAAACATTTATTTTTTATCTATGAACAGATTCAGATAAACAATTATTTATATTCATGAATACATACTTACTATATTACTAAATAAAATTAATAAAGTCATCCATTAACTTACATCTTCTAAAGTAATTGACAATATATTTCACCTCCATCTTATAATGATTAACATTCCTTCAAATTAACTTATTTCCTCACTTTTGAAATGTAACTCAGGTACAAATTGATGTATGCCTATTTTATGACACACTTAAAAATAACAATTATGATGAAGTTTTAAATATGGTGCACTAAAATGATGTTAAAAGATGGCAAATGTTATCAATATTGGGCATTGTAATTACCTTATTTATAATGATTTGTTGTCCTTGATATGTAAATTTACCTTCAAAATGTTGATAAATTATCTTATAAGAGACTAATTAGTTTGAACAGGTCTGTTGTGTCTTTACAAATTTTGTGATGGCTATTAAGTTTTACTGCGCCAACTGATGAGTGCTGGTTCAGCACAAAATGCATCATGGAGGTCATTTGTCTTTTATTATATCTTTATTTATATGAAAAATAAAAAGAATGCAGAAATATGGAGATTGTTTAATACATAAAGATACATTATTTAAAAGTGGGAGTTCAAAATTATTAATGTAATCATGTATAAAGTATAATTGTTGATTCTTATCACAAACATTAATAATTTTGTGTAATAAAAGCTATGCTAAAACAATATATATCATATGCTGATAATTTCTTTAATGAAAAACATGCATTGAAGTTTCAGTAAAAATGTTAGTAATTGGGCTTTTGTGAAAGATTTCTGGATTCTGATAGATTGAAATATTTGTTGAATAGAGTAAATAACTTAAAACAAAAAAGACAATTTTTTACTTCTGCTATCATAGTGAAAATTTTAAGACTTCTGAGTATTTTGTATTCGTATTGTTATTGTTAAATTTGCACTTGTTCAAGCCCAGTTGGTATTTTATTAAATGTCGTATAGTTTGTGTGTATTATATATATTCAAGAAGTAAAAATATGTCACATGTTTTGGTTTTCTTGTATGTAAGAATAAGAAAAATACCTTGGAGTAAATGCTATTTAAAATTGTTCGTCAGCGTTTCTGTAATATTACTGAAACATTGATAAGTAATCCTGGATATTATTTATGTACAATAATGACCAGGACAATATCTATATTGCTGTTTTATGTATGAAGACCGTTTCATGCTTGCCTTTATATGAAGGAAAACTCAACAAAATCTTCGTCATATATTTGTATTATTGTTTCTACTGTATTATATTAAAAGAAATCCATAAATGATTTTAAAATATATTTTTTATTTGAAATACATTCTAGTGTACAATAGCATTCATTCCCAAGTTTTGAGAAATTGATTATGAAACTATCTGTCAAAGAATGTGATAAGTAATGTATATGGATATATTTTTTCTTTTTTAACACAAGAAAAGAAAAAAGTTATTTCAAAATGCAATGATAAATTGACGGCTGCACTGAAGAAGATTATTTGTTAAGCATAGGAGGATTGTTGGTATCTACTTGTGTTTTATTTATAAAATTTAACGATCTAACTTATAATAACTTCCAATGTTTGATAAATAATGTGAAATATAAATAGCAAAAGAATTAAATAGTGCCTTAGAGAGTGTCAAAATCATAGATTTAGTTGGTAAATTTATTATCAGTTAATTATAAGCGGCTTTTTTTTTAAAGTTTCTGTGGCTATGTATATTAATCAAACATTTGTTTATATTTAAAATCATTTTTGCTTTTAAATTTATGTTTTTTATTTCACTCTTTTTCTATTGGAATAAAAAAAATTATATAAGATAGATCGCAAAATTACACTAAAGAAATTCTGAAACATTTTTATAGCTTTTATTTGACTCGAATTTGTTTACAGTATATAGAAGAATATATGGCTGACATGGCGTTTGAGGAATTCTGAAAAACTTTAATGACTATTATTTTGACGAAAAAAAATAATTTATTAAAAAAATACATACAAATATAATGCAATAAATCGTTTTTCTTTTGTAAAAAGTAGGTTAGTTTATTTCTAAGCTATTACAGTACTTCTCTAGTGATCTATCATTTTCTATACGTTGTTATTTATTTTATATACATACAACCAAAGCAGTGCAAACCAAAACAAATCAACAAAAAGAGGACATGAATATAAATAAGTATTTTCTAAAAGAAAGATTTATGTTATAGAAATTAGTTCATCCACTGACCATGCTATTTACTTATTTACTGACTAATGTAAGCTAGTCAATAGGTATGTAATAAATTTAAAATGGACCTCCCCTCCCCACATAAAAAAAACTTTCATACGTTTATTGGTGATTATTTATCTTTTCTACGTGTGTGTGATCATGTGTCTCA
Organism: Epiperipatus broadwayi; assembly: GCA_028023455.1. NCBI lineage: Eukaryota > Metazoa > Onychophora > Udeonychophora > Euonychophora > Peripatidae > Epiperipatus > Epiperipatus broadwayi. The sequence continues at coordinate 965,535 of JAQFVV010006202.1, read as the reverse complement.
GTTGTATGAGATAGTGTGGATAGATGGAGGATGCTTGAAAATCTGAGTTCAAATCCCCTATACTTACAATTAAGCTCCAGGTTTGTGAAGAGTACCTGGTTTTCAAATATTTACTCAGAAATTGGCAATTTAGTAAATAATGCTTTCCTTTTTATTATTATCTTACATAGGTGTTGCCACACTTTCGATATTTCCTTTATGTAAATAATATATTATTATCACCGCTTTTTTTTTTAATTTTCAGCTACGGGTTCAGTGATTGGTTGACTGATTACAAAGCTCTAGGTTCCAGTATTGATTGCAGTGATAAACAATCTCAGTTTAATCCATAGAACTTTTGTACTATACGTTCCATTTTGGAGTTTCTAACATTGCTCGATCTCTTCCAGGAAATAGTTTTATATATGTATAAGCGGCATGCTTCTATGGTAATTCCAAAATTGGTCAGTTAACATATAAATTATTATTGATTTTTATTTTAATATATCTTGCTTTTGTACTCTTGGATTTATTATTTCTTTTTTTTGATATTTTACACATATTCATTATTAAACAAAATAATTGGAACACATAGTCAGGCTGTCATTTGTATTAAGAATAAGTTTCTATATGAAATGAAATATTTAAACAATGATTAGAATAATATTAAGCCATTCTTCTTCAAGATCTCTGAGAGTTTTTGTGTAAGATATTAATTTATTATTCAGTTTTAGAAAATGGCCTGTAGAGCTGAATAATATTTAAATGTGTTTGGAAAAGCCATGAGAGATTATAATATATTATTTTCATGGGTCCCAAACTATTGTTTATTTGTGCATATGCTATGAATTAAAGAAATTTTTATTTCATAGATGGTAGTGGTGTTTCAAAAAAATATTTGCATTAGGGGATGAATTTGGCATAAAATGTTAAAATAGTCTGCAGATGCGGTGCATTTTTATAAAATAGTAATTGAACCAAGACAGCAATGCTATAATATAGCAGTTCAAATTATATCAGTTTCACTACCATGTTTCACATTTAAGAGTGGCTCTCTGACTGTTGATTTTCCAGCAGTTAGGAAGAGGTATGTAAATGATGATTCATCTTATTTATAATAAGTTTACATTTCTTATGCTCTTGGTATGATTACATTTATAGTGTTCATATTAAAACTAATTGTTTTGAAAATGGTAACTTAATAACAAACATTATTTTTAAGACATTCATAATTAATTGTTCATAGATGTTAGAGCGTTCACTTGTATGATATTCTTTGCAGAAATTTGTTCCACTTTAAATCTTTCATAATATTTATTGAGCATTCTCTATATGTACTGACCTCTCCTCATAGTTGATTCTATTTTTGTTTTGTTTTTCATTTTTAATGAAGTTATTATCTATAAGTCTATATATGTATGCTGTATTATTCATAACAGTTTTCAAAAAGTATCCTTAATCTAAGGTGATTTTTTTTTCATTTAAGCACGTGAGCATTAGATCAGCCTATTAGTGAACAAATTATCTTTAGTTTAATTTCCACAAAAAGACACCTTATTCTGAAGATTTAAAATAAACTACTATACTATAAAATCATCATCAGTATCGTATTTAGTAATTAAGCATTCCAATATGCTGCTCAGATCTTAGATTCATATATTTAGTGATTTAGAGTAGAAAAAACAGTAATAAAATATCAAAGTCTCTTAAGCAAAAAATAATAATGAACCAGAAGTATGAATATATTGTTTTCAAAAATTATTTTATCAAACTGAATACTTTTTTACAATGGTCAAATCTTTGAAAGTGGATTTTGATGCTATAATGGTTGAAAGCAACAATAGAATTTGTAGTAAAATTAATTCCTGACAGAAATTAACAAATCATGAAGTAACAGTAAATGTTATTCAAAATAAAGAACTACTTTAATAAAAAGTATTTCTATTACTAATAGTTCCTCATAAATGAACCATTCTAAATGCAGAAGGAAATAGCAAAGATTAGAATGACAAGAAATAAAAAAGTTGAAGTTATTTTTTCATTATATGCTTATCCTTTAATCAGTTTATCTGATATGCTGTCTTTTAACTTTTTATATGGCAAACTTTTTATTTTAAAAGTCTTCAATATTTTTTAAATCATAGTTCTCGGTTAATATTCAACAAATTTCTCATTAATAACTCAAACATATTATTTTAAATAGAAGTCTATATTGAAAAAATGGAAGTCAAGCAGATATCCTTCGAATGGAAATTATCAATACATCTTTTTAAAATGACTTGTAGTTATTCTTTAATTGTAAAGGAGTTCATTCTCTTCCACAGAAATTGTGATCAAGATTCACCATTTACTCTGTTTTAAAATACTAGATTAATACAATTTGTTTTTAAGATCTTGATTTTTTAGATTCTTAAAGTGCAATAAAGATGTAATTTGAGAATTAAACAAAAATCAGCAGTAACAGCAAGAACATATATTAGAATACAGTTCATTGTCTTTGATTGTGGACGAATTCATTGATTTTCAAACCTGGAAAATATGCTTTTATAACCGATTTTATGTGTTTGCCTTGTTAAGCTATAGGAAAAAAAGAGTTAACTTTTAAATAATTGTTGGATTTTGTTCTAGCTTTTATTCCTCACAAGCAGCTCAATCACATTTCTGTCATCTATTTTATTACTGAAATAATATGAGCATTTATCTACTAATGTGCATGGGGTGAGGGAGAGCGAATGATTTATCCTGAAATATTGATATTTTTAACTGAATATGTATGTGTGAAGATAAATTTTGTTTCGGAGATCTGAAATCAGATATTCTGTAATTTTTTTTTTCCAATTAATTTTTAAATAACTGTTTTCTAAAACCTAAAAACAAAAAGTTGTTTATTTTTCTATAGTTACTTTTTATGATTTTGATTTTGCACTTAACAAGTCTTAATTAATTATTTTAATTACAGTTTAATTTCAAATTGCAGTATTATTATTTTCAGTCAAACAATTTTTATTTGTAGTTGGTTAATATCGCTCTGTAGATGAGTTAATAGCTAAAATCTCATTCTTTCCTGAAATAGATTTTTTTTTTAAAAAGATAAAGTAAATTTCCTTATTGTAGTTCTATTCTTTTTTTAAAAAAATCTTTATCCACATGCATTCAAGATGTGATATATGCATATGCATATCTTTGCAGAGATATATATATACTTATTAAATTATACATTCACAAAGTCTCTCATAACACAGTAATTAGGATATCTACCTATCACATCCATAACGTGGATTCGAATCTAATATCTAATCATTTAATGATCAGTAAGTAAGTATTTAATTACTCTTAACTTTGAAAGTGAAGCATGAAAAGAAAACTATTAAACTTTTGGACTAGCCTGATGAATAATGTTTTATCCATCATTGGTTTTCTTTCCAACGATTCCCTATGTGGACTATTTAAGGCCGTGTAATCTTTCTTTTTAACGCAAATACATACATACATACATATCTTTTTTTAAAATCTAATTTTACACAGTATTATTTTTTTAACACTTTCATTATATTTATATTATGAAAACAAATAAAATCAAAATTATGTGAAGAAGACTAGCTTTCATAATTATACATTTTAATCTACTGAGTAAAACTTCATATAATATTAACCTTATGGAATTTAACAGAGTGGCAGAATGGTGGACTCAAGATGGTCTAAAAATAATATATTCTACACAATAGATTATGTATTTGTAGAGAAAGAGGGAATGAATAAAGTACAGAAAATTAAGGTGTTTGATAATAAAGAGAGAGTATGTAATAGTGATCATAACTTCTTTATAATAGAAATGGTTAGTAATGTGGTGAAAATAGTAATACAAGTAGAAAGGATATTGAAAGATATGGATGGAGAATGAATCATAAGAATAAGTTGGAAGAGTATAAAATAAAAGTTGAAGAAATAATGGAAGAGTTGGTTGGGGGTGAGTATAAAAACTGGTGTGGTGAAGTAGAAAAATTGCCAAGTAGAATTTTAGGTAAGAATACTGAGAAGAATAAAAGTAATAGGAAAGTGAGTTAGTAAAAGTGTAAAAGAGAGAAAAAAGCACGCAGAGAATATAAGTATGCTATTAAGAACAAAGAAAGTGAAAAAGATGTTAATACTAAATGGGAAAAGTATTTGCAAAAAAAGAAGTTAGCTAAAATAGATAATTATAGAGAGAATGAAATTGAATAGTAAACTGCTGGAAGATATTAATAAAAGTGGAAGAGATGGGAATAAAAAATTTTGGAAATTTAAAGAAGGAATATAGGAGAGAGAGAATTAGTATTACTAGATGATGAGGGAATAGAGCATAGCTCTTGAGAAGATAATAGCAAACATAAGAGCATGTAGTAATGGAAATATACGATTTACAGAAAATGAACTGAATGAGACAAGTAAGAAATTGAAAGGTGGAAAGGCAAGAGGTATGGATGGCTGGGCAACAGAGATGGTTATGAATTTAGGGCAGAAGGCAAAATTAAAACTATTATCATGTTTTAATAAGATGGCACAGAAGAGAGAATTTCCAGGTAGTTGGAGTAATACAAGAGTAATGCTATTATTTAAAGGGAAGGGTAAAGATCACAGAAAGCTAAACAATTATAGACTGATAGTGGTAATGTCAGTGCTATATAGAGTTTTCTCATATATGGTTGCTGAGAGGGTTGCAAAATGGATGGAAGAAAATAATATAGTGGGAGAAATGCAAGAAGGTTTTCGATCAGATAGGCATATAGGAGATAGTTTATTTGTAGTTACACAACTTATGGATATGAATAGGAATACAGGTATACAGTTACATATGGTTTTTATAGATATAGAGCAAGTCATATGATAGAGTAAATAGAAATAGATTATGGGTAAGTTTAGTAAATTTGAGAATGTAGGGAGCTTTAGTAGATGTTATTAAGAAATTATATGAAAATAATTACCATATGTATCAATTAGGGATATAGAATCAGTTAAAGTTAAAAATAAAGTGCAACTAAGGCAAGGATGTCCTCTGTCACATATTTTGTTTTTGTTGTATTTGAGAGAAATGGAGAGAACATCAGAAAGTCTAGGAAGAGGGGTAGAGATACCATTCATAGGTGGCAAGGGTGTATATACATTGTCGGGTCTTTTATGTGCAGATGATGACTTTTTGTGTGCAGAAAGAAGGGAAGACATGGAAGTTATGCTGAGGACATGTGTGAAGGTGGGTAAAGAGATGGGAATTAAATTTAGTGAAGAAAAATACAAAGTAATGATGATTAATATTGGGGAAAGAGGCAAAGAATTTTTATTGGGGGATATAAAGTTAAGGGTGGTTAATAGATATAACTATTTGGGAATCATTTTTAGTAAGCAGAGAAATTTCTTGGATGAATGAGAGAAAAAAATGATAAATGAAGCAAAGAAAAGAAAGGGATTGATAAAGAAATTAACAGTGTTCTGTAATAAATTTGATGTAGCTAGAATTGTATGGAAGGGTGTGGCAGTATCAGGGTTAACATATGGCGATAATGTGTTATGTATTAGTAAAGAGGTATTAGATTTAGTTAGAAAAAGTACAAAGAGAAGTAGGAAAACATGCATTAGATGCAGAAGTGTGGATGGCAAAAGATGCAATTCAAGGAGAAATGGGATGTTCAAGTTTTTATATGAGAGATGCAAAAAGTAAAATGAAAATGTTCAGTAGATTGTAGTTTATGGATAGTAAAAGAATAGCAAAATAGTATTTAATTGGGTTATGAATAAAGGGCAGGCAACAAGATGGGTGTGAAAGGTAATATGTTATGTAGAAGATTTAGATAAAGAATTTATGTCAGTATACTTATACAAAAGGTGGGATGATTATGTCAGGATAATTGTTGAGTGTTTTGGTGTTAAGGAATGGGAGAATAGGAAGTTGGAGAGATGCAGAGCTAGTATGGAGAGTAAAAAGAGTTTAAATATTTATAGAAGTAAACAGAATATTGGGTGCAAGTTAATTTATGATAATAGCAAGGAAAGTAGTTTACTGTTTAAGGCTCGAATGGGATCTTTAGCAACAAGGGAATATACACAAAAAATGGAGAAATATGGGTGATTTAGTCTGCAAGCTGTGTAAGGAAGGTATAGAAAATATTAAGCTTCTGTTAACTGAATGTTAATGCCTGAAAGCAGAAAGAATACAAATAATGAAGTTGTGGAAGAATAATATGAACAAAGTGATTATACAGAAAGTGGCTTATTGATTTTTATGCTGGGTTTGGGAAAAGATAAGGGGTTTTTAGATCTAAAGGCCATGGAGTTGACAAAAATTATATTGTGGAAATGGGATGGAACAGGGTAGAAAAGAATATGGGAAAACTTGGGGTGGGGAATGGAAAGGGGTTCAAAGTGGCTCATAGGTTTCTCTGGGCATAGTTGCTGAACAATTCCTGACTCCGCATAAGGAGAAGTCACATAAATGCCCCTGAATCATGGCCCAAATTATGACATCTGAAGCTTGAGCATCAATTAATTCTATATAGCTAATTATGTGATCATTTTTAAATTTATATATAGTTGTATGAAAAAATAAAAAAAATAAATGGGTTTTATTATAATAAAATATATTACATTAAATAGAATAGTCTTTTCTGGTCAATTCATTAATTAATATTATTTATATCTTCAAATAAATAGAATAAAATTAAGAATGGAATTCAACAGATTGATATGATTTATTTCACTAAAATTAATAAAATAAAAAAATTCATAGTGTAAATGGAATGCATAAGGTAAAATGAGTTTGAATAAAAATAAAAACTGATATACTTCATATTGTTAATAAATCCCAATGTTTTGAGAGGCTTTTTTTTATGGAAGTCATTTTCATTTACAGACTTTTGTGCTTCATTATTTGACTTCAAAATATAGGTATTCCCAAATCTATTATGATAATATGGTTAACTTGAAAAAAAAAATATTGGTTTAATTTAATGTTTACTTATTTGTATAATGTTATGTACGTTTAATTTTGGTGAGATAATTATATTCTGTACAATATACATTGTTGAAAATAAAAGATAAATTTATCTATTTATTGTTAATTTATATATATAGTAGTTGCACTTATGGTTTTGCTCATGTTATTAGATTAAGAAAATGTAATGTAATTGATAATTAAAATATATTTATATGAAATAATAATACATGAGTTACCAACAGGAGTTAAAAATAACTATTGTAACACATTTTTATAAACAGTAGTGTAGATCATTTTTAACTGTTGTTGATAACTCATATAATATTTCATGTAAATATTCTTTACATATATTTTAATTCTCAACTATATTAAATTGTTTTATTTTATGAATATGAGCATAGCTGACCTGCAACTTTGCAAATAAAAGAATATAAGGAGAATATATTCTAAACAATAGAAATTTTTTAATGTTTTATTATCTAAATTCCATTTTTTATTTTTGAGGTATTGAATACCAAGTAAAAGTTTCTCTTGCTAATTCTCTCCATTTCTCTAGCTATTCCATCACCATTATTAGAAAGTTTGATAATTAAAATATATTTATGTATTCCACTTTCAAATTCTAGTTACAATCGCATATTAGTAGAAATTTTGATAATTAAAATCTATTTGCATATTCCATTTTCAATTTTTGATGTATTCTTAGTACCAAATAAAATTCTTACCTGCTAATTCACTCCATTTCTCTAACTGTCCCCTTGCATTAGTAGAAAGTTTGACAATTAAAATATATTAACATAATATTTACATTAAATAATTATCATCAACATTACCACAAAAATGTAACTTTTATTACATACAATAAACAATAATTTTAAAATAAGTTTTTATATTTTCCATGAAATATTTTTTAAATGGCTGTAAAATTTTAACATGATCGTAGTATATGCAAGTGAGAAATGAAATATATGGCCAAATAGTTTAAAATATATTTCTTTATTAAAATTTTACTTGGATTATCAAAAACTAATATCTCTTCATTTTTTTAGTATGTACTTCAATATGTAGATCACATTTTATTTTATCACTTGAGAATATATTTAAAGGGAAATGGTAAAAGTTTATCAAATTCAAAATTTCTCTTATTGTACTTGAAGACATTTTAAAATTTACTTTTTCATGTATTAAATATATTTAAACTGATATCCTAAACGTTTATCAATTTTATAGTAAAAGTTTATCAAATTTAATAGTGTTTTTCTTGCTTTATTGTCACCATTTTAAATTTTACTTTAACACATGTTAAATTAAATATATACAGGCAGTCTTCTTGTCATGAACATTCCAGTTATAAACATTTCGCTATTATGTAATCACTTTGGACTTTAGATCTTTATATATGCCCATAGTTTCATATATAATTAGTGCTATATACTGTAGAAAGAAATGGGTATTCAAAATTGTACAATATTTTAGTACTTTAATAATTAAAAAATTTCTTTTAGTAATTAACATCACAAATTTACAATATCTGATATAAAAAAACTATTTACATACATTCGTAATTGATTTTTTTCTAAAGAAAGATAAACTTTGGAATTTAAAAAATAATTAAAAGTATATTTTAGAGAAGACTGTCTTGAACAGGATCATCTTGATTAGCGTTTGTTTTTAAAAATAGTTTGTGCACGATTAAGTTACATATTCACTGTATATATTTCTGTTTGGGTGAATTTTTTCATTCTTAATAATTAAAAACATGAGTGAGAAATAAAAACACAAGAGTATTGATACAACTAAAAAGAAACCAAGGTCTCATAAACCCAAGCGGTAGAGACAAAAATGGATATAATTGGACATACTGAAAATGGTGAATATTTTGCTTCAATCGCACATTCATGTAATTTAAGCCTATCAACAATATATACAATTGTGAAAAACAAGAACAAAATTAAGGAATATGTTAAAAATTTTGGAAATATTTCTTCAAAGATTTCAAAAAGACATCACAGAGTAATGGATGAATTGGAGAATCTTTGGTTTTATAGATTGAAGATCAACATCAAAAAGGCATCCCAGTGAGTTTATCAATTATTCAAGCTAAGGCTCTTAGTTTATATAAAGATTGGAAAAAATAATTAAAAAAAGACTCTGCTGTCCAATTTGTAGCAAGCAATGACTGGTTTCACAAATTTAAAATGAGATATTCTTTACGGAATATTAAATATACTGGGGAATGAGTCAGTGCAGATAAGAAAGCTGCCAGTGAATTTATTTCCACTTCCTCTAATATCATTAAAAATGGAGCTTATTTTGGCATGCCTAGTCTTCAGTGTAGTTGAAACAGGATTATTTACATACATATTTAGCAAAGAAATAATCGGTTGCACCTGGGCATAAACCTTCTTAAACAGATTAACATTGCTTCTTGAAGGTAATATAGCTGGTGATTTTAAATTGAAACCGATGCTAATTTATCAGACAGAAAATCCTAGAGCATTGAAAGGAAAAGATAAAAGAATGCTTCCAGTCATTTGGAAATCAAATACTAAAGCCTGGGCTACTGCACAGCTTTTTCAAGATTGGTTCTCAGATCATTTTGTGCTACTGTTAGGCAATATTTTAGTAAGAATAATTTACCATTTAAAACACTACTGCTTTTATACAATTCTCCTGGACATCCAAAATCTCTGCAAAATTTATATCCAGAAATTAATGTTGTATTTATCTCTCAAATACAATCTATGTACCAAACTGTTATAGCTACTTTTAAGCAGTATTATATGAGAAGATTAATGACTTAAGCAATCAAGGCAATTAATAAGGAAAGTGGACCTACTTTAAGAGATTTTTGGAAAAGTTATAATATATGGAATGCAATAAATATTATTCAGGATGTGTGGAATAAAATAAGAGAGTCAATAATGAAATATTAGAAATATATATATATTGTAACGAGCACAGACGTTCGTTACATTGTTGTTGTTTTTTATTTATTAAACATGAAAGTAAATTAAAAAGTTCGCATTTAAAAATTTTCTTTAAGAATTAAAAATTGAAATTAAATATCATCTTAAACTCGTATATATTAAATCGCACAGATAATGAAAAATTATTAAAATAAAACTTTATTAAAGAAAAAGTATTTTAAAACTACATTTTAAAAAGATTTGGAGATAAAATTATATCTTTAAATTTATCTTTAAATATATCTTTGATTTGGAAAACAGGTTAATTAATCAGAAATGGAAATGATAAATTTAATTAGTGAAATGTAAACCAGCCTTGGGCATTTAAATGTAAAAACATCGGTCAGATAGGAAAACAATAGAAACTTTTAGCAAATGAAATAAATCCATTGGGAAATCGGACCTCAACGAAAAGGATCATCACATCAATGACGTAATGTTAAGTCAATCTTTCAAAGTAATATAAAAGGACAAGTTTGGAAATTATTAGTTAGTGATTATGATTATTACGATGTGACAGATAGGTGTTAGTGCGGAGGTGCGGGAGAAGGGATTGAAGAGATGCACGATTCAATCCCTTCAGTTTTGCCAAAGAAAGAAAGAGAAATGAACTATCATTTTCTACATTGAGGACCAACTAAACTAAAAAAACCCTGAATGAATAAATAAAACAACGGCTAAATGGATACCAATCTTTTTATGATGGCGTGGGAATTCACGTTCAAATGGCAAGGAACGGATAAAGATGAACTGTTGTAAACCGTAAGAACTTTATAAATAATGAACATTAAATTAAAACTTTCCATATTTAAATGATTGCAATATTATCCTATCTGACCAAGGTTATTTATTAATTAGTTATAATTTTATTTAATGTATTTATTTTGTAAAATCATTTCCATTTATTTATTTTTTGTTCTTTAAGTTTTATCATGATTTCTGTTTTCCGTTAAGTTAAATTATATAAATGTTAAACTTAAGGTGGGGCGTGAATGGCTGTATAGATTTGTAAAGTTATATTAGGGGAGGGTAATCTTAGGTTATTTGTTTCATTATTAAATTGGGTCAATGGATTGGATATATTGATGTAGTTAGTAGATGTAGTCGGAGATTCGCTACTGGCAGAATCGTTTATATATACGCTGCACTCACCTGTTTGCCTATGAAAGGAATTATAAGATGGAGAATGCAGTTCCTTTCTATGGAGTTTTTTTTATTGTTCTTCTCATTAGATAGATGTAATATTCCTATCTGATGAGAATCAATGTCTTCTCTTAATCTTTTTGGTGCTGCCGTATTCCGTATTACATTGAATACATCGATATATCAGATGAATTGATGCCAGTTTGACTGCGAATTTTAGCCTAAGGTTAAATAGGGATAGAATATTTTATTTTCAAATGCAAATCTATGTAGTCTATTCATACTCGACCCTAAATAAAAATGCATTAAATTTAAGTTGTTTATAGACGCTTGCATGGATTGGTTAACGGTGAATTATGTTTCGGGTTTTCATATTTGATCAAAATATATAGACATTCGATAAATAATGATACCTTACGGGAAGTATCTAAAATGTATTTATTCGGATGTCTTTTAAGTTGTTGGTGACAATGCAAGTATCTTATGCTGAATACTAGCGGGTTTCTTATATTTCCCTATGCAATTGTCAGAAATCAATAATTTTGTATTATGATCATTTATGTTTATTTTGAAATGTTTTTGACCGTTGAAATCTATGTAACCGATCTATAGCAACATATTAAAACAAGCTTTTATAATCCCATCTGTGCGAACTTAATTAAAATGTAAACTTATAATATAATAGAAATTAAAATGTAAATTAAAAATCTAAAGTAAAGTTAAAAAAATAATGTTAAATGTTAAAGTGTAAACTGATACTAAAACAATTTTCAATCATATATATATATATATATATGTGCATAAATAAATGTTTGTATGTTAATTACTGGCAGTGGCTTATTTTATTCTTTTTTATATATATATACTCTTATATTATATTATTAAATCTCTGCTATTCCACTGAGCTAGTGACATGGGCTAATGACCGGATGCAAAAAAAAAAAAATTTTTTTTTGACTTACGTATCTGCCTACTTTATAAATTTTTCTAGGTTCAAATGCCTAGATGGCGCCCGTAGTGCAGATATGTTAAGTCTCAAATTTCTCCAGATCGTTATAATATATATATATCCACAAATGATGAATGCTTTTATGGACATTGAAGAAACTTCTGAAGATATCATAACTGAAATAGTCAATATAATGACTGAATTAAACTTAGATGTCACTGATGAAGTTATTGATGAGTTAATGCATTCTCATTCAGAATCTCTGTCAAATGAAGACTTGATTAAACTACAAGAGATGAATGAAATACAAAATGAAGAAAAACATGATAAATGAACTTATTGTTAAGAGTTTGACAATGAAGAATATGAATGAAGCCTTCATGCATCTTGACAAATTTTTGACCATCATGGAAGAATGTGATCCTAAGGTATCTTGTGTATGAAGGGCAATAGAAAAAGACACATAATGTTATAGAATTCTTTATCAAGAGAAGAAAAAGAATATAATTCAATTAACTATTGATAAATTTGTAAACAGAACTCCAGATACAAATCAATAAAAAATAAATACTGTATTTTTGAAAACCCTTTTTGATGAGTTTTTTTACATACCTCTACTTCAAACAATTTCAACTCCCACATACACATCAGGAACCAATTAAGTTCATAACTAGGAAACTGCCTGTATTTAAACTAAAATCTTCAAAGTTTATCAAATTCATTATTATAACTGATAAATTATCATTATTTAGATGAGAAATGAAATACATGGATACAAATGCAATTAAATGAATTTAAAATATAGTTACAAAATCAATTATACTTTTTGTTTAAAATACTTTTCAACTCTGTAATATTTTAATCAGTGCTGCCCTATTTTTAGTTTTGTATGATATCATTTGAAAATAATTATGATATAAATTTTTCACTCATTTTTATATTACAAATTACAATTTTTTAAAAAACAAAGCAAAACATTATATGTTAATAAAATTCTATACAAAAAATAAATAAATTCATGCAAGATTTTTCAAAATTAATGCAATATTGAATTATAAAGTCACAAAGAAACAAACTTTCATATTCACATAGTAATTAAGACAAAGGGCAACTCTGGCCACATCAGATATTACAAGTTGGATTATTACCAAGATTTGATAAGAGGTATATGTTAGATAGGGCATATTCTATAAATGAGAGATTGAAAAAATTGTGTGAGAAAAATGATGCTAGGTTTGTGGATGTGTGGGATTTTTTTATTGGGAAGAGATAGTTATATAGTAAAGATAGATTGCACTTAAGGAAAACAAGGAAGTGAAGTTTTAGGGAGTCTGATTTATAAAGAATATAGTTTGGGAAACTTGTAAAGGGGGTGGGGTTTTAAATTGCAGTGTTATCAGAAAGAAGAAGAATGAATGGGATCTAAGAAATAAACAGAGGGTAGCTGATTTAGATATAAATGTAGATATGGAGAGGGAATGAGTCTGTAAAATTAATGGTAAGCATGTTATTTATAAATGTAGTGGAGAAGAAAGAATCAAAAGAATTTATAAAAAAGTAATTAGAAAAAAAGAAATTGTTAAAATTGGATAATAGGCAAGGTGGTAGGAGACCAGAAAAGTGGCTGAAATTAAACAAAGTAGTTAAAAATGAAGAGCTTGAGATATTAGCAGTAATGGAAATACATCTGAGAGAAGAAGAACCTATTCTGGAAGACTTGGTATGGCAGGGTATAAATAGAAAAGAAAAAGAAAAAAGAGTAGTGGTATAGGAGTTATGTCAAAAAAATATTTAAATACACCCGGGTCTTTATGCAGATTTTTTTAATGAGATTTTGAAGTTATGCAATTCATGTTTTTTTCTTAATATCTTTGTATGTGATTTTCTTTTATGCAATAAAAATTATTAGAAATCAAGCTCTACTTTAAATATTATAAATTCCGCAAACTCACACATCATATTTAATGTAATAGCACATTATTGGAGTTCAGCTTCCATCTAATATTTTCAGTGCTTTATAATAGTACTGTAATAGATTTTATGCAATAAAGAAGTTCATAATTCACTTAAAATCAAGATTTCCCCATTTTATATACACATTAAATTTTACAAGATTATAATGTAAATCTGTTCAAATGTTATAGATGTCTATACTATGCGTGTTGTTGTTTTTGCATTTTAAATCACATTCTATTTTTGCTTTTTAAAAAAAGAGTATGTAATCAATTAATCATTTAGTTTCCATAAGTTTATTTTTAAAAAGTGAGTAACAACAGTGGGCACAATTAAATTTGACAATTAAAAATTAAAATCTGATTTTTAATTATAATTAACAATTTAAAAATTAGGTAACATGATTTGAAATTAATGTGATGCAAAACAATGAAATTTGATTTTTAAAAGGAATAAGTCTAGGTTCTTATTTTTATTTTAAACTTGTAGTATACCTTAATGGAGAGGAAAAAATACCCAAGAAAATGAATTTCTTTGGAAACAAAAATTTCAATTTTAGATCGCTTAGTGAAATGGAAAGGATCAACAGCGATTGGAAAACATTGATTGGAAAACATTTTAGTTTGGATGAGTGTACTATAAGAGCAATTAAAAAAATGAAGTTGGCCCTAGTTGTATTTCCTTTTGTGATGAATCTGATGTCTTACTAGTTTACAAACAAATTTGCATATTGTCAAATAGCGATAATGATTAAAATACTGTACATGTATGAAAAAAATGTAAAATACTGTAAATTAGGTATAAAAATATATTATTTTGAATAAAATTAAACACTGTAGTTAATAAAAAAAGTAAAAAAAAGTTTGTCTTGTATCATTTTTTTTTCAAATTTGAAATTTTTTATTAGTCATATTTTATTTCCTTATTTTTTTTATACAAATTTCAAAGTAAATTTATATTGTTGCTTTGCTTTTATGCAATTTTTGAAAATTACAGTATGTATCCCACATTTTTCAAGGTAAGTTAAGTGTATTTTTGTGTGATTTCTTTTATGCATGTTTTCTGAGGAACCTATCTATCACATAAAATGAGATCCTCATGTACTGTTAAATGTCAAGAACATTTATGGTATGAGATAAGGTTAGGAAGACAAGAATAGATGATGGCTATAGTGTATATAGCTACTGGAGATGGTAAAACTATAATGGAGTGGAACAGTAGCATATATGAATGCCTAGTTAAGGATATACAGAGTTTCAAACAAAAGGGAAAGATAATAGTGTTTATAGGGGATATGAATGGGGGCATATTGAAGAAATTGCTGATGTAAGTTAGAAGAATGGACAGCTTTTGAAGAATTTTTGTCAGAGAATGAATTTGAGCATTGGAAATTTATCAAATATTTATGAGGGACAATACACATGGTCTAGAAATAATATATACCACACAATAGATTATGTATTAGTAGAGAAAAAGGGAATGAATAAAGTATGGAAAATTAAGGTGTTTGATAATGAAGAGAGATTATGTAATAGTGATCATAATTTCTTTATAATAGAAATGGTTAATAATGTAATGGAAAATAGAAATAAAAGTAGAAACAATAGTGAAAGATGTGGATGATAAGAGTAAGTTAGAACAGTATAAAATAAAAATTGAAGAAAGCATGGAAGAGTTGGTTGGGGTGAGTATAAGGACTGGTGTGGTACAATAGAGAAAGTGGTAATAGGGTTTTAGATGAGAATATTCTAAAGTATAAAAGTAAGAAAAAAGTGATAGTTAGTAAAAGTATAAAAGATAGAAAAAAGCATGCAGAGAATATAAGTGTGCTACTAAGAACAAAGAAAATGAAAAGGATGTTCATGTTAAATGGGAAAAGTACTTTGAAAAAAAGAAGTTGGCTAAAATAGATAGTTATAGAGAGAGAATGAAATTGAACAGTAAATTGTTGGATATTAATAATAGTGGAAGAGATGGGAGCAAATACATTAAAATAAGGAATGTATGGGAGAGAGAGATAGTATTACTAGATGATGAGGGAGTAGAAAGTATCTCTAGAGAAGATTTAGAGATAATATTAAATAAGTATGTAATGGATATAGAAAAGACATTAGATGTCAAGGACAGAGTGATAGCAAACATAAAAGCCTGTAGTAATGGGAATATTAGGTTTGCAGAAAATTAACTGAATGAGGCAGAGAATAAATTGAAAAATGGAAAGGCAAGAGGTTTACATGGATGGGCAGCAGAGATGGTAATGAATTTAGGACATAGGGCAAAAGTAAATTTATTATCATGTTTTAATCAGATGGCACAGAAGGTAGTTTTTCTGGGTAGTTGGAGTAATACAAGAGTAAGGCTATTATTTAAAAGAAATGTAAGGATTATAGAAAGTTAAAAATTATAGCTTGATAGCAGTAACATCAGTTTTATATAAAGTTTTCTCATATATGGTGGCTGGAAGAGTTACAAAATGGATGGAATAAAATAATATAGTGGGAAAAATGAAAGGAGATTTTCAATCAGATAAGCATATAGGAGATAGTTTATTTGTAGTTACACAACTTATGGATATGAGTAGGTATACAGGTAGACAGTTACATATGGTTTTTATAGATATAGAGAAGGTGTATGATAGCGTAAATAGAAATATATTATGGATAAGTTTAATAAATTTGGAAAGGGATGGAGCTTTAGTAGATATTATTAAGAAATTATATGAAAATAATTACTATACATATCAATTAGTGAATATAGAATCAGTTAAAGTTAAAAATGGGGTTGGACTAAGGCAAGGATGCTCTAGGCCACCTATTTTGTTTTTGTGCTATTTGAGAGAAATTGGAGAGAGCAATAGAAAGATTAGGAAGAGGGATAGATACCTTTAATAGGTGGCAAGGGAATATATACAACATTTGGTCTTTTATTTGCAGATGATGTTTTTTGTGCACAGAAAGAAGGGAAGATATGGAAGTTATGCTGAGGACATGTGCAAGGCTGGGTAAAGAGATGGGGATTAAGTTTAGTGAAGAAAAATAAAAAGTAATGATGATTGATACTGGGGAAAGAGAAGACAAAGAACTTTTATTAGGGGATGTAAAGTTAAATGTGGTGAATATATATAACTATTTGGGAATCATCTTAAGTAATCAGAGAAATTGCTTGGATGAATGAGAGAAAAAAAGGGATTGATAAAGAAATTAATAGTGTTTTCATATAATAAATATGATGTAGCTAGAATTGTATAGAAGGGAGTAGCAGAGTTAATATATGGTAATGATGCATTATGTGTTAGTAAAAGGGTAGTAGATTCGATGGAAAAAGTATAAAGAGAAGTATGAAGACATGCATTAGATGCAGATGTGTGGATGGCAATGGAAGCAATTCAAGGAGAAATGGGATGGTCAAGTTTTTATATGAGCGATGAAAAAAGCAAAATGAAAATGTTTAGTGATTGCAGTTTATGGATAATAAAGGAATAGCCAAAATTGTATTTAATTGGGTTATAAATAAAGTGCAGGTAACAAGATGGGTGATGAAGATAATGTGATGTGCAGAAGATTTGGATAAAGAATTTATGTGAATATACTTGTACAAAAGATAAGATGATTGTGTTAGGAGAATTGCTGAGTATTACAGTGGTAAGGAATGGGATAGAAGAAATGTAAGGATTATAGAAAGTTAAAAATTATAGCTTGATAGCAGTAACATCAGTTTTATATAAAGTTTTCTCATAGTAAGGAATAGGGAATTGGAGAGATGGAGAACTAGTATGGAGAGTGAAAAGAGTTTAAACATATATAAAAGTAAACAGAATATTAGATACGAGCTAATTTATGATAGTAGCAAGGAAAGTAGTTTATCTTTTAAGGCTAGAATGGGATCTTCAAGGGATTATATATTCAAATTGAAAAATGTCGGTGATTTAGTCTGCAAGTTGTGTAAGGAAGGCATAGAAAATATTAAATATTTGTTAATTAAATGTAAATGCTTGAAAGCAGAAATGATACAAATAATAAAGTTGTGGGAAAATAAATATAAGGAAAGTGATTATATAGATAGTGGATTATTGATTTTTATGCTGGGTTTGGGAAAAGATAAGGGGGAGTTAGGTATAAAGGCCATGGAGTTGACAAAGATTATGTTATGGAAATGGGATGGAGCAGGATATGGGAAAACTTAGGGTGGGGAATGGAAAGGGAAGGTATAGTGGCTAACAGGTTTCTTTAGTCATTGTTGCTGAGAGATTCCTGATTCCATATACGGAGAAGTCACAGTGCATCACAATACAAGCTTCTTAAATTAAAAATGTATTTAATGGGGAAATGATAAATTTAATTTTCATGTTTTTTTTAGAATAAGTATTGAGTTATTTAAAAGTTTACATTTCTTAAATAATGTGATAATTTCAAAAAAAAAATTTAAAACAGTAGTGTGAATATTTGTAATGCGTTAAAGAGAGAGAGAAAACAACCTAAAATGAAGTAAATAATTTTTTTATTCTCTCTCTTCATTAATTTATCTATCATTAATTTTTTTAAAAAAGCATTAAGGTAAATAATTTTTTTCTCTTTAGTCAATTAATAGTAAATTTTAATTTTGACTTTTTAAAAAAGTAATGAGAAATAAATAATAAAGTTTTTTTTTTAAAAAAAAAACACTCAAAAAAAGATTTTAACATTTTTGTTAAAAAAATATGTGTTTCAATTGATTAAAGTTGTTTTCTTTTCACTCATCTTTCACTAAAACAAAAGGTAATGTTTTTCAAATCATTATAATTAAAAGAGTATTTTGTTGTTGTTTTTTTTTTGCATAAGAGAAATAAATAAATAATGGGTAGTTTCAAAAATTATGATTAATCTTTTTTAATAAAAAACAGAAGAGAAAACTAAACAATATTTTAGTAAAAATAGACCCAATTAGTCAGGGTTTAATATGGACATGTATTTGATGGATACAGGATTGTTCTAAAAAGTAATAGGTGGGTCAATTAAAGCAGTATCTTGTGAAGAACAGTCATTTTGGATCAAGCTATTGAAGAAATCAGTAGAAGCAGTTAATTCTGATTCAGCTATTAAAGAATACAGAAGCAGCAGTTCAGTGGAAAACAGTTCAGTGAGAAATAGTTTTGTAATCTGAAGTAAGTCATCTTATTACAAGTAAAACAAGGTTTTTAAAATATATTTGAAGAAAACCATGTGCTAAAATTTAGCTAGAAGTTCAGCATCATTAAATCTCATTGTGTAACATGTTCATTAGACAAAATATAAAAGAATAGCTCTGAAGTACTCTGCAACAATTTTTATCACCATCCAAGAGCATGACCATCTCTTTCATCATGTGTTTTAGCTTGATCTGAAAAATAGTAGTTTAAAAAAAGAATAAATTCATTATATTGGAAAGATAAAGAAATTTAACCTATTTGAAACCTGAAAATATGGATAAATTTAATTATGCACATTACCTTGGAAATATGTTTTAATGAAGAAGCTTACAAGAAGAAAGCCAATATGGAAAAACTACCATAAAGGGACTCAAAAGAAAAACAAGACCATTGTAATCAAAATTATTGTAATGTGCATCTTATATATACATCTATAGACTTTTTTAAAAAGTAATAATGGTGATGAATAATTTTATTCATATTTTTTTAGATTGAAACATGTTTTTAATCTTGTTTTTCCTCCAAAATGCAATTATATAAAACTTTTTCATTTATTTATTGTCAGGTCATTTGTTAATTTTCTTAATTATTTATTTGTTAATTTGTTAAATAATTGGTTAAAAAATAATAATTTTAATGTCTTTATTTCTCCAGCTATCTGTTCTATGAACAGACAGTGTGTGTGCTTTGATTTCATAATAGTATATTGTTTAAAAGAATTTGTAAATTATTTCAGTAAGATTATTTCAGTAAATTTATCCTTTCTCCTGTTCATAGTCACACTCCTTAGACTCTTATGGTCTTAAGCTAGTTCTAGAGTAATAATAGTTATTTACATATGGGGTTTATATTTGTAATTGGATGTGCAGATAGGGCTCTAGATGGCACAAAGATATCATTTTTAAAATCCATTCACTGCATTTTATTTTTTTATTAGAGAAAATTAATTTATAGTGTCCTGTACTCTTATGATACCATATGGCCAGAGTATTGATGGTGATCAGTAGGTATCAATATTCCAGCATTATTTTTTATGAGTGATAGATTAGCACTTAAGTATGTGTATCCAATTGATTATTATATTTTGCCCTAAGTTTGGCAAAGGTGAGATAATTCACTTCTTTATATTCTTTTAGATTCAGTCACCAGGAATGATTGTTGATTATGTACAATGCTAAGTAATTTGTATATAACTTATTATTGGTATAAATAATAGTGCTGCATCTTATAAATATAATTGTTATAATTACTTATTGTTATTCCAGTGATGATTCTCATGGTTGGATGCTATTTATATATTTATTCCTTTGTTATTTGACAATGTTATATATTTGTTCCATCCTTTTTCTGTAAAATTAAATGGATATATTGAAGTCCTATGTGTGAGGGGTCAGACTGACTTAGGGTCAACATGGATATGACAATAATATTGGCATCAACAGGGCTTTGAGCATTCCATCCTCAGATTTTCAATGAAATGAATAGCTGAAGAGTTGGAGAGTGAAGAAGATTAAAGCTTGTCTATTAAAGTTTAAAGATTTGCTATTTCAATCTAAACTGAACATTAATTGTATATATGTGTGGGAGATGGTAATCTGGACCAACTATGAGTGCTGATTTAGCACAAAATACATATATTGGAGATCAATTATTTTTTTCACATTATGTGGTTATGTGTATCAGTTGTATAAGATAAATTGGATAGATATAAGGAGGTTGAAAGTTCGAGTTCGAAGTCCCTTATATATATTATAAAGAATAATATAATTGTAAAGTTAATGAGGATTATAATTCAAATTATGGATAATGCATTTATGTATGAAAGAATGAATTCAAAATGGGATGAATGAAAGATCCACTATTAGAATAAGGTAAATATGTAATAAAATAGGAAAAAGGAATAACCTGGAAATGTTATGTAAATAAATAATATTATTAAAAAATGAATGAAGTTGAGAACTTTATATTACATTAAGTATGAAGAGAAGGAATTTTGAAAGTTATTATTTGCTTTTATTGTGATCATTATTAATGATGTTGACATACTATTGATCTTATATTCTTATAATTGTTTTTATAATTTCATTTGAAATAAAAGATTAATTAGTTTAGAAATCATAGGTTAAATATAAAATGTGATTGAATGAATAATGGAAAAAGTCTTCTTCTTAAGTCACTAATAATTATTTACTTAAAATTAATTTTAATTATTGTTAATTTGTTGATTTTTAATTTCATTTAAATCTTAGTGTTAAATCATTAATAGATAAATTACTTGATTAATCTATCAAATTAAAATGATTGATTTTTTTAATCATAGAAATTGAAAGTGTGACCTTTTTTGACATCATTCCCCCTTTAGTGTATCACTGTTATTCATCATTCTTCCCATTATAGTATATATTCATATAAGTAATCCACCATTTTAAAAATCAGGATTTTGGACAAATTTTTACTTTAAAAATTTAACTTAGTTTTTCACATATTTGGATTTTATTAGTATACATGTTGCCCTTCTAGTTTTGCTCACATTAGTAGAAAATTACTAAATTTTTAAAAATAATTACGTAACATAAGGCAAAAACTCATAGTCTAGCAAACAAACTTTTCAAATTTATAGGTATATAAGAATAAGGATAAAGGAAAGGATAAAGGTGAAATGGTAAAGGATAAAGAATTACTGATAACTTATGCATAATAAAGCTGTTTTGAATTTAAACATCCCTGAATTATTTGTTTTAAAACTCTAGTGCTTATCCTGGTTGTTGACTAGAAATCCTTTAATCCTTTTTGAAATATTTGAATTATATTATAAAATCTATTTCTGATGCTCATTATGCACAGATGATCAATTCCTCAGATGCAATTTTTCTAAATTACTTTTAAAAATAATAGCATATGCATAATAAATTAACAACCAGTCCTTCAAATTCATTTTTACTGGCCTTATATATATATAAATTTGGATGTTTGTTTATTAATTTGCCCCAATCTTTTTATCCCCCCCTCCTTTATAGTGAAATAATATATTGATAATTTTTGAATTTTCTAAAAAAAAAAATATTACTTTTAGATCATGAAAAATTTCCTAGAGGTCAATACTAGAACAAACTTTCAAATTCTGAATCTACAGCTTTTGTACATTAGTAATAAATTACCAATTTTTTTCAAACAATTAAGTACCATAAAACAAATATCCATAGTCTATGTAATTATCCAAAAAGGGGGGCGGGGATCATGCAAGATTAATCAAGAGTGGTGCAATATTTCTTGAGTTATTAAGTGACAAATAAACAAACTTTTACATTTACGTATATAATAGGATAGATAAATTTCTGACTTCATTTTCTTAGTATAGTTTTATTTTTATTTAAAACACTATGTTTGATTTGTCAAGAAGAAATTTCTTGAAAGTTCTAAATTGGTGAGAGAACAGAGTATAAATAATGATAATGAAAGGGATTAGAAACTAAAATGGAATTGAGTTAGGTCTGTTGGTATAAAAAAATGACAATAACTAGCAACTAAATTTTTAATTACTAAGAAAAATAGATATGGACAGGGAAAATTGGATTAAATTTTAAAATACCTCCACCCTGCTAATATCCTGAAGGTAAATTTTATGTTTGTTCTCATAATTTGGTAGCCCTTCTTATGTTTTGCTTTATTATAAAATTCTATAGCAACTATTGAATATTTAGTTGTTGTTTATCTTTTTTGATACGTAACTAATATAAAACAGCATTAATCATTAAATGTTCAAAAATGAGCATCTACTTTTATAGGTGCCACTAAAATCTAATCATTCTAAGAGTGGGAGCTGACATATGAACCAGACATGACTAATTATACTTAAAAAAATTGGGAATACATATGAAAGAATTAATTTGCAAATTGGGATTAATACACTTTATCTCTAAGGGCTTTTGTCTCTTTATATTGCAAAGAGAAAGGATTTGAACTTCACTGCTAATGAATAGCTTAAATAAATACTTTTAACCCTGGCCAGTAAGTAATAACTTTCTGTAGTATGATATTTAAAAATGATCTAAGTGAGCCAGCAATTAATTAGTGTGAATAATTAGCTATAATTAAATTTTTTGAAATCAAAAAACTTAGTGCTAACTACGTAATCAATGTTACTACTGAAACATAATATCTAAGATTTTTAAGATTAAAGATTTTTTAAAATTTTGGAACTTTTTGCAGGCAAGCAGCAGCTAAATACATTTCTTAGCATTAATTATTTGAAGTTGGAACTAATTTATGTTTTAGCTGTTCGTTAGTGACTGCTTAATATTTTCTGTTTCTTTTTTTCTTTTTGATCATTTAAATAAAACTAAGATTCCCCCATTAAGTGAACAATAAACATTTTCTTACTAGATAAATTTAGTTCATTTCTTGATAGTTTGGAATTTAATTTTCCTAAGCGTTGTGCTTTTTTCTTCGTTTTTCTTTTACAAAATATGAACTCAATATTCTAATGTTAATAAAGTTTAAATATAAACTGAGCAATGCATTTTATATTATTCCTACTACTAATTTTAAAAGTTGATATTTAACCAAACAGATTGCTCTATATAAAGAATTGATTAGTTAAAGAAGTATGGTTCTCATTTAAATAGGATCAAATATAATAATTCTAAGAAAGCTATTAAGACAAATATTAATTCTAAAAAGAATGAGAAAGTACACTTTTTAATGATTTTTTTTAATGGAATAAGTGTGTTGCCATTAACTTTTTATTAAGATAAAAAACAAATTGAATTAATTTAATTAATTACTTGATGGTTGAACTATTATTGTTTTAGTGCATCATTAACCAAAACAAGTTCAAAGACAAAACATTGCAAATTAAATTCTTGAAAATTTCATCTGTTAAACTGATTATTTAATATTTACAAACAATCAATCAATGCCTTTATCAATGAATATACATATATATATAAACGCGCTTGTATGTACAAATTTCATGTGTAGCCTACCTTTGTGGCATGAATCAGTCGGTCATTTTTCATCATATGCATTCGGTTTATTTATATTGTCTTTGTAGTAACTACACTATCTTATTTTTTGTTAATTATTTTTGTTGAAGTTTTAATGTGTATATTTTAAAAAGTAAATTGTATTTTAGATATGCGTATATTTCTTAAAAATAAGTATTTTATATATATATGTTTAACACATGTACTATATAGTATTTATTTTCTATTTCAGTTATTTATAAGCTATCTTGGAAACAAATGCAGAGAATACCGAGGAAAATGTTATTCTATTTTCTTACTTTATATTTCACAAATAAAATATACGCCTAACCTTATTAGAGATAAGTACGAATCCAACCTTGGCCACACCTTCGAACCTACTCTGCCAATGTTGTCTGTTCTGAACGTAATGATGCCATGCGCAAGATGAAAGAGGCCTGGCATATTACCAGATATAAACACACTATCAACAAAAAAGATTCCTGCATCCTCTTTTCAAAAAAAAATGGTCAATATAAATTATTTATTTGCCATTCAAATATGCAAATTTTCTATTATGTTTTTTTTAATAAATGCCACAATTTTCTTTTCACTGTCAATGCCATGATTATGACTATTATGATTAAGTAGTCGAAAGTACACTAAGCATATTTTACTAATTTTACAATATAAAGCTTATCTCTAATACAGGTTATGCTATATTTTGTTTGTTACATTTTCCAAGATATAGTTCACTAAATTCTCGAAGTTATTTATACTTTTAGAAATTCAAAGTGTTTTAAGCAGTTCAAATTTAAAAGTAATTAATTAGAATATAAATTTTAAAATGAATCAAAAATATTTTAATCCAAATATTATATTACGTATTTAAACAAACTAAATATTTAAAAGTAATAAATTAAATTTAAATTTCATATACAATAGATTAAAGTAAATAAAAGAGATACAATGCATATTTACAAATGTAATTCTCAAGGGTTTAGGCCTCTAACCCATCTAGAAATGGTAGTTTCATCTGGATTAAATGAATAGAAGTGGATTATTAGTTTACAATCGTATAGAAATATATTTGTTTAAGAGTACAGTATATTTAAAATCTGTATTAGGTAGTGCTATCTAGAACTGTAAAGTAAAATAATGTTTAAGAGTTAGGGTGAATAAAAATGCTTTCAGTCAACACAAACTTGTTCACAGCAATTTTTAGATATTAGTGACACCCCTAATTTTGACACCACTAAAATATTCATTAGATTAGAAAAAATATGATTTAAAATATATGAAAAAGTATAATAAAATTCTGAAAAGACAACAGTTTAAGTGAAAGGAAATTATAGTTATTAAAGACAAAAGCCAGAAATTGATTTGAAGATGGGAATTTAAATGATATGGATAGGAATTTTATAGTCATTTGATTATCATTGAATGTGCAAACTTATTCTAGATGCATTTAAAATGGAGAACTGTGCTTTTCATACTGTTTAAGTAGAAATGGTTTGTTGTTTTGATTCTATTGTGAATTTAATTGAAGGGGATATGTTAGTGATGTGTGTTAAGATCATATAATGACACAATTAATATATCATTGGTGTATTGATGCCAGACTTTAAGTAGAGAATGGAGCAGTATTTATGGTATCTAGCTGATATCATCAACATAAATACAAATCATTATTATCCCATTACTTCTAGCATGACTAGTAGAGAGACATCATAATAATTGTACTTTTCTGATATTACTTGGTTACAGTACAATTTATATAATTAATCTCACTAACTTTAAAACTAATCATTGCAAATAAATATTAATGATTATTAAAAGATTTTAATATTAACTCACTGTAAATTACAAGATTTCATGCAAGTTAAGATAATAATATCTTTATGCTCTCAAATAAAAATGTTTCAGATTGGTTCTGTATAAATAACAATTTAGGTTGAAGATAAGAAGGCCACTCTTATCTTTATAAAGTCCCTATCTTATGTTAAGGTTTGAGAGGTCCCTCTACAGTCAAAAATGACATTATTTGTCTATTATACAAACATTTAAAGATCATGTGAAAAAACTTTCTCTTTCTAATTACAGACTTCCTGTGTTCTTGATAAATAATCAGAATATTACATTAGTTTCTATATTTTCATTAAAAAGATCTTAATATTAACTCATTGAAAATAGTAAGGTTTCATGTAAGTTGATTTGTGAAAGGAAATAGTTGATTTAAATGTGAAGACAGTAATATATTCATGCTCTGAAATCAAGATACTTCAGATTGTCCTATATAAATAAGAATTTAGGTTAAAAATAAAATGGCCATTCTTATCTTTATAAAGACCTTATCTTGTGTTGAGGTTTGAGAGATCTCTCTACAGTCAAAAACTACATTGTTTGTCTATTATACAAACATTTAAGGTACATGTGAAGAAGGTTAAAGCTTTTTTCTTTCCAAATACAGACTTCCAGTGTGCTTGATAAATAATCAGAAGGTTACATTAGTTTCTATATTTTCATTAAAAAAATCTTAGTATTAATTCGTAAATCCAAGGTTTCACATAAGTTGATTTGTGAAATGAAATAGTTGGTTTAAATATGAAGAGTTTAATATTTTCTTGCTCTGAAATCAAGATGCTTCAGATTGGCCTATGTAAATAAAAATTTAGGTTAAAGATAAGATGGCCACTTTTATTTTTATAAAGTCCTTATCTTGTGTTGCAGTTTGAGAGGACCCTCTATGGTCAAAAACTACATTGTTTGGCTATTATACAAACATTTAAGGCACACATGAAAAGGTTGCAAGCCTTTCTCTTTTTAATTATAGACTTCTTGTGCACTTGATAAATAATCAGAATATTGTTTATTTAGTAAACTAGAAAGTATCCCTAACCCAGTTGTAAACTTTAAACCACAGTTGAAAATTAATACATCACTTTTAATATAAACACATAAATAACTCTACTTCATTCCTCTTTTTTCATGTGTAATATCTATTTTAGATATTCTTAAAATTTTCATTCTATCACATATTCTGGTTCAACATGAAATGCATCTTGGGAATCATTTGAGTTTTAATATGTCTTCATTCATATGTTTAAGAATGTGTAATGGAGTGGAAGTTTTAAAAAGATGTAAAAAAAAAAGATATTATATGGTAAAAGAGAAATGACTTTGTGTTATTCCATATGTTTATTTAATTAAAAAATATTTATATTAATCTTTAACTTTAGTTTAGATTTTATATCTGAGTTAGAATTAATCTTTACTTTAATAAATGATGTATGTATTAATAATCATTAATGAATTTGTCTGAAGTAGCTAGCATCAAAATTAAGAATGCAAAAAGTTTACATTTGTCAATCAAAGTATAGAAGTTTGGTGTTAGTAAAGAGTGAACCAACAACAAAGTTATGTGTAAGAGATTATTATCTGGACCAAATGAAGAGTGCTGGTTCAGCATAAAATACATCTTGTGAGTCATTTATCTTTTTCAAATACCTCTGAATGTGTGGATCGATTGAAGTTTTAAGTATTCTTGTTCTTTAGATGTCTTTATGTAATATTTTCAATTGTTTTTGTCTGTTTTTCCTCAGCCTTAAAAAAAATTAATTATTTAATATTTATAAGAGGAAAAAAGCATCTATATAAGAACATTCTTGCAAACTTAATTTGAGAACTAACCTGGCATTGGTAGTAAATAAACAGTGGAAGTATCTATTTCTAGGCAGGTAAATTTCCAGATTTTTTATTAATTAAATAAAGTTTTTAATTAATGCATAATATAAAATATTTTTCTGCTTCATATTATCTTTATGTACTATATCTTGCAAATTAGGAAAAGATAACAATTCACAAAGGCAAATCAGTCTATTTCTTGAATTTCTTTGATTTTAAACATCTTTATAGCTACTGAATTCAGAGCATATGCCCAGAGTTTGAAGTTGATGATTATAAAAATATAATAAAGATTTTTTTATTATTATTATTTAAAATTTAAATTGATTTTCTCTTTTTTTCATATGTCAAATGCGTTGCCGGGAAGCGAATCCGGGCCAGCTGCTTGGAAGGCAGCTATGCTAACCACTAGGCCACCAACGCTTGACAAATTGATTTTCTCTTTAAGTGCCTATGTGTGGTGCACAACTTTCACACTTACTTATACTAGCCTTTATATAATGTGTGTGCGGATGTTATTTACCTGAAAGCAAGTAGAATAACTAGGCAATCAGAATATTATAATTAATTGATCATAGTTAATCATTATTAGTTTGTCACTGTCATGCTTCTAACACAATTTATTATAGTATCTCAGTTTTAAGGTTGCAATATAAATATTAGGTGAACACTACATCATTAATATCTCTAATGTATAGAGATTTCTAAGAATGATTTGCGAGTTATTAAATGAACTTAAAGTTTTGATAAAGAACACTCACTCAGCCTTTTAAAAGATTAAAAATGTGTTTTACACACCTGTGCATGATAAATGATAACAGCTCAGAGTTTTAAAAAGAATTTAAATATTAGTATTGATAGATATGTGACTTAGATTTAAGGTTTATTTTTTTAATTTTGCTTTGTAGTTAATTAGAGAATTTGAAACTTTGCTATAAACTTTGAGAAAAATTCAAATAAATAGACATTTGACAATTAAAGATATTTCATTTAATAATTCATCTTTAGATTAAAGTGATCTGTTTTCATTAATCTTGTGCTGACGAACATGCTCTATTATAACAATGTTGAGTTTAAATGATATTCTACATATAAAAAAAAGTATTATCAAAGGTCTAGGATTTTATCTTGAAATTCTAAACCTTAAAATAGTCCAGTGTAGGGCAAATGCTTTTTTGTCTGGACCTGACAGAGATACTGAGACTAAGAAAGAATTACATGCCAGAGTTACCAATTGCTGGATAGTTAGATTTTGAGCAGTTTTTTATCTTTGCTTTATTCTTTAATTAAGAATATCTAAATATCTACTTACTGACTAATGCTAATTATCTGGTCAGTTATAGGTACATGGAAATTTTTATGCTTTATCTAGCCTCATGCCAGATTCACTACACCATAAATTCTTTATATATACATCTATGTATGTAAACACAGTCATCAATCAGCGATAGTTGGATCACAATATATCCACAAATTTTTACCCCCCACCCATCCAAACTTTAATATCATAGATCCAGCTCACATTAACTTTTTAACTTCTTAATATTCAAGCATAAATTGCCATTGATTATGCTCATTGCATTTTAATTCTTTAATCTTTACAATAATATTAGTAATTTTATTTCAGATATAATGCAGTTCAATTATTTATTTTTTTTTTTTTTTATTATGCCCATAGTATATATTTTTACATTTTTTGTGCTAACAGTAGACTTTGTTTTTTAAATAGTTCTGAGTACTGTGTAGTGTGATGACAGGGAAAAGGAATCAAGGATTAAAAGTGTTTGGATTGAAGCCTAATTTGTTATTTCTAATGCTTGAATATCAATGACTTTCTAAGCAACAAATTATTCAATTATTTATTGTTGAATAATTTCCATTTCAAAAATATCTTGCTATTAAGAAAATAAAGAAAAAAAAATTAAAAAAAAAAAAGTTTAATGATAAATTATCAGTTATCTTAGTTGTTGTTATTTTTAAAGCTTCTTCTAAAATGAGCAATGAGTTGCCATTATGCTTTAGATTTGTAAATTATAAAAGGCATTTGATTCTATTAGTATTTCTACAATGATTAAAGCAGTAAATCATCAAGACATAGAGCTGGGATTTGTCATATTTTGAAGAATATTTATCAAAATGCAACAGCATTGATTAGATTAGATAGTGGTACTAAGATCAAAATTGAAAAGAATATACAATTGGGTGATTCAGTATCTCTAAAACTTTTTATAACAGTTTTACAAAAAATATTTTGTAGATTAAAATGAGGAGCTAAGAGAATAACAATAAATGAAGATTATATAAGTCATTTATATTTCACAAATGATGTGGTTGTTTTTAAAAATAATTCTTCTAAGCTTTAGGAAATGCTGCAAGAATCAATGGATAAAAGTAAGAAAATAAGTCTAAAGATAAATGCTAAAAAAACTAAAGTAATATTTATTGGATTTTCTCATAAGAAAATAAAATTGATAATGATGAATAAGAAACTAACAATCATATATAGCTTAGTCAAATTATTACTATAGATGGAAACATAATGGTTGAAATTAATAGTAGAATTAAATTTGTTAAGGATAAATTTATATTGAATAAAATATGCATATATATTTGATAAGATAGCTATTTAATAGATGTTGTTACTTATGGATCAGAAACCTGGACATTTTTCAAACTACTCAGTCAATTATGGAAAGAGGTATATTAGGAGTAACAAGCAAATATTGGAAACAAAATACATAGGAAAGAGAACAAAAAGATATCACCGGCATCAATGAAAGAATTAAGAAATTCAAATTGCATTGGGCTAGACATATTCCTATAAATAATGATAATATATGGATAGTTGAAATCTCAAATGGGGTTCCAAAAGATTGTAAAAGACTCGGAAAGAGATCACATGTTAGGTGGATGGATGAAATGTCAATTTGCTGATGCGATATGAAGAACCACTAAACATCACATGATCACTGTCTCATACTAGCACATAATTGTTATTAAACGTGGCCACAAGCCAGAAACTAGTATGAAGATATTGGAGGAGTAGGCACTAGATAGGGATTTTATGCACAAGCCTTCTGGCATCCATTGATTGCTCTTGTTGGCACAAGATGGCACTACTGTATGGAGAGTTTTGCTTTGCTTTGTGATATGAAGAAGAGAGGCTAGAGATGCAAATAACTGAATTAGGCTTGGAGAAACCTTCATCTTACAGTTAGTCAATAATGATTGAAAATGTTGATGAACGATCATTATCTCTATTTCTTTTATTTAGAAATAGGGTTTGTTTTTAAGAATCATGAAGTTAATACTTAACTCCATGATTGATTTTATCATATTATCTTATAAATTTAAAATCCACTGCTTATTTGTCTTTACTTATATATTTACATATAAACATGTTATCCTGTATATATAATTTGCATATATTAAAACTAAGACACAATTTTATATATAAAAAAATACATTTAAAATCAGCCTGTCAAGCTATTATTATTAACACTCGTAAAAAGCGCATGCATGCTAGCTTGACAGGCTGATTTTAAATGTATTACAATTATAAACATAGCGCTATATAAAATAAATGCTTATTTACATATCAAAAAATAATAAAAAGAATTATTACATAAACACATTCACACCAGTGTATGTTATTGAAGTAAAATTATAAATCAGTAAGATGGTTTTTACTTTTATAGATTAGTATTATCTTTCTTGGCATTAGAAATTTATTCTTAAGATTTTGGCAATCTCTTTATAAATACTAACATAAATTAAAAGTGATTTTTTTTTTTATATATATACAAGTTTATTCCTATTCAAAAAAATTAAAACAGATTTAACGCGGCTAGTTTTTTTTTTTTTTTTAGAAATAAATTGATATCAGTTAACAGCTTATTTTTTGTTGAATTTTCAAAAAGTTAATTTATCACTTTTCCGAGTACATAATAGTTTTTAAATATATTTTTAAAAAACATGATAGCTTTTAAAGAATATCTTGATTTCTGCTTTCAAATGGATTTGTACATAGTAAGTTTTTTTAAACATTTATCACAATATTGATTATATGCAGCTTAAATTAATATAGATATATAAACTAACATTTATTCAAATATTGATGCGGTCTCAAGAAACATATTCAAAACTCTGGATTACAAAGTTTTGCGGTTAATAATTTATAGCACATTGATGGAATTAAAATGATTAAGCTAATCATGGTTAATTAAATATACACATCTAGCATTTTCACATCTCTTTCAATCTTCAGAAAATTAATAAGCACGAATACATTTCCTTTTTGAATATATCCCCATTTTTATTTACTAATATTTTATAATTATATGACTTATCAACATTACTGAGATGTGATCCACTTAAACGTCTTTGTTCAATATGCTTTCTTTTAATCCTCCAAAACATTGTTCTTGATGTTTTGATGGATTTAATCTAATTAAAGATTCGAAATTTAAACATGTTACCTTGTGATCTATAATAATTATTAAATCATTCATCACTACATTTTTCATAATTATTTTCTAATAGCATTAATTACAAATTAATATATATAAAGTAAAATATTTTTTAAAAGTTAATTAGCCTTTATCTTCTTTTGTTAATATGATTATATATTGTAATTGACATATATAATAAACTTTTTGCAGTAAGAACTACAATGTAATTTGTATAACCACCGTAATCATCTATACCACTGCCATTGATATCCATTGATTACTAATGCTTGCATAGATGGCACTAGTATAGATTGTTGTTAGTGTAGAAGTTAAATGTAAATTAGGAAAGTCGTGTGATGCTATTGGCCTGTCAAAATTAATGTTTAATTTTAGTTATAGAATGAAAAATTTGCCAATATATTGATGTATGTATCCACACACAAAGTATGTATATACACACTTTATTTTATTTGGCAGATGTATTTTAGTATTTACTAGCAACACTTTTATAACTTTTCATATTATTTTACCATAACATATAAAATATAAATGAAATGTGCCTAAAGCCAACAACATTTTTTCACATGCATTTTTGAAATGGATTCCATAATGGAATTATCAACAGTAACATTTATTATTAACTGCTATCTTCTTTCACCATTATTTTCTTAAATTTCTTTCATTCTTTTTTTTCTTTTTGAAATTTTTTTTATTAAGATGCAAAAATTTCAAATGAAAATAAGTTTAATGTGAAACAAATAAGCATGGTAGATTAAATTTCTAGTGATAAAATAATTCTATTTGTATTTTTGAGTTAAATTAATTCACTAACACCATAGTAATATTGAATATATTGATTTGTAATAAATTCTGCATAATAAATATTCCAATAAATAATATTAAATTTAATACAGTGCAACAGTACTCTGATAATATTATAAAGTATTTGGTATGATTCAATTATTATAGCTTTCCCGGACAATTTTTTACATTTCCCAAATCCATTTTTTCAATATATAATTATGTCTCTATTATTTATATATTTCATTTATTTTATTATTTTATTTATTTATCTTTGTAGAAACAATACTTATTGTGTTATAAATATATAAATGGTAATCATTGAAGGAAGAATGGTAGTATATAATCTGTCTAATAATATATAGTTATAAGTACTTGTATAATATTAAATTCTTTTATGTTTTGACTTTTAACTATAACATAATTCATTGTTTTGAAAATAGATGTATCTCAATATCTTTATTGCAATTTTTCTGTCTAATTATAAAGCATTTATGATAGCCAATCAGTGAGCTGTGCAAAAATTCAATAATGATAACTTTGAGCTTATAGAATCAATAACTATTATTCCACTAACTTTGTGTTAAAGCTTACTAGTCTTACTGATGTATGCATTAAAATTTCCAAGAATTCAGTTTCAATCTTTTAATAATATTGAGATAGTGAACACTATCTAATAAAGCCAAATCTTCCAATTGCAGAGTTAAAATATAAGCACTAATAAGATGGGCACAGGTACCATTGTGTAACTAAATTTTTAATATTACTTTCTTTTCTTTAATATATTCAAGAAATCTAAAGATATGGAAAATCTTGCTATCTCTCTCATAATAATCCAATACATTGTGATTTCCAAGCTTTTAAAACATATTTCATTCAATATCTATGACAATTAGGGGGGAGGGGTTATAAATTAAACAAATTTGTATATGTAACTGCTTAATCATTCAAAATTTTTTATATTAATATAGTAATTTAAATGTCAAAAACAATAGATTGACTACCAAAATTTTGATTTATTCACTAATTCAATAAAT
The DNA here is from genome assembly GCA_028023455.1 of Epiperipatus broadwayi. Lineage (NCBI taxonomy): Eukaryota > Metazoa > Onychophora > Udeonychophora > Euonychophora > Peripatidae > Epiperipatus > Epiperipatus broadwayi. The sequence continues at coordinate 931,477 of JAQFVV010006202.1, read as the reverse complement.
TATGCTCTACAGTAGCTATAATAGTAACATGAAAAAGAATTAAAGCCAATAAACATCACATGATCACCATTTCTTATGCTTGCTCTTAACTGTTATTAAAACAGGAAAACTCTCTATACATATTGCCACTCAGTGTAGTGCAATAGATACGTATAGAGAGTTTTGCCTGTTTTAATGAAAAAGAATTATGAGATGATTGACTTTATTTCCTTTTTTTTTTTTAAATGTACTGAATTATTTTAACAAATTATAAATATATATGGAATAAGAAAGATTTATCTAAAAATGTATAGTGATTTTTTTTTGTTATTATTTTAATATTAAAACTCACTATCCATTGAAATTATAATCGATTTTGAGCAGTCATTTTAATTACAAAAATTTTATTTATTAAAACTATCATTAAAAACTTTTTCATGAAGAATAAGAAGAAAATAAAAATACAATGAAAGAAAAATTAAAGATAATATATATAAATTAAAAACATTTTTTTTTAAGAATTACAAGTAATGCACATAAGTTATATTTAAAGTACTGTATATTTTATTACTTAAATAACATTGAAGGATTAATTTTTGGAGTACATAGTAGTCATGCATATTAAGTTTTGTCTTTTATGCAGGTTGTTGGGTCTTGGAAATAACAGTAACACTTGTCCATCATTGATGGTAGTTCTCCCATTTTTGTAATCTTTTGGGTATGAATATATGGCAGCATCTTATATTTTTGTATGTAGTATATATATTCAATTACGCAATTATCCCCCCCCCCCGGTGATTGTGATTTATTATTTTTATGGCTAGTAAGTGTGCTTATTCTAATTGTATTACTAAATGCAATGATAAATCTATAGATATTAAATTAATTCTCAGGTTGACTAAAGGGGGGGGGGGGGGCTCAGTTTCTATTAATTGAATGGAATAATTTCTCAAATAGTTGATCAATTAATTATTTTTATATAGTTGGAAACTTATAATTAATTATAAAAATATTTTTATATATCTTCCTCTCAAAAATTATTTTGAAGGGTGTAATCTTTTTTAAAGAAAGAATCTCTATTAAAATATGAATTTCTTTCATTTTATATTGGGCTATCAACTTTCGATTAATATTTTGTGCAGTCTTGAACTATCTCATGTGTTTTTTGTTATTTACATAAGTTACAATTTAAAATATTTAATTTAATTATTATTTTATATTTAACATTTTGTTCTAAATTCGTATAGAATATATCCAGACATTGTTGCCTTTTTTGTCTTATGCGCACAAAATAATTAAACAACCGATTTAGTTGCAATTAAAAAGGTTCAAGAAACCATTATTTAAAAAATTGAACGAATGGGAATCAATTTTGATAGAATTATTCATTAGATAAAGGGAAAAAAATCTTTTTGAGTACATTTTTTTTCTTTTGTAAAAAAGAGATTTTCAAAATTAATATAGTAGTAATATCAATTATTTATAGAATTCGCATGGAATTAAATAAATATATATTACATATATAAACATAGGTATATAATAAGCCTGTGTGTTTCAGTTATAAAAAAGTTGTAAAATATTTCATTGTTAATAAAATAATTTAAATAATAGTGAAATGTGATTATATATATATATATATATATTCACACACCCTTAAAGATAGATTCTTATATTAATTCTTATCTGATAAAAGTAGAAAACAATCTCAGCTTATGTTATTTAAATTGGGTACTCAAATGCCTCATGACTGCTTTAGCACTTAATAATATAACAATTTTTACACTGATGAAAATTTAACTTATGTAGAGTTTGTCAAAGAAAATTTATTGAACTAAAAATATATTACATTAATTTATACAATATAGAGTAAGCTAGATGGAACATAAAATAAAAGGGAATACAATAACATTGTTGAGATTTAGCAGGGGTTTTGTTGAAATTGTTTATTGGGGAGTCTGGTAGAGCTTCCATGTCTCTTCTTATATACATGAGGTTGCAAGAGTTCTATCTCTTTGCTTAATTTTCATAATACTTTGATCTTCATCTGGCCTGAGAAGGTGAGTTCTAAAAATGTTTGCATATCATTCTCTTAAAAACTATTTAGAATAATATGTTATCAATGTTTGATCTAAATTTCTTGAGAAGAAATTTGTATTAAGATATGAATTTTTATAATTTTTTTTGAAGAAGGGAAAAAACTTAGGAGTATAATAAATTATCTGACATGCATTTAATAACAATGACTTCTCATCTTTCAAAGTCAAGAGTGACCTGTCAAGAATTTTGATGAACAACTTGTTTCAAGGCTGACTCTGCTAATATTTAAAATCTGTCTATTGCAGCCAATGCAGAAAGCAGTCATGTTCTGTATAGAGTTATAATCTTTATGGATTGCATTCTTTGTTTTTTAATGTTGATGTTATAGTTTGTTTCAGAATTCTTCTTTATGGAATGTGGGTCTCAAAAAAAAAATTTTCCAATCAGTAGGATTAATTGAAAAGTTGTTCAAAAATCAGTTAAAGATGGCTGTCGGTTTTAATTTTAGTATAGCTTTTTAATCCCTTCCTCTTGAACAATTTATCAAAAGTATTTTTTTAAGAATTTGGCTATCATTCATTCTTCTTAAATATTTCAATCTTTTTAGTTTTCTGTTGCAGATTGCTACCATGAGAATGGAATATCTTGCAACAGAATCTCTGGATTGATAACCTTAATTTGTCAGTTGGAATCTTTTTATGCATCAAATATGCTATCCATCTTTTCATATTCATATAAAAGTTACTATGACCACAGACCTTGTATATAATGATATTGGTTTTAAATGTTACTTCTATTTGATAATTTACTAAATATATGACTCCTTTTTAAAAACATATATTTATATTTTCCATCAATAAAGTGTATCCTTATTACTATGAAACTGAAATAATTTGAAAATGTGGACATTGTTAAACAATGTAACAAAGTGACTTTAGACAGTACAGTTATGACTTGATAAATTATTTAAGTCTTTCTAATTATTTTCAGTGAGAAATGTTATAGAAAAATTATTTCAGGATAAATTTATTATAAGCCAAAAAGAACTTAATTATCAAAGATTAAACATCAAGTCCATCATAATGAGAGTTAATGTATCAAAATAAAAATGGATAATGGATGGTTTTTAGTACTTGTGAATTCATAAAAAATTTGAGTTCCAGAATTAGAATCAATTTGAGGGTCATAAACTCTAGACTCTGACTATCTACCACTGCACTAAACCTTGCATTGCAGGTATTAGAATCATTATATTTTAATATGTAGTAAGGAAAACATTACAGAAACAGTGAGAAAGTATATAATCATGTTTACTCCACTTTTTTTTTAAGTGGTTTAACTCATTGATAATGTGATGGAGTCAAGAATATAAAATTCATTGATAGAAGTTAAACATATTACTTCTTGGATTCAAAAATCACCCATTTTTCATTACTCTTCACAGTATTTCTGAAGTATTGGTGTATTGCCATCAAAATAATAGTTAACTTTCATATTTTAATAATATGTCATAATTAGATTGTTGATGCTTTTTAGAACTTCTTCAAAATCTTTGTATAGTAGTAAATGGTTTGCTCTACTTTTTACAGTTTTTTGGAATTTTCTAAATACAAAAAGCATATTCACGATTGAATGACCATTTCAAAATCTACATTCTGTGTTTAGAATAACTCATGCTAAAGTCTTAATTATGGCTTTTGAAGTTATTGCAGTAATCTTTATTTCTTTTGTTTTTGTAAAAAAAAATCTACTATTTTTACTTCATGTACTAGCATTTGAAAATGTGCCCAAAACTTTTTGGGAAGGGAAAAGGCTATTGCAGAAAGATAGAATTTTATTAAAGATTCTTTTACGTTGGACATTAAATATTTTAAATAAAATTTTAATTAATTTTTATATAATCCAATGTTTTACAATTGTTAAATAGTTTAGAATTATTTTCTAATATTTTGCTTTTTATAATGCATTCTATCTTGTATCTTGAAATTAGTAATATAAATTAATATTATTAATGTTACAAATTTTTATTCCAACTTAAATAGAATTTTGATAATAATATTTCATGGAATAAATTCTGAAATACTGTCCTATTAATTAATAAGAACATTCATTTGCTTTTAATAATTAAATGTTGTTTGACATTTATAATTCTCAATTAGTTTTTATGATGCTATAAAATATTAGAAAGAATATCTGCTACTAGTAATTCCAATAATTAATTCGTTAAGAAATATTTTGCTGAATAAATTAGCAAACGTTTGATCAATTATTTTTTCATTATTCAAAATAAATGTATAATAAATATTAGACAATTTGCATGGATACTTATCATTGACATAATAATATTCTTTAACTGTTCTCAATATTTTAGTTAATTAATTATGAAAAGTAACATCATTAGTTAAAAGTAGAATTATAGATATGAATATATTTTTTATTAATTGTGAATCTTCTAGATTGATGAATTTGCATTTCTTTTTATTTTAATTCAATCTTTTATGAAAGTTGCAGAACTGAAGCTAATAATTTTGGATCTTTAAAGTGTCATTCTAAAATCTTTTTCAATATTGAAAACTTTTGAAATTTCACTTATTCACCCACCATCCCTCTCTCTTTTTTTTTTTTTATAAAAAGTGTCACTAGCAAAGTAAAATTGTATTTTTGGTTCTCTTTCTGTCTCAGCTGCCCTCCAAAATTCACACTGAATTTATATATATATGAAAATAAAATATTTATTGCATTTGCAACATATGTGATAAATAATGGAAGTTTATTCTCAACCCTCAGTAGTAAATTTCAAATCAATGTCACATATAGCTAAAGTGTCATATTGCTTATCAGAGTTACATTAAAAAAAAAAAAATCTCATGATAATTTTGTTTATTTTACAGTATAGTTCTGGATATCTATTAAGATTTAGCCTTATTTAAAGCTATTATGAGATTTAATGTTTTTGAAATCATTGAATAAAATGATTTATTGAACCATCAGAGCTCTAGTAATTTACAATTAAGCATGCTTCAGAATTTTAATGATTAATTAAATAGTATTGTATAATTAATTATTTTAGTTAATATGATATAAATCTCATATATTGAGCCAAAAGCATGTTTACTTGTTAATAGTTTTATACTACATATAATCTGTCTTGCACATTGATGATGAGATCTTGTGAGCTGGTTTTCAGAGTTGTGAGGATTGTTAAATATATCAGTTGAAAAGTTAAAAAAAAGTATTAAATGTAATAATAATAGATATATTCAAATATTAGAATAAATTAATATATGTCATATTTTGGAATAATAATTAAAAGATTTTAATTTTAAGAGAAACTGATAAATTATGTAAACTATGTTAGGGTTGTTTCTCTTATCAAGATTAAAGGAATGTAGTGAAAACAACTCATTTAAATATACTAGTGTTAAAAAAATAGATTTTAAATAATTAAATTAAAAATGATTTAATAAAAAAGATTAAGCCTGTTTTAAAATATGAGATTTGAAAACAAGGGGAAAATTCAAGCAGTTTAAGAATTACAGTGTTTTGAAATTCAATCAGTTAAATAATGAGAGTATTTTTAAAATGTGTGTAATTAAAATAAAATGAGGTCATAAAGATGTTGAAAATAAAAGATTGTCAAGATTAAAAACAGAAGGTAAAAACTTATATAGAATCAATATTTATTGAAATTAATCAGTCTGGATTCTAATTTTAATCAAGCTACACTGAACTCTATTAGAATGATTGAGTAGAAAAAAGAGAAACAACTGCCAGTGGCTGAAATCTGACCTAAATTTCTGTAAAATCTGACCAAGGTATTTTCAAAGGACTCTCTAATCAAAATGAAGAAAAATGTTTAAGCATCAAATTCCAAAGGTAGGACAATCATAAAGTACATTATAGGAACTTGTAAGGAAAGGAACAGGATTATAAATAGAATGTGTAAAAAATAATAGTTTCTAAAAAAAAAAAAAAAGAAAGAAATCCTCATAGTGAACTGTAGAGAACTCCAACATATAACTTTTTCTGCTTAAGTTAAAAAAATGTTTACACTCTTATACTAATATATGATCCAATTTAAGTTTTATTTTATGACCTTTTAGCATATATTTAATTCTAATAAACTACATTTTATTATGTATAGAATGTTTATAGAATATATTATTTAATTGGTTGTTTAAAGATGGAAGCAAATGTTTAAAAAAAGTTAACTGCATTTTAAATCAGTTGAAATATATTTTAAACCTCTGCTTTATTTTGTCTTTATTATATATATACGATATTACTTGTTAAAATTTTATTTTATTTTTTAAAAAAAAAAGAATTTTCTTTACTGTGAAATTGTCAGCAAATATGTAGTCATAGAAAATCAATGCTGTAATATTCATTATGAATATACAAATACATATAAAACATTTTAAGTCAAGTGTCCAAGAGCTTTTTTAAAATTAATGAGTGTAATATAGTTATTGGTATTTTAAATTAAAAGTTTATTTGAAATTTGATGAAGTTCATTTGTACGTAAATTAGCCCTCCTTTTGATTACTATGAGTTAGATTTTATTTATGTAGAACTTATAATATAAATGCACAGTTGAATGGTTAAAATTTACCATATCCATATGGTGGATTTATTTATGGTTTTGTTCTGTAAATTTGGGTCAGATCCAAAGTGTCACCTGAGTTAATTAAGTAAGTTTATTATTAAATTAGGGATTAGACTCAAAAGAATGATCTCAGTAGTTGAATTATTATTAAATCAGATTTGGATCAAAGTGGCCACTCCCTAGAATCATCCTTATCAGAATCTTTATATTGATTAATGTTATTCCATATTAAATACAAATATGTGACTATTCTATGAAGCTTATGATATAAATAAATGTATTGTATATGTGAGGGTTGACCATACTTAGGATTATATCCAGGGTACTAAAGATCAGGGATTTACTTTGCAGCAGATATGCTTGATTATATAACTATATTAATATTATATGATGTAATTGAAATATTAATGTTTAAAATTAATGAAAAATAAACTTTTATAAATAATCACTATTGTTTTCCATTATGCTTGTGAATTACAAAAAAAGATATGGGAGAAATGGCTTATTAAAGTGCCAATCAAATGAATGTGATTGATCAAGTGTCTTTAATTCTGCAATAAAATCATGTTTAAGCTAAAAGAACATTATATTTTATCTGACAATTATGATACTTTATAAATAAACTATTGTATTATTATTTCTTTAAATAATGCTTTAACTCTTTTATAACTAATATTGTCTAGTCTTCATATTTATTCCATGTCCATTTCATTGGGAATAACTTATGTTCTACATGATCCATTTAGGTATTTTAAATAGTGGCTATATAGTCATCACCACCATCATATTAAAGAAAATATTTTCAAATCTTATATATATATGCACCAATCTATTTTCTGATATTTAATGTTAGGTAGTGCCCAAATCAATTAAAATAAATTTAAATAATTTAAACATATGTAAACTCACCATTACAATTATATATATATTATAATGGTCTGGGAGTTAAGATCGAAGCTAGCAGTCTTACCGTATCTGCCGTACAGAGCACCACTAGGCTACTTGAACCTAGAAAATTTATAGAATAGGCAGATACGTGCTGTTAAAGAGCCAACTTATATTTATTAAGACCGTCAACCCTTGCCACTAGCTCAGTGGAGATGCAGAGATAATAATATGTATCTTTATTTAATCTATGTCTTAAATATCAAAAAATATAAGCCACTGGCAGTAATTAATACACAAACATTTATTAATGCACATATAATATTTAAAATTTGAGGAATAACATTTATTATTCTAGATTTTAATATTAACTTTTAATTTAAATTATTATTTTAAAATTTTAAACTATCCTCACAGATGAATTTAATAATATTTTTTAAAGAGTGTCGAGTATGAATAAACTACATAGATTGCATTTGAAAAGAAAATATTCTATCCCTTATTTAACCTTAGGCCAAAAGTTCGCAGTTAAACTAATGTCAATCCACCTGATACATCGATGTATTCAATGCAACATGATTACGACAGCACAAATATCATACTGTCAGGAATGTACATCTGAACAGTATGGTTAGAGAAGACATTGATTCTCATCCAGACAGGAATGCTACATCTATCTGGCAAGAAGAATAATAAAAAAAACTCCATAGGAAGGGACTGCGTTTTCCATCTTACTATCCCTTTCCATAGGCAAAAAGGGGTGTGCAGCATATAATGTGATCCTGTATATGGCGGACCTCATATTACATTTACTAATTACACCGATATATCCAATCCATTGACCCAATCCAACTATGAAACAAATAACCCAAGATTAACCCTCCCTTAATTAATTAATATAACTTTACAAATCTATATAGCCATTCATGCCCGACTTAATTTTAACATTTATATAATTTTGCACAGATGAATTTTATAAAGGTTTGTTTTTTAATGTTGAGTATAGATCGGCTACATAGATTACACAGTTAAAACATTTCAAAATAAACATAAATGATCAAAATATAAAGTCATTGATGGAACTGCAGAGGGAAATTTACAAGAAACCTAATGGCATTCATCATAAGATGCCGCATTGACATCAATAAGTTAAAAGACATCCAAATAAATACATTTTAGCTACTCACCGTAAGGTATCATTATTTACCGAATGTCTATATATTCTAATCAAATATGAAAACAAAAACATAATTAAACATTAATGAATCTATGCAAGCATCTATACCCAACTTAAATTTAATGCACTTAAATAATTTATACAATATTAATATAAAAAAAATGGAAATGATTTTTAGCAAACTCAAATATGTAAAAAAATTAAACATTAATAATTAATTTGAAAACTTAAGTCATATAAAAGTTCATTTAAAAAAAAAAATTAGGTTTAGCTTGTCAAATCTTTAAAGTTCTTAATTACTTGTAGTAAAATTTTTCTGTTTATATCTTACAGTAGAAGAGCTCCAAGTTCCTGGTGTCAATTCCCATGAAGTCTTTATTTGAAGACCGGTCTATCTGAAGGTGGCCTTAGCTGGTTCAATCTTGATATTACAGTCATTTCATTTGAAATAAGTGAGGGAGAGTGACAAGTGTGTCTTATCATTCTTCTCACAAAATCAAGCTGGAACTGTTCTTAATTTCAATATTTTTCCTTTTATACCGATCGTCCGGATTCACTGAACAATGGTTTCCTGTTCCAATTGTTCATTATGGTCCAAGCCTTCATTGCTGCTTCTATTGGACATCTAATTTATTTTTGTTCTCTTATCTATATTTCATCTGACTTTTTTATATAACATCCCCAAGGGCTAGCTTCCTTTTCGATAATTAATAAACACATTATTTCTATTTACAAAAATATTTTATCTGTAGATCTTGAATTTTTTTTTTAAAAAACAAAATAATTTTTAAAGTTTTGCATCTGTGTGAATATATATACATACATTGAACAATTCTTTAATTTTAGCTTTTATTTACGAACTTAAAACCATTTTTATTCTAATTTTAAATTAATGTAACAGCATATACCATTACAATATATATATATGTTGGAATCATCAGAATAAGTACTAATAAAATGACAATTGCAATATAAATTAAATTATAATAACACTATGGCTAGGTCTTGATATACTAACAGCTAGCTATAGCATATTTATAATTTAATTTATATTATTCAAATACTATTTTATTAGCACTGTATTTATTCAGGATGTTCCAATTTTTATATATGCATTTATAGAGTATATATATTTAGAAATAAAAATTTGCCCTTTATTAATAATAAATATGTAGTGTTGTATGTATTTGACATCAATATGAAATTCTTATAGAAAAAATATTAATGCTGTCTATTTTATTATGAAAATTTGAGTCTATGTATTCTTGGACATCAAAATGTTAGAGTTTTTGTTGTCAACTATAATTTACCAGTTTCAAAGAACAGTTAAAATATTAAGAGTTAGTATCTTATTGAACCAACAATTGGATTTCACTCAATATGTGGCAGTTATGAATATTTTGACACTATAAATACTATGTCATCTATCTACTCAAGACGATGTTAAAATAAATGTATTAATTTAATTGGAATATAACATTTCAATATGTTTTAATATAATCTGATACCTGACATAGTTTAGTGCAGTAATAAAGTGTCATACTCTAGAACTCAGGGTCTGTGGATCATGACTAGCCCTGCCACTTCTAATATTCAAACTTCTTATGAACAATGAACTATTTGATAATTGTTATTATTTTTTACATATCCTGTTGCCCTATAAGCTTTCAAGAGGTTTTAAAGTTCTTAGATCAACCGTCAACTTTTGCCGCTTGAATGTCAAGTGACATACCAATTACTTAATTATTTGATTATTTTATATCCATAGTAATTTTTATAAATATATTGTTCTAATAGAAAAACGAAACCCAATTTAATAATATATATCATAGATAGTTGACGAAAAAAATGAATATCTGCTGTTTTTAATTAAAAGTTGTTCAAGTTAAAATAAAATTTATATCCATATTTTGTCACTTACAGAATGCATCTTTTTAAATTATTCAATATTAAAAATTGTCATATAATATTTCAAAAATTAGTGATTTTTTTAAAAAAAAATTATTAGTACTTTAATATTGCTTGCATTTCAAATTCTTGAATATTGACTTTTTTCCATTTTTTTTTTTAACATCTCATATTATAAGTACTGAAAATATTAGTAATAAAAATTGAATTTAGAAGTTTTCTTTATACGGGATCTTCATATTTATATAAATTTTATTTTTAATCTATATTTTTATTGAGCCTATTTGTTCTGTTTTTTATGAGTTAAAGCCTTTTTTCGTAAAAAGTTTTATCAAATATTTTTTTATAATTATTTTTAAATGTTTAATCTAAAAATTGATTCTTGATTTGAAAATTCTATTTTAAGCCATGAGTCAGTCATATATATATATAATAATAATATTTTTGTAGTTTTTATTAAATTTTACGTAAATATTTGATGAGTATGGATTTTACTTTTCTATAATCATAAGTACAATTATATGTTCATGCCATATATATACTAGAAAAATATTAGGTATCATTATCGTTTTTCACCATCAAAATAATCATTAGCAGATATTCATAGATGATTATAGCTTGAGAATTTTTTTTATGTCTTAGTCACTCCTGGATAAATTTACTTATGCAGTAAAAAACATAAAAGCATTAAAGCAGAAGAATAATGATTGATGGTAAGTCATTGCTTTTTTTTAAAGCATCTCCAAATGGATGATTTGAAAACTTGCATTGCTACACCATCATATGACTTTTATATTTTTATTTTGGATTTCATTTTATACATATTTTACATTTTCCAAAAACAAAGGTTCCATAAGTGATCTCGTAAATAAACCCTTAACTGATTTACAGTTAGGTTATGCTCTTATCACTAGGCATTTCAGGCCCATGTTACAGGAATGTTTAATAATAATAAACAATGATAAATATTGTAAATATTCTTAACCACAATGTTTGGCTTTACTTAAATTTTTTACTTTATTCACAGACACTTTGTTGAATTAAATATTTTATGATTATGTGTTTGATCTAATATATATTTATATATAAGTTGATGACTTTTATGATGTGTGGAGTAATATGACAATCATGTTAAAAATGGTATAACATCACCAAAATGAAACAATCAAGTTTAGACCTGTACCCCAACAATTTAGATTAATATAAATAACTACTATTATTATCAGTTTTATCAAGTATGAAAAAATTCCTTTTTTTTACTTTTCACACATTCATGCACTCTCCCATTAACACACGTTTTAAAAGCACAGGTAGTCCATCTATGCTCAGAGCTTATTTTTTAAGTAAATCAGCATCTATTGAATATGCTTGAATTTAGGGCTTAATCTTATTGCGAACTGATTTTTAAATCAGCATATTATTTTCACAAATTCAGATTATACAGTGAAAAAAAAGTTTATCATTTTTAACTATCTGTGACACTGAGCCTTATTTAGTTGGTATATATGTAATAATTAATAATAAAGCAATTGATATACATATGAAATATTGTGAAAGAAAATTATTCTTTGCACAAGCACTATAAAATAATCACAAACACTCCTATTAAAAAATGGCTTAAAAGTGTAGTTGATATGTGGTCACTATAGTGCTATTATTAGAACACTCACCTTTCATATTCAACAAACAAGATTTGAATTTGCCTCATATAAACTTAATAAAGTTTTCAGTTTCTTATCAGGCATAGATTTTTTTTTCAGTGAGAGAGTCCATAACTTATCCAGTTAATAATTCAATATTGATTGACAAATGGGTTTCCAGCTATTCTTAACTAGAAGAAGAAATAAGAATGATCAACCCCTCAGATATCACCACCCACAAGTTAGCAAACTTGATAACTTTTTTCCCCACTGATACTCTATGAAAGATGGTTAGAGAGGCTTTGCACTGTAATTTGTCATTTAAATGCTGTTCACTTCCCATTTATCTATATTTGCATTTACTCCTATAAGTGACATATATATTATATATTAAAATGTATTTCATGATGCAAATTTTGTTTTATAGATGTATGTGTATGTATATAGTTTTTTTCCAACTATTATTGATTCTTTTCAAGATTAAAATCTCACCAATTTAATTTTGGTTTATAAATATATACATATTCAAATTTTAGTAGCAGCAAAATTTTGTTTTGTTTATACTGCATATCTCATTTGAGATTTCTTCAAAGAAAGTGTGGTTCAGGATTTTATTTGTGCCTTTATTGCCATAACACCATGCCCAATCTCCTAATTTTTTTTAATAATGATAGGAGTATTTGCTTGTTTTCCACTCATATATTTATTTTTGATCTCTCCATAATTTTACTATTTAATCTGCAGTTTCTATATTGATCTTTCATTAACTATTCAAATCTTGAATCCAGAAATGGGAGAATATATTTAATAAGTCTTTCTTTTTAATTATGTAGATATATCCATTTCTTTTTAATATTATTTTTATCAAAAGTATTTGAAATAAGTTTAATCCTAAGATTAATTTAATTTATTTCATTTATTATGATCCTCAATGTATCAATATTATTACCAAGATATTTATAATTATTATTTTTTAATGCATTACTATAAATCTTTATTTTCTTTTTCTTTTTTTGGAAAGTTATTGAATATTAATCAAAATAAGAGTCATATATCACATGACCCTATCTCTTAAGCTTGTAAGTTATAAACAATGAGGATTGCCAATTCCTCTACAAGCTTTATGATAAATGCTTAGCCAGAGCCAGCACTTAAAATATCTCTGTCAGGAACCCCTCCCCAAATCCCTGACCATGGTTTCGTGCTTTGGCACTCCTCAGAGAGGTGTCAGGGTAGGTTCAGACACTAGATCTAAAAATACCAACCCAAAGACAAGCACTTATCTAAAAGTTATCTTTGGCTTGGTATTTTTAGATCTAGTGTCTGAACCTACCCTGACACTTCTCTGAGGAGTGCCAAAGCACGAAACCATGGTCAGGGGTTTGGGGAGGGGTTCCTGACAGAGATATTTTAAGTGCTGGCTCTGGCTAAGCGTTTATCATAAAGCTTGTAGAGGAATTGGCAATCCTCATTGTTTATTGAATATTAGTTCTTTTTTTTTTTTTTGGTATTTTTATATTTAATTCTATCTTATTGTTTTTATTTGATAGCTTTTGTATCACTTTATACTTATAATAAAAGGGAATTACTTAGAGCACTGAAGATATTATAAAATGGCAAAATAAGATATAGTGGTGGATTAGATGCTAAAATGTTAAACTTATAGATGGTATTAATTAAGTATATTGTTGAAACATTTAACAATATAGCTAAATATATAGAATGACCAAAAAGTGAAAGTGCTACAAGAATAAATTTGGGATATAACAAATTACAGAACATTGGTAATAACAACAAGAGTTATGAAAGTTAAAATTATGGTAGTTGTTTACTTATTACCATTCATGTTAGTGAAATGAATTACAAATTAAATAAATTTATATGTGATTTTTGGATAATTAAGAAATTTGTGATAGAGTGTAAAGGAAAATATTATACCATATATTGAAAAAAAAACTGAAATGAATAAATATATATGATGTATTGACTCATAGTCTTTCATCATGAAAATTTCTTTTTTATGTAGATCTTAATTACTAAAGGGGTTTTAAACTATTTATACTAAGCACATACATATAACATGTTAATGTTTGTGATGTGACCAAATTGCTCCTTCCCTTTCTAATTTACTAGATAAATATTATGATAGAATGACAGCCTGTTAAGCTAAATTGCGCAGACGCTGTCATTCTATCATAATTATAATCGCACGCAAGACGTTATAAAATAAATGCTATTTCGTAGATAAATATTAGGAAAAATGTGATTATATTTCCTGGTCAATCAAACCCTGAGTAATAGTATATGATATGATATAAAAGAAAACTATGGCTTGTGACAGCTTTTATTTATTTGTTTCAGGCACCAGTGCCCAGTGAATCACTTCACTGAACATATCACAAAGTTAATTAATAAAGATGGAATTTTCCCTTCTTTATAATTCCAGTATTTTTTTTGTTATCAAATTTCTATCGATGGAGAGTTAGTAAATTAGTTACATGTATTACCATTCTTACATGAAGGAATCTAAATAATGAAGATTGCCAAATTTAAATTACAACATAGATTTAATAAACAAGTAAGTACACACTAATATAATATACAAATTATTTATTAATACAACCCTAGTAAATATTAACATATAGATATAACATTACATAGAATAGATATATAACATGTTCACAATTACAATTTTAATTTGATCTTCTGTTAACAATAACAAAGTTTAGTTTATTTGACTTTTTAGTTCATTAAAAGTTTATATTATTAGTTCAAATAGACATTAAAGTTAGGTATACATCCCTCATTAATCTTACTTATTATTTATTTGAGTGGACTTTAATGATTGGTCTAATAGATGGATATCATGCCTCTATGGTTTTTTTTTATTTTTATGAACTATGAGATCCATTATGTCTGGTTGAAATATTATTTTCTTGTTATATTGCTAGAGTCCTGGTATTATGCAGGCATGATGCTTTGAATCAAGGCATCCTCTTGACTCTACACTAGGATGAAGGCATCAGCAATTATATCTTCTTAGGGGTGCATCTGATTTGAATTATCCTCCTAGGTAAAAACAAATCAATGGCAAAAACATTTTTATACAGCTTTCTGAATCTTTTTCTGTAATCCATTACTCAGTGAAAAATACAGTACTATAATTTTCAGAACTCACGAATAATAATGATGCAAGGAAGTAATCAATCAAAACATTTGGGATCACCTTTTTATATCACTAGTCCAATTTCAACCCGCAAATTCCTATTCCACCACAAAGCTTATCTTCATTATAATTGAGTTGCAATATTAATCACAATTTAAATACATAGTTTTATAGTACCTTTAATATAGTATTCACTTCTGGCTGAGAATTTAACATAATTTCATCAGTCAAAATGAATGAATACTTTACAAAAATTAAACAATGTTTAATTATAATACTAACGAATGTCTAAAACCACTGCACATGCACTTTACAGATGTAACACTATTTATAATGAATACTCTCACGTCCAACACAAGATAAAGTATTTATTATAGTATTACATCTGTAGAGGGCATGTGCAGTTGTTTAATTATATAAAATCTCTAACTTTTAGTATATATATTTTTCTTTTTTTTTTCCATTTACTAAGTTCATATGGGTGATTGACATTTCAACAGGCCATATTTAATTAGGGAGAGAATAAATATCATACCTTCCCCCCTCTCTAATTATCGTTAATTACATTTTTTTCCTTATCTTAGAAAATCTACATGTACATTTTCTTTTCTTTGATTATCAGAGGAGTTACAATAAAATAATAAATTTTGTTTATTAAACAAAAAAAAAATCTACATTTTTATATTTTATACTAGTATATATTTTTTCTTTTTTAAATAAACTTTTCTCTCAGCTACCTTCTCACGGTAGAATGCGAAACACACATTGTACCAAAATAATGGTACAATAAATTATAAGGAATTAATTGGTGAATGTTTAACTTTAACATTTGGCACATTGTCTATTTTAAAGGTTATATATAAAATAAAATGTTGGCAGTATTCTTCATTATCATCAGTTATGTTATTTTTTTTAAAAAAAAGAAATAGAAAAGGATTTAATTAATATTTATTCTGGTTTTAAAATATCTATAGTTCAGTTTTATTGGTTGAAGCTGGGAAAAAGATAAAAATATTGTTAGAAGTGTAAATTTGGTTGAGAAGGGAATGAGAATTAAATTTATTGAAGAAAGTTTTATTAAAATATTCATAAGTAATAGAATGAGGGATAAGATCAGAATGAGTTATTGAAATATTAGTTTTGAGAAAGTATAAATATTTATATTTAGGAATGTCAAAATTAATATTATTTTTATAAAACAGATATGAAATATATGTAATATTATATGAAGGGAATGGAGTGAGTACAGATAGAGTGGAGTACTTTAGGAAATTATATAATGGGTTTTTAATAATACAGAACTAAGTGAAATGGACTAATATTTTTTTATATGGGGAATAATAATATTTGGAGACTGACTTCTGTGTGATAATAGGATCAGCATATATTTTTAATAAGTTGAATTGCAAAGAAAGATGGTTAAGTGAGTTGGAAGACAGCAGATCTTGAATTTTTGATTATATTGGTATGTCAAATAAAATGAAATTATCCAGAATTTAATGATTTTTATAAAATATTATGAGGAAGGGGGAAAGGGTAAATATAGTTTGCTAGAGGAAAAAGAAGAAACAATGGAGGATGAAAGTGATTATAAAGAATCATTCTGTTATATATGTAACAATACACAATTTAATGCATTGTTATCTAATGCTAAGATAGGTACTCTGAAAACTACATGAATATAAAATGTGATGACTGATAGATAGTAATTGAAATGTAAAATATATATTAGTAGTATTTATAAATTCAAAGAATTTAAGAAAATAATTTTTGAGATTGTGGATGATATCAGGATTAGAAGATAAATATATCAGGAGAAGATAGAATTTGAGTTAAGTTTCATTATTGTGATTGATAAACATGAAATGTCCAATTTAGACTAAGACATATTTGCACAGTGGATGGCTTCAAGAAGTAGATTACTTAATATTGATTGTACTAAAAGTAAATGCCAATATCAGTTTTTGATAACCATCTTGAGAAAGGAATAACCATATCATAATCATGTTACTTATTTACATAAGGAATTATGTATTTTAAAATTGTTAGTACATTTGTATCATTATTATTTTAAATTTTTAAAAAAATAAAATAATAATGATATAAATGTACTGACAACTTTAAAATACATGTTGGCAATAATGCAATATATGGGTAAGAGTTACTGACTTCATTGAAAAAATTAAAAGACAAGTGGAGTTGGGCTGGACTTATTGCTAGAAGAGATGATACTAGATGGACAATTGAAATCTTAAACTGAATTCCAAGAGAGTTGTAAAAGACCCAGAAAGAGACCACATGCAAGATGGATGGATGAAATAAAAAAGTATGCAGGAGTGGTGTGGAGAAGGGAAGCTAAAGATTGGAGAAGATGGATTGAACTTGGAGAGCTCTTCATCCTGTAGTGGATTGATAATGGTTAATAATAATAATAATAATAATAATAATAATAATAATAATAATAATAATAATAATAATAATAATAATAATAATAATAATAATAATAATAATAATAATAATAATAATAAGTTGTCAGCTGTGTTAAAAGTATTTTTGCATAGTTTTTATTTATATCTTTTATATCTTAAAAAAGTTTATTTTAAAGATGTCATATTAATATTTTTGTATTCACTTATTTATTTAATTTGAAGTAAGTATACAATATTTTTATACATGTATGTGTTTGCATACATATGTATGAATTTTAATTAGTTAACTTAGTGTGCATACTGAAAACTATTCATTTTAGTCACCAGCAATGAAATTCTTGGAGAAAAATGTTGCTTTCCTATATTCCTGCACTGTATATTTTGGAACCAATTAAAAACTTTTCTCTTTAAGTACATAACAGTAGTCCTATGAAAATAATAGAATAAAAGGCTAGCATTTTAATGTGAGCACAAGATTCTTTAAAGCTTAAGTTAAATAAAGATCTTGCTCATTTTCTTATAAGAATGTGCTTGGTCTTTTTAATTATATTTTTTTTAATTATCTTAATTTGCAAAGATCATTAATTGAAAATCACGAATGTTTTTTATGTATAAATAACTTTTTTGTGTGTCATTTAATTGATTAAAGTTTTCTCTTTAATTTATGTTATTGGAATTTTTAAAAATGATTGTGGCTCTAAAATTACTCTGCCCAATTCTTAATTGAGATCAACTTGATTCAGAATTCCATAAATACCAAGAAAATCTAATGGAATTTTATCTATCTCTGATGCATATCAATACTTTTTCACTTTTTTATATAGAATATAAACTGGGTTGATATTATTTCTATAGGGTAACCCATTTAATGTCTTACATAGAAGAAGCGACTGATAAAATTAGCAATATTTTTTATGCAAACAATAGAAACAACATTTATATTAGAGATCTTGAACATTAAAATATTTCTTTATTCCATAGATAAAATTCCACTGGAATTTCATGGAATCTATTTAAATGTCAAGATAAATTATTATTGATCATAGTATCAGCTCAAGGAATAGCACTTGTAACAATTAGGATTGGATCATTTATACAATTCATTTCTTTACATTTTAATAAGTATATTTATGAAGCATGCATCCTAATAAAAATTAATCAGTATTTTTGGATATTGTGAATAGAGGCTATGGAAAATTTTATGATTTGATATCATGATTGAAGGATATAAATTGAATGCTATTTGGAATAAATATGTATAAAAGAAAAAACATATTTTCATGATCATCAACATCTAGCACTTTCTTCTTTCAATTACTATCTGCTATATTGACTTGCAAATTTGAATCTTTTGAGAAGAAAACTAAAATTGTTATCTTTTTTTATATAAATATAAGCAAATAATCATAAATACATGTGAATCCAGTCATTACAATTTCAAGAAAATTCAATTATTGTTAATCAAGAAAGACCACATTGTTCTTTCTTCCAAACATATAGGTGATATTCAGTGAATATATTAAACTGTCTTATTCATATTGGGGAGTTTTTCATCCATAATGAGATAATGATATAGAAATAATAGCTAAATTAAAATATTAAAAGGTTATCTTGTTCAGGTTCTTTAAAACCTTATTGCAGAAGCATTTTAGTTAGCAAGGAATCCTTAATTAATTAATTGCAACAGTATAAAATATACAAATTAGTTGAGATATTTTCCAAACTAGTTTAATATATTTAAAAACTTTAATAAATTATGGATAATATTTATTTTGCTGTGCTTAACGCCATGACACTGTAGTGAATGCAGTTATAAAGTAAATACAATTTATAATTTGTGAAGCATTTATATATATATAATAGACATTAAAATTTAGTGGAAGAAGTTTATTTGTACAGAGAAGGAAAAATTTAATTTAGGTCATTTTTTTATTACTCTAAGATGTTTTCTCTACTAGAATGTTAATCTTTGTACAATTTGATTTGCTACATGATTCTTAGCAAACTAAAGTTTAATGTAGAATACTTAAATATTTAGAAAAACTGTACTTCCTCTCTTTAGAATTTAAGCTTGAAACCAGTTTGAAAAGTAAAATATATCTATATAAACTTATACTAACTCTTTTTAAATATTTTATTATTGTAAAGTCAAATATGATTAGACTTTTTATTTCATTATATGTTATTTGTAATTTTGGCAGGACTATATTAAAAATATATTTCCAACAATTCAAATTTAGCTTTGTAAAAAGTATTGTATATAGAATAGGGAAGTATGTTTGTACGTGTGTGTTTTTGTCACACAAAGTATACATAGATAAGGTTTTATTAGCAAATGAGTGTTTTATATTCTTTTAATATTCATTTGTAGATTGTTTGTTATTATGTTTAAGAATTACCCTTGTATATAACTATGGTTTTATGTTCTGTGATAAAATGTATTTTATTTATCCAAATAATCACTCTTCTTGATACAAATATTTTTTTATTCATAAGAGAATTAATTATTAACAAATCAATGAACTATGAGACCTTTTTAGTGTAAGACTTGCATTCACAGCAAATGAAGAAGGAAAAATGTTATTGATTTAACCTACCATATGCTTCAAGGAATAGATGGAATTTTTTGCAAGCTATATAGTTGCTTATTACTTTGAAATTAAGCTGCTGCTCATTTATATCTACAGTATGAATTTAATGAAAGAATAAAATCTAAATTGCGGAAATTAATTACTATGGTATGATAAAGTCATGGTGTTGCTTCTAAATTTTGTGTTTGTCAGAAAGAAATATGAAATATCGACTCTATAATTCTAACTTGTGTCACAAACTCAAAATAAATAAAAATCTGATTACTTTGAATAATATTTAAAGATAATTTAGATTTAGATTTTGAACTCAAATAATACTAAGAATATATGAAAAAACTCCATTATATTAGACTTTCATGTAAGACTTAAGGTTAATTTTAGTTTATTATCAACTTCTTTTAATTTTAAATATCTACATATTTAAAGTTATATAGTTTTTAAATATATTTATATATAAAATATGTAGTATAGCATAGTTGGAAGAGCAATGGATGGAAGGTTTAAATCTTTCTGGATCCATTTTAAGCTAAGACAAGTGGAAAAAACTCAATTTGTTTAGGTGAATGAAAGTATTGTATTTAACCAACTATTTATCATCTCTTGAATAAGATCATAAATTTTCCATTAATGTCATAAGGATGGCATGTATGCATTTATAATAGTTAAGGATTAACAAATACCTTTGAATTTTTATTGGTAATGAACATATTTGATAGGTTTTTTTTAAAAAAAATTATATAATTGCATTAGTTATTAAATTTGCAATATTTTGCTCATTTGTTCTCAATCTCATGTAGGCATTCAATTTTTAGAGAATACTTGATGCATACATTTTATAGGTTGTCTATTGTAATTGTATTTTTGTAGTGAGTTGAATATTCTACAAGAGTATGCAGATAATTATGAACTATTAGAGTATATATAGTCTTGCTTAAAAACTTAGGATAATTAGAAACTATTGTTTTAATTTATACACATTTTGAATCCAATAAATCTAAACTGCTTTATATTTTCAAGAAATCAATTATTATTTAAATAGATTTGCAATTTTTTTTTGTTCTATCATTGCATCCTCATCTCAACTCATCCATATCACAGACATCTGTCAGCTCAGAAGCTCAGCTAAAGTGATGGGATTAAGATGATGGATATACGGATTAAAAAAAAATACTTGTCAATGATTCTTAACTATCTCTATAATAATGATGAAGTAAAATATGTATATGAAGAAATTGGAAAAAAATATTTTAAAAAATTATAAAAGTAATTTAATAATGAGAGAGTTCAATGCTAGGGTAATGCAAAAATATATAATAAAAGTGTTGGAAATTAGAATTTAAGAATGGTGAAAGATTGATAAATTTTTGAAGAGTAAATAATATATTAATAATCCACAAATTGTTTTCAAATTTATAAAAGTTTCAGATGATAGGGATAAATATCAACTAAGTTATATTTTGATCCAAAATAGATTTTAATAAATCAATCTGGGATTGACATAGATTTTGATCACAATTTATTAATGGTTAAATTGAGAAAAATTGGAAAAAGAATGTTGACCAAATTATAAATTAAAGAAGATATTAAAAGAAAAAAATGGATTTTCTGCCTAAAAAAATCAGCATAAATAATAAAAAATTAATTGATAACTGCAAATAAAAGATGATATAATTTGAATGACATCATAATAAAGGCAGATTATAAAAGAAATAAGAGCAACTGAAAAAGTTTTGAGCTATCAATAAAATGATGAATAAAATGGTTGTAGTTTTCTATTTTTTGCTATCTTCCCTTTCCCCCTAAACATTATTTATTGTAGCATGTGATGTCACAAAATTTAATAATACAATTTATGAAATAACTGCTAATTTTTTTTTTTTTTTAGAAATATACAATTATTATCATTTTACATGTAATATTTTAACAAAAACATTTTATTAGTATATACTTTAAATTCATATTTAGTTAAATATAAAATATTTAAATTAAATTACTATATATATTTGAAGATTTAAATTCATTAGTTGGTCAAATTGATACTGAATGAATCTCAGAAGTTTTTAACTGTTAGTAATATATATCTAGTTACTTTTTGGAAAATTATTAGTCACCAAATATATAAATAATATTACAATCTTTGACATATATTAATCACCAATATTGTTTCAATAAACTTATGTATTATATTTTTATTCTTTGAACTGCGTCATATTTTTATTCTTTGAACTACGTAGCTTTTTTCTTTCAGATTTATGGTTATTGGCAGTTAAAAAACCAAAGACAGGTATTCGAAGTGATCTATTATATAGCAAATATCAAAATACCCAAGAATCTGAGGAAATTTTATAAATTTATCTTTACAATGATCTTTATTCAATAATTCTGCAATTTATTTATTTTTAATTCATTAAGTTATAAAATCAATTTACATACGTAAGTAAATTTTAACTGTATCAAGACTTATATATTAAAATAAGTTTTTAATATTTCTGAAGTTATATCAAAACTATTTCATATAATATGAAATTATTTTATTCTAACTATCAACATCACCAAATTCACTAAAATTTTGCTAAGAGCAGATATCATATAAATGAGTGTAAGTAAACTGCATTCAAACACAGTCATGTAGCAACTGGTTCTTCTTTTAACATCAGATATCATTCTTTAGCAAAAAAAGTTTTATTTAATTGATTTTGTTTTAATCAAAATTGTTAATTTGAAAAGCTAGAGTTTTAATAATTACAGTTCAGATTAATTAATAAACAATTTTTTTTTATATTTATCGATATATTGTCTGAATTTACCCTATATATTATATTGTTTATATAGATATATAGCCTGTATGTTAGATATTAAATAGAGAATTATGAAATCTAAATGGTAGCTTCATGTGATCACGTGACATAAACTGAATACTGTTGCTGTAAAGTTGGGAGGAAAAAAAGACATACTTTAGAATTAGAAGATGTATGTATATAGTACAGTTTTATAATTTTTTTAAAAGTATTTGTGATGGATTAATACACACTTTAATGATTTATTGAATAAGTGATTTTTACATAAATTGAAAATAGTGTTTAAAGTGAAAAGTGACTTTTACTTTAGATAGTCTTTTTAAAAAACAAAAACTCATTTCCAAAAGTAAGTCTTTAAACATAATCTTGCATTTGCAATAATTATTACATCAATATTCTACATATATTTTATTATTTAAGTGAATTTTTTATTTTATAGATTGCAAAGTAATAAATATATGTGGGTTTTTTTAATGTTCAGATACGCTTTATTAATTTTATTTCCTTTTTAGGGAAATGTTTCTGTGTGTTGTTTTTTTTTTTAAAAAAAAGACTTATCAGTATAACATTTTATAATTCTTTTAACATATATTTATAAAAATTATTCTATGAATTGCTAAATTTTAAAACATCAAACATATAGTAATCGTTTTGTAATTTAGTTCAATATATTATATCAATTTCGATCAGTTCATTTCTGTACTTGTAAAAATTATTTCTAAATAGACTTTATATATATATCTTATTAGAAGAGATGTGAATTCAAACTTTTAATCTCCCTGCAGCTATTCACTTCATCTTATACAGCCATACACATGACCACATATATGTGAAAATGAAAAATGATCTCCAATATACATATTTTATGCTGAACTAGCACTCATCAATTGGTTCAGATCATCATCTTCAAACTTTAAAGGACAGATTTCAATCTTCTCAACCCTCCAATTCTTCAGTCATCATGGAATATTCAAAGCCCTTGTTGATTCCAATATGATTGTCATACTCATGTTGACTTTGTCATTCTGATCCCTCACATATAGAACCTTAATATGTCCATTTAAATACACAGAAAAGATATGTTCAGAATAAAGGCTGAATATGTAATATTTAAATACAAGTATATTGTCTATAATCAACTTAATGTAATTAGAAGAGATGTGAAATAATTCCATCTTATACAACCAATACATATGACCACATACATGTGAAAAAGATAAATGATCTCCAATATATGTATTTCATCCTGAATATGTGAGTGGTTAGAAAGACTTAAAGTCAATATGGGTATGACAATAATATTGGTATCAACATACATGTGAAAAAGATAAATGATCTCCAATATATGTATTTCGTTCTGAATATGTGAAGGGTTAGAATGACTTAAAGTCAACATGGGTATGACAATAATATTGGTATTAATAACGGTTTTGAACATTCCATCATCAGATTTTCAATGACATGGATGGCTGAAGAATTGGAGGGTGGAGAAGACTGTAACCTATCTTTTAAAGTTTGAAGATTTGCTATCTTAATATAAACTGAGCACTGATTATAACCAACTGATGAGTACTGATTCAGCAGAAATTAAGTATATTGGAAATTATTTATCTTTTTCACATGCATGTGGTTATGTGTATAGATTGTATAAGATGGAGTGAATAGCTATAGGAAGCTTGAAAGTCTGAATTCAAATCCCTTCTAATTACTATAATTTCAGTATATCCAATATTGTATTTAAATATTATATATATCTTACAATTATAGACATTGGTAAAAAAGTATGCTATTGGGATATGTGTAAATGATGTGAAATCTTTTCTTGTTTTAGAATATAGCTTTAAACAGTAAAACTTAACGTTTATAATATGGCTTTAATAATCAAGTTAAATTTATTATATTAAAAGAGTGGCAAATACTAACGAGTTAGAAGTGATGATCAAGTTTTATCATTTGGTTTATACTATCCTATTGCTGAGAAATTTTAAGCTACTTCAATATTAAATTATTGATAATACTTTTATTGTATGCCTAAAATAATAAAAATTGTGTGTATTTTTTTTTTTTTTTTTTTAAAAAAAGTTTATTTAATATTAAAAAAAATCATTAAAGTTATTTATATAGATAAAAAAATCATTAATTAATTTAACTTCCAAATTCTGTACTATAAATGATTCTATTTTTATTTATTTAAATGGGTTGTGTTTATCTGACTAAAGCAAAACACAGTGGTGTAGGATGATCCCATCCAGTCACATGGTTGCATTTTTATTGACAGATTCTTGTAAATTATATATTCTTTTCTCTGCATTTTCCTCATCCTACATAATATTATAACCATCATTGATAGTTTGCTAAGGAATATATTTTTCTCCAACATTTTCCAATAAATATTTGTTTGCTAATTTCTGTATAGATACATTATTATTTTTTATTTCATTATTTATCACAAATTAAATTTTATTTTGCATTTTTTAGTCTTTTTTGTGGGTGCTTCTTTACCCAAGACTTAGGCCAAAGGACTATCTTTCATTTAGCCATGGGAGCAGCACAGTTTTTTTAAAAACATTTTATTTTTTTAAAAATAATATCACTAATCCAGTATAATCGTGGGATTTGAATCCATTCATTTTTAAAATACTTTGTTTTCAATAAACTTTTTATATTTCTTTATATTAGCAACAATGTATTTAAACAACATATAAGCATAAATATATTATATTATATGCATATTTATTTAAAATCATAATCAATACAAGTGTAAAGATTTTTTTTAATTCCAAAAATGTAATATCTATAAAGTATAAAATAAAAAATTGACGTATAGTACAAAGGACAATATTTATTTAATAAAAAGGGTAAATGATTTTAAAATATATATATATTGTTCTTTTCCCTCTATTTTTTAAAATGCTGAGATTTGATTTTTGAATTTATAAGCAAGATTAAACAATGAATCATTTTCTTGGAATTAAAGTATGTCCATAATAATTTTAAATTCAAATTTAGAAATATTTTTAATGGATCTTTTTTTTTTAAACATGAATTGTTGTTTTGTTTTTTTAAAAAAATTAGATTTCTAAATAATTGATTACATAAAATTGGCAATATTTTTTATTACTTAAAAATGTTTACTTCATAAATTAATATTAACTTCAATATTTTTATTACACTTAGAAACCAGATGAAGTTGTAATGATTTAATAGGAAAAGCATTTTTTTTAAAAAATTGTTTGATTTTGGTAAAGTTAATATATGGTTTTGTAGTATATTATCTAGATAAAAAAGTATTATAAAAATAAAAATAAATTTTCATTAAATTAAAAAACAAATATACTGTATAATAGAAAATCTGTTGTGTCTAGAATTGTTTATATAAAACTTTAAGCAAGTTACCAGGCTGTATTTTAATGCTAAATGATACCTTCATTTTATTTACCTTTGATCACTTAAATTTAAACTGTAAATACAGCAGTTTTTTTGTAAATGTATACATTACTGATGACTTAATATAATTACAAAGAATATATTGTAATATTTGTATATTATAATGGTACAGAAAATATGAGTCAAATAGAGGTGAATATGGGGAGATGGGAAACCACCATTATCATCCCCATTGATCACAAATAAAATAAATGAATGAGCATGAAATATCAGCAAAGAATAAAACACAAGAAGTTTATAGCAGCTTTAAATAAAAGTAATCAAATCATTTATCATCATGATCAACAACAAAATCAATTAATAATCATCAGTCAGTTTTGTGAGCCATTTATTTTAACTAAGTTACTATAAGACTAGCCTTATGTATAATTTACTTTTAACAAAATCTTTATTAATACAAAATGTATTTACATATTTTAAATCTGAATACAGTATAACAACTTCCTCACCACAATGATTATAATTTATTCACAGTCCAGTTCCAAGCCCACACTCATGATACTACAATCAGAACAAACTTACTTTGAACTGTCTCTTTTTAAGTCCCAGAATTTATCTTCATCATTATATTGTCACTTTGATAGGTCTTGAACTTTTTTTTTTCTTCAAAGACCTGATAATTAATAATAATATAGGAGAATAATTGTTTCATTAAAAATGAAAGAGGTTATTTTTCCCTTTTGATGAAGATGTATCTGTAGGAGTAATAGTAATAAATTTTTTTGTGTTTGAATAGTGAGTCAAAAAAATTACAATAATATTGTATGATTTCTGAAAGTAAAAAGTTTGAATTGAATGAAGGAAGAATCCATTATCCTTTAAATGTTTTTGCATTGTTTTAATACTGATAGCAACAACCTTTTTATTCCAAATAAATGTAGAGCAAATTGAATTGATTTTTTTTTTGATAGAGTTTGTGTAGTTGATCACAGGCATATAATAGTTCATTTTTGGAAAAATTAAGATATTGTTAAGGGAAGTGAGAGATAAACCCTAGATAGATGTTTGATTATGTTTTTAATTGAAATGAGGATGGAGTTCTGTATGTTCACTCTTATTGTATTCATTGAATTGGATTGTGTGGGCAGCCAAAAACATTGATGATATACTCTTACCACTTAATGAGTTCCATGTGGACAATTTCTCTAGATTAAATTGGAAGTCATATTTAGTCATATAATTTTGTAAAACAGTTGTAAGGAAAGGTAGGTATTTCTTAGATGGTAGAAGAATTACCAGATCATCCATGTATGATGTATGTCTAACTGCTTTTTCTATTATAGGAAGATAAATGCCTGGAAGTTTTTCTTCTATTTCAAGAAGTAGTAGGTTGATATAGGTAATAAAAAATTGCACTTAGTGGTGAACCTTGCGGAATTGAGTTATATGGGTTGATGCCTGGTGCACTTTTACCGTTAAGAGTAACAAAAATTTGTCTATTGATTTAGATGATTATCGTAACATTAATTATGTGTCTATATACCTCTGTAGATTTATAATCATTGTTCATAAAGATTTAACATATTTATCTTGGAGATAATATTAAAAATATGTTTTTATTTTTTTTTTAAATTTAAATAAAAAAATAAAATGGATTTTATAAATTAAAATTTTTGAATATCTAAATTTTTGCAACAACAAGAAAAAAGAATTTTAATTTTTGAATAAAATTTTAAAATATTAATCAAAATTTTAAATATATTGATTTTTTAAAATGATTTTTTTTTTCTAAACTAATCTTTTACAAACGGCTTGATTACAGCAACAGTTTCTCTCCTAATCTCTCACTTTTCTTTGTCAAGTTGTTTAACTAATAGCTTTTTCTTTTTATCCCAGTTGTTGAATTTTAGTAGTCATTAATATGTTGCAGCAGATTCCCTAGAAAACTTCACAAATCTTCAAACAGTATTTTGGTGAATTATTTAAGAATTTGCAATAATCTATCTCATATCAAAACTCACATGTAATTCCATTAGACAAAAGCAAAATTTTAGCCATCTATATTTTCACTTTATCATAAATATATTAAGAGTATGTTCAATATTTATTATTTATCTGCTTTAAAATAAAAATGTTTGATTATTGATAATTAAATTAATTCCCATACTTAATGATTTTGATTTATATCTTAAACCAAAAATGTTTCATGCAACTAAATTTTTTTTTTTAATTTGTTAAATAATGAGAAATTCTTATGTACTTGGAGAACTTTCCTATTTCATTTTTATTCATGTAGAATATTAGTTGCTGATATGTTTAATGTATGTAAAATGTCTCAAATCTTGAAACTCAATATCCAGTTTTGATTTGCGATAGATATTTGCCATGCTAAAGGTATGGAAATTATTTTTCCCTTGAAACAAATAATTACAGTTGGCAGGAATTAGTGCATAATGGAAAAGACAGTATTTCTTTTTCATGCCACAAAAAAAAACAAAAAAACAACAAGTATGGAAATGATAAGTAAAGATAACTAGATCTTTATTTTTCTTTACTATCTCTTATATTCTATTTTACAAATAAAATGTGAATTCTCGTCTAATTTATATGTACTATTATTTACATGTGATTTCACCTATTTTTCTATAATTTGTATATATTTATACAGTTTACAAAAAGGATTTCGCTATTAACTGAAGTGAAACCCTCTGATTTCTCATTGAGTCTTTAAAGAAAGTGAACAGGACAAATTTTCTAATGTTCTTTCATAGGTTCTTGTCATTGTAACTGTTATGACTATATGATTATGAATATGGTAAAATAATATGAATAGGCTGCTTATTAAGTTATATCCGCTAACAGAATGAGTCCATTTTCTTTTTATCTATGAATTTAAGTCCAAGAAACATAATAATCTTTCTTCATCTATCTGATATTTTTTACTGAAACATCAACTGAGTTTTTTTTGAAGACTGGATGAATGTGTGCAAATGATATTTTTTAGATATTAAAACAACTGAGCAGGGCAATTATTTTAATCTCCATAAATTCTTGTCATGGGCTGTTTACCAAGATATGTCAACAGATGGAGAATTTATATGCTTTTTTTTTTCTAAGAAACACTTCTTCAGCAGTCTGATAGTTCTTACACAAACATCAGTTGAGTTTTTTTTAAGGCAAGATGGATATGCATATGAATTATTTCTTTTTATGTATTTATAATTATGATGACAAAAATATATTAGGATTCTTATTCCCAAAGGCTATTATAAAGTACAGTCAACTCAACAGTTAGTGACAGAAAGGGAAAAGTGCTAAAAATCCTTTGATTGCAGATCTAGGTTTCCACTTGATGATGACCTTTTATTAAGCTACTTATAACTGCAATCAATTTTAAGAAATTATTGTCTAAATTGATTTAAAAAAACTAGCTAATGTTAAATAGAACATTGTTAGACTTTGTATAGAAAAAAAGGTAAAGGGACAATTGATTTGAAAATTGGACATGTGCTTTCCTATAAAATTGCAAGTATTGGAAGCATAAGAGTGGAAAAAATATTTATTTAACTTAATGTAAGTTATCAACTGCAGATAATTCTAGTTTATATCCAACAAGTTTTCATTGTGAAGTGGAAATAGGGTTTTTTTATGTAGATATACAAAAAGCTTTTATTGGCTCAAACATTTTAAAATTATCATGAGAGACATTAATGCTAGAATTGATAAATGATTGAAAGATGAAAGTGCTGTTGGCAAATTTGATTATGGTAATAGAAATGAGAGAGGGCATAGACTTGTGGAGTTTTCAGAAGAAGAAAAACTTTATATTATAAATTCTTTTTTTGAGGAAAAATGCTAAACAGAAGTGGACATGAAAGCATCCAGAAGCTACAGCAAAATTGGATTATATTTTGACTAATAAAAATGCATGTTCTTAGTAGATTCAATACAAGAAGTGATCATTGATTAATGAGATGTAAGATACACATTAATACAAAACTAGAGAAATGAAAATTATTAAGAAAAACAATATTAACAATTGATATTTAAAATCTTCAGAATTAACCGTGAATTTAAATTAGAATTTAAAATAATCATTTTAAAACATTAACAAATTTTGAAGATGGCTTAGATTTAATTGAGATTAATAATAAGATAATTGATAATCTACTAAGAACTAAAAGAAAGATAGTTGATTCAAAAAAGAAGCAATTCACCAATATATTTTTAACTGAGGCAATATATGAAGAAAAGAAGGAATAATGCAATAATAGAAATCAAATATCTGAATTCTGTAAAATAGTATAAAAAAGATATAATAGTGATAAAAGAAAATCTAATTGTAAATTAGCAAGGAAAGCTTTAGAAGAAAATAAAACTTTCGAATGTATAAAACAACATCTTGGTATTGGAAGACAAGTTATTTAAAAGAAAATATGGAGCTGTTACTAAAAAGAGGAAAAATATCATGAAGTATGTGGAAAAATTATATAAAGAAATAATAAAGAACAAGAAAACAAATAACCATTTATGTAAAATAAAAAGCTCCAGGAAATGATGGAACTAAGTCAATATTTTAAAAGAAAACTGATAAAGAAATAGAAAAAATGTTGTCAAAACTGTATACTAATCATCTAAAAGTTAAAGATGTACCATGTGATTAAAAAAAATGCAATTATCATATTGATATTTAAGGAAGGTGATAAAGATGATATTAAAAATAGTAGATTTATCAGTTTTCTGCCAGTTTTATACAAGATTATCTATAATGAGTTTTGGATTTTAAACAACCAAAAGAATAAGCTGGATTTAAAAGTGGTTTTAGCACAGTAGATCATATCCAAGTATTAAGTGAAGTTATAGAAAAATCCAATTAATATAAATTGTCATTATTATTTGGATTTATTGATTATGAAAAGATAGCAGAATCTATAAGCATTTCCAGAGTCATTAAATCTTTGAACTAAACTGAGGATATATATCATAATCTGAAGAATCTTTATTAAATGCAATGGTAATGATTTAGAGATTATATGGTGGCACTAAGAATATTAATATTGAAAAGAGTATATATAAAGGTGGTCACATTTTCAAAATTTTTTACAGCATTTTTACAGGAAATATTTTGTAGATTAAAATGAAAAGCTATGAGAATAAAAAATATATATGGAAATTAATTAAGTTATCTAGATTTTGCAGATCATTTTTAGGAAATATTGAAAAAGTTGTTAAATAAAAAGCTAAAAAAATAGATCTAAAGATAAATGTTAAAAAGACCAATGTAATGTTCAATGGATTTAGTCAGGAAAAGAAAATTAATAATCATGAATTAGAAGTTAACAAACACAACTATCCTGTCAAGTGTTGGTGGCTGAATGGTCAGCACAGCCACCTTACAAGCAATTGTCCCCAATTTGCAGGTTTGCTTTCTGGCTGATGCTTTGATACATGGAAAAAAAAATACAACTATCCTTATTCAAATTATTTATGAAGAGTATAATGGATGAAATTAGTAATAGAATTAAACTTTGATGCAATAGTTTTTATAGATCTAATTTAATATTAAAAGAAAATATGTCTATGTATTTAAATCAGTTTTTACTTTATAGATCTGAGACATGAATTTTTAATTGAAGACCGATACAGAGATGTCAGATCATCAACAAAGTATAGTATAGAGAAATGTATAGATAATGGGATTAACAAGAAAAAATTAAAAGTATAATACTTGGGTGAGAGAAGTAGGTATCACTGACATTATTTAAAGAATTAAGAGATAGAAATGGAGCTGGTTGGACATATTGCTACAAAAGATGATAATATATGGACATTTGAGTTTTAAACTGGATTCAGTTGGCATGATATGGAAATAGGAAGCTGATATAAAAACCTAATGGATTTGAAAAACTGAATTAAGCTTCAAGAGAACTTCATTTTGCAGTAAATCAGTAATGGTTATAAGTGATGATGATGATGATGCAATTCAATAATTTATTCAATCATTCTCTAGGATATTGACAAATTAGACCTTAATTTTTTTTTAAAATATTATATCCAATCTGCAAGATAATTATCAAAATTTAAAAAAAAAATCATTGCATTTCATGTTCTGAAAAAAAGTTAAATATATCATTGACATTATCGATCTCATAATTTTTTTATACAATATGATATCATTTATTCTCTTTTTTAATAAAATATATATTCTATTGTAAAAGAGTATCCATATACTCATTCAACTATATATATATCTTTACAGGCATTGTGAATATTATTTTTTTTATTGCCATTATTTTGGAACTTTATTAAAGATTATAAAATAATTGATAACATTAATTCAGATATTATTATTTACATTTCCTCTCTTTTTTTAATCATTCTTGTTTAAAATTATTTAGTATTGTAACAGAATAAAAATGTGATCCAAGAAAGAATGGTCCTGGTTATGAAAACTTTAATATAATCTGAATGAAAATATAACCCAATTATTGGTTGCCATTTGTAATTGAATAAAAATATACCCTGAAGTTGAATGTGATTGGTAGAAAAATATGGGTCATACTGCATCCTTAGTTATAGTCTAATTATTGATCACCATTAACAACAGAATAAAGATATGAACCAAAAAAAAACAATCCTAATTTAATAATGCACATTAATTATAGCATTATTTGTAATAGAATGAAAACAATAGACTAAGCTAAAGTGAATATCAATCAATGAATAACAATCTAACACTTAATTCACTAAACAACCTCATGAATTCAAATAGAATTTAGAATGAATAGAAAACAAGCAAAATCATTATTTCAAACTACCCTAAAATATGAGTATTATTTGCAATAGATCAAATGTAAAGCAATTAAACCAGATATATCACTTTCTTATAAATAACAGTATATGCCTATTATATAAGTTCCTTGTAATAGAATGAAAATAATGACAAAGAATTACACAGATACACTTTAATATTTCTCATGAATAATACAAACTTATACCAAAAGTCAAATGTTATTTCTATTTATATTTAAATAAAATAATTCATGGATGGATTAGATAATAATTTTAATATGCCCCACAAATCTAAAATATCAATGATATCTAAATAAATAGATAACTCAATAATTGATTTCCAACTACAACTAAATAAAATAAAAATATTGCTTATTCATTCATACTGTTCCACTAATATCAATATACTCTCATTAATTAAGTCAATTATAATAAGATTAAATACTTAATAATAATACAAAATCAATTAACCTAACATATATTTCTACTTTCATCAACTTAAAATATAAAATAAAACTATCCTATTAAATAACCTTAAAATTTTCAATATCTAATCATAACAATATATAAAATAAATGATAAATTCCTATTTGATGCTTACTCAACACAATTGACAAATTATGTTCAATTACTCGTCAGTTTAATAAAGCTAAGTTATTAAAACTTTAGACTTTAATCATCAAGACATATGAAAGATTATTAGTCTTTATTATAATCAAATATTAATATTAAAATGTGACATCTAAAGTTAATTTATGATCCACATCAATGAACTTTAAATATACATTAAAGTAAATCACTTTAATTTGTAACATAATAAAATATATTACTATTACCAACTCTAAGATTATGATCTTTGTGGCTATATACTGACTTAATCTTACTTTAATCAATAATAATTTAAAATAAAATACACGAACAGTTAATTGCAATTATCTTTACTCATCTTCAACGATTATCATACTTGTATCTTTATCAATCATCAAATCAATTCATATATAATTTCTAGCTTAATATAACTGTTACTTATTACTAACAAAATAATTATAATAAGCTTCTCATTACTTATTAAATATTTAAGAATGTCAAATTAATTAATTTATTACTGCACAAAAATGTATATGTGGTCAGATAATGAACATTAAATTCAATACAAAGAAAATATCTCTCAACCACCCTATGGTTGGACTTTTAAACTATTTTGTAACTGGTTTTAATGAATTATGTAATATTGTTCATTTGTGAATTGTATTTTATCCAAGTACCATTAACTAATAAATTTGCATTGAAAAATTAAATGATAAGTGTATTTGTTTTATATTAATTAAAAATTTATTAACAAATGGATATAAATTAAAATCAAATATGTATATATGGCAAATAAGTATTTAAAATATATACATATGATCCGATTATGCTTTATGCAATAGGTTTTCATATGATATTCTATTAAATTAAATAGGTGATTGTATATTGAACTTCACCTATAAAATATTAAAAGTAAAAATATATATTTATGTTACACAGATGTGTTGTAATTCATATGTACTTTTCAAAAGATAAGAGAGTCAAGGATATTCTTAATCTTCATATATATATATATATAGTTAATAGAAATAAAAATTTACTAAAGATGAATCCATCTATTCATTTACATTATTCTAAGAAAACAAAATAAAAATAAATACATGAGATTAACTTATTATTGAAGAATAAGAAGATGACTATGTTTTTAAATTAAAACAATAATTACTACATTTCAAAATATAAATTTGAATTTTAAAAAAACCTCTCTCTTATACTTTAAGCATGTAAATTAAATCTCTGTTTAATTTAAATTATATTACCATTTATATTAATATACACTTTATATATAAATAATAATAATAATAATAATAATAATAATAATAATAATAATAATAATAATAATAATAATAATAATAATAATAATAATAATATATTATCACATTAATTTATCAATTGTCTTCAGATACAATATTTCCAAAATAATATCATAGTTCTTATGTCTATTTCTCAAACCACAATCCAACAATGTTTGTTATTCTAAAAAAAGTAGAAATGTCACAAAACGCTATTAAATTCAAAGCACATTTTATTAATTCTGATATTTCCAAATATCCAAATACTTCTTTCATTAGCAGATATTTGATCTCTATAACATTGTAAGTGTACGAACATTAGTTTATATCCATGATGATGCAATGTAAATTGGGCTCATTTTTATCTTGCATATAAATAATTCATTGATTTCATAGAATTATATCAGCAGGTGAAAATAATCTTTGTATACATTTTCGTGTTATTTGTATTCATATCTCACCCTGAAAAAGTAAGTAATATTCATTTTTGAAGCAAAGAAATGTTCTGATGGTTTTTTAAAATGCTAAGAATTAATTTTCTTTCAATAAATTTTCACCTCCTACAAATTCCTGATAATCCTGCTGTATTAATGGTTAAACACTATTATTTTCACTCCATCATTCTATCCATTTAATAATAATATACTTTTAAAAGCAATTTTAAAAATCATATGAAGGAATTTAGATTCTCTTCTATTGAAGTCAAGATGGAGAGAGAATGAGTTTAAATTGCTTAGTTCCATTTATAAATTTTTTAATTGACATCAGAGAAACTATAGTGATGCTCCCTATTAACTCTTTAGTCAACTTCAGCCAGCATCCTGTAAATAAAAATCTTATTACACAATAATAACAAATAAAAGTTAATATTTTATAATGATTACATCTAATAAATATTTACATTTCTTTTTAATTAAAAAATACAAATATGTTTCTTTCACTTAAACATAAACAAAAGTGATTTCTATTGCATTCTTTCATACTACAATGGAATATACTTTTACACATTTTTAAATACAATATTATACAAGTAAAATAATCAACATACTTGAGACATTAAAGATTTAGGTGTATTATTTGTAACCTACTATTGTGAATGCAGTAACAAAAATATATGTAATAAAGAAAGAATAATTATTTCATCAATACTATAAACTTTATTATTTACACATTCACTTAATTTAAATGAAAAAAGTCAATTCACAATTTTTATGCACTATAATTAATAATAAACATTTTTTTCTCAATATTATATGTTGTCATAGCAACATAGTCCAATGCAGTTTATGTTAATATATTCATTATTAAAATCAAACAAAAAAAAATTTTTTTTATAATTGACATTATACCACACATTAAAATTTGTTTCAAATTTCAGTAGGTATAGTATATTTAAGATATCTTTTTTGTTGTTTATTTCCTACATTTGATTATATAATTCCATATTTTATATTTCTATATTAGATTAATCAGTTTTATATTTTCACAAGTTTTACCCAGCCTATGGAAAGGTCATCACTTTTGTAATTTTTTTTTTTTTCAATTGATTGCTTTAACAATTTTTTTTAAAAGAATTAACGTAAACAAATTTTATTTGTATTATGTAGGTATTATCACAGAAAGTGTACCCAACCTATAGAAAGACTATTGTTTTTGTAATATTTTTTTTAATTGGTTGCTTTAAACAATTTTTTTTTTTGCTTTGCAGAATTATTTGCTTTGAATAAAATGCTCATAATCAAATTAAGCCAACAATTTTAAATATAAGGAAGGAAATACTTTCTTTGCATAAAACACTTTGTAAAAAAATTACAATTTATTAAGAATTACTTCTTTCACATAAAATTTGCTTCATAATAAAAATTGCAGATTATTAAATATAAAGGGTAGAATTACTTCCTTTGAATAAAATGCTCATAATATAAATTATACCTTAGTTGATATAGTTATTTATTCATAAAAACAAATTTAAAGTTTTTATTTTTCAATTGTGAATTTGACAGCATTATGGACAAACATAATAGTTTTTTTTAATTAGTACTCATGACAGCATTATAGACAAACATACATTCACATGGATTTTATATGATAGCATTATATTGTTGAGTAAAGTGTTCAGAATTCATATAATTGATGAACAATAGCAGTCTTGGAAAGGCTTTATAAACATTTTCTATTTTATTGTCATCCCCCCACCACCACCATAACTTTATGTTGAGGCATTCAGCTTGCAGGTTTCAAGCATTTCATGGTAGAAACAGAAATTTATGCAAATATAAGGCAGACAGAAAGAACAACATTGATCCTTATATCAGTGATTTCATAA
The DNA here is from genome assembly GCA_028023455.1 of Epiperipatus broadwayi. NCBI lineage: Eukaryota > Metazoa > Onychophora > Udeonychophora > Euonychophora > Peripatidae > Epiperipatus > Epiperipatus broadwayi. The sequence continues at coordinate 893,876 of JAQFVV010006202.1, read as the reverse complement.
GGTTTGAATGTAATTGCAGCATACTAATAAAAACAATTGGAAAATTCGATACCAACACAAATAAAAAAAACAAAACATAAATAATATGCTTAAAGCATGGATAAGTCTCACATAGGTTTCTAGGATTGTAAAAAATATAAAGAATATATGCACCAATATTTACAGGGTAAGCTTTAGATTGCCTCCACCATTAAACAACTCAAAAGACAAATATACCAGCTGAGCATGCTCCACAAGTCAGATGCTGTGCTTCATCCTGTAGTATTGTATATTATGAAAAATCTCGAGCAAACAGATCCATGACAATTGCCAAGCACATATATTTGTACAACAGAGCCTAACATAACAAATACAAGTCAATTTTTTATGATCATGAATTTATTATGGGCTATACTTTCTTTCCCACAAATATGAGAACAATCTGTGACAAGACAGACAACAATATATATATATATATTGAGGAGGGAGTTTTTTATAGGGTAAAAAAAAATAATATGGTTTTATTTTCTTCTTTTTTTTTTTAAAAAAAAATAATTAAAATTATTTTTTTATGATATTTTATTGAAGAAGAAAAAAAAGAAAAAAAATAAATAAAAAAAAAAAATTTAAATAATATAGGATGGGGTGGGTTGGTGTTGTGGAGGGGGGGGGGGAATATATATATATAAAGGCTTGGGTAGTCACAAAGGATCCACATTCTATCAACAGAAAAGATCCATGCATCCCATTGTTAGAAAAGTGGAACATTTAAGTGTTGCATTAACAAATTAAGCCTCATTTACATATTCAACTATATAGTATAATTCTAACTGCTAAACTTTAAACAGCTCTATGAGTCTAGCAGTAATCTGATGAAACCATGCTTAGTGCATCATAAAACTTTTGAACTTTAATGGTTACCTTTTCATAATACTCGATTATAACCTATATATTGATACAGGTATATAATAAGACTATATTTCAGTTATAATACTCGATTATAACGAGTTTTTAAGAATTAAATTATATATGGTAAAATCTTCTACCAACGCTTTTACTGTTAAACACACTGTTATAGACATTGGAAAAAATATATAAAAATATTTCATTATATATTTTTTTAATGTCTATCATTATACACTTAAAAGAAATATGATTGTGATAGTTGAAGTTTTCAAAAAACGTGTGTGGATGAAGTTAAATGATTAAATAAAATGAAAAATAAGAATTAGGTCATGTGATATATGACTTTATTACTTTGCAAGAGTTATGTATATTTAATAAAAGGTATATTTGATTTTTAATAATAATAAAAAAAGTCCATATCTAAATTTAAAAGAAATATACTATTTTTTAACCTAATAAAGTGTTTGATGATCATTTATGCATTATTGATAGTATTATTGTCAAAGAGTGCAGTGAACATGTATATGCATTTACTTAAGATTAGACAAAGCAATGGCAACAAAGTAATATATCCATTACTTTTTTCAATTCTATACAAATGAGTATATATGTATGTGTGTCTTCATTAGCTCTCTCTCTATATATACGAGGCTATTTATCACAAAAATCGAATGTACACGAAGTAAAAAAAATATTTTTCTTTTACAGATACAACATATTAGATAATCCTGTAAGAATAAAATATTGGAATTATTTGTGTAAATTTAAAAGAGATCAAATTATTTGTGATTTGAATAGCTGGAACATTGATATTAAAAGTTGTTGACTTATTTAATGTTTCAAAAGTGTCATACTCAAGGCTAAGATATTGCAATCATTAAAATTGTGAGAACACAATCTGCTAAAATCATAAAGAAACTAGGAGACATTATAAAATATTGTATCCAAATACATAGTACATAAAGTCAATTTAAAGACAAATGGAAATATAAGCATACAACAATCTATAAAAATAATTCATTATTTTATTAAAATGCTAGGGTCTGAAGAGCAAGGATTGGACAGTTAATATCAATCATCATTTAATTTTTTCCAAAAAAAAGTAATAACTTTATCAGGCCAAACAACTAGTCTCTCTTCTCAAAATAAATAATTGTAGTGGAAATACCAATGGTTGAACAGTTATATTAATTTGGTAGTTATTCTGCATCGATATAGCATGACTTAAGATTGACTATTTTTTTGTTTGATCCATTATTTTCAGACAACTCTTCATCTTTTAAGTGGTAAGCTCTAAAAAAGATAATGCTCCATTTATACATTTTATATAGTCAAATATTATTTGAGTAATATAAAAATGTTTAGCATATCCAGTTTCTTACAAAAATATCTGATTTAAATATTACTGAGTTTTTAAAGCCATCTTCTTTACTGATATTTCTCAGAAAACATGAGGCTTTCCTCCATGAGATCTGTCTAGATATTTTTTTAACCACTTTTCAGTAATTGTATTATTTTATATTGATATCAAATATAACCATTTCTCTTTATTTTTATAAATCTCTGTTTTATTTAGGTATTATTTAAACAAATATAAATCTTTACTTCTGTCAATATTAAAGCAAGAATTATATTTATTTACATATAATGATTCTTTGATAGCTCTTTCTTTAAAAATTAAAATCAATATTTTGATTTATTTATTTAATTGTAGGATATTTGCATATGAGTTCGAAGCTAGATTTTTAGAATAAAAATTATATTAAACATACACAAAAAATGTATGAAGACAAATAATAATAATATATAAACTAGTATGGCACTTTTCATTGGCCATAAATACTGTCTTATTTTGTGTCAGTGGTCATCGCATGCACAATCATCTGCCAACTTTATATTGACCTTTACACTCCATTAAAATGTTCTTATATGCTAATTTTTCCAAAAATAATTGAATGGTCACATATTGTTTTTGGACTGACTTCCTAAAAAAAATGATAAATTTATTTAGAAATCTTCAGAATTTTTTTTCCAAGTTTCACCCAGATTTGAAACAGATCTTTGACTGCTAATAATTACACAATGAGGACTGTTGTGTGTGTATATATATAATGTATAATATTTTTTAATACACCATATACTCCTTAATTAACACTTTACAATGCACTTTTAACATATGATTTATTTCTTTTTGCTTACAGTTTCACATGTATATATTTTGTACACATAATGAGGTAATCAAAATTGAATAAAAACAAATGTGAATTCAGGATTAGTAAATAAACTTTGTTTAGACATACTAATAATCCACAGTTATAAATAAAAATGAGGAAGTTCTGAATGTACTTATTACAAAAAGTTAATGAGCATAGTGACACTGCATTTACAGTGAATTATGAAAAAGATAAAGATTGTGGCAGAAATAACAATTCATTTTAATGTTAATGATGATGACAATGAATTCATTGATGCTTTTTCTTTTTTAATTATCTATTATCAACCAAAGATTTAATTATGAAAGATACATTCTAGACTAGATAGAATCATAGTGAAAAATCTGGAAAAGAATCGTCCAAGGTGTAGTATTTCCTATCTTATTTTGAAATCTGAAATTGAGCATTGATTTTAGTTGGTAAGGTCTTTGAAAATAATGTAAGAGAAAATAATTTCTGCCTATGAATAAGTTGAAATCATCTTATTTTGGTATAATTTAAAGAAAAAAATGATCACAGTGAAATGTACTAACTCTATCATTACAATAATAGATATGCCATTGGTCTGAGATGTAAATTTATATTCTAACTTCTGTAATTGTAAAAAGGAAATCCAATAAATTTAAATATAACTTGTATAAAAATATTTAAAAAAATTTAAATACATTTCTGCTATATTATTATAGCCTCTATCATAAAGACATTATTTATATACAGAGTTCTCTATGGGCTCTTTTCACTTTATATTAATCATTGTTGCAACATTACTTCTCTTTTTTCTTGTATAAAAAACATCAATAACTAATTATAAAAATATAAATATTTAATATCTAAACAATAATAATAAATAAAGTTGTATTACAGAATAGAACAAAGTAAATATTTTGATATATATATATATAATTAATTTGTTATGACAAATTATCAAAAAAAATCTATATGAGTGCACATATACCTATAAAATACTTTATATCTAAATTCAGTCTCATACATATATATCTTTACTTCACCAACAAATCCCAACAAAAGAAGTACTATATGGAGAAAACTTATTATTAAACAAATATTATCAATTAGTAGTAATTGATAATTTCTTAGCAACATCAAAAGCAAAAGTTATTTCTGTTTATGTGGATAAAAACTCCTTCTTTCTTTTTTTTATTAGAATAACAATCCATGGAAAATGTTTAATTCATCATCTTATATACATATAAATTCTCTCTCCTGTAATATTTAAATTATGATTGTACAATTTGAACATCATTCAAAAAATCAAGCATATAATAAACTCAAGCCCTGAATAATTCATGGTAAACAAAGGTTGGCTTATATAGAGATAAGCTTGAAGGATAAATGAATTCACTTATTCTTTAAAAACTTTGCTTATGGGTGAGTGTGTACCAGTTAATATTAAAAAACAATGCATGTGTGAAGATTGATTTACTTTTGAATATATTAAAAAAATTATAATACATACAAAAATAATTTACTTTCATGATATTTTTATCTATTTTTAAAAATTAAATTATTACTAAAAAAAACCTTATCAATATTCAAAACTTAAGAGAATTTCTTAAAAATTTTGTGCCACCCTGATGGGCTTATGATCCACAGGTTGTGCACCATTGGTTTAGAGACCAACAAAATAATATATTTAAAACAAATTAATATATTAGCACAAATAATTTTGTTCTCCTAATAATTATTTTTCTTCACAATAACAGATAACAACCATATGGAAATCAAATAACTCCTTATAATATCAAAATTTAAAAATATTATTACCATGTTAAAAATAAAAAAAAAAAATTAGGTTTGTTTAAAATTCATATTTTCTCTATAAATGGCATATTTATAATGACAAATATCTATAAGTAATGAATATAATATATTACTATGCATTTCATTTGAGTTTTTATAAAACCATGTGAGTAAAATTTTACATATAATTAAGTATATGATCATTTAGTAATAAAAATATGAGAACTAAGTTAATTGGAATTTAAATAGAAAAGATTACTTATAAGAATAAATAGGTATAAACTAGTTATCCTCCAAAAAGTATATGCATTAAGAATTACAACAATCATAATATATATGCTAGTTTAAGAAAGTTCAGAAAATCACTTAAGACCTCAAGTAGGTAGCTGAGAATCATTTCAGGAATCTTTAGCACTCTAGTCTGTTAGAAAAGCAAGCACTTAAAAATAATCATAGCAAATACCCAGATTTACACAGACTTTTAAAACAATTATCTTAAATAAGATAATGAGCATTGACACATTAAAGCAAAATCTAATTTCAATAAGATACAGCATTTCCTTACATTAGAAATATTAAAAAGTATTTAAATCTATTCTAGTCAATTGCTTTGTTAAAATACACCACTGATACAATGAAAGTACTTTTGGATTTTCAAAAGAGAATTGTAGTTTGCATGCAAAGTAGAATGTCAAATTATGAATATTAATAATTAATGGTTATTGTATTCCTCTGCTCAGCTGATTGAATACCTATTGTTCTTGAGTCTATTAGTCTACTATCCCACTAAATTATACAGATCACTGTAAATACTGATTGATATAGCATTGAACTGTAGAGAGAATTTTGATCTTGTCAGATAATATTCACTAAAAAAAAATTTAACTCACTGTTTAAAAAAAGGCTATTAGTACTTTATATTAATTGTGGATTGATTAAAAACAGTCAAACCAATAAATAATAGTTATGTTTGGACTAGAGTTGTCTATTGAATTTTGGCGATATGTTTTATATGCCAGTGCTAAACTCTCATTGAGAAAAAAATCGAGATTAATGTAAAAATATGTTAATCGTTGTTTTATTAGTTATTCATTAGATTAGAGATTATCCACTTAATGAATAATATTTTTGTAGTGTAATTTTTATTATATTATTCTCACGCAAGGTAGGAATTGGTTTCCTTGAGGAGATGAAAGTAGTTATAAATAGTTTTAATTCGACTTTTCCTGGGGCATTTCATTGCTTAAGTTATACTTAAATTTCAGCGCTTTGATGAAAGAATTTGTATAAGTGGATATACGTAAATTTGAATTTTATTTCATTCATATTTTTAATGAGTATTCTTTTTAAAAAATGTAAATACATGATATTATTAATAAATTCATTTTCAATGTAAAATAGACAGTAAAAAAAAAAAAAAAACGAAAACTAATTTGAAAAAATAGCATTTGTAAGATTTTCCTAAATCAAAATAAACTAATCTTTTATCTTGATAGAAAAAATAGATTTAAAATATTTTTATTTCCAGTAGAGGAATTTTCTATTTTTCATGAATAATTGATTTTAAAGAGTGTGAATAGTAAATTTACGAATAATAAATGTGAAAAGATTTGCAATAGAATCCTTATTGAGAAAGTAAAACTGTAGTTGTTTCCTAATAAAACTGTTTAATTAATTTTTATATAAGTTTATAAATACACTTATATAAAATGCAAAACAAAAGATAAAAAGTTTAATTCTACTCTTTTTATCAGATTAAATTTTAATAGTAAATTTTTTATAATCATTAAAAAATAAAGTTGGTTTTAATTCTGCTTCCTCATATATGCTCTTATAATCAGTTGCTTGAAAGATGTCTGAGCTCATTTGCTTATCTTTTTCTTCCAAAGTGTAAGCTTGTGGTTAAGACCTGTAGAGGTCCCTAATATCGCATTTTTACACGTATATTCTTGAGGTTACAGCCTTAGTAAATATTACTTATGTAATCAATGTGCGTTTAAATAAATTTATAATTACCTTTTTATAGTTATGTCAAAATAGACTTGAAATTTGGTAAATAAATTTCAGTATCACAATAAATGATTGCAAAAAGGAGTTTTCTATTAACTGAAAGCTAAATCTTTGATTTCTCTTTGAAACTTTAATGTAACTAAACAGAGCAAATTCTTAATGACCACTTCATATATGTATATTTTTGTTTTCGTCATTGCAATTATCTTGGAAATTATTAATGTAATAATAAATAAGGATGGGTTGCTCATGAAAGTACATCTCAGTTGATATGTAATGATTTATCTCTGAGTTATAAGATCAAAAAAACACTATGGTTTTCCATCTTAGATGCCTGATATAGTTCTTTACTTAAATATTGATTGGGTTTGCTTGAGGCTACAATGAATGGCTATGATTCTCTTATATATTTATGATCATGCTAGGCAAAAGAAATTATGATCTTCATTCCCTAGAAAGTCTGAAATTGTCAGCCAAGGCAGCATTTGATAATTGAAGGTATCCAGATTATAAACATAGGGTGCCATTTAATAGTGATCTTTTATGTAGCTTTATAATTGTAAATCCTTTTTAAGTGAAGTAAAATTGTATGAATTGGAAGAACTGTATAATATTAAATAATATAATATCATTTTTTTAAAAAGATGAAGTGATATTTGAAATGAAAAATAAATATATACTTTACTACAAAGGCAGAAATATTGAAACCATAGGTATATTGGTATTCATTAAAAGTAAAAGGTAAAAGAAAAATATTGCAGAGATTTATGATATATTTACTAAAATAAAAAGATTAATAACACCAAATGTAGATAATAATATTTATGTTCTAATAAGTTCTTTATTAATGAAAAAATAGAGGATTATCATAGAATATAATGTTTTAGATATGATTAAATATCTCTTTTAAATTATTATGGAAATTTTTAATGATGTAATTGTAAAATAATTTATAATTGAAAATGATTTGGGTAAATTATGAAAACAGAAATGAGAAAGATTATAAAATTGTGAAATTTCTAAAAAATAAAAATAAAAATAACATTCTATGAATTTTTTAATGTAAAATGCTAAGTAGAGATGATCAAGAAACATATAGTCAAATTGTTATTATCTTATGACTAGAAAATATGTAAAAACAGGTAATAATAGGATAATGGTGGCTATGATTATTAAAGAATCCAAAATACCAAAATGTATGAGTACTGAACTGAGTTCAGACCTATATGACTATATAAGCTAATGATCTTGGATTGAAACTATTATTAGGCTTTCAATTTTAGACTCATAGTTTTGTAGTTAAGTAGAGATAAAAGATGGCTTGAGGATTGCATTAGATCCTAAGATCTAGGTGCAGTGCTCTCGGATCCAAGGCTCTTCACTGATGAAAACCACAAGCTAGAAACTAGTCTGGGAATATTAGATGAATAGGCATTAAATAGGGATTTTATGCACAAACCTTCTTGCATCCATTGATTACTCTGGCTTGCACTGAGTGGCACTACTGTATGGAGATTTTTTTACCTGTTTAACAACTTGAACAAGCATAAGAAATGGTGATCATGTGATGTTTAGAAAATATGTATTTAAAATTGTTTATGTGTTTAATAGACTCAACACAGGAAGTGATCATTAATTAGTGATATGTATTAAGCAAGGCCAGAGAAGCCAAAGCTATTTTTAGAGATTATTAGCAGTTGTTATAGCAAATTTTTAAAAACATTCTAATGAATTAAAATTAAAATTTTTAAATTCTTTTAAAATATTATCAAACTTTAAAAGTTACTGAGATTTCAATGAGATCAACATTCTATGATCATGCAAATAGATAACAAAAACAAAAAGTAATAATTTACCCAGTGAAGTTTCAGCTGAGATGTAATAATGTTTGAAGAGAAGCAGGACTATGATAATATTTCAAATCAACCCATTTAGAAGAAATTAATTTCTGGAATTCTGAAATTTAGATGCAAAAATATTAATGATTATGCAAGAAATATAACTATGATGAAAAAGAAAAGGCAAAGATAATACAAAAGTGTCAAAAGTTTGAAACATTTTTATATTGAAAGGAAGCTTTTTTTGAGTAATAAAAAGAAAATATAAAACTATTATGAAAAAAAAAGTTATCATCACAAAAAGAATTATATAAATAATTATGATATATAGTAATTAAAAAACAAAACAAAATAGTCCCTATAAAAATTCCAGTATTTAAATGATAAGATTCAGAAGGTTATAGAATTATTTTATATATTTTAAAAGAAGAAAGTGAAAAAATAAAAAATTCTTAGAAAAACTATCCAAAATGGCTTAGAAATAAATATTAAATATATTGGAAATTACATATTTGTCATTCTTTTATATAGTTAATGCATCTATGAAAAATTGAGGATTTATCCAACCAAAACAATAAATTAGATTTAAAATTAATTATAACCCAATAGATCACTATAAATATTAAGAGAAGTTATAGAAATAATCAAAGAATATTAGTTTTCATAATGTTTTGCATCTGTAGATAATAAAGAGGCATTTGATTTTATATGCATTTTAGCAAGGGTTTAATTAAAGATGTGGAACATCAAAGTGACTACAGGAAATAGTCAAATTCTGAAGATTTATCAAAATTAAACAGCAGTGATTTAATTACAAGCCAATAAATATAGGGATTCCATTTCTTCAAAACTTTTTATAGTACTTTTGCAAAAATATTTTATCAATTAAAATTAGAAGCATAAAAATAAACAGAAATGGAAATGGCTTAAGTCATTCAAATTTTCAGGCAATGTAATTGTTTCTAAAAATAATAGTTAAGAATTTTAGGAAATTTTATAAGAACTATTGTGAAAGCCAGAAAGTATAAATGCTAAAAGGGACTAAATAATAATAATAACAACAACAATGATTAACTGACTAAGTTACTGTTTGAGAATTCATAGGGAGTTTGCAAACCAGAAATGACAGATCTGATCTACGATCCATAGATCTTGAGTTCCAGAATCTACCACTCCACCAAACTATACTGGATATTAAACTAATGTTTAGTGGCTTTTAAAAAAATAAAGATTAATATTAACAAATTAGAACAATTATATAGATGGAAGTATAATAATTACAAATAATCATAAAATTAAACTTTGATGAAGTCCTTTTGATAAAAATAACTTTGTATTAAAAGAACATATGTCTATATGCTCAGGAAAAAAAACTATTATATCATATATATTTGAAAAATAATGCCGAGATTTTAGGCCACTCATCAAAGTATGCAAAGGTGTGTGTTAAAAATAACAAGGAGGGATAAAACAAAATGAATGAGAAAACAAACTGATATCACTGATATAATGGAAATAATTAAGAGGCTGAACTGGTTTAGATGAAGATGATAGATTAACATCTGAAGTCTTACACAGGATTTCAAGAAATTGTAAAAGACCTAGAAAGAAATCAAAGTGAATTGGATAAATGAGATAAGGAAATTTAATTAAATAATGTAAAGAAGAGAGGTTCTACAATTAAACTTGTAGAAACCTTTACTCTAGACAGAGGCTAAACTCTCCATAGAGTAGTGCCACTCAGTACAAGCCAGAGTAATCAATGGATACAAGAAGGTTTGTGCATAAAATCCCTATCTAGTGTCTACTCATCCAATATCCCCAGACTAGTTTCTAGCTTGTGGCTTTCAACAATGAGGAGCCTTGAATTCTGGCTTGCACTGAGTGGAACTACTGTATGGATAGTTTAATCTCTGTGTAAACAGCTTGTATAAGCTTAAAGAATGGTGATCATGTGATGTTTAGTGGTTTAAACCTTTACTCTATAGTAGTCTGATAATGATTGAAAATAATGTTTATCACAATTACTTCTAAATCTATAATTACTTTTATATTTAAAATGATTTTGTAAAAGTTTTGTTGTTGTATAATGCTGTCTTGTAAATTACTTTCACTTTACCACATATGGTTGTAAAATCTCTATTGAGATTATTTCTACTTTTTTGGTTTAATGAAATTCATTATGAGATTATCTGTTTGATAATACATGTTGAACCAAATATTGCTAAAGATATTGCTGCTACTGTTATAAATCTATATGAATGGAGAAGTCAACTCTATTTAATTAAAATTATACTTTGAAATTTTTTCTATATTTATTTTTCTAATGCTCATTTCTAATTTTTTTCTTTATATATAAATTCATCAAATTTGTTTTTCAATATAACAAAATAATTTGAAGCTCATCTAATTTCATTTCTGAGAAGCCAAAGAATGTTAGCTAAAAATCATCAAATTTTTAGATTGTTTTATGTGATTAAAAGTCATAAAGTGAAACCTAAAGAGTTTACAATTTTATTACTTTATAAGTTCATTAGTACTGGATTACAGATTTATATTTCTTTCTTATATATATATACATTTAGTTGAGAGAATAAGTGGAAATTGCAGTACCATAATAAAAACAAATAATATTTGAATGTTATAGTTTAATAAAGATCCCTGTTTGGTTCAAAGCAGAAAAAGTTCCCTTGGTCAAACTAAAGTTTGTCATTTTCAGTGCTCAAACATCGCTGATCACCCAAGTGACAAACTATTTAAATTTTTATTTTATTTAATAAATTCTAAAAAGACAGGTTGTTGTTTTTTTATAAATTATTTTGCAAAATATTAGATTGTGGAGGGGAAAACTGCAAATGATTTTGTTTGTTTAAATTCTTCTCTCATTTATTCACTTTAATTGAATAAGAAGATGAGATTTCTCTTATTTTCTACTCTTTTTTTATTGTTTTCAGTCGTGCAAATATAAACTGGCAGTCATTCACTGATAAAAACATAAAAATTAGTGTAATAAATCTTGAACTCTTCATCTTATGATTTAGTAAAATCTAAAAGAAAAATTTATATATATAAAATTATAATTATTTTGTTAAGGATATTGTTAAGAAATTAATTTTTTAATTCTGGTTTGTTATTTGACAGCACCATTCTCTAAAATCTTTGAACATCAAAGATTCATTCTTTTGAACCACTTCATGCATTTTACAATAGTATTTATTTTGTGAGATTTTATGGATCTGAATTGTATAATTATTTGAACATTATTAATGAATTTATGAATAATAGATAATCCTAATAATTGTAAATGATTTTTTATATTACATGAAACTTAAGTGAAGGTCATGTGATGCTATGATAATGTAAATTTTAACAAATAAAAAAATAGTACTAGGCCAAAAATTATCATTTTAACAAAAATGTTTTAAAGAATATATATTTATGTTCAATTAAAGATATAAATCATGACATAATTTTTTTATTAAAATTTACATTTAATGCACATGTATGGAATGCAAATTGTATCTTTTCATTTTAAATTTTAAATGTATTTATTTTTCTATATATATATATATATAGATAGATAGATAGATAGATAGATAGATAGATAGATAGATAGATAGATAGATAGATAGATAGATAGATAGATAGATAGATAGATAGATAGATAGATAGACAGACAGACAGACAGACAGACAGACAGACAGACAGACAGGCAGGCAGGCAGGCAGGCAGGCAGGCAGGCAGGCAGGCAGGCAGGCAGGCAGGCAGGCAGGCAGACAGACAGACAGACAGACAGACAGACAGACAGACAGACAGACAGACAGACAGACAGACAGACAGACAGACAGACAGACAGACAGACAGATAGATAGATAGATAGATAGATAGATAGATATTTGTGTCACTAACAAAATTACATTACCCTTTTATATCTTTTATTATTTTATATGCATTTTTAAAAATAGTTTCAATTTATATTTGATAAATTTAGGATTTACAGCTGATCTCTGATCATTAACACTTATAATTATCAAATATAAAACAGCCTGTGTCGGTCATATTTAGTAATTGTCTATAAAGAAAATCTAGAATCTTTAAAATAGTTGGCAGAAAGTTTATTTTTCAGTCAGAAATGATATTTTAAATTTCTTTCATTTCAATCAGTTAAATTCTTTGAATGCATTTATGTTTCTTTGTTAGACTGATAAACAGTATTATGAATGTCTCATGGTTATTTCTCTAAATAACTCTTTTGACCAATTGAGTTGTTGATAGTATATATTATCTGTTAATATTCAACAGAACATCAAGATCTATACCTTTATAAATTACTTTAAATAATGAGATGGTTGCAAACATGGAATTTTTAAAAACAGTGGAAATGAAAAATCCCTAATAATTACTTATGAGTTTTATAGTTTTCTAATGGGTTTTAGAATCTAACACATATATTTTATAAGCAGTACTTTTTGTTAAAAAACAAATTTAGCTTCTGTGAATTATCTATTTATTATATTGTTGTTTTAATTTTTCTTTAAGCTAAATTACTTTTTCTTTCTACATGCTCTATAATTTTAAGAATAAATTTTCTGCAGCTAAGATTAATTTTCATCAGTAATTAGTTGTATTATTAAGAATAAAATATTATATTACACTGATACACAGGTGTATTTGCTCACAGTTGGAAAGTTTACAGTTCAAACATTAATTTTATTTTATATTCACCAATTACAAATTAATATTTCTTTGTTTTCGCTATTGATTTATGTAATTTTTTTTTAAAAATAAAAAAATACTGAATTGTAGATAAAATGAATCTTTTGTTTGATTGAGGAAATATTTTTCAAAAGTTCATTTTAATATTTATATATGTTTGTGTGTGTATATTCACATTAAAATGGTTGTAACTTGTTTAATAAAGTGTTTTTCATATAACATTGTACAAGAGAATCAAGGATTTATGTTTTTATTACTTCATATCTTAACCTACATTTTCTTTATATATATAAACAAGTCCTTTATTAAAAAAATTTCATAACCATTTAGATTGCCCACTTTTCACTGTAATTTCTTTTTTCTGAGCAATGCATATTGATTTTTTTTAATGCATCTATTGAAATGCAAGATTCTTGATAATTTAATAGTCCTTCGTAAAAAGAAAACCATGAAATGTTCCATAAAACTAATATATTATAAAAAAAAAAAAATAATGTAGCTAATGAAGTATAATAATTGCCGAAAAATAAAATAGATTGTATATTTCGGAGTTACTTTTAAAATTAGCATATTTTTAATGCTTACAATTAATGTACATCTAATTTTGAAAAGAATGAGATAGAAATTAGTCATTACTAATAATAGTTGTTTTATTTGGGAAGATGGGGGGGGGGAGTCAAGCATCTAGTTCTTTTTTTTATAACAAACTATATTTTATTTTGATATAATCTGTTTTCAAATATTTATTTTAATGAAAAAAAACCCTGAATTTTAACAATTTATATACACATGCACATGTGTACAAATATAAATTTTATATATGCTGAAAGCAAAATTATATATATTATATTATCTGCCTATTTCTTTTACAAACTATTTAAAAATGCAATTAATGTCATAATATAATTTCAATGTTTTTTTAATAATTCAAATTAGCTTTGATGAAACATTAAAAAAACAACAACAGTATAATTATAAAAATTCATCTATCAATTTATTGTGAAAGTCTTCTATATTAATAAACAATTTTTCTTTCAAGAATTAAAAAAAAAAGAGATTTTTAAAAATATGCCATAGAAAACCATGATAAAAAATAACTATAATTTAGACTTATTCAACACCTATGCATAGCATGCAAGGTTCTTTGCTTTTTTGTAGACCTCTGCAAAGATAAGTAAAGAAGAAAATGCATGGAAAAAAAGTTGAATTGAACTTAGATACTAACGTTTTTTTAAAAAACTATCCTGAAAGCAAATAATAATAATAAAAGAAAAATGGTATATATATATATATCTTAAAATGTGGTAAAAAATGAAGCTATACAAAAAAAATATAAAAGATTCTTTATGCATAAAATAGAGAAAAAAAATTCAGTTATTTACAATTCATTTTTTAACATTAATTAGTCTGTTAAAAATGATTTTTGTTGATACTTTTACACTCTATATAATAATTATTTTTTTAGATATTTTTGATTGTATTTTTTAAACAATAAAAGCATATTTTCTATTTTGTCATTCCATTTTTATAGATTTTATTGTCAGTAAATGAAATTAATCTAAAAAAATAAAATAACTTTGCAAAAAAACAACAACTAATAATGGAAGTAAACAGTCAGAATAAAAAACTTCATTTTAGTCTTCATGCTAAAAATATATATTTTAGCAAAAAATTATTCTCTAAAAAGTCATTATATTTAATACATATTTGGTAAAATATAACTTCAAACAATAAAAACCCTTTTTAAAGTATTGAAATTCAACTTATAATTATAAAAAAAAAGATTATTAACAGGATGTTTTTATTTCATTTCCTGTTAGATAGTAAATTTTTACTTGATTAATTTTTTTTTTAAAAGCTATCATATCCAAATAAATCTAAATATGAATGTTTCATACTTATTCAAAAATAAATATTTAATGATTTTACAAAAAAAAATAGTTAAAAAATAAAGATTATATATAAATTTAATATTTTCTTTTTATATTCCAAACAAAATTTAATGCTATGAAAGAGCTGTAATATAATTTTGTCTTTGCATAATATGTATAGGCTTTCTTTTATTATTTCTAATGGCTATAAATTCTATCAGTTGTTTTTAATTCCCAGTAGCTCCTGACAGAATAAATCACCTAATTTTTTTTAATTCAATTTTTTAGTGCCATTAAAGACATATATTGCAGACTGAAGCACTAATAGACAAATTTTCCAATAATATCACTAAAAGGTCACTTAATTTTGGAAGATATTTCATTGTTCTTTCTTGTTCATTTTTGTACTGTTTTTCAATTGTATTTTTTAATGAAAAAACTTATATATCAAATTTTTATATTTTCATTATATTTTCCCTAAAAGCACATGTTTAAATAATGAAATATCAACATTTCAAGCAAAAAATAAAAATGACAATAAAGTTATCAATACAAAGAATTTAATTCCACTCGTCAGAATAAAGAATTGTATTAATCAAAAAATATATATATTTCAATTTTTTTTAAAGATATATTTAATTAAAATGATAAGTCTAAAAAAATTATAATAATATTCAATATCAATTTTTGAAATTGAGCAAATAATAAAAATGAATAGTAAAGTTATAAACAAAAACTAAATTATATTTAATTTCACATATATTTTCAAAAGGCTAATTTTGTTCCTTAACAATCAAATCTATATAATTTTAAAAAGCTGTTTGGAAAAATATATTTGTTGCAGAAGTGTAATTTCTTCTAAGAACAAAATTATTTTTCCTGTCTTTATATGCGAACTACTGATGATATCTAAACACAATAGTTGCAATTAAAAACCTTTATTATTAAATGGTTTTCAAATGTGAACTTATTAAATAATTACATTTTAATTGAAAGTATTTCTCAATACTGGTTTAAATATATTCTGGTTAATGAAACTTCTTATTAAGGGGAGGTGCCAATATTCCAGACTTAAGGATTAATATTTTTGATTCCACCATTTTATGCTGACATATAATTACAATCACTTAAATTATTTGAAGTTAGTATATTCCTATAATTTGTTTATAAGTTTTTATCTTTTTACATACTTTACATAATAATAGAAGTTCATGATAAATAAGAAAAAATAATTATAAATTCATCCATAGCAATAAAAAAAATTAATATAACGTAACTCCATAACTATATTATTTTCTCATGCATAATGTTATATCAACTGTATGTTTGGAGAGAGTTCTGTATGAAAAACATGAGTTTTTATCTTTATTGCTATATTGTTATTTTTTAAGCTACATTGTAAAGTATTGAACATTAGTTATTTTAGATTGCTATATAGTTTCTCACAGTTTAATGTTGCTCCATAAATAGAATATCATTGTTTATGCTTACAGTCTTACAGATACATGTAGATGTGGAAATCTGTCTTATACTATTAAAGTAAGCTTGTTCCAAGATATTTAATTTGCTTGTTAACATTATTCAAGAAGTTATGTATTTAAAATATATGATATAAATATATAGTTGTAAAAATTATAATTTAATAGTTTTCTTTGGATTTCATCAGTCTTCGTCTAGATATAAAGATCAGTCAAGAATATTTCAGAAATGCTTGAAAATAATAATATGATGGTTGGGAAGAGGGGTTCTTGCTTAAACGCAGTATAATGGTAATTAATATTAACAATGAACAGATATATAAATGGACAAATCCGTAATGTATGTTTATATCTTTTGCCCATAAAAATATTTGTTTTAATATATATAACTCACACATACAAAAGAACACATATAAAATTGTAATTGGGTTTTGAAAACTTGTGGTACAAAACACATCTTTTGCATTCATATACAAGCATACTTAATTTTATCATGATTAATATTGTGATATGAAAAGAATATAAAGGATTTTCTTATTTCTTTGCCTTCCATTATTTTATTTTAAATAGGAATTTTGATTTCTTTGTAAATCAATTGAGAAAATTACATTGCGTTACTAAGCAGATTCTTATGAGAAGAAATCTTCAGTAGATAAATTTTCATTGAGTAATAAATTTAATTTGTAGAAAAGGAAAAATTGTGTTAGAATAAATTTTTATTTATGCAAATATGATTGTAAGAGCAAAATGATTTGGTAGGTTTTTTTTATTTTAAATATATATATATTATTCACAAATATATAAAAATGTTGTTAAATATGAATAATTTTTCAATTTTTTTAATGTTTTTTTTTATTTAGTTAAAAAAATCAGTATTCACAAATATGTAAAAATGTTTTTAAATATGAGTAAGTTTTCAATTTTTTTTTTTTTTGCATATAAGTATCAATTTAGGATTTATAAAAGATAAGTGTTGGCTTATTTTTATAAAACTGAATTTATTTATTATATATTATGAAAGTATAGAAGCAAATATTACTATCGAATTACAAGTTGATGTCTTCTGAAACTTGGTCCCATATTATTTTGTATTATGGGGAATTTGCTTAGTTTGGTAGAAATATACTCAGTATTGATAAAGGATTCAATATAATTCTACTTCTATATTGTAGTAAATAAAACATACTTAGGCAAATTGTTTTCAGGAAAGCAAATAGCGGAACTAGTTGATTATCATCAATAATTAATTTTTCATCATTTGCCACTCTCTTAATATAAGTTTAGCATTTAAATTTTGTTTAGTTTACAACATCAAAATCCAATGTTTTTTTAAATCTGATATTTTAATGAAAATCCTAATCAAAAAACAAAATTTGATAATCTTTATATCCATCAAAGTATTTCTAATGAGAAAAAACATGAATAATTCAAATAGAATAAAAATAGCAAATACTCCCCCCCCCCCATTATTGCAATTCTGATATTTTTCTGATAGCAATATACTGTTTAGTTATGAAATGTGATTGTATATTATAAGAACTATATATCCATTATTACTCTGTAAAACTATAAAATTCTAATATATTAAAACAGGCTGTCAATGAGTTTAATGGTTTATTTGCATATAAATGTTTAACATATGTTATGATCATTTTCTTTAATTTCAAAGTGGCTAACCATATTTCTATAATTATTATACAAATGTAATTTTTCTATATATGTTTAGATGCCTCTTAACACTTATATTTTCATG
Source organism: Epiperipatus broadwayi (assembly GCA_028023455.1). NCBI lineage: Eukaryota > Metazoa > Onychophora > Udeonychophora > Euonychophora > Peripatidae > Epiperipatus > Epiperipatus broadwayi. Next base: position 875,351 of record JAQFVV010006202.1, on the reverse strand, counting down.
ATTTGATTTAACAGTGTTTTTTTTTTTTTAAAAAAAGATTTTCTAAATTTTAGTTTTACACTATGGCTATTAGGCACAGATCACAAAATATTACAAGAAAATAGATTTTCTAATTTAACATTACTAATGTTTTATCACAAAAATGAAAAAGAATACAGAAATAGTGCATTAAGTTTTATTTTGAGAGAGAAAAAGGAGATAAGGTTGCTTATTCAACCTAATAATATTTATTATTTTAGGAGAAACTGAGAAGTCATATACACTTTAGTTAATTTACTTATATATTTATAAGAAAAACCCCCATGATGATATCCTTTCATTTATTAATAGAAAAGATTTAAAAAAATGTTTTTTACCTGTTTTTAAGAAAGGTTCTTAAAAATAATATTAACTTTATTAAATTATAATTATCTATTTTTTTTGTTTATTATTTTTGTTGATATCTTAATATGTATAAGTTTTAAGTAAAATTATATCTCAGGTATATGTATAAATTATATAGAGAGGATATTGTTTCTAATATGTTGAATCAATTTGTATACATATTTATGGAATAATTTTATACAAAATTATGCATATGTATCAACAAAAATAATGAACAAAAACATAGGTAAATTAAAATTAGTAATTTTAAAATGCTTGTTATATATGATTCACTTACATCTTCAAATTATGATATCTTCACCAAGGCTTGGAAAACATATATCATGGAAAGGAAGTCTACTAAATTTTTTAATGTCGAATATTAACAATGAAACAGTTTAAAAATAACTAAACATATTATACCTATTCATTTAAATTTTGATGTGTAATTGTAATTTAGTAAATCAGTAATATTTTTTAAAAAAAGTATTAAAGTAATTAAAAAAGACAATTTTAAAGATTTTGCATAGAATTGCATACTAACACTAATAAATTTTAATATATTGATATTTATAAAGTTCATAATAAACATGAGAGAGCAGACAGAAAACATTTTTTACCTAATAAAATTTATTTATAGTAGTATATAGCAATTTTATTTATGAAATATAATGTCATTTATGCATTTGTATTTTTATAATTAAGTTTATATATTTAGGATTTTAAAAAATCAAGTTTATAGCTTAAATTAACAGAAAAGTTATTAAGCTCTCTATTTAGCAAGCATTAAACTAAAAATCTATCAAATGCTATATTATTGTAATTGCTACTTTCTGTCAAATAAACAATGAAGTATAATAATCTGTACTAAAGTTTTAGAGAAGTTGCATCTCTAGTTGATACTTCTCATCATCATCCATAATTCAGAAATCAGCAGAATTTTATGTAAAACAGCTGTGAATTATTTTACCTAAGAGTGTGAAAGATGACTTATGCAAATTTGCTAAAACATTTATCTCTAATATGAGCAAACCTTTGAACACAATTTGGTATCTCTTTTGCATACATAAAATTTTACTGATTCCTAAATTGAAGCTGAAGATATGTTGTCCTAACAGAAAATAATATGTTTATTTTTCAGGAAATAGCAATTATTTAACTTATGCAAGAATTTTAGCTTCATTGCTAACTTTATAGAAAATGTATTAGTGTTACTTATATAAAGAGTAATTTATTGACTTTGATATTTTTTTAATTTTTTTCTAGAAAAGTTATTACTATTGGAATTATTGATCATGAAGATTATGAGAAGAATGTAGTCTTTATCATGGATCTAGGTGAACCCAGAGTCGTTTCATCAGGTAAGCCACTTTTAATATAAGACATTAAGTTTTTTATCTTTTTGTATCATTAAAATTTTGTGAACGTATAAAAATAGTTTAGATTATTTCTTAATAGAGCATGTTTAAAAAATGTCTTAGAGCTTTTATTATATTTGCATGTCTGAACATTATATGACTTTCTTAATTTATCATATGTTTATTTTTGTCATTAGATCATTTATCAAATAAATTTTGAAAAAGCAATTATATATATTAAACCACTAAATATCACATGTTCACCATTCTTTATGCTTACACAAGCTGTTTATACAGAAGCAAAACTCTCCAGATATATTGTGACAACATGTTGATTATATCACCATTAATTATAGATTATAAATAAGCATGTTAATGTATATTTAAAGTGAGTTAATATTTAAAATATAATATAAAATCAAAGATTGATTTTTGGAGATTGGATTGAGCATTTGATTGACTGTTGGAGTTTATTTAGCTATACTTTCAGTACTATTGATGGATGGAGGATTTAGTTATTGGCTTGAGAATGCAATATTTTTGTGCAACTCCATGCCTGTTCTGTCTTAGTGCTATACCAACCCATTTTCAAATTTTGATGTTTCTAGTTGTTTATCATGGACAGTTAATGTGATACTGTGGCATGATCCCCAGCTGTAAATCTCTAAGAAAAGGAGCAAGGTATAATTTTAAAGTTTTGTATTTTCTAGCCTCTAAGACTCAAAGGGACAATGCTTTGCAATGATTTTTGCATTATTATTTCTATTTTAGATTGTAGGTAGTTTATAGTGTGTAAATTGAAATAGACCTGGTCTTCAGGCTGCATTGTATACTTATAGTCTAATGACTGGATTCTTCATCTATCCCAGGATTGCAAGCCACTATTTATTCTTTTGCTGTCAGAAACTGGTCAGATCTTTGGAACAGATTTTGAACAAATAACTTCTTGTATGAATTTCATTTTATGTAAGTCCATGTACTTAAATAATAATAATAATAATAATAAAACAAATATTTTTTATTCTCTCTCTTCAGTATTTCATTTATTAGTTTTCAACTTTTTTAAAAAAAGAGAGAGAGAAATAAGTAAAATTTTAAGTAATGTTATTAGTTTTAAAAGAAAAAAAAGATTTTAACATTTTTGATAAGAAATACTGTTTTGAATTAATTAAAGTTGTTTTTTCTCACTCTTTTTATCTCATTAAAGAAATTAAAGATGTTTTGTAACATTAAAAGATTGTCTTATTTTTTGGAAATCAAGAAAAAAATAACTGCAGAGGATTTTTTTATATGATTGTAATTTGTTTTAATTAAAAGAAAAAAGGAGGAAAATAACAAAATAATCTTTTTGTAAAATTGATTCAATTGATCGGGGTTTAATGCTGTTATATCTTAGATAATATGTGGTTGCATGGATATGGGATTGTTCCCAAAATAATAAGATAGAGAGCAGATTAAAGGAGTAAATTTCAATGATCTTGTGAGCAGCAAGCTATTGGAGAAAATACCAATAACTCAGCTGTGAAGAATGGAATGAGAACTAATTTTGTAGTCTGTACTAAGACTAATCTTACTACTAGTTTAAAAAATGATTATTGAAATGGATTTGCAAAAAAAAATGCTATGTTTTAGCTAGAAGCTGAGCATCACCAAACTTCACCATGTAGTCTGATCACTAAAAGAAAATGTAGAATACCCCTAGAGAAACTGTAATGAATTTTATGCTTCCATCCAAAAGCATGGAAATCTCAGCTTGTGTGGAATCTGAACTGAAAATAATTGGAAAATATATAAATTCAGCATATGCTAACCTGAATATTATTGCCTTGTAAAAATTGATAAATTTAACTATGTACATTATCTTGAAAATCTGTGTTGATGAAGAAATTATCATTATAATGGAAATCTGAATCTATATTTACAAATAACATTTAATATAAATAATAATTGATAATAATGAATAATTTTTATTAATTTTTTTATTGAAATATGTTTTTTTATTTATATCATTTTCCTTCCAAAATTGTAAAAGAAGATTTTATCTAATTTAATTTTTTTAATCTTTTTCTATGAAATGTTGTTTTCCAGCTTTAGTTATTGAAAAGAAAATACCTTATTGAAAGTAAACAATAATTTATTTAGTAAGAGTCAACAATAAGTTAATATTACTTCTTATATGAAATTATAATTTGTTGATAAAAATATATTTGGCTTGGAATTATCATATCTTTTCTTAATTTATTGGTTAATTCATTAAATAATTGCTTAAAAATAGTCATAATGTTTTTATTTCTCCAGCTATATCTTCTATAAATTGGTAGTATGTATGATTTGATTTTATAATAGCATAGAGTTTTAAGGGATTTGTAAATTATCTCAGTAAAACTACTTAAACTAAAGTGAGTATACATTTATGCATTCTCTTGTTTACAGTCAAAGTTCCTAGGATCCTTGTAATATTGAGCTAGCTCTAGAGCAATAAGTTGTGTTTGGACATCCAGATAATTTTCTGGATGATGTAAAGATCATTTTTAAAGTCCATTCATTGCACTTTATTTTTTATAGAGATTGCAAATTGATGTTTAGTGGGCCTGTACACTCATGGTACTATATGACCAGAGCATTGATGATGATCTGCTTTATCAGAATTACAACATTATTTTTATGATCCTTTATCACTTAAGTATGACCATCCAGATGATTGTGTCATTTTTTCCCTATATTTGACTATGTCTAAATAATTAGCCTGTGTTATAATGTATTCTTTAAGTTCACTCATAAGGAATGACTGTTGATTTTTGCTGATTTGGTTATGCTTGTAACTTATGATTATTAGTATAACTATTTATATATTTTGTTCCAGTGCTATCTTTTTTCTCTTATTCACTGTATTTATTTTATTGACCATAGAATGATGATGATTATTCCCATGACCACTTAAAATCCTTATAACTTCTGCATTCTTTCAATATATAATTTTGAATGTATTTAATAAAAACCTGTTTATTGGATTACAAATATATTTTTTTACTTTAATCAAAGACAATTTTAGTGAGTTAATATTTTTAATTTACAGATTTATCTACTTTTATTTTTATGTAATTAATTTACTATTTTGCTATCTTGTAGTTACTGAAATTAATGTTAGCATTCTAGTGTATAAAAGGCCAAAATCATTTTAACAAAATGTTCATACCAAAGTACAAAAAATGCAGAAATAATGTTTTTTTCAAAAACCTAGTATAATATACATTACTAAAACTTACCATAATATTAGGATGTATTATAATAATAGAATAAAAGAATGACAACTAATTATGAAGCATCATTATAAAATTTATTTGGTCTATAAATGTAGATATTATCATTATATCATGTGGTATCCATAGATTATTCAGGCTTATAGTAGATGAGATGTTGTTGGTTAAATGACTGCTAATTGTTATGAGATGAGTCAAGAATCATTCTTGAAACTTTCAGTTTTCAAACCATTCCCTAAAAACTGAACAATGTATTATTAAGTTTTTATTAGCCAATCGTTTATTAATCTCATTTCAGCATTTTAATGTCACTTATTTGAAGAATTTCATGAATTTCTTTTTCAGACTTGATGCTAAATTTTATTGAGCAATTATACTTTTATAGCTTATCAAAATAATCTATATCAGCATATGGAAACATTTAAAATTCATTTTCTGTTTGTAAAAATAAGTTTACATATTTACTTTTACTGGCAGATATACTTTCATAATATTGTCAAATAATGCCTTATAAATTAGTATAGAAGTTAATTTAGATCATTTAAAAATTATTTTTAAACATATATAACAAGTAATTTATTTATATAGTGTTATGTTTTTAATTTGTAACAATCATTAGGAAATCATTCTTCTACATAGGCACTGTATAGATTTAAACACTTCAGGAATACTCTCCTTTCTAAACACAAGATAAATTTTTTTGAAAAGATAAGATGAATCCACTTTAACTTTTTAATCAAAGTGTATATGTATAGGCAAATTTTAAGCATTTACAAATGAGAGGATGAAAATCTCAATTAATCACTTTTAATTCCATTTACTATATCTTAATGATTGAAGTTAGCAACATTTTTACAAGATTTTTCTATACATATTCACTTAGGTTAAAAAGTCAATGTGGATTCATCTTATTTTTTCAAAAGACTTTATCTTGAGTTTAGAAAATAGAGTATTCCTGGAGTATTTAAATCCATACAACACATGTGTAGAAGAGTTATTCCCTAATGATTGTTAAAATTATTTTTACAAAGTTCATGTTAGTTTTTTAATTAAAAAGTGTATATTGTATGCAACATTAAATTTTTAATAGTATTTAAAATATTATAATTAATAAAGATAAATTATTATTCAAATTTGATCAATATGATAAAGAAGTCTTAGGTTATTTTAAAGAATGAAAAATATCCCTTTCCCCTCTTTGTCTTTTAAAAAGTGAGTAGAATAAAGAAACAAAATTAATTGGTTAAGCTGAATTATTATATAACTCTCAATGATATATATTTATATTGATTTGCATAGTTTCTGTGTATATATTGACTGTTGGTACCTGAATCTTCACCAGGTGATACTTCTGGATTAGTACTTTGAACCGTATGTAACCTAAATATCTAATATATTTCCAGATACTTATGTAATACAAAACTTACCTACTGAGTGTCCTAATCTTTTTCAGAGTATTTTTCATTACTATGAGTGATTATTTTTAATGCTATTAAATCAGAGAGAAATTTGAGAATCCCTTTGTGCTTATCACAATCAAATCTCATACTCAGATATTCCAATATACAAAGACAATTTCAAATTCTAATAATAAATATTAATATTTTATTAACATATATCAAACAAAATATAATTCCGTAATCACTAATTTTAAGATAGTTATCTAATATACAAATTAAAAGAAATTAAAAATGAGTGCAATAAAATATTAATTCTAGATTTCATATTAGAATATAAAAGGAAATCATATTAAAATGAATTCTCTATCTTTTTATAATAAATTTATATTTAACCTTTAGAAGTGTTTCACTATTAAGGGTGCACATAATTTCATATAATATATGAGAATAATTCTTATTTGTTTTTTGATTCATTATAACATTACCATTTCTGAGTTTTTTCACTTGGATATAAATATGCACAATATTACATGACTTTTTAATCAATTTATACACATTTTAATAAGAGTTAGATCTTTAGTTAAAGAATGAAGTCATTGACTTATTATGCTTAGAGTCAGAACCCTACATGTTAGATTTTTAAAATGTTATATATAACAATAGCAAATTTTTTTATTAACAATAAGAATATAATTTAATAGCCATTAATAATTCTGTCAATTATCTATAGAAAGGTCAAGATATTGTATACATAAGCAAATACATTCCTATAAATCTTCAACTCCACAATCATGTGAGCAGACAGATGTGATTCTGCTTCTTATTACTTGTATGTATCTATAACAATAAATATCTCCTGATAACTTAGTGCTTTATTCATGTTTGTGCATAAATAATTAAACTTAGAAAATAATTGTTATATCAGATATAAAATACATAGCAAATAAATGATTACGTATCAGTCTTTCTTTACAATGTATGGAATATTATTAATAAAACAGACGGTATGTGTATTATTATTTTCACCTTCTGAGCAGGAATATTATATCTGCATATATGTATTCTTGATATACTAATGTACAGCAATCATTAACTTAAACCTTATTTTTATACTTTAAAAACTAATGAATTCATGCTTGAATTTAATATTAATTATCATGTATATATGTAGACATCTTAGCTTTAAGAGTTATATAAATCACTATCAAATAAATTTTACATTACAATTATTTAGATTTTTGTTTATATTTTCAAAATTTCAGAAAAGTTATAGTAAACATTTATAAGGATGAATTTAAAATAATTGTCAAAGTCAGGTCAATCCTTCAGTGCTCATTTTTACATATTCATTTATTTGTTCTACTATAAATCTGTGTAAAATTTTATAATATTTTAAACTAGGATGATTTAGATTTTATGCCTTAAACCTCTAATCAACATAAATAGGTGTGATCAACAACACAAAGGACAAAATAGAGCCAGACCAAGTCCCCAAGTTATATAAGATTACCTGCCCTCAAACTGGTTGTAAGGCAACATATTATTGTAAAACTCGGTCTACAGTAAACAATAGAGGAGCCCAACACTTATATATATATACAATAGAGTGGTAAACAAAATGAAGGCAATTCAATATTTGCAGAACCCCAAAAAACATTTAATCATAAATTTTAACCTTCTAGCGCCTAAATTGTTTGCAAAGAAAGAAATGATACCAAAGGAAAAATAAAAGAAGCCGTAGAAACGCCATCAATTGAAGGGATGCCTGCTTTACAATATCGAAAAAAATAGACAGGATAATGATTTGTTTAAATTTGCATTCATTACGTTTACTCATAATAATGTCTATGAATATGGAGTAAACATACTCCGATAGCGCTAAGATAAACGTTATTTGTAAAAAAAATTATTAACTTCACCTATAGACGTTTAAAGCGTATTATACGTATAACATGCTTATTACGTAATTTCTTATTTGCAGTCTTTAATCATTAATAAAGCTAATATTTAAATGTTATTTAATTTAGTACCAATATATATATAAATTACATAAACCATACCATAAACGCATATATATATATATTCATTATATCAATAGACTAAAATTTTATCCATAATCTTTTATCATTTGTGCAAAATGCCTTTTTGCTTTTTATCTGTAATTTTTCTTATTTTACTTTTTTTTTTTTGTATTATCGCTTTGGTATTTTTTAAGCACACTTCTTTCTCGTTTTGAATAAGACGTCCTATGAAAAAATAGTTAGAATATTAAGATTTCTTCGCTAAGGCAGATAATAATTGAAAATAAATATTTTTATATTGCTTTAAACTTTTTGAGTTTGCACTAAAATAATCAAAAATATTTTTATATACTATTAATTAAAAAGTATTGAAAAATTGCCGCCAACAGTGTAAATTAGCAATTTAGAGTTTTATATCTTTACAGTAATATTTAAGATTTTAACGTAATAAACTGAACAACCAAAATTGTTTTTTTTTTAAATATTTTATATAAAAAATAAATAAAAAGAGTTTAGTATGGATAAGTTTATTAAACAGTTCATCATATAATATAATCAAACATCACATGATCACCATCTCTATACTAGCACATAATTTGTTGTAAACAAAGGCAAAACTCCCCATACAGTAGTGCCACCCTGTGCCAAACGGAGTAATCAATGGATGCCAGAAGGCTTGTGCATAAAATCCCTATCTAGTGCCTACTCATCCAATATCCCCAGACTAGTTTCTGGCTTGTGGCCATCATCAGTGAGGAGCCTTGGATCTGAGAGCTCTGCACCTAGATCTTAGGATCTAATGCAACCCTCCAGCAGCCACCTTTTAACTCTACTTTACTACAAAACTATGAGAATGAAATTGAAAACATTATTATCTTCAATCTAAGCTCAATAGCTTATATAGTCATATGGGTCTGAACTCAATTCAGCACCCATACATTTTGGTGTCTTTGGCTCTTAAACAACCATAGCCACCACTATCCTATTAGGCAGGATTGGTGTTAAACCATCAAACATCACATGATCACCATCTCTATACTAGCACATAATTTGTTGTAAACAAAGTCAAAACTCCCCATACAGTAGTGCCACCCTGTGCCAAACAGAGTAATCAATGGATGCCAGAAGGCTTGTGCATAAAATCCCTATCTAGTGCCTACTCATCCAATATCTCCAGACTAGTTTCTGGGTTGTGGCCATCATCAGTGAGGAGCCTTGGATCTGAGAGCACTGCACCTAGATTTTAGAATCTAATGCAACCCTCCAGCAACCACCTTTTAACTCTACTTTACTACAAAACTATGAGAATGAAATTGAAAACATTGTTAATATCTTCAATCTAAGCTCAATAGCTTATATAGTCATATGGGTCTGAACTCAATTCAGCACCCATACATTTTGGTGTCTTTGGCTCTTAATCAACCATAGCCACCACTATCCTATTAGGCAGGATTGGTGATGGCCACAAGCCAGAAACTAGTCTGGGGATATTGGATGAGTAGACACTAGATGGGGATTTTATGCACAAGCCTTCTGGCATCCATTGATTACTCTGTTTGGCACAGGGTAGCACTACTGTATGGGGAGTTTTGCCTTTGTTTACAACAAATTATGTGCTAGTATAGAGATGGTTATCATGTGATGTTTGATGGTTTAACACCAATCCTGCCTAATAGGATAGTGGTGGCTATGGTTGTTTAAGAGCCAAAGACACCAAAATGTATGGGTGCTGAATTGAGTTCAGACCCATATGACTATATAAGCTATTGAGCTTAGATTGAAGATATTAACAATGTTTTCAATTTCATTCTCATAGTTTTGTAGTAAAGTAGAGTTAAAAGGTGGCTGCTGGAGGGTTGCATTAGATCCTAAGATCTAGGTGCAGTGCTCTCAGATCCAAGGCTCCTAACTGATGATGGCCACAAGCCAGAAACTAGTCTGGGGATATTTGATGAGTAGGCACTAGATAGGGATTTTATGCACAAGCCTTCTGGCATCCATTGATTACTCTGTTTGGCACAGGGTGGCACTACTGTATGGGAAGTTTTGCCTTTGTTTACATATAAAATAATTAAACTATATTAAAATTAGTTACCTTATTGTAGAAATAATTCACTAAGTTATGTATAAATAATTTAATTCACAATTGAATAAAGTAAGAGGGTATAAATTCATTTGGCCAACATATTTTTTTTAAAGATAACATATGGCATATCTTTATCTTTCGTGACTGCTGCTGGCAGAAAACAACTTGCTATATCCATATTATCCACAACAAAAGACAACTAGAAAGTTGGCGGAAGCTGCAATGAAAGTTGTCAACTCTGCATTATAATATATAAAACTGATTATAATGTAAAAAAAAAAAAAAAAGATATTTGAATATATATAGATATTTCCAATTATTGTAATCTTTGAAATAACACGTTATATGTATATATTTTTAATACAATTTTTAATTACATAAATTTTGACAGTGGCGGGACCTTTTTCAAGCATGGGGCCTGATTGAATGTAGGCAATCGAATTGGCTCATATCCAGCCCTATTTGTCAACATAGAAAATAAATTATTACAGTTTATTAATATTACAGATCCCTTTAAAAAGTATTAGTTTTATTCGTGTAGAATTTGTTAATGTTCATGAGAGGATATTTCAGAATCAACTCCACGCAGTGGGGGTCTTTTCTATATACATATAAAACTAAACATATTTCTTAATCAAATAATGAAGTAGTGAGAATTAAATATTACTTCATGCAATGTCAAGAATGTAAAATTACGTTTATAACGATGTTCTTCATTATAACTTTAGTAAATGGGAAATAAACGTATGTGTGCATTTAACTTGTTTTGTATTTCAACTACTTCTTTTAAATTAAACTAGTAAACATGCTTAATTTTATTATTTATATCAGGAGCAGTAATTTTCTCTATTTATTCTACTTTAGAGTTATATAGGAAACTTGAGAGATTAGATGACAATGCCATGTTCATATATCAGACTAGATTTAGGTTATTGTTTTTTTTTTTAAATGAAGACTTTTAGATTTATATTATTGAAGTTTGGATAAGATGAGAAAGAGAAGTGGCTATTAGAAATATAAATCCAATGTTTCTTACTGAAGATGTCCATTTAGCACTACCATCTAACATTCATTGATTATTTGAATTACAATAAATGCCTTTGGAATAAGCACTGTGAATCATTATTTGTAGTATAGATATTAAATGTAAATATAATCTACTGTGGTGAAAGTTTTTAATGCAATTTTTAAACAAGTAAATAAATAAAAAAATCGATGAAATAAAATATTTATTTCAAAATATTTTTTAAATAAATAAATATTCAACTAATATACAAGTACTTTCGAATCTACTTAAAAGTTTACGTTATTACATCTATCAGTTTCATAAAATAGAGAATATTTTGATAAGCAGTCTTAAATGATCACTAAAATGAAAATTAACTGTCAAGCGTTGGTGATCGAGTGGCCCTACAAGCAGTTGTCCCGGGTTCGCTTCCCAGCCCCGGCCGATACTTTGACATGTGAAGAAAAAAAAGAAAATTAGCTAACACGAATTAATTATTTATCTTTATTTATTTTTAGTATGAAAAGGCATAATTTACTTACGCGCATGCATTCAAAACAACGACTGATGAATGATCACTATTTTTGTTTTTAATACTTCATGTTTTTTTAAGTATCGTATTTTCAAATCTTTTTTCTGGCACTAAGCCTTTAAAAATTCATCAGATTGTAGTGTTGCAATTTGTTTTCAAATGCAGATTTTTATTTCCCCCTTTTTTTTTTTAGAAAACGGCATGAATTTTTTCCTATAATAAGTTTTATATTTAAATCAGCTTTAAATTATAAATTAATAATGCAGAGAACACTGCGGCTTTTTATTAAGTTAAATGGATAGATTGAATATCAAACTTTTTAGTAATGCAATTAATTTCTAATATTTTTTTGCAGTTTTAAAAATCTTTAATTCCACATTTAATAGTCTGAAATGTTAATAATATTCGAAAATTCAAATAACTCAAGTTTTATATTTACGCAATAGATATTGCAAATATTACTGCTATTGAAAAACAATTCTAATTTCAAATGGAGTTGGCGTACAATGAACGTGTTGATTATCCCTAATATAGTCATTAGATTTAATCACTTTAAGTAAAAAAAAAATTCAATTTTATTTTGCTTTTGATTATTGTTTGTGAATGTTATAAAGTACAAAGAAAATGAAAATAAGTTTATATGTATTTATATTTTCTGCTCAACGATAACCAAGTAATAAAGCACTATCTAATGCCAACACTTGCTCACCGTCAATAATAGTTGGCCACTTGCTTAACATAATTTATCTTAGAATCTCAATTTAAATGAGCTGTTTACATAGTTAAAATGTTTTATGGTTGATTATTACATACCTATAAATGTAACACCTAATCTTTTGTGTGCTGATTTTCCTATAGCAAGGACAGTAAACTTTCATATTCTCCTCCATGTGAAATAAGCAGACAAATGCATCCATAGCATATACTGAGCACATTCACCAACATATGTAAATAAACAGGCAAAACTCTTCATACAGTAGTGCCACCCTGTGCCAACCAGAGTATGGCACTACTATATGGAGAGTTTTGTCTGTTTAATAACAGTTATGTGCTAGCATAAGAGATGGTGATCATGTTATGCAAATAAACTAAATTACATGGTATTACTTCAAAATAATTTAATGGAAAAACACTTTATATGAGAAGTAGTAATGTTTTAAATGCATGTTTAAAATCTTTTAATTAATTAAAAAAAGAAAACAATAACAAACTAATCTCTATTAGCAAATGCATGGAACATTTTCCAATATTACTCTATGCTACAAGAACACTTCAATATATTGAATTCAACAGACTATCTTAAAAACTGTTTCCCATTTTGCATAGTCTTTTTTGAAGACACAAAATATTTACAGATTAATTGGTAAAAACAAACAATAATTCAATATCAGAAAGAAAAAAAATTTTGGGAGATAAAAGATGTTTATATAAATTTATTATAATTACAAAAAAAGGTCAAACTAATAGCATAAAAATAGTAGATGGTGCATCATCAATAATATCAGTTTTAAAAGTGAAAATTCGATATATTCAATAAAATATAATTGCTGCAGTAATTTATTAACTGTCATAGGCATTTAAATAGCTTAAGTAATTTTACTCACTTATGAAACATTGCTCAGGATGTATATCATCCAAAGAAACCCGACTTCTTATTCTTTAAAGAGAATTTTAAAAAATATCTAATTATTTATATACTCCTTGAAAAGGCATCTTCTTCATATATTTCTGTATATGCCTTGAGCATTGTCAGTTTTATTGTCTAAATAATATGTAATTTCAGTACAGTTTGAAAGTTAAAATTGACTATTTGTTAGTCTGCTTTCAGAATAGGTTATATTTTCCTGTTTAATAGGTTTATTTAAACTTCTTTGAATTATAAATTTCAATCCCTTTTGAACAAGTGTCAATATTTAGTATCTATGCTTAGACCATAGATAAAGGTAAATCATCTTTATTGTAAAAAGGAGGTTGCTTTGACAACAGATTGAGATTATTGATTGATATTATTTGGCATTATATTAGTAGTATGGACTGTTTTTATGCATTTATATATGTGTGTGTTTCTTTGTGTACAAATAAAAAGCTCTTATGGTAATTACCAGATACTTTGGAGTTTACTGAACTTTATAGTAAATGATGTGATTACTTTTTTTTAAATGATATATTTTTAAAAATATTTATCTTGTGATCTAATCAACCATGTTAAATGGGGCGCTTTTATCAAATGAAATAATTATTTTTATGTTATTCACATAGTAGTAATAATATTTGTTTTAAGATAAGCCAAATGTATAAATTTTTTTAAAAATTACCTTTCTTATAATTTTTTTATATTTTATAGAAAAAGTAAATAAAATGTTTTGTACATAGTTTTTTTTTTTTTAATGTTTCTGAATTGTGAAGTTTGAACATACTTTCATAATTTTATATACAATATTGATACTGTGTTATTGTATAATTTATTTTTATTTTTAGGGTTAAAGACATATTCTGGAAAATGGCTATATATATATATGTCAACAGATGGCGTTCTACCAAAAACATATGCTTGACGGTGTTTTTGGTAGAACGCCATCTGTTGACATAAATACAAGCGTTAGCAAGTTTTTAACTTGTTTTTTGTTTTTCATAAATGTACCTTTGAGGTCTTTCTAGCAATGATATATATTGCAGAGGCTTCTACTATGTGGTGATTCTGAACTGAGATCAGACCCATGTAGCTATCTGGCTTGCTATGCTGAGTTTGAAGACATTACATGTCTAAAAAATTCATGCTTGCAAGCTGAATAGAAACTGTTTCATAAACGCTCAGAGTTTGTGTTTAGATCTAGTTTCTAAAATTCCTGTCTTTCACCGATGATAGCAAATAGCTTGAAATCATGATCTGAAAGTGGAATTAAAATTAGAGATAGTGAATGCATGCTCTGACGTTTATGTAAACATACGCTTGACGGTGTTTTTGGTAGAATGCCATCTGTTGACATAAATACAAGCGTTAGCAAGTTTTTAACTTGTTTTTTGTTTTTCATATATATATTAACAATAATAAATATAATGGTAATTAACTATTATATACAGTCTTTCAATTCAAAAAAGTCCTTTAGGTTAATTAGTTAAATCTCTTCAATTGCTGTTAAATTCAAAAACATACTTATTCCAATTCCAAATTTTAACATTGGCAGCTTGTCTATTAATTATATTCATTTTATTTCTATTTATGAAAATTGCCTCCTTAATTTTTCTTTTATTATGGTTTCTCTTCTTGAAGATTTTCATATCCTTTCATGATCCAAGAAAATTGAAGCAGTTATTATATCATTATTATTATTTTTACTTTTTACACACTTAGTATAACAATTCCTGCTCCTTTAATCCTTTCTCTATACTGCACTTTGATATACCTATATATAATAATATACATCCACAAAAAAATTGATACATAATATTACTTTTTTGCTTGACAGATATGACACTTTTAGAATTATTCACTAACTTATTAACATTATTTGTAACACAAAATGAAACCTGAAACACATTCTCATATATATCCTTAAAAAATTTCACTTGAACATTTAAAATATATGGAATAAATATTCATTGTTTATTATCAATCTTCAACTCCTTTAAATCATTATACTTCTTTTTAAATTAATGTAAAATATTATTAATCTGTTCAATCTTATAACCAACTTCAAGCAATTCCTTGGCAAATATATTTATATATGTTGAATGTTTTCATGAGTGAAAGATGTTTTATGAAGCATATCTTCAGGAGTAACCATGTTAAATAGGATAAAATAAATTTATTACCAACATTTCAGTAACACTTATTCTCTACTATATGAAAAAATATACCATGTTTAATATATATATATATATATATATATATAAACATGGTATATTTTTTCCTCTAATGTGTGAAAATATATATATATATATATATATATATATATTTTCACACATTAGAGGTTAAGTGTCATTGAAAGGTTGTTAATAAATTTATTTTATTCTATTAAACATGGTTACAAAACTATTTATATATATTCTTGGACTGTAGGATTTTCTGTTTAATAATTTTAATTATTATAGTTTCTTTTATTTAACTTTAAAAATTTAAATATTTATAAGTGAAAAAAAATGAATTAATAGCTCTGACCATCTAGTTAAAAGCATTTTCATGAAAATCCATAGTAAATCAAATAATGTTATTTTTAGATTAGAAAATATTGTATTTTTTTTATTAATTAAATAAAATTTTTAATTAACGCATGATAATAAATGTTTTTCCCTTCAAATTAACTTCATGGTCTATATCTTGCAAATTGAAAAAGTGGTAACAACTCATAAAAGTAAAAGCATGCTACTTCTTGAATTTCTTCAATGCGCATGTCCAGAGATTGAAGTTGATGAATAATGAAAATGTAATATACTTACATAACTAGCGAGCCCTGTTTAAATTAATTGTTGTTTTAAATAGATGTTTTATTTACTCAGCTTTAAAAAAAATATTTATGAGAGAAAAATATGATTTTATTTATAATTATAAAATTTTAACAAAATGGAATCCCACCCATTCTCCCCATTTTTTAAATTCTTATTCTTTATGAGCTTTGTGCAGTAGTTTGAATTATTGTAGGATTACAAATAGGTGATTTTATTTTATTCAAAGTAATTATTCAAAATTTATGAGTTAAATTAAAATTGTAAAAATTTAACAATGTGAAACTGATAAAAAAAATCTACTTTGCTTTACATAAGTTAACATCAAACTTTTAAAATTCATTTTTTTTTACTCTTATTCTTTAGGGTATTTGTGCAGTATTTTAAATTGTTGTAGTCTTACAGATAGATGTTTCTTTTACTCGGGTTTAAAAATTTAATTATTGAATTGAATTCAAGTATAAAAAAGCATTTCCATAAATTAAAATTGAGTATGATCTAATATTCACCATAGTTAAATAACATTACCATCTACATTTCAATCTTTTTAATTAATTAAATAATATTTTTAATTAATGGACAATACAAAAATGTTTTTCCATTTTAAATTATTTTAATGATCCACATCCTGAAAATTAGGAAATGATAACTATTCATAAAAGTCAAAGAATCTAAATTTTGGTTCTTTTCTGTTTTAAATGCCATATTTATTTCAGAGTATGTATGCCTAGAATTGATATTTCACAGGTCATTATTAGAAATTGAGGTCGATGAAACTTTATGAAAATAGAATGTAAATATTAAATTAAAATTAAATGATAAGTAAAAAATACTAAGTAATAAAAAAAATATGACTATTTTTTAACACATGATTAAAGTTATTTACAGTGTAGGAATTTTATCATATTAAAGAAAATTTTTATTTGGCTTTAATTATCATGTTTTCACTTTGCTCATACTATTTATAGGAAGCATTATAAGAATATGGTTATGTTTGAAATGATAATCTACCATCAGATTTCACTATTTATCTTCTTATATATTTATAATGTTTTGAAATCTTTTGATAATAAATTAAAGTGCACCAGAACATTTATGTTAGCATCTTTCAAAAATAATCATTCTTTTTTCCCACTATCAATCTTTTTAAACTTCAAAGTCTTTCTTATGAATTATGCTATTAAAATAAGACAATTTTAGCAGCATCTCTTTCATTTCAAATGAAGGTTAATTATTTAATTTTAAAGTAAAAATGAAAAATGTTTTTCATTGTTTTGATTAAATCAATCTGAGGCAACTTTTTTATCACATGATGATTGTGATTGTTTTTAATATGTATTTATTATAATTTTTCAGTAATAAAAAATGAGGCTAATAGCCTAGATTATAGACTTCTTGGCCTATGACCTCAATATGGTGAGGAATAGTGTAGGAGTAGATTATGCTAATATTACTAACCTCTTGGTGAGAAGTTTTATTGTTTTTTCCTTCTTCTTTTTTAATTTTTCAGCTAATAATAATTTAATTCCCAATTGTTGATCTATGAATAAGATGGATATCTGAAAATTCCTAAACATATATTTTTATATAACTAATTATCTCTCAATAATAAGATGAATAATTTCTCTTTTGCTTAAATGTTTGTGGATGGAATAGTTAAAAAAAATAAAAGCATTTATTTATAACATTTAGATGTTATTCTTGCTTTATTAGGTGAATGCAATGTATCAGTATCTATTTTTTTAATCAGATCGCTATTTTTTTCCTTTAAAAAAAGAAATGTTTATCACGTGATTCAGAAATCAAAACATAATTAGTACTTTGTAATTATTTCAAAATGAACTAGAAATATTATTTTCAAAACGATTTTTGAAATCTAATAAAAATATTGTGATGATTAATTATATCCACTATTACCTCTTTTCTATTTACATCTTTTTTTATTTTTAAGATGTCTTTAAAAAAAAATACTGAAGTTGTATAAAATATTTTCTATTTTGATTAGTTTTTTTTATTTTGCTACAAATGCAATATTTCGTAAATAGAATAAGTGACTTTAATTATATGATACTTTGGTGCAGGGATATATTAGTAGATTCTGGAGTTCAAGGTTCATGAACCTTGGCTCAGTTCTTCTACTTCTGCTTGAACTTATTATGAACTCATTAGCCATTCAGCTATTTATTTATTAGTTTGGTGCATAGATATATTAGCAGATTCTAGGGTTCAAGATTCATGAACCTTGGCTCAGCTCTTCTACTTCTAATTGAACTTATTATGAACTCGTTACCATCCAACTATTTATTTATAATTATATATTAGAATAATTTGCTTTGCTAAATTCTTTGAATGAAGGCAGATTGAATTTATACTGCTACATGATACTTTGGCATGTTTTTGAGAATTATTACTGAATTAGCAAATATATTTGACATAGTTTACTTTTAATGCATTTTCAGTTTTAACTTGATGAATTTTATTGTTTACATTCAATACCATTCACTTCATTTAAGGTTCAAAGTTCAGTTTATATGGGGTAATTTTCTCTATATTATAAATCTTGTAGTCATTATTATATGTTGAATCTTGTTATGTATTATGTTGTATTTGTCATGTTGCCTGAATTTTTTTATCCTCAGCTCATCATGAAACTGTAATCTGAGATTTATATTTTGAATATGATGACTAAAATGTTTAGTGTAAAAGGGCAATCCCAGCTAATTTTTTTATAATATGCATATTTGCTCAAGCTGATTGAAATTCAGAAATACAGTATAGCATGATTTAATTCTGCCTGTCCAAAAATTATTATGGGAATATAAATGTAGATAAAAACATAAAATAGCTTTTAACCTGCAATGGGTAGCTACAACTATTACATGGGACCAAATTAAATTTTCAAATACCTTAATTTCATATTATTTTTTAAATTGAACAGGTGTCTGTTTAGTACCTTCCTATGTCTCTATTTGAAAAAAAAAAACAAATCAAATTTAGTAGTATCACATACCATTTGAAGTCTAAGTAATTGTCTCATACTGCTTGCAGTCTAAACAGCTATAAATTTTTTGCATGTTTTCAAAATGACCACTATTTTTCCTATTTTTTTAAGATATTGTAAAATTTATTGTAACTAATGTATGCTGTAATAAAAAGCAAAATTATTTCATTATAATAACTGATAGTAAAAAAGCAAGCAATTGAACCCAGTTAAACAAAAGTAAGCTTATTTTTCCATTTTTGAGATTTTATGTTATATTTTTTATACAAATATTTTAATATATATTAAAAATAATGCTTATAACAAAAAAAATCAAATATGAAATGATATTTATACAAAACAAATAATCTTAGGAGTAGTATGAGATTCCACTTACAACATTTACATTGCTATACCACATTGCAATCGTTGTGGGTTAAATATCCACTGCAAAGAAAGATCTCTCAGTAAAATTCTCGTAGAGGCACCATTGAGAAGATGGGTCTTTGCAATTGTTGGATAGTTAGTGTTTGAATTATTTTTATTTTACTTTTTAGCTAAGAGCAACTAAATATCATTTTGTTATGTTTAACTGGGTAGGCTATTTTCTAGTTATCTACAAAACCTGATTGAAATCTTTAAAAAAAATTTATTTTCATTTGACTGAAATGAATACTAGTGGACAGCAAGAAATTACATTACTACTATATCACAAGACCTATGTGCATATTTATACAAACCTCTTTTTATTTCAACAAAAAAGTCCAACAAAAGAGCTATTGTAGATTAATAAGAAAACTTGTTTAGTCTCAGAGATTGTCAATTAATAGTAATTGATAGTTTCTTAGCAATATCAGAAGCTAAAGTTATCTCTGTTTATATGGATATAATATTTCATTTTTATTCTTTATTATAATAACAATCCATGGAAATATTTAATTCAACATATATTTATATAGTGAAGCAAATGCATATGTTTTACTTGCGGAACTAATAGAAAGTAGTCTTCCTGGAGCTGATTTATTCTTAGTAGCATATATTAAAATATATATTTCAAACTAACTACATGCATTATACTGAAAATTTTATGAATAGGTAGATTGTCATTTATATGATTATTGAGGAGTTGATGATGATTTATGGTAGCTAATATCAATATATCAATTAAAGTATATCTGTCTATGATTTATTATTTTTTACACAATTTATTACTAATATATATATATATAATATTGTAATTATTATTTTAACTTGTAATAACCTCTTAACAGGATAACTTTATAAAGTAGTTTTAATTTCTTTGTTTATTTATTTTTTCTATTTTTATACTATTAGAAGCCTGAAGAATTTTTTGAACATATTTACATTTGTGTAAGAAAAGAAGAATTGCCTTTTAAAAATTGGAAAAACAAAAAATTTAGTTTCTCTATTTAATAAACTAATTTTCTCCCTAATCCCATTCTGCAAATAGTGATGGGGAAAGGAATAGTAAGTAAACGAAAATATGAAAATCGATTTAGAAATAATTATATTTTGTAAACACATTTTTAATTTTTATTTAAACACTGACTTTACTTCAATTGTATGTATTGATCTCTTGGAAGTGGAAAAAAAGAAAGAATTAATTAATCTAGATGTACTTTCTGTATGTCACAATCATTTGGTTTTTATGTCAGCCTCTCAAAATGGAACGCTGCTGACTGGTGAATTTATAGTGTTTTTTTTTTTTTTAGTTTAAACCGAAACTTTAATAATTTATATTTTCACAATATTTTTTAGTCATTTGTATTACTTATTGAATTTTTTTTAATGTATATATAATATAATCAAATAATTTTTAAAATAAATAAATCCTAATAATTTACCTTTTGCAATACCTGTAGTTGACAGGCTATATATTTTCTATAATACTGTTAGTAGAAATCGTTAAATCATTAAAATTTATACCATTCTTGGTCCAAAAACCGGAATACCTCCTCCTTACAAAATTCATTAATGTCATATATCAGTCGAAGCATTTGGAAACTTTCTGCATTCTTTCAATATTTGCATAAAAAGCAATAATTGTCACTAATTATTTTTACAAGGTATTTGTTATGATCTTAATAATCAATGGTTACTAAATGGTAGTCCTACATCCAAATTCTTAGGAAAATTGTTGGCTTTGCAGTCATATACTTCATTTTTTATACTATCCAAGCTAAAGAACACGTAATCAAAAATACCCTAAGATTTTGAACTCAAGCTATTACAGCTTTACCCCATTTAGTGAGAACAAGTATTTCCCCAAAACTCATTGTAAAGCAAGCAGATTGTATAAAAAGCAAGGGATTATACTAGTTTTCTATGAGGAAAAAATGATCTCAATCATGCAGTTAAAAATTATACCATATATTATGAATATTATATTAACAAACAACATAACTTAGTATATATAGTAATTAACCCTCCACTCCACCTCCTTCAGTGTACAATGTATATGTGTGTAAACTGTGCTATGTGTGCATTATGCAGGTATGCACTTAAAATATATATTTATGTAAGATAATGCAACTTAAATCTATATAAAAAGAAAAAAATTACTTAGCTATTGTTAGTTCTTATGATCCATCCATTCATCACTCATTTTCATCCAGTTTCTGATTCACCAGTTTTTCATTCTAAAAATCTATCATTGTTTTCTAAATCCTTGGTTGATCTTGAATTTTTGGAGCAAGTATACCAAATGTTGTCTTGTGTTGTTAGCCGAGAGGTATCGCAACCGCCATGCAAGCAAGTAGTTGGTTGCAGACGGTTGTGGATTCGCGTCCTGGCCGATGCTATGACATATGAAAGAAAAAAAAAATGTATACCAAATGTTGATCGCTGAAAATCTCTAGGGAAAAATTCATAATGAATGATTCACTTGCTTCTTTGATTTTCTTTTCTTATAACATAAGATCTCATTCATTGTCTTAAAGCATTTTTAGATTTGATTGAGCATTGTAAGTTGAGATCAAATTTTTCAAAAGTACTCTTCATGGCCTCATGATATGAAATCAGTTCCCTCTCTTTTTTAAAGTCATTGTTCTCTCCAGACTCCTTAATTTTTTTTTTCATTTTCTTCATCTAGTTGCATTAAATTCTCATTAGTTATTTTTTTCATGTGTGATTGCAAAAGCTCTTTAATATTGTCATCATCATTTTTTTATCATTTTTATCCAAAATGTCAATAAAATTTTGCATTAATTGTTGAAGTTAGTAGATATTGAAGATTGTGATGATTCTTTGATTTATAAGTAATGTGATGCTCAATGGTATTAGTTGCTGCTATGATTGTAGTTGAAAATGTATATAGCTGTAAACTTTTTTTAAAAGAAAAAACAACTTTAATATCACTAGAAAGTGAAAGGGTAACATTCAGACAAATGGATCAAAAATGGGAGAGTAAGCTTGCAGTTGAAAATTTTTTTGCATTCTTCTGCAAAGTTTTTAATCATTGTACTGAAAAAAACCCATACAGAAGTTTCATTTTTTTTAAATTCATAATTTTATATTATTTGTGTGAAATTATTTAGAATTAAAAAAGCAATGTTTAATAATATCTCAATTATGTTATTGTATCCATAAAAAGTTGTTATTTATCAACAATATAAGGGTAGCCAAATTATAGAATTATGTATTATCAAAACCTAATTGTGCAATTAACCTCGGATAAGTAAAAATTGACATATTAAAAAAGAAAAAAAATGTATCTTATGCTTTCCATGTTTGTGTATTATAATCAACATTTAATTTTTTTTACAGTATATATTATGTAGAGCTAAATGAAAAGCACTATACAAATATACAAGTTGTGGTCTTTTTTATAGCATGAGATGTCATGTTTTATTACACATGGTAGCCATTTTGAGAGTGGTCTAGCAATTTTTTGGAAAATACAGTATGTTGTAATGGTAGAAATATGGCCTATTTAATAAAAATTAAAGCAAGAAACACCTTTAATTTATTTGTATTGCATTTTCATCATATAAAATTTATGATTAAATGCATCATGAAACTATTTCCCTCCTTTCTTTTTTGTTTAACCAAAAATATGTTGATGATAATAGCAGTTTTGATTTGACTGAAATTAGCATTCTTAAAAGTTTTAATATAAAATTGCTCAACTGAATTTAACTAATACATACACAATACCCAATTTAAAATTACTTATTAATAATATATAATCAAAAGTTATTTTTCATTTTATGCTAAATAAAATTTATATTTTGTTCAGTGCTATAATTTTTAAGTTTGTGATAATGCACCCATTGTTTTGGATATGTGTGAAACAAATTACAAGATTATGATTTAAAATCTAGCAAGTAAATATTATTTTTAACTTAGATTTTTATAACTGTTGATGATATAAAATTGATTATTAATTGCATAATTCATGAAATTATTCTCCCCTTTTACTAAAAATACTTTAGATTTATAAAGTAGCAGTTTTAATTTGATTGAATAATTTTATTTCAAAATTAGTTATGTAAATATTTTAACTAATTATATATAATTAATAGTATAGTATATGACCAAAATTTATTTTTAGTTTTATGCTAAATGAAATTTGTATTTCTTTTTCTAGGACTTTATCTTTTTACATTTGCAATAATGTTTCTTTTGGCATCAATATGTCTGAAACAAATTATGATATTTACACTTATAATTAGTAATTTTGATCACATAAAGTTGATTATTAATTCCATAATGCACAAAATCAATTTTTTTTCTTAAAATAATGTGCAATTATGGTAATTAAATTTTACAATTACGATGATTGAAATTTTTGCCCAAAATACCATTAATAAGAATTTTAATACATAAAAGTGAATGAATATATAGTTTAAGTTTTTAAACTAATGTACAATTTTAAAATATAATATTAATACATTTGGTTGTTATACATCATCAAAATAGGTTTTGATTACTTATTGTATTAAATGAAGCATTTTTGTGGTCATTAAACTTTACTTTGGATATGTCATTAATGAGTGTATTGATTGACTTGCAAAGTTGTTGGATGAAAATTAAATAAATTACTCTATCTTAATCACTGTACATTAATTCTATTTTAATTTGATAATCAAAATTATATACTGCATTGTGTATAGTGAATAAAATCTGTATTGTACATTTTTAGCATGAATGTCACCATGGGGGGGGTGTAACATAAAGTCATTGTCCTGTGATGTCATCAATCTTCCAAAATGGCATTTTTTTGAAAAAAATTTGAAATTTCTTTTACAATTGTTATAGTTAAATAATCAGTCATAAATCAAAATAGTGGATACAAATTGATGATAATCACCATGCATGGTGAATCCATGCAAAAAAGTCCGGTGCTAAGCAGGATTTAGGTGTACAATATATTAATGTTATTTATTTTCATGAATAAAAAAAAAACAAATTTTGTGAAATTTATTTACTGTTTCCTAAAATAATAATAAAAAATAATCAAATACTTTATTATTCAGGAATTCACAAATACCTTGAACACTAGAAATGACAGAGATGGAACCACAATCTATCTCTGTACTAAATCATGCAGGACTCCATAAAACAATATTGATGAACTCTTCTTTAAATAATTAATAAAATAATTATTCATTATTGTTCTAAATAATTGCATTGTAGATCTAATTTAAAATAAAAGTCTTCAGTTAAAGTAAAGTAATAAATTAAAATTTTATGCTAGATTGTAGTAATAAAATTTTTCAAATATTTTAAAGAACGAATACATTTATTTAATTAGTATAATAACAATGCTTAAATGTTTTGTTACATTTTAAACTAAACACCAGATATGCTTTGATCATCAGCACAAATATGATTAGACATTTTAAATGCAGGAGACCTAATTCGAACCTAACTCTCAAAATAATAAATCCTGTATATATGATATCATCTTAAATTAAGTATTGTTACTAAGAGCTGGATTATTCATAAATTTGGGGACAAATCAGTTTATAGCAGCCATTTACAATGCAAGACTATTAAACTATCTAATTGTGAGGATTTGATGCCATGTATATAACTTGTAATGAAGTATATTTGATTCATAAGTGTTCAAGACAGTTAACTGTGTAGTGCATAATATTTTATGACACTTTCTAACATAATGCTAAATATTTTTCTAATCAGTGGATAAAAACTTCATGGGTTATAAGTTTTTGTCTTTAGTTTATATTTACTAAGCACAAATTTGTTATTTATGATGTAATATGCCTAAAAAGGTTGTAAAAAATTGCAACATGCCTAGTTATGCATTATAAGCTGTTAATATTTTATTACTTTTTAATGATTAAATTATTTTCCAGAAAATATCTTTAAAAATTAATATTGTCAAGGAGAATGGATCTTAATTTATCAAAAAAATAAAAAGGAAATAAAATATTAAAGCTTCTTTCTTTACACAGAACAATATTATTATTAAATATTATGCAGTTGTTGAAATAATGATTAGTGGATACACAAATGATTTCATGGGCTTAAAAAGTAATTATTACATGAAAACTCTCTTAAAGAGATTTTACAGCCTAAGAGTTCATATTTTAGCACTGTATATAACAAAAAATTAAGACAACCAGCAGAGAAAACTTTGGGAAATATTTTGTCTGAATATTTTAAGTGTATATATGGATAGAGGCTTTTTTGAATAATGATTTTAGTGCTCACATAATCCTTTGTTTTTTGTACAAGATCAGGGTGATCTGGAAATAATGGGATTAAATTTTCTGTCAGACTATGTAATCGAATCAAAAGCTATCTGTATATCAAATTTAGTTTATTTGCTTACCTAGTTAAAATGCCCAGCTTATAAAAATACTATTGATATGAGAATTTAATAGGTATAGATTTTATGCCTTGGATGACTGTAGTGGGTAACGTGAAATGTTAAATCAGCTTTGTAATAGTATTTCAAGGCAAATGCCCTTCCAGAAAGCATGTACACAAGAACAATGAAGTAGAAAATATCTATCAGATTTGCCAAATTTTGAGTAGTGAGTATTTGAGTCTTTTACAATCCTTATTTACATTCTAACTAAAAATAGATATACATCCAATTGCTGGTATCCCAAGCCAGCTTAAAAATTCTAAATATTATTTGATCTGAATTTGAATCCAGGTTGTAAATATGATTGGTATTTTTTTACCATTGTACCATGAGATCTTTAATTTTTTTAGCTATTATATTTCACTATCAAATAATAATTTTGGGTTGTTGTTTTTTTTTAATGTAAATTCTATAACATATTTTAATATCAGTATGTTTATTGATAATGAATAAATTTTAATTTATCTAAAGAATGTTTAAGGCATCTTTATATAGAATATAATTTTATTGTTAATTATTAAACTCCTTATTTTTTATCATATAACTGATTATAAAAATTGTTGAAACTTCGCTATTCTTTATCCAACAATGTTGAAACGGAATTGATCCCAATTAAGAGACAGTTTCAATTTTTATAATATTTAATCTGCCATCGACTGAAGTTGAGGATTAACAATCAATTTTTGATTTTTAATGATAGCAGTATTTTTTTCTTTAAAATGTTTTAAAATAATATATAGATTATTAATTGTTTTATTTTTCATATTCCTTACATGAGATAAGTTTTTCAAAAATCTTATTAAAAATTTCGTATAATTTAGCATTAAGTGAATAAATTGATTTGCATATCAGTATTTAAACACTTCCCTATTGTAGTTCATATAGATATTTGACATCCATCTTCCATTTAAAAATTATCTCAGATTAGGAGTTGTAATAATCAAAAGAATCCACAAAAAAATTTGAATCTCACTTGTGCATATTTTATTAATATTGATAGATGATACAGATTAGTAACTAACTAAACATTCATATTTTAACCACGCTTAAATTCCAACAAGTCTATGTGGAATGGAAACAACCCAAAAATATTAAAAAGCTTTATATAAGCATCTATGTGCAGTAATATTTTCGCCTTCTAATAGATACACTTTTTATGTTGCAGTTGCTAGTAGATACTTGCGATCATCTAAATTCAGCATAAAAAATATGTACAAGACAGATATTAAAAAAAGCTTGTTTAATATTGTTAAATACATTAACATAGTATGCTGACCATGCTTTCAACTGATGTATTTAACAGTGTTAGATAAGCTTTTCTTAGTATATGTGTTGTACCTATTATTTATATTGAATTACATTTTTTCAAGAAGTTTAAAACTATTGGAATTAAATGATAATCTAAATTGCACATTAGTATGATTAAAAAAAGATATCAATTAGTTAACAGCATTTATAAAAAAATGTCAATTATTAATTTGCATTATTATTTTTTAAAATTATAAAGAATTAAGTATGTGCAGAATTTCACAGTCTGCATGAATATATCATTGTATTTATATACACGTGGATAGATAAGTGTCGATATGATTCAGAATTTTATAAATTATTAGTGTTTCTATTGAATAAACTGCAAGGTGGCAGTATATCATATATAACCATACTGAAAGCACTTTACATTTGTCCTTTTAAAATGATGGTCATAAGAACTTCATTTTTGGTTGGATAGTAGGTAATTAAATCTTGAGTTTTTTTCATTTTTGTTTAAGTAAATTGTTGTTGAACAGGGATAATGAGATATATGTTCTCTTCATAAATCTATCATATCTCAATAATCTTTAATTATCATTGCAGGTATTTTCTGGGAAAAAAAGATGAGTGAAAGTATATACACATATACTGAAGAGTATCATCTTTTTAAAACATAGTAAATCTTATTGATATTGAAAGTCAGACATCTTATGTTAACTTCATTATCTAGAATTTCAGACATCTTGGGCTTTAAAATTATATTTCACATCAATAAACACACATTTCTTTAAATTTCAATTGTCTGCAAACTGTATTATGCTAAGAAATGAAACTATGATTCAGTTAAGTCTACTGTCATTTCAATAATATATGTAACCTGTAATTGAATTGTAGCACAAATATTTTTTTTTATATAAATAACTTTATATATTTTTGCTCTGTATTATTTTTATATATATTCATTAAAATTATTTGTTTATTCATTTTTTATGTATGTGACTTGTCTCTAGCATTGTATTCATCATCTTTTTTTTTTTTTTTCATGTTTTTTATTAGTCTTTTCATCTACCTTCTTCCTCCCCCCTATTTTTAATAGGAAGGTAATTGAAAATTATTTTACTACTTGTTTGATCTTAATGTTAATTAATGCCTGTGTATTTGAATTACATATAATTACAAGAGAGTTATACAACTTTATTACTTTGCACTTTTATATTGTTTGACTGTTTGAAAATATTTAATGGTTGATTACTAATGTGGTATTTTTATTAATCTTATTGATATAGATATTTTTGGTTATCTTTAACTTTGAATACTTTTTTTTAAATTGTTGCAGATATCTTGAATTATTTTACATTTTTTCTTCTTTCATATTAGACAGAGGATGCTTGGATAATGTATTATTTAATAATCCTGGTTCATTAATTTCTACTAGTTGAGATGTTGATATGTTTACTAAAGATTAAATAATATTGTTTACTAATTGCCTTGTTATAAAGTTAGGAAAGATTTAGGATTTTTATTACTTCTATTCGCCTTTTATTATTTTGATAATTTCCATACAAATATAGCTAATTATTTTGAGGAGTTTAAGAGTGGGTTATAAAACTCGGAATATTACCTAATAGGAAACTGTTTAAGTTACCTAACTTTAGACAACTTAAATTAATTTAACAATAAAGAAAGCAGTCATGCGAGGAATGTTCTATCATTATTGTTAATAGTTTGCCATTATTTTTTAATTAGCTTTTTTTTCTTCTAACATACCGTTATTATCACTTCATATTTAGCATTTGATATAAAGATGTAAGGCTTCATAGTTAATAAATAAATCCATCTCCTATGGCTATAATCTAGAATTGAATCCAGATTTAATAAAACTTGGTAAAAAAAATATAGGAATTTAAACATCATTATCTGATTATGATCTCAATTTTGTCTGGTTTATCTATTCCTTGCAATAATGCTAAGCAAATACAAATCATCATCATCATACTATTTTTTATATCATTTACCCACAGCCTATGGTCTTTTCCGCTTACTTCTGCTTAGTAATATTAAAAATTAAGTTATTTTCAATTAATTTAAAACTGGTTTAGATTTTTTTTTTCAAGTAACTGTCCTATAGCCATTCAATATTTATTAGTAAATGTGGATCAAGCTATCTCTTAGTTTATTATCTAAGAACTCTCACTTCCTGGAAATTGACAAGTGGTGAATAAGTACTTTTTCTTTCAGTATTTGTCTACCAGGAGCCGTTAAAGAAGTCTCTGCCAGCCAGTAGGTTGTGTTTAACGACTATGTTTATCTTACTAATAGTTTATCTAGATCTTAGTGAACTTATATAAATTAAAAATGATTTTTATATCTTGTCATTTTATTGTAGTAATGTAAGAAGTATCAGACTTGTAAAAAAAATAGTTATAGGCAATATATATATTTTTAGCTTGCTTGATTTTTGTACCTTCTAATCATTTTAAATAGGTATTATAAGAAAAAAACTCAAACGTAATCTATAAAAAATAATGATTTTTTTTAAAAAAAAAGTTTTTAATTGTCTAATTGATTATCTGTAGATATCAAATTTTCAGTTCTAAATATTTAACATCATCTATGGGAACATTTTATCTTAATCAAGCATTATATATGTATAATGATTTTATTTAATCTAATGCAACTTCAAGTAAGATATTGATTTTTTTTAATGCGTATTTTAGTGTATACGTTTAAATAGATATCGATTATGCTTGGAGAAATATTCTTGATAATAAAATGAAGGCTATAGAACATAAAATGTTAACTGAAGGTGTTTTATGTATTATATAAATAATACTTAGAAAGAAGTCTTTATTCCTTCCTACTGTGATTAATAATGGTTTATCAATATTTTATTGTATATGTGTGTGTTTAAAGGATTAAACATCATGTGATTAGTGGTGTGTGCATATTCCCTGCCGTATTCATGATTTGAGATTTAAATCCTAGTTGGTTAAAACTTTTTTTAAGAAAGTCAGATTCCAGATAGGCTTGAAATTTTTATTCCAGATAACTGGCAATAGTTAACTGACCTCACCATCTAAAATTGATCAGTAAATAGATATTTAACTACTCTAGTTAGCCGGTAAAACAAGAGTGAAATTACAAATATTACTGTTTAGAAATTAATCCAAATATTAAATAGTGAAAAAAGAAGACTACTAGAGAAGCATTTCCCCCAATTTAGGATATTTTAAAACTGGTTCAACTTTTACTTTTAAAAGTTTCTGGTATTGTCAATTCATTCATCCATTTATTCATATATATAAAAGAAAGTTATGACCATAAATCTATTTAAAAATTTATGAAACTTTAGAGTTGTGTTTTAAAAGATAAGTTCATTTTCATGCACACACACACATACAAATCTATATTTAATTGTATTACTTAGCATATAAATTGAATGTAATTTTTACACAAAAGACAGGTGGTCGAATAGTCAGCACAGCTGCCTTACAAGCAGTTGTCCCCGCGGATTCGCTTCCCGGCCGATGCTATGACACAGTTACTGAAATAGTTGAAATATTTTAAGAATCAATATTAGATTTGTATGTGGAAATGCAATGTGTATCTGTGAATGCAAACATGAATTTTTGATTAATTGAAAGGTCATTTATTCGTCTCTGACAATCACATATTTTAGTTGTTGTAGCTATTCCCATAATAAATAAACTTGAACTGATTGCTAACTAGGTGCATCAGTGAGTTTTTCTGCAAGCTTGGGATTATTAAATAACTAAGGGCTTTATTTTCAGATTTGGATGGTTTTTAACTGTTTTATTTTCAAGTGAAAAAAGAAAATAAACTATGAAACCATAGTGGAGAAGAAATATGTGTGTAAATGAATGGGGTAAATATTTAAACATGTTTAATGGGTATATATACACATACACATATTTATATGTGAACTGATAAATTGTTTGTAATAACAAATCTGTGGAATATTTTCATCATGCAATTAACTGGATGCAGTTCAGAAATATACTGATGATCAGTGAAGATGGGTTTATAATATTCTCTCCCATTTCACAATCATAATCATTTTTTGATACTATCATTATGGAACACATGATATATCAAAGAGTTATGAATCAATTAACACAGAATACACAAAGTCCCGATATAATTAGCAACAAGAAAATTATTATTACCTCACTCTGATAATGTATCATATGTAAAACAAGAATTTGCTTCTATTTCTAAACTCTATCTAATAACACTGATACACCTAAACACATATATGCTGAAAATATAAATAATCACTAACCTGGGTGAGACAATAATCTCGGCCTCAGGGTGGCCTTTGAGCATTCCATCATCAGATTTTCAATTGGATGGACGGCTGAAGAGTTGGAGTGTGGAGTGGATTGAAGCCTGTCCATTAAACTATGAGGATAGTCTATCTTAATATATATCTGAGCACTTATACTATATATGTGTGTAAAGATGATAGTCTGGACCAACTGATGATTGCTGGTTTAGCATGAAATACGTATATTGGTAAATATTTATCTTTTCAGCATATATGTGTTTAGGTGTATCAGTGTTATTAGATAGAGTGGAGAGAAGTGGGTGGTGTGAAAGTCTGTGCTCCTATACCCTATATTACATATATATAGCCACAGGTATATAACAAGCCTGTGTTTCAGTTATTACATTATAGAGATGTCTGCCCATCCTTGCATATGTATTAAATGGATTATGTCTTGTACATTTGGGGTTCAGATTGACCTTAGGTCAACATGGGTGTGACAATAATCTTGGCCTCAGGGTGGCCTTTGAGCATTCCATCATCAGATTTTCAATTGGATGGATGGTTGAAGAGTTGGAGTGTGGAGTGGATTGAAGCCTGTCCATTAAACTATGAGGATAGTCTATCTTAATATATATCTGAGCACTTATACTATATATGTGTGTAAAGATGATAGTCTGGACCAACTGATGATTGCTGTTTTAGCATGAAATACGTATATTGGTGATTATTTATCTTTTCAGCATATATGTGTTTAGGTGTATCAGTGTTATTAGATAGAGTGGAGAGAGATGGGTGGTGTGAAAGTCTGTGCTCCTATACCCTATATTACATATATATAGCCACAGGTATTTAACAAGCCTGTGTTTCAGTTATTCTATTTCTAAAGTAAATTTCTTAGGAATTTAACAAGATGTAAAAAGTTCAGTCTTACAATAAGGATTTTTAATTTAAATTGTAAATATGATTTATCATTAAAAATTTAAGTATAATTAAATAATGAATATAAATAAATTATAAGAGAAAACTATGCCAAGAAAAATAATATTCATTAATGAATCAAAAAGTAATAACATTGATCATATTCAAAGTTAGAGAACTTTTAAATTATGGATTTAAACCATTCATTGTCATTTTTGTGCAGGATAACTTTTCAACCAGAGAAAGAGATAGAATTCCATAAAAGAATAAATAATATATTTATATGTATGTTCATTATTTTACAATTTTATAAGTAAAAAGAAATCAAATGCTATATATTATCTATTGGATATGCAGTTTTTGAGAAAAGACAAAATTTTAATTTTTGATTTGTAATGACTCTTGACTAATTCTGAAATAAAAAAGTTAAGATATTGATTAGACAAACAAGAGAATATATATTAGCAAAGATCTTTGAAATGATGAGAAAAAAATCTATTGTAAATTAAAGTAAAAATAGTTTGATTATCAGGTTTGATTTATAAAATTGAACTTGGCTTACTTTGAACTTTTTGAGTAAAATACATTTGAGAATAAATATAAAAATAAAGGCAATTAAAAAAGGTTATAAAATTATTCGTTATTTCTTATTTTAAATTCAGAAATGTTGAAGGAAAAATATTATAAATTGCCAGATTGAAATTTTATTTAGATTTTATTTCTTTTTATTGAGTTTGGTTTAGATCTTATTTATGACTATTGTTGTTAATGAAAATGTAGCATTACATAGATGAGTACACCCGGATCTCATTTTATGCAGATTTATTTAATGCAGTTTTGAAGTTATGTGATTCATGTTTCTTCTTAATATCTCTGTATGCAGTTTTCTTTTATGCGATAAAAATTATTAGATCAGAAGTCGAGCTCCGATAATGCACTATTACTTTAAATATTATAAATTTTGCACACTCATGTCATATTTAAAGTAATAGCGCATTATCGGAGTTTGACTTCCATCTAATAATTTCAATATTTTCAGTGCTTTATAATAGTACTGTAATAGATTTTATGCGATAAAGAAGTTCATAATTCACTTAAAATCAAGATTTCCCCATTTTATATACACACATTAAATTTAATTTTTGTAAATCTGTTCAAACGTTATAGATGAAAAATACTATATATGTTGTTGTTTTTGCATTTTAAATCACGTTCTATTTTTGCTTTTTATAAAAAGAGTATGTAATCATTTAGTGTCCACAAGTTTATTTTTAAAAGGTGAGTAACAGTGGTAGGCACAATTAAATTTGACAATTAAAATCTGATTTTTAATTGTAATTAACAATTTAAAAATTACATAACATGATTTGAAATTAAGGTGATGTGAAACGATGAAATTTGATTTTTAAACAGAATTGAAAATTAAAAAATTAATGACAAAAATAAGAATTTAATTTTTAATTGTTAGTTTTAATTAAATTTTGCCCAACAGTGGTGAGTCAGTGTCTTTTTATTATCGTAAGTCTAAGTTCTTATTTTTATTTTAAACTTTTATTTTACTCTAACGGAGAGAGAAAAACACCCAAGAAAATTAATTTCTTTGTAAACAAAAATTTCAATTTTAGATTGCTTAGTGAAATGGGAAGGATCAACAGTGATTGGAAAATGTTTTAGTTGTATTTCCTCTTGACTTCGTTTAAGGAGAAGCTACAGTACCTCACATCACATCATGATGAATCTGATGTCTCAAATAGCGATAATGATTAAAATACCGTACATAGATGAAAAAAATGTAAATTACACATAAAAATATATTGTTTTGAATAAAATTAAATACTGTAGTTAATAAAAAAAGTAAAAAAAGTTTGTCTTGTATCATTTTTTTTTCAAATTTGAAATTTTGTATTAGTCATATTTTCTTTTCTTTTTTATGTGAATTTTAAAGTAATTTTACATTGTTGCTTTGCTTTTATGCAATTTTTGGAAAATTACAGTATGTATCCCCCATTTTTCAAGGTAAGTTAAGTCTATTTTTGTGCAATTTCTTTTATGCGTGTTTTCTGAGGAACCTATCTACTGCATATAATGAGACCCAGGTATACATAGATTGAAATAACAAATATAAGCAGATACTTCATTTCTGAAAGAAATAAGATTGGATTAGATTATTAAAGCCATTTATAAATACATTTTACAATTAATGGAAATGCAAACTGATAAAACTGAAAGAAATACTAAATACATCAGAAATTTTTAAGACATTAAATAAAATCAACTTTTAATTTAAAAATGGGATATTATTGGTGAATGTATTGCTCAAATTTAAAAACTAAAAAAAAAGTTCTATCTCAAATCTTGAAGTTTCTGGAGATTTATTAGCTTACATATGTCATGCAGTATATAAATCACAAACAATTCTCTGCATTTCCATTCCCATTAAAAATATTATTTTTTTTAAACAGTGTATAATATGAAGTTGCATAAAGTGAAAATAACTATAATACCATCTTAGTTGATTATAATGCTAAAGTGAAGATGATCATTTTATACATTGCAGTAAATTGTACATGTTAAAGATGTTCCACCCATACTTATATAACTGAACCATGCTGTTGTAATTATTAATATTTTTTTCACTATTAATGTGTGAAAAGAGTGAAAATATATAACTAAAACTTTCCCAAGTTGGATAATTATATTTTATTATAATGAGCAGTCTACTCTTAGATTGATTATTAACATGTATCAGTGATGAAGCATGACTTTTTTAGGAACAGAAGCCACCTTTTTTTATATAATGTTTTTATTTCACTTACTACAACAATTTTTATATAATAGCACCTAATATATATATTACACACATCTAGAAAAATCTGAAACTCTCATCTGTAAATCAGAGAATATATTATCAATATATTTTTATCTTCCAAATCCTTTTAACATTCTTAAAAGTTTTAACTGTAAATTAAATCTTAGCATTGTTTGAACTTCTTATAATCATTGAGAATGCATTATTCAAGTTTATTCTTTCTGTATATAAAAACATTTCAACTGTTGCTTTAAAAAAATGAAAGTCAATAGTAATTTCATACAAAAAAATAATGAATTTGAATTACTAATTCTAATCATACTGTGATTAGTTTAAATATAGATAATACATGATCAATATATTTTTATCTTCCAAATCCTTTTAACATTCTTAAACTGTAATTAGATCTTAGCATTGTTTGAAGTTCTTATAATCAATGAGAATACATTAGTCAAGTTGATTCTTTCCGTATATAAAAACAATTCAACTGTTGGTAAAAAAAATTGAAAGTGAATTTTTTTTAATTGAATTTTAATTAAAGCTTTTGAAAGTTTTAATGAATTTTTCTACAGAATCACTCATTTCATTCAATACATGTTACTGACATGTATATAGGTGTTTTAAGATAATAAAGATTTAGAAAACTTTTGAGTGCTTTATTTAATAGAGATCAACAATTCCAACTCCTAGTGAAAAATAATAATAGAAACCTAATAAGAAGAAGAAAGAGGGGGTCAGAGGAAGAAAAAAGAGGAAGAGGAGAGAAGAAGGAGGAAGAAGGAGGAGGTGGAAGGAGGAAGAAGATCTAAATAACTTATAGGATATATGCTGTCATGTGATTGAAAAGTAACATATTACAGAAATAAAGATTCCAAAAGAGGACAATATATAAATAAAAGATCAATGTAATGCATTTAGCGGAAAAGTAAAAATATACTAATTAAAAAAGAAACTTGAGAAAGTAAATGTTATTACACTAATTCTAGTCATTTTCAATTCTTGTTGTATTATTTAAATTCTTCCATGATTTTTACAGCATGGGCATTATGATTATGTATATACATATTAATATGTATTTCAATTTTTGGGATATCTCTACAACTGATGTAATGTTAATACACAACTAAATATACACATGGAACATATCTAAATACATGTTCATTTCTTTTACCCATGAAAATATTCTAATGTATACACACAGCAAAGTTTTATAAAATTTAATAAACTCAAAACATTTTAAATAATGCCTTATAGCATTTAAGAAATTATTTTCTCCTTTAATAAATCTTTTTCAGTTTTTATTTCTAAAATATTTTGTTTCTTTTGATGATCTTTTATTTTTAATTATTTACATTCTAGCCATGATAGTATACTTGATATGCATTATCATAGTTTTTATATATTTTCAGTATTTGTTCTTGTTATTGTTTCCACTATACAAGACAATTGTATAATTTTTTTCCATTTATTTTAGATCCATCTAATGAGTTAACTATTGGTTCTGATTCTGACTCTGGTGCAGTGGAAGATGAAAATAGTTCTCGGCATTATAATGAACTGACAGAAGAGCAACGAATAGCAGATTTAGGCAAACCAAGACTAGGTGATCCTAATAAGTGTGAAGTACATATTAAAGAAAGTAAAGAATTCAAGGTAAAAATAATATATTATATTGTGCAGAATTAGTGTTTAATACAAAAAAAAATTATTAAAGGTAATAGATATCAAATCTAATAATTAATCAATGTTAGTAGTGAGAATGATGAGAATTAATAAATGCATTGTTATGAGATTCTAATATGAGAAAAATTGCATCTAATTAGTAGAAAGATATATAAAGTATTTATTTAAATTCATTACATTTCACCTATTTTTTTAGTTTGTACAATAAAATGTGATTCAAGGCAATAAGTCAGTTATATTGTTAATATATTAAAGAGTTACAACTTAATATTATGAATGAAATGATTTAAGTTTATTCTATTAATTCATTATTTAATTAAGATATAAGATGTTACATATAATAACCAAATTCTGAATTGCAAACTATGATAATATGGGACTTATAGAACTGGTTTCAGGGACTTCCTTGATCAGTTGTGCCAATTTTATCATTATTAACCATAAATCAGAGTAGTCTCCGATCTTATTAAGCAGATTTTACTTGTTTTATTTTAAAATTATGAAAGGCAGTTCATTTTATAGTTAACACACACACAAAAATATTAAAGACTGTGTTTTTTATAATTAACAAGCACACATATAATTATACTTTGAATAGACATAAATTATAATAAATTTCATTTTTATACAAATTTTACCATTAATAAATAATAAAACAAAGCATTGGAATTAACTCTACAATTTGTAATATATCAATAAATGAATAAATAAAAGCTACTGCCAGCTTACGGCATGATTGCCATCCTAAGTAGAATTTTCCTGTTAGAATTTCTTTAAAAAATAAGTCTTATTAATATCATGCATCATTAACATTTTCACATGAATGGGCAATCTTTCATGGATTGTATATATTTTCACAATTATATTTTTATTAAATACATTATTCATCATATTCATAAAATATATTCTTTGTTTCTCTTTTCCTCAAATCATTTCTTGCAAGCAAAATAAAAACACTGCCAAAACAAAAACTTCAATTAGATATAACTGAATTCTGCAAATGCAGATTTAAATATATCCAAAATATAATATAAATTTATACATAGTATTTCATTTTCATAAATTCTTTTTTTAATGCACATTTTAACTCACCAATATAATTTGATACATACTTGCACACTCTTTTATATATAATATTGTATTAATTTTATAAATAGCATCCTTTCCATTAATAATTAACCTATCAATATTTGGTGCAACATTAAAATTAAACAAAAAAACAACTGTTGTAATCATTATTTAAATATGATAATGAAATCCATTTGTTCTCTTAGTTACTTTTATTTGTCCATCTAATGTATTTAAAATATCTTTTCTATTATTTCAACATTGGATAATTTATCATTTTGGAATTTACATATTTTATTTTTAATTAAAAATTTTCTAAATCTAGCCAATATATGCAAAATATGAACTTTTGACTGGAGGTGTTTAAATCCTTTGATTGATAATCATTTTATAAACATCTTATAATTAATCCTATTATTTTCTCTCTATAAATTTAAATCAATTTACATTTTATAAATATGATGGATAAATATGATGCATAAATATACATAAATTATAGAAAATTGTCCATTCATGTGAGAATAATTGTATGATATTACTAAGACTTGATTTTTTTGATTTTGTTAAATTCTAACTGAAATACAGTAAGCAATACAGTAAGCTGTCTATAACTTTTATTTATTTATCAATCAGTATATTGAAAATTGAAGAGTTAATTTCAATCTTTTCTTTGAAATTTTGCTTTTAATATATACCTCTGTAAAACAGATCATATTTATTTTACAAAATTAACAAGGAATATGAAATGTATGTATATTAAAATTATGTGAAGAGATAAAAATAATATTAAAAAGAAATAAAGTAGTAGAGAAAATTGAATGTTAATTAAATAAAATATTTAATCAAAATATTATAACAGGAATTAATTATGGGAAGGAAAAAGTAAAATCTGATAACCAAGAAAATTCAATTAGAATTAGCTAACTACTAATTGAAGTTTCAGTAAAGATTGAACTGATAAAATTTCTCCATCAGAATCCTTGTGAACTATATTATTACTCCAGAAAACAAAAGAGCAAAAAAATATAAAAAGACTGGAACAGAAAAAGGGGTCCCTTTTTCTTCTATTTTCATCATTTGGATCAACTAAAATTACCACTGGGGTGAAGCAATGGAAGAAACCAGTGGGGGGTCTTATTATCCAGAATCTTTGCTCTCGAAGCTACCAAGATGACTAGGGTTAAAACAGATCATCCAATCTTATTATGATTTTAAAACACCTTAAGGGGCTTCAGGATTACTTTAATCATGGCAAAGGTAATGTATTGCCTTCTGTTTGATATTTAATTATTGAGTATGTATTAAGTGAAAGGGATTTATATTCCAAAGCAATGGAGTAGAGACTTATGAAATTGAGAAGAGTGTGAACTCATATGAATATTGTATCTTGGTATATTTATATAATCTTTTATTCTTATATATTGTAACTTGTATTAAAGTGCATAAAGAAATTGAACTGTTGTCAGTTTTTATTTCCTTTGTAGTCTAAAGAAAATTGATTGCTAAAATAATTTATTATTCTTACTCAGTGATTATAGAGCTAAGACATAGCAAATATGGTGCAGTCATTTGTTCGGACAGATTTAGAGAGAAAACTAGTAGGGTAGTTAAAGTTTTTTTTTTTAAAAAAAAATGTCATTTTTTAAGCAAACATCTATCGGCAAATTTGAAGTGGGAAGTGCTACAGAATGGCTATTTATGTGTGATTCTGGTCAAAAGCTTTTTTACTTTAAACAGAATTCAGGATGATAAATGAAAAGCCACAGTACTTTTATGTTTTTCAAGGAAAAAATTATAGAGATAATGAATAAGTTTTATAACCCCCCCCCCCCAATCACTAATAGTATACAATATGAGAAATTAATAAAAAAAACTAAATGAATATTTCAGTCCTTGTTCATCCCGCCACATAGTTCATTTAATGTTAAGAAATAGGAAACAGTTTAATGGAGAATATAATTGTGCCTAGAAAACTAACAAAGGATTGTGGGTATGGGGATTAGTTCAAGGAAATACTTTTACATCAATTATTTTGTAGCATGTCTGATGACAGATTCAGACAACAGTTGTTAATGACACAGATTTAACATATCAAAGTGTCATACAGAAAAGCATAGCTTACAAGCTAATATTAGAGCAAGCTCATGTTATTAAATCTAAACCCAAAGACAGTTTTAATATTCAGGTTTTCAAAATAGGGGTGAAATGTATAAATCTGGGCAAACTCAAAGTTGAAAAGGAAAAAATGTCATGTTTCTGTTGTGGAAAAATGGGGCATAAGGTAAAAGAATGTAGATGGAGGCAGGAAATATTTTTAAATGTGGTTGTAAGGGGCATCTAGAATAAATATGTAAAAAACTTGTTAATGAAGAGAACCAAAACAAAGTAATGATTCAGAAAATTAGGTGATGTAAACCCTTGAGTAGGCACAAACTAAAAAATACAGTAGTTGAAGGTTTACAACAGTTGATGATGGAACTGCAAATTTGCAGCATAGAAATGAAAATGGAAATTGATAGTGGCTCAAGTATATTGATAATGTAAAAGGTAAATTGGAGAAATCAACATTAGTATAAAACTAAAAAAAAGAAACATTAAAGGCAAGACATGTGGCAATACATTAAAGTTATTGAGGCAAGTACATGAATCAGTTAGATACTGTAAAAAAATAACTAAGTTGCCACTATTCATAATATAAAGTAAAATCAGCCCTATTAGGTAGGAATAATTTAATGCAATAGGAATTCAGGTTAGCATAATTTAAAAAAATTTCCTCAAACAAGAATTACAAAATAATACAGTCGCAAAGTGAACTGGTACAATAAGGGATACCAGCTACTCAAGGGCTGGATAAGAAATGGTTGGACATCTAAGAACAGCTTTTTGGATGAACTGGGAAAATCTGTCATTTAATAAAGGGTATGTATTTATGGGGGTCAAGGTGGTTATACCAATTAAGGGTAGAAATAGTCTTAAAAACTATTACACAAAAGCTATCCAGGAGTAGTGCATTCAAGAGCTTTAGCTGGTAGCTGAGAATAACTGTAGATATAGAAAATTACTATAAAAAGTGTACAGTTTGCTAGTCTGAAAGGAGCAGTTTAAACCCAAAGAATATATACTATGGCCTAAAGCAGATAACTGTGGCAGAGATTACACATGGCTCATTTTGGTCCTATCAATGGATAAATAGTATTAGTACTCGATGACTCATATTCACAATGAGTGGAGTACCACATTGTAAAAATACTAGTGTGAGCTATACAATACAAAGTTTAAATGCTATTTTTTTATGCCAGGGATTACTGAAAATAATTGTTTCAGATAATAGTGCAGCATTTACTGTTTAAGTGATGGAGGATTATTTTTATAAATAAAAGAATCAAATATAGCTATGCATTCTCCTACCAACCTGAATCAAATGACCTAGCTGAAAAGGCCATTTAACAAATTAAAAAAGCTTTAAGAAAATCTGCTATTAACAACATGCAAGAAGTTTTATATGATGCGATGCTTCATGAACATTCCACACCATCGATAATTACAAATGAATCTGCTGAGTTGCTGATGAGCAAATTGCTTATTAAGCTTGAAATGTTAATCCCCAAAATGGTCAAATGCTCCCACTATGATGGTGAAGACAACACATTTTAAATAGGTGATGAAGTTTGGATACACAATCTGTTTGAAAAGAAATGGATTGAATGGATAATCACCAGTAAATTATCCAGACAAATAGTAATTATTCGAATACAAAATGGAAAGGAATATCGAAGGCATATCATCATCAAGTCACAAAAGATATATAGTTTCTCACAGCAAGCCTACTAGAGAAGTGTCAGTGAAACTGAGTGGAAAACAAAAAAGAGTAAATATATCAAAATTCAAGAGAATCTACAGCCTCACTTAGAATGTAAAGAAGTTGAACCAGAAACCAAGATAAAATCTAGGGAAAGACAAAGAACTCCCAGACTGCAACATATAAAATTTAAGCCAAAAAAATTACAGGATTTTGTTTTAACCATACTAATCTATTTTCTGGAGTAAGGGGGGGGGGGGTTAATGAAATATATGTACACCTAGGTCTCATTTTATGTGGTAGATAGGTTCCACAGAAAACCCGCAATAAAAAATTCGCACAAAAATAGACTTAATTTACCTTGAAAAATGGGGGGTAAGTGCTGTAATTTTCAGAATTCGCATAAAAGCAAAGCAACAAGGAAAAATTACTTTAAAATTTGCATTAAAAAATAAACAAATAAAGTATGACTAATAAAAAATTTCAAATATTCGAAAAAAATTAATACAAGACAAACTTTTTTACTTTTTTTATTAACTACAGTATTTAATTTTACATTTTTCATACATATTTTAATCATTACTGCTAGTGTTCTTTTGTAAACTGCTAAGAAATCAGATTCAATGTGATGTGATGTATTGGGGCTTCTCCTTAAACGAAGTCAAGAATCTCTCAGTAATTATGCCCAGAGAAACCTGTTAGCCACTTTATTTTTATTCGTGATGTGATGTACAACTAGCGCCATTTTCAGTCTTGTGCTGTGTTAATGGTTTTCTGTTTCTATATTAAAAAAATAAAATCACAATCAAAACAAAAAGATTATACATTATCATTAGAAAGATTATTTTCAGTTTATAAAATCTTCATTTTTTATTTTAAAAATCTAAGATTATTTATTTCTGTTATATATAACAAAATACGTTTTAAAAGTTTAAATTTTTTAAATATTTATTGCCATATTTTTATATGTATGTATAAATCTATTATTATTATTATTTACTCATTAGTATAAATATGTTATTTATATAGAAGCTAAATTCTAAATACAGCTTCAGACCATATTCACGTTAGTTGCTAATATAACGTTATATTTTTGAAAAAAAAAAAAGGTATTTCAAGTCAAAATAAGTTATTAATAATTTTAATTTCTTGATATCTAATAAATATAGTGAAATATGAAAGATATTAAGAAGAAACATGAATCACATAACTTCAAAATCGCATTAAAATAATCCGCAAAAAACGAGACCCAGGTTATATTAAAATTATATGAAGAGATAAAAATAATATTAAAAAGAAATAAAGTAATAGAAAAAATAGAATATTAATTAAATAAAATATTTAATCAAAATATTGTAACAGGAACTAATTGTGGAAAGGAAAAAGGAAAACCAGATAATGGTGAAAATTCATTTAATATCAGCTAAGGTACTAATTAAAGTTTCAGTAAAGATTGAACTGATAAAACTCTCCTCCTGGACTATATTATTACTCCAGAAAACAAAAGTGCAAAAAAAGTATAAAAAGACTGGAACAGAAAAAAGAAGGGTACTTTTCTTCCATCTTTGTCATTTGAGTCAACTGGAATTCCCACTGGGGAAAAGCAGAAGAAGAAACCAGCAGA
Source organism: Epiperipatus broadwayi (assembly GCA_028023455.1). Classification (NCBI taxonomy): domain Eukaryota; kingdom Metazoa; phylum Onychophora; class Udeonychophora; order Euonychophora; family Peripatidae; genus Epiperipatus; species Epiperipatus broadwayi. The sequence continues at coordinate 831,600 of JAQFVV010006202.1, read as the reverse complement.
AAACATATTATTACTCCAAATCGCGACTTCTGAAAGTGCCCAAGGAGAAATAGATCATCCTGATCTTATTATGATTTTAAAATGTCTTAAGGATCTGCAGGATTAAAAGACTTAATCATGGAAAAGGTAATGTATTGCCTTCTGTTTGATATTTAATCATTGAGTATGTATTAAGTGAAAGGGATTTATATTCCAAAGCAATGGAGTCGGGACTTATGTAATTGAGAAGAGTTTATACTCATATGAATATTGTATCTTGCTATATTTATATATTCTATTATTCTTATACATTGTAACTTGTATTAAAGTGTGCAAAGAAATTGAGCTGCTGTGAGTTTTATTTCCTTTATGTTAATTCCTAAAATAATTTGTTAGTCAGTGATTATAGAGTTAAGACCTAGCAGAAAACATAATTCATAATCAAAAGTATAAATGAGAAGTAATGAAAAGCTATAACCAAACTTTTCATAATAAAATTATAAAAAATTTTAGTACACGAAAAGCACAACCAGTAATTATTCTTATAAAACAAGTCAAAATGATTGTAACTTTCATTCACAGTTCCAGAAATATTCTTTATATGATCCCTGTACTATATGAAAAAATTATTTATTAGTTTTTACATTCTAACATTTATACCCTGAAATTTTTTAAAATAATATATGAATGAGATAATTTTTTGTTTAGGTACAACTGAATGCATTCACACTCAAAATGAGGCATATTATAAATTATGTTAAAGTTATAAATTAGAACATAAAATTAGCACATCCAATCCTTATAGGCACAGATTGCAAGATGGGTCATTGATTAATGCACTCTCTTTAACTTAAAATGATAGCTGCATCAAAAAAATAGATCCTATTTCCAGCATAATATTAGGAAGTTTCATATTTATTCTTGACAAGCTCTGCTACTTACATTAAATTTCAATAGCTCTTAAACATTTAAATTTACAATTGAATTTTCAAATATGATATATTATTAAGATATGAAATTCTCTCAAGGAATGAGTTACAAATACAAGTAAGTCTGCTTTTAAGATTGGTTCTCTAACAGTTATTGATGACTTGATTACAAAGAAATATGATATTCTCCACTTGCTGAATAATAAAATCAATAAGAAATATTATAAAGTTTTGAAATTCAAGAAGATATAAGAATTATTAATGGATTGGGAGTGAAAAGAAGGATAATAATTACTAATTGTGATTGCATTAGATATTTTTCTGATGCTCTGACAATATCTTTCAGCTCTAAGAAATAATATCATAACCTTATGGCATTCTATGAGACATCACTTTGATAATCTTTTAAATAATGACACAAGAATACAGATTACTGCTTTTAATAATATATTTATATTTCCAACTTATTTAGGTTTGAGAAGGGATAACCAGTTTGGTGAAGTTAGATCTTAATAATTTAAAAAGTAAAAAAACTACAGCTTGTGATGAGACACCTGAACAAGTTTTAAAATATAGTGGGTAATATATTAATTTTAAAACTATTAAATTTTTTTATGAATATAGAAATCCATCTGATTTTAAAGACTGTTTCTGTTGTTCCAATTTACAAATTAAAAATGTAAATAGAAAAGATTAGTAATTGAATGTTAACTATTAATATTTTTTAACTTGAAGTTGCTACAATGCAGTTGTATAACATAAATGCTACAAGCAGTATCGCATACTGCTATTAAGAAAAGTATTTGTTTTATATAATTATCATGCCAAATTTGATTTGTTTTGTTATAAACATTATTTGTAATAAGTATTGTAATATTTGTATAAAAAAAATTTTTTTAAATGTAACCATAAAATTGCAAAAATGGAGACATAAAATTACTTTTGTTTACAACAGCTTCTAACTAGAATCAATTGATTGCTTTCTCTCAATGAATTATTATAATGAAATCAATTTGTTTTTTATTATTGTAAACATTATTTACAATAAGTATTATACATTGTACAGTGATCAGGTGGGTCAGCAATATGAGATGGCACTGAGAGTGGTGGGTCATGTGAAAGTCTGAGTTCGAATCCCGAATATATTACATATATAAATGAAGGTTTAAGCCTGTACAATGTATTATTTTATGTAAATAGTGTGTAAAAGGTCTTCTCATCCCTTGCATATGTACATATAAATGGATTATTCTCCTATACATGAGGGGTCAGAATGACTAATATGTCAACATGGGTAGGATCACAACCTTGGCACTAACAAGGGCTTTGAACGTTCCATCATCAGATTTTCAATGAACTGGAAGGCTGAAGATTTGTGAGTTGGAATAGTTTGAAGCCTGTCCATTAAAGTATGAAGATTGGCTATCTTAATATAAAGCTGAGCACTGATTGTATATATGTGTGAGGATAGTAATCTAGACTAACTGATGATTGCTGGTTTAGCATGAAATATGTATATTTGATGATTATTTATCTTTTCAACAAGTGTGTGATCAGGTGGGTCAGCAATATGAGATGGCACTGAGAGTGGTGGGTCATGTGAAAGCCTGAGTTCGAATCCTGAATATAATAAGTATTATAATAATTTTCTAAAAGAAATTGGAAAAAATAAATCATAATTTGCAAAACATGGAAAAATTACATATGTTTAGATTACAACCATATGAGATATCATTAATCTTGAAAAAAATGGCATAAAACTTATATTTCATGAGCTAATTTCAAATTAATTTAATTTTTGCAAAATATAAATATACCTATAAAAGTACTGAGATAGAAACTGTTCAATTTAAAAAATTCTATAAAAATTATGGCATTTGAAAATTTATAGTGGTATACCTGTTATAGCCATGACAGTTTAAATAAATTTCTTTCAGTCTTAAGTAAGTAATTATCAGGAATCAAGAAGCATTAGATATATTGATTATTTTTAACTTGTAAATTAAATTCAAAGGAAATGTTACAAATAAATATGTAATTTATTTTTAATAAATTTATTCAAAACATTTGAGTCAGTTAATAACCAAGAAAATTAGTAACAATATCAAATCATTTTTCTGTCCATTGAAGTTTATTTATATTATATAGTTTCTATATGATAGAATGAAGATAAAAATTATTACTGTTAATGAGAAATCTGATGCATTTGAAATAAAAGCTACTATTTCCAGCTTTGTTTTCCATTTTAACAATAGTGTTCTTTGTAATAATTTATAAAAAACATTAGGAAATAGATAGTTTTGACAATGATTATTTAAATGTATATGACTAAAATAGAAAAATAAAAATAACTTAATTTTTATGAGCCAGTGATTGGAAAAAAATCATCATCTTGTTGATTATTAACTTGGGATTGTAAATATTCCTTAATAATTTGGTAATGATTTGGACACTTGGATGTTGAAGTGAGAGATTTCAATGTGCTGCTGTATTTAAAAATTTAAAAGACTATTTTATTAATCATACAATTTAAAACTCACAATAACATAAGATATTCATGGATAGGAAGTGTTGAATTGAGCTTTGATTCATGAATATTCTAGTTTTACAATCTCTCACTTTACCACTGTGCTAAACCTAACAAATATTTCATCATAGTGATACAATTATTTCAGTTACCTTAGTTCTATATAGGGCTGTTAATCTACCAAACTTATTCTATGGAGATGAGGCTCAGACTCATAGTTTATAATATAAAGACATAGAATGTTCAATAATACTCTAAAAACATAATATCAACATAAGACCAATCCGTGTACTTCAACTCATTAGACATGATAATATTTATTCTGCTGTTTGTAAAGGTATTTATTTAATAGTTTGGACTGCAAAGATAATATAGTGCAATTGTCTTTCTAAAAGAAATATTTTATAGCTAACTTGAGTATGGCTTTCATGTATCCTATGTACATTTTAAAATTTGTCTAAAAGCTATACAATAATTGTTGCTTTCTTTTTCTATGTGTAAAAGCATTGACCAGGAAGCGAATCCGCGACAACTGTCTACAAGCAACTGCTTGCTTGAAGGCAGCTGCACTGACCTCTTGGCTACCAACGCTTGACAATATTGTTGATTTTATTAGAAATATGGCTGAGGATAGTAATAAATTAATTTACAACGAAATGTTGGAATCTTCTATAAATTCTTTTTTGTGTGTGTTTCTCTTATAGTTAAAATGGCCACCGTTTATTATGAATGATTGCTAATAATGATAATCATGGTGTTTCTGACTTATATCAATATTACTTTAAAAGCAAGCACTACCATGTTTGATAGACATAGCAATTCTAAGTTATAAATGTATATTTGGCTATATATTTTTAGATTGTAATTTCATTTTTTCAAAGTTAAAGGTGTTCGTGGTGATTCTCAAGTGTTAAATTCTCCCCCATATATAACAGATCCGATTGCATATGTCAAATATTTTTTTTTAAGAAATAGTAGAATATAGATTACCAATTGGAAACAAATTGAATTGAATTTTTGTGGTGATTCATTTTTCGAAAAAAAAAAAAAATTTAAAGTCTATTAATTAGATATATGTTTTTGTTTTTAATTTATCACATTTTTATTTTTAAAAAAGAAACAAATTATTTGAAATTTATACATATTAGATTGGTATCGTTAAATGAATAAGATAGAAGAGACCATTTGCCATGTCATTTATTTTGCATATATAAATGTAACTTTTGAAATAAAATCACATTTTAATTTCTATTTTCTATTGAATAATACAGTTAATTTTTTTAATATTGCATTTTATTTATTTATATGTAAATACAAACTTTGCTATATTGATTCTCTCCTTCCCTAATATTTATTCTATATTCGTGCTTGTAAAGTGATAAATTCTTGATAGAAGGAAGCTGGCTGAATTTTTGTAAATATAGCTATAATAATTATTAAAAACAAAAGGTTTTATTTATTTTAGTTTTGTTTGTAATTATGTAACTTTATACATTGAAATGCTAAATATATATATATATCTCAAAGAGATAGTAAACAATTACCTATTACCACTGTTAATTAAATGTTATTGATTGATTAATCATAAAATACTATATTTTAATGACCTCCATTTGTCTTTGGATAGAACACTTAACATAATAAGTACATTATATGTGTAGATATATATATATATTTAAATTGTTTCAGTGTGTGATATTTTTAAAAGTTTGACTATTCATTTTCCAAAAAAAGGAAATATTTAAAGATTTTATTTTTTAAAAAAAAATGGAATGGCTTATTGCTTAGGAATTCATAAGACGTTTGAGCATCAAAGAAATGGAGCTGGTTTCCAATCAATGGATAATGAATTCCATAGTCTGTCAATCTAACACGTCACCAAACCACATAGATCAGAGATTTAATCATAATATTGGTAAGGGATTTTATATAAAGCCATTCAAAAAAAACTTTATTTGACTTAGTTTTTTTAAATCTAAATAAGACAGTCTTAACGCAAGTATTTGTTTTGACAGTTAAGATACATATTACATCTTTTTTATTTGTCTCCTGTAATCTGCTGCCATTCATATATTTTTTTAGTATTGTTTTAATTTTTTGCACATAGTTGAAATCGTTTATTTATTTCCAAGTCTGTGTTGTGATCTGAGAGAAGATGCTTGAGCAGGTTGATTGATTCTTTTACGACTAATTATTAATTATTTAAACGTCAATCTCAACTATTGCTGACTATGATTTAACCATTTCTTGATGTATTACTGAAAGTTTGACTTCCGTAGCACTTAGACTATTTTTAATTTAATGTTCTGCCTTCCTGGTATCTGGATCTTGCAATAGTTTTCGGTGAATGCTTTGTAACTTCTGAAAATTTTTGTTTACTTCTCAAAATTATTTTTTAATTCCTGTTTCTATTTTCGTGACAAAAACACCGCGCGCGCACACACACACAATCAATGTTTAATTAAATAATAATTTTTTTTTGTTTACTTTTCAACAATTTTGCTTTAACTCCTGATTCTATTTTCATAATAAAAGCACGCGACCACATCATATTAAAAAATTAATTAAGTAATGAAGAACAGATCGTAAAAAAAAAAAAAAGTCACGCAAAAGACAAAAATTTTAAAAGTGAAAATGTATCTATGCAATATTTTCTTCATGCGAAGAGAATTTTGTCTAGTACTGTATACATTAAATACTGATATTTTATGGTGTATCTAACATAAAGACAGAGACAAATCATCATCGAATTATTTTTATATTTCTTTTTATAATTTTAATAATTAAAAAAGTCAAAGACCTCTCCAAATAGCTCTTCTTAGAAGAACAGTGAAAGAAAAAGCTGACATGTCAATTTTCAAGTGGTGCTCTAGTTTTTTTTTTTTTTTTAAGTGTCATAGCATCGGCCGGGACGCGAAACCGCAACCCGGGCAACTGCCTGCTAGTGCAAGGCAGTTGCGCTGACCTCTCGACCACCAATGCAAGACTGGTGCTCTAGTTAAAGATAGTTAGTTACCCATTTATTGACAAATGTTGATTAATCATCAGAATTGGCTATGGCCCAGCTAGTTATCTTAGAGAAATATCTTGAAAAGAATTTCACTTGACTCAGATAAAATCTAGATATGCTCTTTATGCATAATATTCGGAGGTAAATTGAAAAACTCATATAAATTTATGTAACAGACTTATAATTAATATTTTGTCCAAAAATAATCCACATATATGTTGTGTATATATACTAAATCACAGCCTTTAGTTATCTTTAAAATATCAGTCTGTTTATTATGGACATCATTTTTGAATTTAATTAATTTAAGCATTGTAAAATTTTATCATTTCCAAAGGGTTTGTTTGACAATTTATTTAATAAATCAAAACCTAAGTAAGTATTTTAATTGATACATCAGAAAATGAAATATATAAATAAAGACTAAAAATATTTATCCTATCTTCAAGAAAACACAACTGCTATTTCAATTAAGAACCATCAGGCAACTGAGAAGAAAGTTCATAAGGTTTGTTGATCTTTAATTTAAAAATAAAAAGCCAATAAACTCATCATTCTGGATGATGCTTGACAGTAAGCAGCCTATCCATATTTATTTCCATATAAATAGGCACATAGTAATAACAGATATAATGACAAGATCATATGACATGGACATCAAGAATTTGCCCTACTTCATTTTTTTAAGATCTCAAATAGGAATTAAATAGTGTTCTTTCAATTAACAGCAAATTTCTTTTAGCAGCCAAAAACAAAGCTTGATTTCTACAGTAGTGATTAGAATACATGGTAATACTAAGTGAATTGGCATTAAAAAGAAAACTTATTACATAAATTTTATAAAAACTATTCTGTGGATTAAAATAGGGAATTAAAGAAGTAAAAATTAATGAAGAAATTATGTAAATTTTGTAAGTGGTCGTTTTTGCAAATAGTGCTTTATAGTTGCAGAAAATGTTACAATAATTATCAGATGAAAATAAAAAAAGTAGAACTTAAGATAAATACTTAAAAAGACTCTAAAGAAAATAAAGATTGATAATCATAAATTAGAATTTAACAACTATAAATATCTTGGTCAGATTATTAATATAGATGAAAATATAATTGATGAATTTGATCAGAAATTTCTACTTGGATGGAGTACTTGGATAGAAATAACACTATTAAAAAGAGACATGCCTCAGTGTTTGAAAATTAAGATTTTTAATAAATGTGCCTTATCAGTTCTTATTTATGGATCTGAGGCTTGGACACTTAACAGAAGCTGTACAGTGACTTTAGAACACTCAATGAAATGTCAACTATCTTAAGAATAACAAGAGAAAGTCAAAAATAAATTACACGAGTGAGTGAACAAACAGGTATCATTGATGTCTTTGAAAGAATTAAAAGATTTGAAATGAAGATGGATATATTTCTAGAAGAAATAATAATAGATTGACAATTGAAATTTTAAAATAGATCCCAAGAGATTGTAAAGGATCTGGAAAGAGACCATATATGAGATGTTTGGATGAAATAATGAAATTTGTTGGTATAATGCAAAGAAGAGAGGCTAAAAAATCAAAGGTACTTAATTAAATGTGGACAGACCTACATTAATAATGATTGAAACTAATGATAATGATAAAATTAAAAGTTATGGGTCAATGACATTTTGTTTACTGCCCTCTAGGTGAAAAAAAATAAAACATTTTTTGATTTAAACAATGCCTTTTCAGCAACTTCCGATGAAAGAGCATTGAAGAAAAATACATTATTCACCAGGTCTGCTATTGGCTAGGTAATAAGTTTGAGAAGTTTTTCATCTTTGTTTTAACTTTAATTAAGAAGAGCTAGATCTAGATATCCATTTACTAATCAATATTAAATGGTTAGCTGAGTTGGTTTCTAAAAGAAAAATTCTAAGCTTAAATGAAACCTAAAAAAAATATTTAGCTGAGTCTCTTCCACTGCACCATAATACTAAGGACAACGGTAAATAAAAATTAAAGTAATAAAGATGAAGAGAATGGAAGATTAAGAGTAATGTTAGGATAGAAAAATATAAAACAGATTAATACTGTTAAAGTATTCTGAAATTAATTATGAAATAAATTTTGAAAGAGTTCATGAATAAAAGCTATTTTATGACTGAATTATGTTAAAGCATCAACTGAAGAGTAATATCATCATTCATTGTCAACCATTATCAATACATTGCAGGATGAAGTTCTCTCCAAGTTCAATCCATCTTCTCTGATCTCTAGCTTCTCTTTTCCACATCACCTCTTCACACTTTCTTATTTCCTCTATCCATCTCACATGCGGTCTCTTTCTGGATCTTTTACAATCTCTTGGAACCCAGTTTAAGATTTCAATTGTCCATCTATTATCATCTCTTCTAGCAATATATATATACACAAGCAATATTAACAAACAGAAACAAATTGTGCTTTTATCTATCAACATGTGATTAATCAAATTCTTATATCATTAATTCGCCTGTATAAACACACACATTTAGTTATATAATATATAAAGAAAGTGGTACAAAAAATAATACACTTAGCTGATGTAATAGTTATGTGAGTTTTGAAAGCTTTTATTTCTGCTTGGATAACCAGAGCATGTAGATTGACGTCTGTCAGAAAAACTTTGATTGATGGTATTGTCATTTTTAATGGAGATAAAAAGAAGTATAAGCTAGATAAAAATGTTCGTACTTGGCAATTTTCTTTTCTAACTTTTTATGAAATAAATTTTTAAAAAATATAATTATTTTGAATTAATTTTTTATTTAATTTTGAATTTTTCTAGCATAAGAATTTGATAAAGACAGGAAATTATCATGTTAAAAAATGAAAAAAATAAATGAGATTCAACCGTTTTTTTTTTTTAAATTATTCTGAATAGTAATAATAACTGGCTAGAGCTAATATAAACTATTTAAAGCATTTTTATAGCCAGGTCAATGTGGAAAAAGTAAAACAGCTGGCTACAAAGAAAGTCCTCTTCAAAAGTCCTTTATAGAGCATCAATAAAGAAGCAGTAGTCACCAGGTTTGCATTCGTTGGAAATTGAGCAATTATGATGGATTTTACTTTCTGTTCTATCCTTTACCTAAGAATATCTAGATATTGATTTATTGACTAATATACGTGGCAAACTGGCTTGACTATAGATGAATTTCTAAAAGAATAATTCTAACTCATATTGAAGCTAAGTCTGAATTCATACCGCAAATCATGGATATGGCAAGGTAACATTATTCCACAGTACTCTTTATATTGAATAAATAATGAAGCAACCTATGTAAAAGGTCATATATAATATAATTTTATAAAAATTGAGCAATAATTATATATGCCAATGACCTTTAAATAGATCATTAAAGAACACAGGTCTTCTCAGCACCACAGAGAAATAACAAAGGAAAATACATATCTTATCCATTTTCCAACTGCTGCCTGAAAATGATTTTAGTAATCTTCTATCTCTTATCCATAGCAATAGTTAAATATGCATAATTATATGAGTGAAAGTATTTTGGTTTAATATAGTTTTTGAATATATATAATATGTGATTTAAATTGCATAGATTACAAAGTTTTTTAAAATTTGAATTCAAATATATATAATATTAATGAAGGATAAACATTGGCTTACCTTATTTTAACTGTCATATAATTCATCCTGTTTTAGCTTATGATATAATTAGTTATCAAAGTATCAAAAAACAATTGAAAGTACTAATTGCATTACTAACAATGTCTATTGATTAAATTATAAATAATTATGGAATATCTAGACTTGAAATAGGTTTGTTTTTTTCTTTAAAAAAACAACAACAACACACAATAAAATTAGCTTTTGTATACGAAAAAAAGACCATGAAATTAGTATTGAAAATACAGAAATGGCGAAAATGGGCATTACCTTTAATAAAAATAAGAATGCGCAAAAAGTAAGAAGAAATTATAAAGAAATTAAATAACTGAATGTATATTAGATTAGAATATAAAATTAGTTTATTACATACTATAAATCATATACCCCAGTGTTTACAGAATGTATTTGATTTGATTTTCTGAAGTCAGATTTTCAGAGTTTGAAATATGTATATATTATTTTTTAATTTAAATAGATGAAACAAATAAACAGCATGTAAATACCCAAACATGACCGAAGAAATATTAAATTTACACATCCTGCTAAAATGTTTTTACTCAAGTTCTTCCAACCTGTACTTTAATAACTATTTTACCAAGTAAAAATAAAGTAGGATTAAAAATCTGTATATTAAGACAGTAGTTAATACAGGAGAAATTGTAAGGATTAATTATTATAGTTAATATTGTGCCAGAAATATCTTCATAATAATAGATAATATACTGAGAGTTTATTTATCAACCAAACATTGGTGATTAAATTCTCATTGTAATTAAAAAGAGAAAATTCCTATATTACATGGTATAATAATAATTTTATTTCCTAACTTTTAAACAGATGAAGTCCAAAATGCAGATATATAATGGTAATTGGTGATGAATCGATTAATCACTTTTGGCAATATACTTGTTAAATAGTGTAATGCCTTTCCATAAAAATGTCATCAATTCTGGAGTTGTATGAAAGAATTTTTTTTGTAGGTATAAAATTTAATGGACACTGAAAGCAGTCTATGGTGTTGTTTAATATATATAAATTCTTAGGATTAGAGTAAATGCTGATGAACCAGTCAAAAAATTTTTTTAAAAATTATTTAGTAGTATTTTTTAATAAGAATTTATTATGCTTTTGCTGTATTGAGATTTTTTTTTTATATGTCAAAGTATCGGCCGAAAGCGAACCCGGGACAACTGCTTGTAAGGCAGCTGTGCTGACTATTCGGCCACCAATGCTAGATTTTGATAGGGTTTAAGGGTATTTTTACTAAATATTACAAATGGTTTGGTGAAGGCTTCAATAACACTAGGAATACTAATGATTTTGAACTCTATTGTTTTTTTTTTTTGTTCCTATTAATTTAATATTAAAGAAATTAAATTGAAAAGTTGTAACTTTTTCTTTATCATCTGTGATGATTATTACTTAGATAAGTAGTCTTTTCTGAGTTGAAAACTGAGAAGTACTAACGGGTTTTTTTTTTTTTTTTGTAAACATTTTTCGGTCTTAAAATAGTAAATTAGCAATATATTAGTTATGGCAACAGTTATTTAAATAAATTAAATTGTAAAGATTTATCTTGGATATTGATATTTAAGAAGATATTTATGACTTTATCATTTAGAAAAGCATGTTTTAGAGAGATAATATTTTTTTTTATTAATAAAACTAATTTATTTAATAATCATTGAATTTTTTTCAGTTTATGTTCTAAGGAAACAAAAGAAAGATTCCACAAATAACATTTGAAGTCAAGGTTTATTTCTTTATAGTTATTTATGGAAAAAAATACGAGTAAATAAGTTAATAATGGAAAATTTACATTTTTAAAAATGTAACCATCTGCTGTTTAGCAATGATCTCGCTAAACAGAGCCCAAAATAACTAATAATTTAAAGCCTGCTCATCTAAAATGATGCTATTTAGATGCAATTCAAAATATGCAAAATACACATTTGGAGAAAATATATGGTTATTAAATGAAATTATGCAATTAATAAAGGTTTAGTGATAATTCCCATGGCAAATGTTAAAAACAAGCTAAATAGCTTTTATATCATTATATTAAATGGAAATTTTATATATTTGGGGATCGATCATAAATGTAAATAAGGAAATATGCAAAAGAGTTGAAAACATATTTTGATGGTATGATAAAAATGTACATAACAAAAGTAAAATAAGTGAATTGTAGTTTAAATAAGAGAGAAAGTACAGAAAATAATGAATGCCTAAAAAAAATAATTGACATTTTTTACATGATGTGTGTGAATGTGGAATAGAAAATTTAAACCACAAAAAACTTAAATGGATAAAATAAGATAGAACAAATAATGAAAGTCTAAGATCCATATTTATTAGTTATGTGGTATTTTGTAAGACAGTTATTTATAATTATTTAGAAAGTGATTTGTAGTTTTTTTAAGCAAAAGATGGGTTTGTTTATTTATTCATTATTATTTTTTTCTCAGTGATGAGATGTTTACTCATCAAAAAAAAAAAAAAACAGATACAGTTGAAACAAATGGAATTTCAGGAGCAACATGGTAAGAGGGGAAGGATACATGTAAAAAGGGAATGGTAAGTGGAGAGGGAAAATCATGTATAGTCCAGTTAGAAATGCATGTCTTCATGATTGAGTCCTATGATAGAGGCTGAGAGGATGGAGTTGGAGGATTGCCCAAGTGTCTGTGAGGAGTGGAGGTGGGGCTAGTTTGGTATCTCGAGTTTTGAGAGTGCGAATTAGGTCCAAGAGCTTTTGATTGGCTGAATGTACTCTCTGGTTAAGGATAATGGCACATCAGAGCAACCAGAGAGCATAGATGAGAAAAACTGAAAGTCTAATAGCTGCAAAGACCCCTGTTTCTATGGATTGAAGATGGTATTTCTGTGTGAGGAAAGGCAGAAGTTGATGATATTTCTCATGCCAAGCAGAAAAGGACATTTAAGTAGGAAGTGCTGGAGGGTTTCATTGTCAGTTTTACAGAGCTGGCATATGGGAGAGATTTTGGTGAAACCCCTACAGTTGACCAAAAATTGATTCGTGGTAAGGGAATGAAGATTGATTTTGAGGAGGAAATCAAGGAATTTTGCCTCAAAGGACCACCTTTTGAATTTGTGGATTAATTGGGCATTGGTAAGTCTGAGGAATGTAGGGGACACAGTGGAGAAGTCTGCAGTCTGATTGAAAACCTCTCAGTACTTTAGTTTGCTGTTGATGGATGGTATAACAAAGCCAGCCTTTTGTAGGATGTTGGCAATGAGTGAGGTCCATGACCTAGGCCTGCCACTGGGAGGAGGAGTGGCAGTGTGTGTGATAATGATATGCACAAGATTGTCAGGGAAGTGACTTAGGAGTGTGAGGATAATGTTGTGAGATTTCTGGATCAGAAGAGTGTCGATGGAGTGCAGGCCCAACCCATTGAGGTTTTTAGGAAAACAAGTTCTTTTTAGGCTGATGGCCACCACCTTTCTTCCCCAGAGAAAACAGATGAATTTATGGTTTCTCTTTATAACCAAAGCTATAGAATGAGATTTTGAAGTTTTATTTTTGAAGAGCATAGGCGCAGTAACAAATAAATTTTTGATATCTAGAAAGGCCAAACCAGTAGTTTTATTGTTGAGATGGAAAAAATATTCATTTTAAATCTTTCTTGAAGTTATCTTTCATACCATTATTCTTCAGTTATTTAAAAAGTTTTCTGATTGAGCTTCTGTAAAGGATAACTTTTTTATATTGATGTTAATGAAGTCACATTCTTATAGCATGATCTAATTGGATGTCCAGATGTCTAGTGTGAGAAATATTTATTCATCAGTAGAACATGATATAACTAAGAAAAGAGACTTTTCTTAAAATCTTTGCATTATCTGTTTAAATTGTAGCAGCTTTTTAAAGATGAGAAAAGAAAGATATGGTCTAGAGTAATTACAAAATAGCATAGAGGAATATTTACCTTTTTTTTTTTAGCCTTTAAGATGTTTATATACTGTTTGTATTGAAGATTCAGTACATTAATTTTGCAAAGAAAAAATCTTAGTCTATAAAGAATATTTGAGAAAAATCTATGTCCTGAATAGGTAAGTCATCAGCATAGATGGATTTCATTTTCTGGAAACTACATAATGAATGTATTAAATAAGAGAGATAAGATATCTGAAGCTTGTGGAAAGTCAATCTGAAATAATTTTTGCTTAATTTAATTGTTAATGAGGGTCATTTGCATTTTTCCATTGAAAAGCATTTCATCAAGTAAATTAGTCATTTTTTTTTGCATTTCAAAATTTTAAACTCATGATGATAAATCTATTACAATTCCTCGGGTATTCTATATTTTATTTTAATAAAGAGAATTGAGGCTTGAATTTATTTATAGAATCTTTGCTTTCTTTGAATCAACTTTGGATTAATTATGATGATTAGAAAGAAAGATTTTGTCTCTCTGCTTGAAGCATCTCTAGTTCTTTTACTAGTTTTTTTAGAGGTATATTTGTTTTACTGTAATAATTAACTCTAGATAGCATTTAATTGATTCAGGCTTATTTTAAAATTAAATACAGCATTTAGATAGAAGCAGTATGTTTTAGTTAGTAATGGAATTGGCTGCTTTTGCAAGTTTTATGTAATCATAATATAATTTCAAAATTTTAATAAACATTTCTCAAAACAATGTAATTTAAAATAAATACATACAAAATGTATATTTGCTTTATTTAATCTTAACAGCTAATCAAAGGCATGCTAAGCACATCAGGCAGTTAGTATTAACTGAAGCTTTTCTCTATATACCTTTTGTATGTATTAATTATGAAGCAATCATAATATCTAAAACAAAATGGTCAGAAAAAATTACTGATCAAAGAGGAAGAATTATGATAAAATGCTGATCTGGAGAATAAAGAAAAAGATCAGTTAAGAGTGTTTGTAAAAAAAAAAAACATTACCAGGGAAGAAGTCTTTTGCATTTGCAAAATTTCTGTTATAATTAGATTTAGTACTTAGATACAGAGTGAGCATAGGACAGTTTAAAATCCTTTACTAATAGAATTGATTGTTAGAATTAAATTAATTTGGATAATTATTGTACAAATATAGAGTGATAATATTAAAAAAAAAAATTGGAATGATAAAAGATTACAATGTCATATGCGAACAAGATATAGAATTTTCAATGTTCAATGAGATTTATTATGAATCGGTACAATTCTAGCCACATTTGTGCTAGAATACTAAAATTAAAAGTATCTTAGTCTAGCTAGGTATCATTATAGTCAATGACTGAATTGCAGGAATACTTTGTTTTAATATTATATGGGGGAACTTGGCCAATCTGATTGCTGAGTGCAAAAAGGTGATAGTGGAGTTAATTCTCTATGAATCATTTTATGATTTAATGTTAAGCATTAATTTATTAGCAGTAAAAAAAAATACTACAGTATATTAATTAGATCAGAAAGAAAATGTTACATATTGGTAAATTTTTTGAAAAATGAACAATTGAAATTGGTGCATGTAGAAAAACATTTATTATTGGTAAAAGGTGTTATAAAATGAGCTTATTGGCTACTATAATCAGACAGGATAGAATTATGAGATGCATGATTTTCTTAATCAAAATTAGAATCTGTCTTAATCTGGATGAGTGTTAATGGAAGAACATGGACTATGTTTGATCCTTAGTTTCATCAGGATCACTTGAGGGCTTTAGAGTTATACGATCATGGTTCAATATTGAGTTGGAATAGCACTTTATTAAGTTTTTTCTCAATAGAGTGACGTTGGAAAATTTAAGTGTTTTGATTGATATCAATTGATTTCACTTGCAAATTTTTAAAATTTCTTTTAGTTAGCTTTTTTCCTTCATATATGCTCATCATTTTTATTTCTTACATCAGAATTGTCTAAATCATTTTGCTAATCAGAATCCACTGCAGAAATCATCGATTATTATTATTACTGGGAGTTCAGTAGTTTGAATTGTGTTTGGTTTTTCAAACCACAATCATTGCACTATCTAGTAGGATATTATTTGGTTAAATATATTTTAATCCTACAGTGAGAGCACTGGGATAATATGCCTTTAAAAGTGATATTCAGAGGGGTTGTTTTGATGGCATGTAAAGTTAGTATGTCCATAGTTAGATGATATTTAATGGGGATATAGAGAATTAATTGTAAGCGCTTGTGCTGCTACTCTTTTTTGATACAGATAATTCAAAGTGATTTTTTGCATAATTTTTTCATCAATGATTGCAAATCAGCAGCTAGATTTTTTTTATCTCTTCAAGTGATGCTGATTGGTCAGTTCATTTTCACATAAATTAATACTTTGCTATCAAGAAAATGAAAAGATTTTGGATTTTTGCTATATATTCTTTTAGTCTGCATTATGGATTTCCAGTATCAAATGTTATCATTGGTAGGTTTTAGCATTATGTAAATGTTTCTCCATATATTTCCCCTCTGATAAAATTTGTCTACAAAAAAGCCTCATTATAAAAATATTAGTATTCATAGGTAATAAAATTAATTTTATTATAAAATGTATAAGATTTTAGTACTGGATTAGGAATTGTACTGTTGAACTTATCACAGTTATCACTGTAATTTCCTCAGGTAATTTTATTTCCCAGAAACTGATCTATATCAGCTTTTTGACTGGTATCTTGTTCATTAAAAAAGTATTAATTAAGTCAATAAAGGAAAAAATACCTGAAGGTATAATGCTTTTCATTGTTGAAGCATAAAAATGTTATTAACCACCACTATTACTTGATTTGTTTTCCAAATTTTTAACAGGCAAAACTCTCCATACAGTAGTGCCACTCAGTGCAAGCCAGAGGATTACTCTGGCTTGCACTGAGTGTCACTACTATATGGAGAGTTTTGTCTGTTTTAATAACAGTTATGAGCAAGCATAAGAAATGGTGATCATGTGTTTAATGGTTCAAATTTTTAACAAGGAATTAGAATTAATGCTTGTTAATAAAAGATTACATTTATTGGAAGCAGTTCTGTAGAACAAAGTGGGTTTAATTTATCATACTTTGACTTGCTTTGTTTTAACATTAAATTGGAATCAATAATTTCAGAATATATTTCAGAAATCAATAAATATTAATTCCATAAATGAAGAAATGATTAAAAAAATAGATCACCTTAATTCTTGCAGATTAACGAATAATTTAGTTGATTTTAAAATTATGCACTTTATAAAATAAAACATAATTTCATGGAGAGCTTTTACTGTCTAACTGGTTTAATTTATCACTTAGTTAGGAATTTTAATCTTTTTAACTTTCAGTCCCAAAAGGAATTATTATAAGAAATTTTGAAACAGTTTTGCTTTCAGTTGTTAAAAAAAAAACAAAAAGCAAATAATAAAAAGTGAAAAGAATATTATATATTCTTTGATACTGTTGTATACATTCAGAATTGTTTAATTAATTAGAAATAATGATTGCTAATATCATTATTTAAATACAATAATCACATTATATGAATTATTAATTGTGTACGTGTGTTTGTCAATATTGTCAGAATTGAAGGATTTCTGTTTTAGTGTGAACTTATTAAATTATATAATTTATTTTAGTGTCTGAGTCCTTTTTCCAAACTATTTATAATCATATATATGCATAGTGAAGGGAATAAACTGTATTAATGGTTTGATAATATATTGTCTTTCTATCTTTAATTATTTGTATATTCAATTGATAGTAAGAAACTATTATTTTATAATTGTATGTCTAAGAATGACATAGATTTAAAGTGTACGACATATCACATAAATAAGTACTTGCTATTTAATCATGATAAATTAGTTAGAAAATAATGCATTTCCTCTTTGATTTTATTCTGATTACTGAAATCATTATTCTTATTAATACTTTGAATGAACATTTTCCACATCATAAGTGGTACTTTACCAGTTGAACATATTATATAGTTATTATCCCATCTTCAATAAATATAGTTAGGTATGTATAAAATAATCCACTAATAAAGGATTTAATCATCATCTGATCATCATCAGGTGATTGACTATTTCCAATATATTCCACCCATTGCAATATTAATGTCAATATTAAAATTAATACCCAACTTGAAAGAACTGGTATCAGTAAGAAGGAAAGAAAAGGATGGAGTAGCATAATGTGTGGAAGATTCAACAAGATTAGATAGAGGATTTGAACTCAGACTTTCAAGCACCCACCAATTATCTACGCTATCTCATACAACTGATACACATGATCACACACATAATAAAATGTCAGTATCAGCATGGGATTTGGCTTTCCATCATTGAATTTTCAATCATATAGATGACTGAAAAGTTGGAGGTTGGAGTAGATTGAAGCCTGTCCATTAAAGTGTGAAGATTTGCTATCTTAATATAAACTGAGCACTGATTATATATGTGTGTATGTGAGAGAGATGATATTCTGGACCAACTGATGAGTGCTAGTTTAGCATGAAATACATATATTGATGATTATTTATCTTTTCTACATGTATATGGTCATGTATATCAGTTGTATGAGATAGTGTGGATAGTTGGTGGGTGCTTGAAAGTCTGAGTTCAAATCCCCTATATACACTTAAGCTCCAGGTTTGTGAAGAGTGCTTGGTTTTCAAATATTTTCAAGATTAGATAGGTTTATTTTTTAACAGTTTTGAAAGTGTTATTTTTCTGATTGACTCCTTCCAGAATCACTTGAATTAAGCTATTGATTGAGTTTAATTGAGAAAATTGTTTCAAGTGCCCAATTTATTGATAAGTTTTGTCGAAATTGTATAACTGGTAATTACAAACATGATGCAAATTTGCTTAAAATGGGTTTGGTAAAGTTACTTAATGTTTTGTTTTCCACAGCTATTATCTATTGATGCATGCGTGGTGATTATTTTACTTGAAACACTTCTCTTGTTCTCCATAAATATACAGTGAAATCAAAACGATAAATATTTTTTTAATTTTCTGGAGAATATTATATTATGATAACTTCAATATATAATATGTTAGTATCAATTTATAAAGATGGTAGCCTCATCAATCAAGAGACCCTTAATTTATGTTCAATGGCATTGTAAGCATCCAGAGTTAACCCAAGAGCAGTGTGACAGCACAAAGCTCTGAGCATGCATGGTCGACGTCTTTTATGAAAATCACACTTGCTAAATGTAAATATTTTTTTTTGTCAAAACACTGTAATTTGTAAACCCTACAAATGATTTTCACATGTGAAATAATACAATCGTAGAAGCACTGGTTGTGCCGTGGCACAGATTTTTCAGCTGCTACAACGTTTATACCTAAATATTTAACATGTTCTGATCATGTTAATGTGAAATCAGATTTTTCAGCTGCTACAACGTTTATACCTAAATATTTAACATGTTCTGATCATGTTAATGTGAAATCAGCATAATAGTTCAAGAACAATTTTCTTCACTAGCAATTTTATCTATGGAATCAGAATCCCCCCCCCCCCAATTAATTTACGACTATGTTATTAACTGATTCGCAAAAAAACATTCAAAAAAATAAAATATAATTTTTTTGAATCATGTTTTCTCAAATAAAATTGAACAAAGTCCTATTTATAATTTATAGTAAATAAATCATTATTTATATATTGTAAGAACTAAAACGTGCAATTTTATTAAATCAGCATTTGTGATAAAATAAAACATTATTGCCAAAAATTATTTTTTATTTTCGTGAATGTTTTTTTTAATGAATTTTGATTCAAAATAAATATATATTTTTAACGTAGAGAATCGTTCTTCATTTGATTTATACTAATTGTAAAGCAATATATCTATATCAGCAAGTATGATAATTATTTTAAATGTCAGGGGGAGGGGGGCTTAATTTATAAAAGAACCATCATCACCCCTCCCCCGCCGCATGGAAACATTGTACCGGGCCCTGCTTTTTCTCGTGCCGACTCTGTAAATATCTATTCATAAAATAAAAATTAAAAATTATCAATTTTGTGGAGAAGAAAGAGCTGTGAAGAGTTTTTAATATCCTATGTTATTGTTGCAGTCATTGTATGGCGGTTGATTACTTTATTGATTTTTCAAAAAGTGGGCAGATTTTTAAAAAAGACAATTACTATTGTACTTTCGCTTCCGGTTTTACAAAGCTTCTCCATTTAATTTTACTTTTAAAATTACATAAGTTTATTTACGTTGGCAATGATAACGAATATTATCTCACATTTGTATATAATAAAATATATTGTTTATCTCTTTTTCTCTTTTACACGCTTATATATATATATGCGTGTGATTTATGATTGGAATTATGTGATATATATCTACGATAAATCTTTTATTTTTACTATGTTAATAATAGAAATTTTTTTGATTCTTTATGAAAACATTTGAAAATTGAAAATATTGCCTTTAAAGTAAAATGACTTAGATCAATTGCAAATAAACAATATCTGATCAAGAATATATTCTGCTGCCTATTAATCATTTAGATTATGAATCTCATACGCCATTAAGTTATATCTCTGCATTAATAAGACTTCTTTAATTATCCACATTTCATTATTGCTTTGAAGTTTACTTTTCTTTTTTTGTATGCAAATATATATTGATTATTAAAGCATAGGAATAAGCTTAGTAGACTGGGACTATTAGTTGAGATAACTTGTAAAGGGTACAATCAGTAGTTGGTAACTTTGCTATTGATTTCAGGGTGGGAATTTTTCTTGGCAAATGATTACAGAGATGATTTGCCTAAAAAAATAAACGATCTAAAATCTAGCCAGGTCATTGTGCGTGAGATATTATAGATTTAAGTGAGTATTGATTATATTTATGATCAAAAAAATAAAAAAAATGCTGTGTCCTGAGGGTTTCTAAAGACCAGTCAAGAAGCTATACTTCGAAATGTATATATAATAACATTTAATCAATAACAATAATAATGTTCTGAAAAAAAACCAAAAACAATAATAATGTGGTCAAAACAACATAAAAAGGTAATAGTCCATTAATATATATATATGCTGTTTATTTTCCTCTGGTGAAAATAGGCTTCTTCCACATTAGAAATAATCATCCAGTTATTATAATTTTGCTTTGAAATCAAATGTCTTTTGAAACACAAATAAGCATATCTAATTTCGCGTTTAGAATAAATATATTAAAATTCGAAATATTAGTGCTTACATCGCAAACACAATTTATGCGTTATATATTAACCATCTCCGTTCCCAACTTGTCTCTTGCGGTTTAGTTAATCTTCAGTAAATTACTCTTCGCTGGTAATAACCTTTTCATTACACAAACAAGTAACTGTTTCTTGCTTGCAACTATTCCATTTTAGACATTAATTATTGCTAATCGGTTTATTAATCTATCATTGATCATTCTTTAGTGCTGTTCTGTTACGGCTTCAAATCAACACCAACTTTACTCCAGTCTAACGATTTTAGCTGCTTTCTTCCTCTTCTTCATTTGTTGGGGGATAAATATGAATACGATCTAATTTGTATGCAACTAGCTTTATTTGTATAAAAATTCTATTCTAATTTAATGTATAATTTTGGGACGATTTCTCCAGCGAATTTGTGGAGTAAATTTCTCCAATAAAGGGAATGTTATTAAAGTGAAGAAATCCGTGCGTATTTACAAAAATAAATAATATTTTATTTACATATACGGTTTTATACGCGCTGATATTTTAGAAAGTAATAGTGGCAATATAGGTTAGAGAAGTTATCAAGATTTTAAGACTGATATAATTGTTCTTAGCAAAACTCATCGTTCAGAAAAAGTTTAATTGAACAGAGTAGGGATATGACTAAATTTCTTTAACGAATTCATTGAATGAAATGAAATTTCATGATATTGCATTGGCTAAAGTTTTTTGCACTCAAATGTTGTTATTACATTTTTTTGCACGGGACATGGATTGATTAACACAAATACTTAAAATCACTGGGGAAAAAAAATCTTAACAGATGCACTTACAAAACAATTATATCTTGTGAATTATATTATAGTTAGGGTCAGAATATAAAGCAAATTATTATTACTGAAATGTTGGTAGATACATGTTAATGAATAAAGGATTATAGACTTCAAAGTTAAAATGATAATTGCATTAAGTTCTATATCAAACATACTGAGATTAATGATCATTATTTACAATTATCAATTTGAGTTTTCAAATTTGCCATAATGCTAAGACATTAAATTACGGAATGTGTTGGGGATATGAGTTCATTTGTTCTTTGAATCACCCCCCCCCCCAAATCCTGATTGATTATCTGACAATAGTTATATTACTATCGATTTGACTAAGAGAAAATATAATTTCCTCAGATTGACTGAATAATAAAGAATGAATATAAGGCTTTCTAAATAATATAGGAATGTAAAGGCTAACACTCAATAATTGTGTAATAAGATTTTAGAATAGTGAGAAACTAAATGTGCTGAGGAGATATTACTAAGCTATAATTATTTTTAAGATATTTTTATATGTTAAAAGTAATATATGGAATTGAAATACAATGTTGTAATCTTATTTAAAAAAAGGAGAAATTCTTATATAATAATACTGATATTTTGAACAGTCAGAGAGAATATTTTGATCATCATTTGAATACTGATATAAGAAGTCAGACTTTTAGTTTTATTAGTGCATCTCTCATCTCACCTCCATCATATTGCAACCTGTCCACCCATACAGAAATTCAGATCAAACTCTCTATTGGAATCAAATATCTGAATCTCAATATCCATATAGAGTCATATTGATAGTTTTCTGTTACACTACTCATGCTAGTGGATTGTTGCAGTATGATAAGAGTTGAGATAAAGGATGCATTGATAAAATTGTAATAATTCAGATGGCTGTATTTAATGATATATTCTTCTTATTAAATCTTTTACTCTTGCATACAAATATTGATCTTGATGAGATGAAAACCACTATTTGAAGTCTCAAAAAGACAAAAGTTATGGATTCTTTTTTGAGAAAGTTTTAAATAATGGCGGAAATATATTAGCCTAAAATTATTGGAATTTCTGTAGAAAATGTATGAAATCCCAAAAATTGTTTCAGTTTAGGAAAAAATTCTATAACTGCAGTAATTTTAATTGAACATCATTGTTATAACCTATATTAAAATAAATATTTTCAAGTACAGTATTGAATACACTGCTTCCAGTGATAGATAACTGATTAATAGGAACTTAGTGAAGTCTTAGAATAATAAAAAGTAATATAATAACTGAAACACAGGCTTGTTATATACCTGTGGCTATATATATGTAATATAGGGTATATGAGCACAGACTTTCACACTACCCACCTCTCTCCACTCTATCTAATAACACTGATACACTTAAACTTATATATGCTGAAAAGATAAATAATCACCAATATACGTATTTCATGCTAAACCAGCCATCATCAGTTGGTCCAGACTATCATCTTTACACACATATACAGTACAAGTGCTCAGATATATATTAAGATAGACTATCCTCATAGTTTAATGGACAGGCTTCAATCCACTCCTCACTCCAACTCTTCAACCGTCCATCCAATTGAAAATCTGATGTTGGAATGCTCAAAGGCCACCCTGAGGCCGAGATTATTGTCACACCCATGTTGACCTAAGGTCAATCTGAACCCCACATGTACAGGACATAATCCATTTAATACATATGCAAGGATGGGCAGACATCTCTATAATGTAATAACTGAAACACAGGCTTGTTATATACCTGTGGCTATATATATGTAATATAGGGTATATGAGCACAGACTTTCACACCACCCACCTCTCTCCACTCTATCTAATAACACTGATACACTTAAACATATATATGCTGAAAAGATAAATAATCACCAATATACGTATTTCATGCTAAACCAGCAATCATCAGTTGGTCCAGACTATCATCTTTACACACATATACAGTACAAGTGCTCAGATATATTATAACGATCCAAACGAAGTGGGAGATCGCACCGCACTACCAAAGGGCGCCATCTAGGCATTTGAGCCTAGAAAAATTTATAAAGTAGGCAGATACGCGCTGTTAGGATTCCACTTTATTTACATATTTAGATCGTTAGCCCATTGTCACTAGCTCAGCGGAGCTACCGAGATAAAAATCTATAAATTTTATATCTTAAATATAAAAGAATAAAATAATAAAAGCCACTGCCAGAAATTAACACAGAAAAATATTTATTTACGCACATATAAAATCATTTTAAATTCAAGGAATAAGTTTAACATTTAGATTTTTATCTTAATTTTTAATTTTACATTTAAAATAGCTTGCTATAATGTTTAATATTTTATTTAGAGGGTCGAGTATGAATGGACTACATAGGTCTGCATTTGAAAGGAAAATATTCTTCCCTGATTTAACCTTAGGCAACAAATTTCGCAATCAACTGGCGCCAATCCATCTGATACATTCATGTATTCAATGTAGCATGATACGACAACACAAAATACTATATTGTCAGGAATGTACATCTGAACAATAAGTAGAAATAGAGAAGACATTGACTCTCCACCAACAGGAATGTGACATCTGTGGGCAAGTAGATCAATAAACTAAAAACTCCATAGGAATGGACTGCGGTCTTCTGCCGACTTACAAACCCATCCATAGGCAAACAGAGGGTGTGTGGTGTATATCTATAATCCTGCCCGTAGCGGATCTCATACCACATTTACTAATTACACAAATTTATCCAATCCATTGAACCAATTCAACTACGAAATGAATAACCTAAGTTACCCTCCCTTAATACAACTTTACAAAACTATATAGCCATTCGCGCCCGACTTAATTTTAACATTTATATACGTTCGCACAGATTTATTTAAAAATGTTGGGTATAGATCGATTACACAGATTCCACGGTCAAAAACATTTCAAAATAAACATAAACGATCAAAATACAAAATTATTGATACCGACAATCGCAGAGGGAAACTTATAAGTAACCCAATAGTATTCACCATAAGATACTTGCGTTGTCACCAATAACTTAAAAGACATCCGAATAAATACATTTTAGATACTCACCGTAAGGTATCATTATTTATCGAATGTCTATATATTTTGATCAAATATGAAAACCAAAATCTAATTAACCGCAAACGAATCCATGCAAGCGTCTATAGACAACTTAAATGTTATGCATTTAATAATTTCTACAATAAAATATTACTACACATAAAAAATATTAAAAGGGAAATGATTCTTTTAACAATCGGGAAAGATATAAAATTAACCCTTATTAATTTGATTTAAAACTTACAAAAAGTCAGATGAGAGTCCATTTTAAATAAGTCGGCTTGTTTATTAATTTGTTCAACTTGACGAAAGTTCTTGATTGATTTTAAGAATTGTTCCTTTCCTATAGCTTACGGTAGCAGAACTCCCGGTTCCTGGTGTCAATGTCCACGGAGTCTTTAATTGAAAGATCGATCTAATGTTCAGGAGGTGGCATTTGCTGGTTCATGGTATCAGTCATTTCATTTCAGAGATAAGTGGGAGAGAACAATAAAGTGCGTCTTTATCGCTCGTCTCCCCAACCAAGTTGAAAAAAGCTCTTCAACTCAATATTTTTTTCTTTTTATATCATCCACAAGGATTCACTGAACAAAATGTCACTAATCTGTTTTTTCGTTATGGTCCGGGCCAAGGCTTAGTGCTTCCATTTGTCAAGCTAAAATCTCTTTCTTCTCTTATCTAACTTTCCATCTGACTTTTTAATTAAACAGCTTTTAGATAATTAATAAACAATCATTTCCTTTTATAGATTACAGGAATTAATTAATACCTGCTTTTATTTTAACTTACGTTATTTTTTTTTATTAAAATATTTTTATATTTCAATCTTGTATTTTTTTATTTAAAAAAAATACATTCAAATACTTTTTTTTTTTTTTTGTTTATGAAAAAAAAATATTTTTAAAGTTTAACATCTGTGCGAATGTATACACGTTTAACAATGTTTTAATTTTAGCGTTTAGTTTTTTCCTTTTATTTGCGAACTTTTAAGTTTTTATTTTAAATTAATGTAACGACATATTTATATATCGTTACAATATATTAAGATAGACTATCCTCATAGTTTAATGGACAGGCTTCAATCCACTCCTCACTCCAACTCTTCAACCGTCCATCCAATTGAAAATCTGATGTTGGAATGCTCAAAGGCCACCCTGAGGCCAAGATTATTGTCACACCCATGTTGACCTAAGGTCAAACTGAACCCCATATTTTTCAGGACATAATCCATTTAATACATATGCAAGGATATAGTTATGTTTTTGTTGTTAGGCAAATTTAAAGCAAGAGACATAAGAAAAGATATTGATTTCTTTATTGATTAAATATTTTATTCAGTACTACATTACCATATATCATATGTAAAAAACATGATATATGGTAATGTGGAACAAAGTATCATTACAAATGATAGGAAATTAAAATATTTATAGTGAAAACTGATATTAAACAGTGTGTTAGCTCCAACTTTTCTTTTTACTTTATTGTTTCAGTGTATCTTTGAAAATACTTCATAGGTAACTACATGAAGCAGATTTCAAGACATAATATACATTTGATTACAAAGATTTTTAATTTGAAACATTTAAAAACAAAAACAAAAATGTTAATTTTATTCTAACTTCTGTATTTTACAAAAATTGATGATTGTTATATTCTTTCCCATTCAAAGCACCTTGTACAAAATGTCTTTAACATTGTGAATACAATCTATACATCTTTTCCAGTAATTAATGTTAAAAAATTCAGATGCTTTCTAAGCAATGACAGGTGAAAAATTTTCATCAACTTTTTAAACTTGAGTTGTTATCATCTTGTCAGTATAGATCATTTTACTTATTTTGATTTCTTTCTAGCCCTAAATGTTGAATTTAATTACCAAATTCATTGTACTGATGCATTTAATATGTTCACAGATGATAATATTGTTATAATGATATAACTTCTGCAACTAAATTAGTTGTGGAGAGAACTGTTTCTTAATCAAGTTTATTTTATGGATATGATATACAGTCCCATGTTGATTTAGCATTAAAGCATTGAAATTTTTTTTTAAAGATATTCTGTTATATTATGACAATATGATGGCATATTCATAAGACCAGCCAATATGTTTTTAAGCTGAATACATTGAATGATTTTGAATACACTATTGTAACAATACTTTTTTATTGGATTGAACATGTGAAATGAATGGTTAGAAAATTTTTTTTGATCATTTGAAACTGGAGCATTTGTTTCATATGAAAAGCAGATTTCATTTATTTTGCAAGGAATATAATTAAGATGATGGAGAGATGTAATTTGACATTTCTGAGGGGAAAAAAAAGTTTCTTCAAAAGAGTTAATTAACTGCATGTGATATGTCTAAGTGTATTCACAGTTTTGATTTTTGCCTCATATCACTTTCTTCTCTGAAACTAAACTTTATGCATGGTCAGATATCAATTTTATTAGACATCTGGGAAAATATTGGATTTTCACAATTTTCTACTTCAAATACTCCAGCTGTGGAGATAGGTGTTTTAATTCATAATAGGGTACCATTTAAATCCTTCAATATTTTATATCTTGATCAAAACATGACTATCATTACCTTTCACCATACTGCTTTCACACTTAATATAATTTATTTTTATTTATATAACATACCAACTCTCATACATCAATTAATATGCCATATTAACCTTAATCTTTCATCCAACCCTTTTTCTACTCTCCTGTTTGGTGACTTTAATATGCCCTATACTGGGTTTGTGGCTAAATACCTACATTTTATTAATTGTAAATTGATGAGTGATGAAGGCTTCTTCCCCAATAATGTCTTTTTTTTCTGTACTTTGAAACATTCTACTCTCATTGATCTTTTATTCTGCATTTTATAGTTAATCCTTCTTTGCAACCAATACTTTTTTTCAGATCACCTGGCACTATCTGTACGAGTGGATATTGATTTTCACAAACAATTTATTCTTAGCTGCAACAATACAATAAGAGCATTACTGAAAGTAACATCTGCAGAGGCAGTAATCTCAGAAATTTATATTTATTTTAAGTAAATATTTTTTTTCAACAACCTACCATAACTTTGTTTTTGTTTATCATTATTATCCAATCAGTCATCAGACACTAACCTAGCAAAAACAAATCACTCACAGCATTAGTTAAGGACCTTTATGCTATTAACTTCAAGTTGAAAGCCACTTCCCGTGACCCTGCTCTATTCCTTCAGTTATGTCTGTTAAGCACCTATATAAACATACCCAATCTATCTTGGCTGAATATCTTTCTATTAAAAAGGCTAAAATCTTTCTGGCTCAATCTCATAGCTGGTCAAAAGGCTACGTCCACTGGGCTTTATCTTATAGAAATAAAAAATCAGTCCCAGTGCCTTCCTCAATTACAGTAGACAATATCATCACAGTACAGGTCTTAATATGTTATCTGCTATTTTCTACCACTTTAGTGCCAAATTGTCAGCTGCCCAGATTTACTTGTTTCTGCTTTTGGTGAATGGCATCACAAAGTCTGATATAATGCTAAAGCTGAAATCGTTACCTGAGAACATTAACTCTGGTCCTTATGCGATCTGTAAATACCTTCTCATGCATATGAGTTTATTTACAGTACCAATCATTATGAACATTATAGACTTTCTTTGCAACCAATTTCATCATATTGAAGGGTTGTATCCCATTTCCTTAGTTCTGTTTCTCAAACAAAATACTATCCCATCTCCACAGGTCATTAAATCCATCATTAAGGATAAAATACAGCCTATTATATTGCCTGCAATATTAAACTTTCAGTTTTCTTAGAAGGGAGCTTTCACTTCTGATGCTATCATCCTTTTTAAACTTGTCATTGACCATGTAAGATTTTCAAAACATGTCCTATAGTAGTACAACTAGATATTGCTTCAGCTTTTGATTCTGTCCATACAGATGTTGTTATTGAATTATTAAAATTGCATAATATTTTCATCCCAATTATCTAATATTTTAGTAAACCTTCTAATGAATAGGGACATTTTTATTAATGGAAAAATTACCCCTGGATTCAAACCCCATAACTCTATCCTCCAAGGTTCACTGTTGAGTGCATTGTGTTTTATAACTTATATAAACCTGTTGCTTCTGGAAATAAGAGAAAATTGCTTGATATGTATGTTCCATTGATTGATAAAGCAGTTAAGCATATATCATTTTCATGGATAATCTTGTTGTATTCCTTCCTTCCAAGAAGTATCTCTCTTCATTTATTGATATTCTAGAAAATTACATGTCTCAATGTAAACTTTAGTTTAAACTTGATAAATCTTCCACATGTAGTGGTAAAAGTATTCCTTCTTCATTCATTGCACCACCTCATAACTTTCTTGGATTTCCATTTACAAATCTATGACTGCTATGAGAACATACATCTGCTGAACATATAACTAAAGTATCACTCATTAACATTCTGATTTTTCCAAGGATGACTTACTATATGACAATTGTCAACTATATCAATACTTTCTAGAAAAATATCAACTTGATTTGCTCAAAACTATTTTGGAACAAAAGAGTGGTTTCAATCAGTATTAGAACCTTAAAAAAGCATGCCAAAGTAATGGTCTTTCCCTCTACTCAATACACATCTCAGACATCATTTATTTCTGTTTATCCAAACACTGTTAAATTTATTTTGGCCAGTCCTACCGATACACCTCAACCCTGTAAAGTTAATTTTTTTCATTCTTTAATAAAAAACATAACTTCTTTTATTGGCATTGATGTTCAGACATTCTCCATGAAAATAATTTTTTGGGAAATCTTTAACATGGTGCATAGGATTAACCAACCTCATCCTTCTCCATCCATTCTTAACATCATTAATGAACAATCAAAAAATTCAAATTCTGGTGCCTAGAGCCAAAATATCTTGATTTCATTATTAAAATTAATTTGGAAGCTCTACCTACTAGTCATTTCTTATCACAGAGAAGGATCTTTTTACTAACATTGATCCAGCTTGCTCTCTTTGTCATCAGTGTGAAGAAATAATACACCATTTTCTGATCCAGTGTCCTGCTCTTCTCATATAAAGAAACATCATTGAACCAATTACTAAATTTCATATTTCTTCTAGTGTTACTCTTATTGAAGTATAAAAAGAAGCCTTTTTAAAAAAATTTAGAATCATTATTTTCCTTATGTATATCCTTTGGTTTATAAGATGTCATCTTTGCTTAAATCCCACATCTAAGTTCAGAAGATGTCATCTTTGCTTAAATCCTACATCTAAGAAATTACAATCACTGTTTTACTATAAAATCTTAAAAAATTAAAAACAGAGATCAGGCAGAAAAGATGAAAATAATAAAGTTATAAGAAATTATACAGAAAGTGAGTTTTCGACTTTTATGTTGAAATTGGAGAGTAGTATACCTTGAGACAAAAATTATGTAAAAACAGAATAAAAATCTTAAATAGATTCGTGGTTTTGTTTGTTGTTCAGGGTAAAAAAATATGGGGAAAATATGATGCTAATATATTTCTTTTGAATTATTGGCTGATAGATTCCTGGCTGTGATCAAAGAGAAGCCATGTTGCATCACATTATTTCTGTTATTTTATTTATCATAGTAGTGATATTAGCTAGCTTTTTAAGATTTTGAATTTGTACTGTTCCTCAATCTTTTTCACTTTTTAATATCTTGACTATATATTTTTTTTCAAATAATTTTGCAAACTATTTTATCTTGATATATATATATATCTTTTTTCTCCTTTTCAATAGTCAACTAGATTTTGGAAAATATAATGTGTAATCAAAATAAGAGTCATAGATCACATGACCCTATTCTCTTAAGCTTGTAAGTTATAAACATTGAGGATTGCCAATTCCTCAACAAGCTTTGTGATAAATGCTTAGCCAGAGAAAGCATTTAAAATATCTCCATCAGGAGCCCCCCAACCCCTGACCTTGGTATTGTGCTTTGGCACTCAGAGAGGTGCCAGGGTAGGTTCAGATACTAGATCTAAAAATACCAACCCAAAGCCAGTCACTCGGCTTAACAATCAGGTAAATAGACAGCAGAAACCAAATGATTAGACAAATAGTTTAATAGAATTATCAGTCGGATAAATAATATTACATATATAGTTATAAGACAATTAAGTTTAACTTACGAACGCTGGCCATGAAGGCATAAGAAAAACATAATTTAGAACGGTGTGGCCTGCAAAGTTCCTAGGTCCACTTTTTAACCTTCAGTGGTGGAGTTCACTGGGTTTGTGCCGTTGCTAAGTTAAAACTCTTGACTTTCATGTGCATTCAATGAGTTCCCCGCTACAAGTGCTGCTTAATTATTTTTTGTTCCTTCTTTTTCTCTTGTTAAGGAATGTTTTAGAAACCAATTAATTCTCCTATTGTCTACTTTTAGTAATCAGCACTTTTAATCTAGCTGCTTAATTAGTTTCTAATCTGAAGCGCTTATCTTTAATAGCGTACCAAATTTAATTACAAAATTCCTGTCTATTTCATCTAACAAAACTTATTTTAATAAAACGTTAATTATTATATACATATAACTTATTTTAACAAAACTTATTAATTATTATACACGTATATAGCAACTGACAATAAAAGTTTTCATCTACATAATAAGAATATTTCCATTTTTCATTCTCTTATGATATGTAGGCATTAATTATTTTCAATAGCCATAGTTAATTATTATATAAACGTAATTATTTTTCCGTTTGCTCTCAAAACATTTTTTAAATGTTGATTCATCGAATATATATATAATATTTTTTTTTGTTAAATTGTTGAATATATTTATGTGTGTGCGTTGTCTATTTGATTAAATACTGTTATCAGAACAGTCTGTTTTCTAATGAATTTTTTTTTTAGCTTCGATCTGGGCTAACAATTTTCTCTCAGCTGTTCTCCTCAACTGAATTTCAATCAGTCTTATGCTTTTTCACGATCTATTATTAAAACTTCAATTCATTGGTAATTAAATTATTGCATTTTCTGTTCACATTCGATGGAAAGTTAATGAGTGCTTTTAAATATTTTTCTTTAAAATGAAAATAATCATAGGCACTTAAATAAGTTTTATTCGAAATTGATTTGAAATATAAATTTTGTAGTAAAATTTTTTTAAAAAAAAAGATCGTATGGATGTTAAATTTAAATTGTATTTACCCTTTTATACATCGAAATATTTATTTATGCAAGTTATACAGTATTATTGATGTAATTGGAAGTAATCAGGTTCAATCTCTACTTGATAATTACATTATATTTTATGCATCTTAATACCTTTTAAGTGATAATTATTTTATATGTAGATCTTTGATAATTCACTTCCATCTACAAAAGATAGTGTTAAACAGTAATATTTGAAATATTATAACAGAACTACTTCAAGGAATAGTTGTGAATTCTGGAAAAGGCAAACAAAATATAACCTGAGAATTATCTCAGTAGGGCTTTTGTTTTTCAGGTTTAAGAACATCAATCCAGACAGAACTGAGACTCCATAAATATAGTTCGGGAAACTTGTAAAGGGAGGGGGGGTTTTAAATTGTAGTGTTATTAAAAAGAAGAAGAATGGATGGGGTGTAAGGATTAAACAAAGGGCAGTTGATTTAGATATAAATGTAGATGTGGAGAGGGAATGGGTCTGTAAAAGTAACGGTAAGCAAGTTATTTATAAGCATAATGGAGAAGAAAGAATAAAAAAAATTTATATAAGAGTAGTTAGGAAAGAAAAAATTGTAAAAATTGGGTATTTGAATATGCAAGGTGATAGGAGACCAGAAAAGTGGCAGGAATTAAAGCAATTGAAAATGAAGAGCTTGAGGTATTAGCAGTAGTGGAAACACATCTAAGAGAAGAAGAAGAACCTGTTTTGGAAAATTTGGTATGGCAGGGTATAAATAGAAAAGAGAAAGAAAAAAAGGGTGGTGGTATAGATGTTATATCAAAAAAATATTTAAATACTGTTAAATGCCAAGAACATTTGTGGTTTGAAATAAGGTTGGGAAAACAAGAATGGATGGTGGCTATAGTTTATATAGCTACTGGAGATAGTCAAACTATAATGGAATGGAACAATAGCATATATGAGTGCCTAGTTAAGGATATAAAGAGTTTTAAAGCAAAGGGGAAGAGAATAATGGTTATAGGAGATATGAATGAGCACATTGAAGAAATTGATGGTGTAGACAATAAGAATGGACAGCTTTTGAAGAAATTTTGTCAGAGAGTAAATTTGAGCATTGGAAACTTATCTAATATTTATGAGGGACAATATACATGGTCTAGGAATAATATATCACACCCAATAGATTATATATTGGTAGAGAAAGAGGGAATGAATAAAGTACGGAAAATTAAGTTGTTTGATAATGAAGAGAGAGTATATAATAGTGATCATAATTTTGTTGTAATTGAAATGTTTAGTAATGTGATGGAAAATAGGAATAAAAGTAGAAACAATAGTGAAAGATGTGGATGGAGAGTGAATAATAAGAATAAGTTAGAAGAGTATGAAATACAAGTTGAAGAAACCATGGAAGAGTTGATTGGAAATGAGTATGAGGACTGGTGTGATGAAATAGAAAAAGTGGCAAGTAGGGTTTTAGGTGAGAATATTCAGAAGAATAAAAGTAATAGAAAAATGAGAGTTAGTAAAAGTTTAAAAGAGAGGGGAAAAGCATGTAGAGAATATAAGTGTGCTATTAAGAACAAAGAAAGTGAAAAAGATATTAATGCTAAATGGGAAAAGTACTTAGAAAAGATGAAGTTAGCTAAAATAGATAATTATAGAGAGAGAATAAAACTAAATAGTAAATTATTGGATGATATTAATAAAAGTGGAAGAGATGGGAGTAAAAAAATTTGGAATTACATTAAAAGGAGAAATTTAGGGGAAAGAGAGAGAGTATTACTGGATGAGAAGGGAATAGAGTGTAGCTCTAGAGAAGAATTAGAGAGAATATTGAATAGTTATGTAATGGATATAGAAAAGATGTTAAATGTGAAGGACAGAGGGATAGAAAATATGAAAGCATATAGTAATGGGAATATTACGTTTACAGAAAATGAACTGAATGAGGCAGGGAAGAAACTGAGAAGTGATAAGGCAAGAGGATTAGATGGATGGGGAGCAGGGATGGTAATGAATTTGGGACATAGGGCAAAAGTAAAGTTACTATCATGTTTTAATAAGATGGCACAGAAGAGAGTTTTTCCGGGTAGTTGGAGTAATACAACAGTAAGATTATTATTTAAAGGAAAAGGTAAGGATCATAGAAAGTTAAATAATTATAGACCAATAGCAGTAACATCAGTTTTATATAAAGTTTTTTCATATATGGTGGCTGGAAGACTTGCAAAATGGATGGAAGAAAATAATGTAGTGGCGGAAATGCAAGGAGGTTTTAGGTCAGATAGGCGTATAGGAGATAGTTTATTTGTAGTTACACAACTTATAGATATGAGTGTAAATTCAGGTAGACAGTTAACTATATATGAGTTTTATAGATATAGAGAAGGCATATGATAGAGTGAATAGAAATAGATTATGGATAAGTTTAGCAAATCTGGAAATGGATGAAGCTTTAGTGGGTGTTATTAAAAAATTATATGAAAATAATTACTATACATATCAATTAGGCGATATAGAATCAGTTAAAGTTAAAAATGGGGTGGGATGGAGGCAAGGATGCCCTATGTCACCTATTTTGTTTGTGTTGTATTTGAGTGAAATGGAGAGAGCAATAGAAAGTCTAGGAAGAGGGATAGAGATACCGTTAACAAGTGACAAGAGAATATATACATTGTTGGGTCTTTTTTTGAGGATGATGTCTTTTTGTGTAAAGAAAGAAGAGAAGATATGGAAGTTATGCTGATGACATGTGCAAGAGTGGGTAAAGATATGGGGATTAAATTTAGTGAAGAAAAATCAAATATAATGATCGTGAATACTGGGGAAAGAGAAGACAAAGATTTTTTATTGGGGGATATAAAGTTAAGTGTGGTAAACAGATATAGTTATTTGGGAATCATCTTGAGTAATAAGAAAAATTGCTTGGATGAATGGGAGAAAAAATTGATAAATGAAGCAAAGAAAAGAAAGGGATTGATAAAGAAATTAACAGTGTTTTCATATAATAAATATGATGTAGCTAGAATTGTATGGAAGGGAGTGGCAGTAGCAGGGTTAACATATGGCAATGATGTATTATGTGTTAGTAAAGGGGTATTAGATTGCTTAGAAAAAGTACAAAGGGAAGTAGGAAGACATGCATTAGATGCTGAGGTGTGGACAGCAAAAAGAGGCAATTCAAAGAGAAATGGGATGGTCAAGTTTTTATATGAGGGATGCAAAAAGCAAATTGAAAATGTTCGGTAGATTGCAGTTTATGGATAATAAAAGAATAGCAAAATAGTATTTAATTGGGTTACAAGTAAAGGGCAGGCAACAAGATGGGTGAGAAAGGTAATGCGGTATGCAGAAGATTTGGATAAAGAAGTTATGTCAGTATACTTGTACAAAAGATGGGATGATTGTGTTAGGAGGATTGTTGAGTGTTATAGTGGGAAGGAGTGGGATAGAAGAATAGATGCACTAATAAAGAATAGGGAGTTGGAGAGATGGAGAACTAGTATGGAGAGTAAAACGAGTTTAAATATATATAGAAGTAAATGGAACATTGGGTGTGAGTTAATTTATGATAATAGTAAGGAAAGTAGTTTATTGTTTAAGGCTGGAATGGGATCTTTATCAACAAGGGAATATACACGTAAATGGAAAAATATGGGTGATTTAGTCTGCAAGTTGTGTAAGGAAGGCATAGAAAATATTAGGAATTTGTTACTTCAATGTAAATGTTTGGAAGCAGAAAGGGTACAAATAATGAAGTTATGGAAGGTTAAATATGAACAAAGTGATTATACAGAAAGTGAGTTATTGGTTTTTATGCTAGGTTTGGGAAAACATAAGGGAGATTTAGATATGAAGGTCATGGAGTTGACAAAGATTATGTTGTGGAAATGGAATGGAGCAGATTATGGGAAAACTTAGGGTGGACAATGGAAAAGGAAGGTAAAGTGGCTAACAGGTTTCTCTGGGCATAGCTGCTGAGAGATTCCTGACTCCGTTTAAGGAGAAGTCACAGTACATCACATCACATCTGAATTACAATATAATAAAAGGATATATATGTACTTGAAATATTAGAGACATAAATGATCTGTATAGAAGACAGTGAATTTATTGTTGAAAAATAGGAATATATGTGTTTGTAATATATTCTGAAGACATTAATAATTATAATTATTTAAGCTTCAAGA
The DNA here is from genome assembly GCA_028023455.1 of Epiperipatus broadwayi. NCBI lineage: Eukaryota > Metazoa > Onychophora > Udeonychophora > Euonychophora > Peripatidae > Epiperipatus > Epiperipatus broadwayi. The sequence continues at coordinate 795,067 of JAQFVV010006202.1, read as the reverse complement.
GTCAAAGAATGTTTTGTTAACATCTATCCTTTAAAGCATAGATTGTTAATGATTAGTTTGAAAGCTGTTCAAAGAGATCTTGCTGTATCTAGGATCACAATGATGATTTATGATGATAAGGTAAAATTTATATATGAACATATTGAAAAATTAATTACAATGGAATAAAATAGTTATATAATTATAACAATATTGCAAAATTAAAATGCTATTATAAGACAGAGAAGCATTGGAATACATACTGAATTACTATTAACAAATTATAAAAGTGAAAGATTACAAATCTTTAAGAATAAATGGTAAGGTAAAGATATAAGAGGATATTTTAATATAAATGATGCAAGCAATAAGAATATTTTGCAGTTTGATTCTGCTTCAAAGCAAAGCAGTATTTAAAGTGCATTATGGAACTGATAATAATTTAAACAATAATTTTTAATGTTTAAAAAAGATTATTTGAGGCATGAGAAAAATGAATCATTGATAAACCAAACAGAGCACTAAGAAAAAATAAAAAGTAAATAGGATAACTAAAAAATAAATCCCTGTAAAATGCAGACTGTTTAGGGAAAATACATTAAAAACAATAAGATATGAAAAATAAGAAAACTATGAAATGGTTAATAAAATAGAAATATGCTGGCAAAATATGGCTGTTATATGAGATACAGATATATAGAATTGACATATCAGCAAATTGAGACTGAAGCAGATCCAATTTTTTTTATTCTTTTATATGTATAATTGCTTTAAAAATTAGATGAACCCTTGCAATATTAGAAGAATTGAAATAAGAAAAAAAACAAAGCCATTAATTATCTTAAAAGATAATCTCAATTTCTTTAAAAATGAGATGATCTCTTGCAATATTAGAAGAATTGAAATAAGAAAAAAAAACAAAGCCATTAATTATCTTAAAAGATAACCTCAATTCTGGAGAATTGATTTAATATGTGATGTAATATTTATCAAAAACATTATAATAAAACAGTTTACATGGGAAAATGAAAATTATAATAACAAAATAGTGATTAAAGCTAAAAACAGCCAGAATTTATGCTATGTAGAGAAAATTAGAATAATTTGGGCAATAATGGAGAAAAAAGTTGTAGAAATTAAAACTCAAATGAAAATAGGTGAAACTCTGAAATTGACAAGATTTCACTTGAGTTATTGCAAGCTACTACAATGGAAGAAAGAATTTTTTTGATGTAATTTATGATTTAGAAGAGTGAGAAATTTATTTCAATATTTACTATTGTAATGGTGAAACTGCTTTATGCAGAGAAGTGCATCATATTCAGCTACATTGAGTAGAATAGTAAATATTTGTTTTTGAAAAGCAATGTGGATGTAGAAAGGATAGAGAGCCAAGGGTTTTATTTGTATGATGAAAATTATTATTGATATATTTGGGCGGAAATTAAAATTTGGACAGATTAGAATTGTTTATTAAAAAGTTAATATATGAATCAAAAACAATTTTTAAAATGAAATATTTTTTTATATTTTTTTTTACAGTAGAGATGAAGAGATAGAAGGAAGTTTTGTTTCTCTTTTCTTCAAAAATATTTATTGATTTTAGTTGCTAGTGGCTGATAAAAATGGAGTCAGAAAAAGTCATGCTATCTTATTTGCTAATGTAAAATAATGTTTGTGGATACAGAAAATAATCTTAACAAAATGTCATTGATAATTATGAAATCTGTTTAAGATGAAAAATAAGTGTAAATAAAGCTAAAGTAATGATAGAAAAAGTAGATTAAAAGTTATCATAGAACAGAGATATAAAAAGAAGTAATACATTAAATATCTAAGATATTGAGTAATTGATGATGGAAATATTATAAGATGGGAATTATAATGACATAATTAAATAGGCTTTTAGTTAAAGTAAGATGTTATGAATTATTGGAGTTAGATTTAAAAAGAACTACTTCGTTTATACTGTACTTTAATGAATGTTATCCTGTAGATTTAAAGAGAAATTGTTTAAATACAATTTATTTAATAATTTTAAAAATCGAATTAATTTTCTACTTCTCTTAAAAAACTGTAAAAGCGTTCTTTAATTGTCAATTTGTATACATCAAAAAACTATTTAAACTTTTAAAGTTATTAAGTAAGTTGCATTTAAACTATTTTTAAAATACTATTTATATTATAATGGAGTTTAATGTGACATAGATTTGAGAAAAAAAAAAGGTTTTTGAAATGTAAATTTAGAAAAAATGAGAAAATAACCTGGGAAAATAATACAGTAGCAATTCTTTCCCTACAGTAGTACTGCCCAATGTAAGTCATAGTAATCAATAGAGTCTATAAGATTTGTGCATTAAAATCCCTATCTAGTGCCTATTCATTCAATATCCTCAGATTAGTTTCTAGCTTATAGCCTTCATTGGTGAGGAATGCACCTAGATCTTTGGATCTAATGCAATCCTTCAGAAGTATCTCTTTAATTAACTATAAGACTATGAGTCCAAAATGAAAACACAATATTAGTTAACTAAAAAGATAAAGTGGCTGCTGGAAGGTTGCATTGGGTCTTAAGATTTAAATGCATTGCTATCAGAACCAAGACTTTTCACTGATGAAGGTCATAAAACTAAAAACTAGTCTGGGAATATTGGATGAGTTTTCTAGATAGGGATTTTGTTGCACAAATCTTTTATTATTCATTGATTACTATGACTTGCACTCAGACATATTATCATATAGAGACAGTTGTTAGTATTTTTACAGCTTGTGTAAACATAAGAAATGGTACTCATGTGATATTTTACTGGGAAATAATGTTAGAAATGTAGAAATAATGTTAGAAATGTAAAGAGTTAATGCAAAAAAAAATATTTATTGAGGAAATTGTAAAGAAAAATAAATTGGATTGGGTATGTACTTAGATGGAAGGAATTATGAAAGATGTATTGAAAGGGAAAATGAATAGAGATAAAATTCCAAGTCAGCCATCATCTAATTATAATGCTATGAAATTTGTCATTGTCAGGTATTGGTAACCAAGAGGTCAGTGCAGCTGCCTTGCAAGCAGTTGCTTGCAGATAGTTTTTGTGGGTTCATTCCCCGGCCAATGCTTTGACAAATGGAAAAAAGCACTGTCCCAAACTACCAGCAAATTAATTCCAATCAAATTTTATAAAACTTTTGACTATATCAATATGCCAGTTTTAGCTTACTTATTTTTCTACAAAAGTAAAATTAAAACTATTGAAAAGGTGAGTACAAAATCATCTATTATCAAAACTAGCATTAATAGTTAGCTTGCTGGGATTCTAAAAATTGAATTTTAAAGCTAATGAGTTTTAATTGTATCCAGTAAAACTTAGTACTTAGTTTTTCTGTAGTATCTGTTGTCTCAAATACTGCATTACCAACTTTAAAAAATGATTCTTCTTTACATGACAATTCTTTCATGCAATTTTATAGTTATGCTATATTAATAATGTTACTGTTTCTCTTCTAAAGCAAATAAGAATTTAAAATTTTGCCAATGCATATTACTTCAAATAATAATAATGTTGGTTGATAACTACAAATGATCAGTTTATATTAGGTATATGCTTCTGTAACAGCCTCTGCTTTTAAAATAATTATATTCAGCTTCCACTGAAAAATGCATAGGAATTTTTTTAAGAATTTTTAAATTAAGAAAATTTCTATCTTGTCTTGAACTCTAATTTTTAATCTTCTCAGTTTATTTTACTAGAATGTCAAAGGCAGCATGTCCATTCTATGAACTGTTCTTTCACAATATATTTGACTAATGCAAACCAGCAACTTTTAACATTATTGGTAGCAAGTTCAGATTGGTTTACACTACAATTAACTACATCAACAACTGTTTTTTTTTTTGCCAATTAAGAATTATATATATATATATATGGTCTTCTTCAAGATTGTAGAAAAATTACATTGAATTACAATCTCATTATCAATCTTTGATGCTTACATTGATTCTTTTTTTAAACTCAAGTAACAAACAACATAAGAGTATGTGTCCCATTCTTAGGTGTCCCTAATTTCTTTATTAGCTTGTGTGGAAAAAATTTCTAAATAATTTAAAAAATCATCATCTTATTAATATTAGGATTCTTGATGGATGAAATCTCATAATTCTTGCCCTTTATTCACTGATAAATTTTTTCAGCAATTTAAGAAATCACTATCCGAGTTTATTTGTATTTTTTCTACAAAGATGAATTTATCAAATTTATTGGAGATTAATTGTTCATTATTTCTCTTATTTTATATAATGTACATCTTATAGCAAATATAAAATTCATAATAACCATTTCATGCCCTAGTTTTTATATCCCATTCTGTTCTATAATAATGGAATAAAGATAGCAGATTTCTTTTAAAATGCAACTAAGTTGGTTACTCAATTCTAAGCTACATGTATATTTCATAGCAATAAAACCTAAGGTTTGTGAAAATTTCACTGTCTACATTTTCATTCCTATCTTACATAACTTTAATATTACATTAAATAATGAAAATTTATCTGCTAATGTGCTGTATTTCTTATGCCAATACAACTGATTTTTTTTTTTTGTTATAAGCAATTTAAAAAACAATATATAGAATATTTTATCTTAAACATGAACTACTCGTTTGAAGCTTTCTGGCATATTTCTTCATCTGACTCAGTCAGTGTGATTGATTCAAAATTTTTCATTTGTCACTACTGGTGCTAACTTTACATTACATATTTTCCAATAATATCTTTTTCAATGGCTATTTCTTTTTTAATAATTAACTACCCTTTGCATTGATTTCTTCAAAGCAAAGGTTTCCTGATATCCTGTAATCATAAGTTTCAATGTCAAACATAGAACAGATTATATCAGCGGTCCTTTTATTTAAATTCATTTTACGAGCAAAATGCTTTCAAGTTTTCAGAATTATCATTATGCATTACTATCATAATTTTATAATGCCTAGAAACAAATGTATTACTATGATTTGTTTTTGCATAAGACTCTATTATATCAATTTTTGACCCAAAACATATTCATTTCTTAGTACCTTTATACTAAATTGTACTGATGAATTGCTATAATTTTTTTTATGTGTTTAATTAGTGTTCAGATTTATGCAGTCTTTCATATAATGGCTAATATCTCTTAACTATTTAAAAGTTTACTTAGATTTTGCATATATCTTCACTTGAATTATTACTTTTTTCTATTGCTAGTTTAAAAAAAAGTTAACTATTCTATCTGTAATAGATAAACTATCAAATATCATATGAGTAGGCACTAGATAGGGATTTTATGCACAAACCTTCCTGCATCCATTGATTACTCTGACTTGCACTAAGTGGTGCTACTATATGGAGAGTTTTGCCTCTGTGATAATAGACAAACTCTTAAAGGCATTATATTTCATGGTATATCTAAGCTAAAACACTTATGAATGTGAAAAATAGCATTAATAATGGTAATTTTATTTTATAATCTTTTGTTTATATTAATCTTTTAATATTTTTTCTTTTTCAGAAGAAAATTGTATATTATTTATGTATGTAGTTATCTCAATCTTTGTGTTTATCTAATAAATGAAATAGTTAGTCAATTTATTGAACCTCTGAACAATAAACCTTAAATTATAAATTTATATAACATCATATAAATCCAAAAATCTTACTGAATCAGTCTTCTTAGATATTCTTGGGGCTTAATATCATCAATTTGTAGAATATTTGGAGACAGTAGTGTGATATATTTAATCATGTAATATTTTAAAAAAGAATGTGAATAATATTCAAACACACACATCATGAAAGAAAAATAAATATCTAATAAATGAATGGCAAATTCTACATCCCTCCCATTGTCTAGAGAATAAATTCTAATTTGTAAATTTAATTAATGCCACTTAATAGTATTTGCAAATATATACAAAGTAATAAATTCACTTTTACATGAAAAAGAAAATCTTGTCTTCATGATCATATTGACATAGAGTCAATATAATACAAGTATTATTCCTCATTTAGGCATTTATCTAGCTTACACGTTTTTTGTTTCACTTCATTTGTCTTATCATTCAGATATCTTTGATATACACACAAACATGCTCTGCTAATACTAAAGAAAATAGTAAAAACATTAATCGCTCAATTAATCAGTAAATAATAAATTAAATAATTATTCACAAGTTTAATATAGCAATTCTTTCTATATTTTAATTTTTTATTGAACAACAAATAGATAGATTTTATAATTTAATTCATAATATTTATGAAATACAAGCATAATTCTTATACTTAGAGTTTAAATGTAATATATATATATTAAATTTAATTCATAGTATACCAAATGTTTTTAATTTGCATCTAAGATATTTAAGATATTAATTAAGCGTAAATAAGGCTAGTAAATTAAATGTAAGCCTTAGAAATTTTGAATTATCTTATTGACCATTTGTTTTTCAAAAGTGACTGATAATTTATCTGTTCTAATGGTGGTTATCTTGTACTGCTAAGAGTACTTAAGTTTTATTACTTTGTCTGATAATCGTTAGTGACTTCTTTGAGATTAATTGACTTTAAAGTGTATGATAAATATATTTCGTGAACAAATTTTTAAATTTGAAAATGAAATGTAAAATTTTACTGTCAACGTATTATAAACAATATTTTCATATATATTGCAGTAAGTCTGAAATTTTGCCTATATAAAATTGATTTGTGAAAATTACTTTTACTTAAAAATTGATCTCTCTAAGTGAATAAAAAATTATTTTACTATAAATAATTAATGTATCCTGTTGACTCTAGAAAAAAAATTGTCTTCAAGCCAAAACGATGAATGAATACTTTCATATTTGTAAATTAATAATGAAATTCATGGTAATATTTCACTGGTAACTTTATAATTTGTATAAAAATGAATGTCATTTACAAAACTAGTGCCTATAATGTTTAGATGATTGAAAGCATTGATTGGGATCATTATAATGTATGGTTGTGAAGTATGGACATTGAGGAAACAAAGGAGGGCACCACTTTATATTTTTGAAATGAAGTGTTATCAAAAGATTTATGATACATATTGGGCAACCAAGAGAAAGACATGCATAAAGACAACTGCTGGAGATAACAAAGTAAGATGAAGTGGACAACCAAGACTGTCATAAATGAGTATCATCACAGAATCAACAATGTTGAAAGCATGCAGACAAGTGGGTGGAAGAATGATCTAGAAGTTGTACATTCACACTACCTGCTATTGTCAAAATGATGGGTGATAATGATGAAATAACTGTGTGAATGCACTATATTTTTGCTTTATCTGATTTTCTACAGAGCATATTAGCAATATTTTTATATATGTGTTATACAGTAAATTAAATCATGGGCTCAACTATTGGGGATGTGTGGAGAAATTCTTCCTTCTCTAATAGTGAAATCTGCTTCAGCTTACAATTATAAATTTATTTATTTTTTTTTTACAACCTGTGTATTGACAGAAATATAACTAACTAAAACTATCCTGGAAACTTTATATTTTAGTTAGTAATTAAATATTCATTTAACAAACAATAATTGTTTAGCTAGATGATGTCAATATGGTTTGAGTACCTGGAAAAAAATTTTAAGTCTGGTTATCTCCTGAAAAAATATCCAATTTTTATCTGGCCCAGACCTAATGACAAATAATGGCTTGTGGTTGGATATCTTCACTACTACACCAAATAGCCCTTCAAGGGTGTCATACATTAATACAAATAATAAAATTTATCAGGTATCACTAAAGCTATACAAATATATGTATATTACAACAGAATATAGAATCATGAATAAAGCCGCCTATATTTACTTACAAAAAATTACAGGTTGGCACCCCAAATATATGGTGAAATCCAGAATATGTGAGCATACAGCTTAACCATTACACTGTCAAAAATGTAATGGAATATTTCAAAAATCCTGTATATGTGTATAGTAAAACAATCAAAGTATTAATTTTAATCATATATATTGTCACCACCAGGGTGACTTCAACCATCACAACTCATTCCAACCTACATACCAATTCATTTTTTTTAAGGCTTGGTGATCAGGGAGAGGTAGAGACTCTTAAAACTAGATTATTAACTACATGACTTCCCTGTGAAACAAGACACCCAATGCAATGTATATAAAAGATACAAACACTTTATTAGTATTAAAGTTACAAATAAATAAAAGAAATGACTAACCGCTTAATTTGATTGCTAGACTTATAAGATAGTGGAAATACATTAATTGATGATTATATGTCAAAGTTTCACGGTATAATATATATATATATAAATAAATAAGGGACGTCGGATGATGAACATATTTGATCTTTGGGATAGATATCCCTCAAGCAGGTACATAATAATAAATAAAGCAAGGTAAGTTTAATTAACTCAGAAAATATGGTTAAATAGATAAACGCATAACTCTCACGATCATGGTCGACCAATGCCTAAATACTAGGCTTTAACATACACAAAGACGGAAGGCAGTACTGGGTTGCTACAGTAATAAAATCCAATGACGAGGCAGACTGGAATATACTCACCTCCGCGAGACCATATTCAAGTCTCTAGAAAGGAATAAACGTCTTTCTATAATAATTAACAAATCTCATCAACAGACAGGAACGATCCACTGCCCACTTGGTGATACAACGAAGATCCACTGGGTCTAAAATAGAAAGGAATATTCCCGCATTTGCGTGGACCATATTCAAAAGAGACCCAGCTATTAAATTTTCCGAAGCAGGGATAAACACCTGCTGAAGAAACGCAGTCAAGTAAACATGAAGTTAGACAACCCAGCAATGGTATATAAATATTTGGACTAAATTTAAAATCTATATGCATAATAAAATTTGACCGGTCATGTCATAAGATTACAATATGCGAATATCCATTATATAGGCTTAATCAAGGCCTAGGCAATTATTATATATTAAAAATTTTTTATAAAGAAATTACTCACTGCTTAGAGATCTGCCCCATAGGTCTTACATACATATAGAATTGTTAAGATAGCCTAAGATGATAATATATTAAACTGTGTTAAAAGTTTTAAAGAAGTAAACTATCGTATTACATATTTTATTATTTATAACGTAAGTTTCATAGAATTGGAAACCACGTATCTGCCGTATATAATATATATTCGTTAAAAAAAAAAAGAAACGAAGTTTTAACTTCGAACATTAAATTTTATTTTAAAACTACAGGTTGTTTATAAATCATCTGCATGCAGTATACATATATAATTTTCCCCTCCCAAAACAAAAAACAGAGTTTGCTTTTAACATTTTAACACGATCTTAATTTTTAAATTTGAAAGTTTTATATAAACCATTGTAATTGGGTTAATGGCTAAATGTCATTTTTTAAAAGAATCGACTTTAAATAGGCAAAGTTAAAATCGCAAATAAAATTAAAGCAGAAATTAGAATCAGTGAGGAGGGATTTAAAGATCTTGCTTTTATTTAATTACTGGGCTTTTTTTTTTTTTAGATAATGTCAAATATTTTAATCATTGAAATATTTTACTAAATTTATGATTTTTAAACTATAAGTCTAGCAAAATTTAAGAAAGATTGAGTATATATTGCAATAGTCGATCTTCCTTACTATGTATACTTAATTAAGTGTGTGTTAAGAAAAAAATATTTAAATAATGCAGTAAGATATCTAAATAATATGGTAAGAAACATAAGAATTAATATATAATTTATGGAAGCAAAGAAAGTAGCATATAGGAGAGGCTTTAATTGTTTACCAGTAGCATTATATACTATTGGCCTCCTTTTGATGGTGACAGCATAGCATGTCAGCAATTTGGATGTCAAATGTAGGCGACTTGAATTCTATAGTACGATGGAATCTCCATACTCAGTTTCTTAGCGATGGCCAGAGAAATTGCAGCGATCTACTCGCTCATAGCTTGATGTAATTTAACCGCTATACACTTCCAGAAGTTTACAATAACTAAACTCTACAAGAAGTGTACAATAACTCTTCCAGAAGTTTACAATAATAAAAATTCATTCTTCTTTTTGCTCTATATATCTCTCTCAAAAACAAAACCATCCAGATCTTATCAAATTAATTAATTAATTTAAACTTAAGAAAAATTCTTTTTTTTATTATCTAAAAGAATCTTAGTGATTATAAACTTAATGCAATTTAATTTTGAAATTTTACTAATTGTATTTTTTAATTAAATTCCGAATGTCTTTGATTTTTATCAAATTCCCCAGTAATTAGACTTTTGTCACCTTTTATTGCAATCACAATCTACACTAAAATATAAATTCTAAAATTAGAATTTAGTACTTACGTCCCTTGTGACCTGAACGGCCATTTTGAATTCACAGAAAAAATTACAGGACATACAATTTTAAATGAAATGTCTAATTTATTACAATAAATAACAAATATATATACATTTTTAGAAAGTGCAAATATGAAAGAATGTAATGAAGCTGATAAAATAGTCATTACCACAAAAAAATAATTAAAGAAAGGAGATTTTTCACATTTTATATATCTTTATTTTTACATTGGTTCACAAACTCTCAATTTTGAAAGATATAGCCTAAAATGACAATTTCATAGACAGCTTCATCACATTCGTCATAAAATGCAGAAAAAAATAATATATAACATGACCTACCTGAGTTACAGATTGTTGGTGTAATGTGGCAAAAGGTGACCATTTCAATTTCTTTTTTCTGCTTGACACTCTATATGTTCTATTTTTGCAAGCAGTTGTTTTTCTAGGCCCTCTATGCGGGATATCTATTAGAAATGCAAGGTTTTAGTGAGGATCAAAAAAAAATAACAGTAATAACTTTAGTAAATTCTAAGTTATGGGGGTAAAAAATAATGACTATATTATTGAAAAATCAGGGGTGGGGCGAGATAAATTATGCATTATTTCATGGCAGATCATAATTGCCAAATATGCAAATAAATAATTTAAAAATTTGTTTCTAAAATAAAATGAATAACAACATAGTAAATAAAATAAAATAAATAATCAAAAGGAATTACAAGCAATTATTATATATGAGTGGGAGATGATGATGACTGTTGATTCAGCATTGTGAGGTATTTATTTTTTTCACCTTGTTAGTTTCACAGAACAGAGTGGATAGTTTGAAGACAGTTTGCAAATTGTTGAAAATATAAATGCATGAGCAAAATCAATTTCAAAATAACTGATGATGATGATGTGGAGCAACTGGTAAGGGTGAGCTAAATTATGCATTATTACATAGCAAACCATAATAGCAAAGTATGCTATCAAATAAATAAAAAGTTATCTATAATGAAACGAATAAAAATGTAGTAAATTCTAAGTTATGCATGTAAAAAATAATTACTACATTATTGGAATATCATGAGGGTAAGAGTGAGCTAAATTATGCATTATTACATAGCAAACCATAATAGCAAAGTATGCTATCAAATGAATAAAAAGTTATCTGCAAAGTATGCTATAAAATGAATAAAAAGTTATCTACAATGAAATGAATAAAAACGTAGTAATTTCTAAGTTATGCATGTAAAAAATAATTACTACATTATTGGAATATCATGAGGGTAAGAGTGAGCTAAATTATGCATTATTACATAGCAAACCATAATAGCAAAGTATGCTATCAAATAAATAAAAAGTTATCTATAATGAAACGAATAAAAATGTAGTAAATTCTAAGTTATGCATGTAAAAAATAATTACTACATTATTGGAATATCATGAGGGTAAGAGTGAGCTAAATTTTGCATTATTACATAGCAAATCATAATAGCAAAGTATGCTATCAAATGAATAAAAAGTTATCTGCAAAGTATGCTATAAAATGAATAAAAAGTTATCTACAATGAAATGAATAAAAACATAGTAAATTCTAAGTTATGCATGTAAAAAATAATTACTACATTATTGGAATATCATGAGGGTAAGAGTGAGTTAAATTATGCATTATTATATAGCAAACCATAATAGCAAAGTATGCTATAAAATGAATAAAAACTTATCTACAATGAAATGTATAAAAACAGTAAATAAAATAAAATAAATAACCCAAAGGAATTACAAGCAATTATTATATATTAGTGGGAGATGATGATGATGAATGTTGAATACTTACAGGTAATGGGGAATACGAAACCTCAAAATCAAACACATCAACAGAAAAGTTCGTTATAAACGTAATTACGTTTAGCGGCGAAAATAATTGTTTTCTCCGTATATTTTTTTTATCGGTTGATAAAATCTAGAAAGATAAAAAAAATTACAAAATTTTAATAATGTACTTTACAAAAATTGCTATAAAAAAATCTAATTTTCATCGCACAGAAAAAATTTTTAGACGTACAAAAAGATAGAAAAATGGCGGAGAGAAAGAAAAAAAAAGCGTAACTGTGACGTATACGGTTTGCACGCTATTGCGGTCGAAATTGTAAACTTTTTTTAATGCATAAACAAGCGGTTTTCGGTCTCAAAGGGTTAATATCAATTGGTATTTTAATTAATTAGAAAGTTAAACTTTCTTTGCTGATTTGAACCCCCATCTTTTTTCACACTTACCGACTCATAATTAAATTTTATAATAAAATTTATGTTTTAATAAGAAAATTACATTTTTATATATTATATTTTATAAAATGCCTTAATATTTTTAACTTAATAGCAAAATATGTACATAAGCATATTTCACAATGATGGCATTACAAAACCATTATGTTGTCTTTCTAATATATTATTCTTTAAAATGAAATATTTGTCTTGCGTTGTTAGCCGAGAGGTATCGCAGCTGCCATGCAAGCAAGTAGTTGGTTGCAGACGGTTGTGGGTTCGCGTCCCGGCCGATGCTATGACATATGAAAAAAAAAAAAAATGAAATATATTCAATTTATAGACAACTAAATACTTAAAATATATAAATAATAAATTTATTAATATCTAATCGATTTTCGTTCAAAAATGAATCTTATCAAGATATTATAATAATTGAAAAAATTCATGTGATTTACATATCTTAACACATCATCTACGGGTCAAAATTAACAATAAAGATGTTTTTATATTTTCCAATTTTTATTTAATGACCATTTTCCACCTAACTTTACCGACCCTTGTACTAAATTCATACATTTCTCTTTATTTTCATGTATATACAATGTTTCATATACTTTTCTTTCTTTATAATATTTACAATATTTGATGACTTCAATACTTTCTTCACAATTCATGTGTCCTGTTTCTAAAAAATGGCAAAATGGACCTGATTTAATATCTTTTCTATTTATAGCTCTGTCATGCTCTTTACTCCTTTCTATTTTACTTTTTGCTGACTGACCTATGTATATCATCTTGCATATTTTACAAATAATTTTATAAACTATTCCTATCCTATCATTCTTATCATTCCTTATTTTAGAATTACTTATTAGTTTTTTTAAAGATTTACTATTTTTCCATCCAATACCTATATTAAGATTTATTTTCTCTTTTCTATCATTTAGAATTTCATATACATCCTTAGAATGTGGAATAGAAATCCATTTCTTATTTTTTCTTTCATTTTTATTGCTAACTTTTTTGTACCTATTTTTATTTATGAAAATATTTTTTACAATTTTACTATTATATCCATATTCAATGTATTCATCTTGGATTTTCAATTTTTGCTCCATTGCATCTTTATCATTTAATGTAAGCCTATCATTTTTTTCTTTTATTCCTATTAGTACCCCCACTTTTTGACACCAAGGTTGATAAGATTCTGGATGTATCATTCCTCTAACATTTTTATTTTTTTTGTAGTGCTTTATATTAATCATTTCATTTTCATCCTTTTTTATTAATAAATCTAAATATTTTATTCCTTCTTCATTATTTTCTATAATAAATTTAATATTGAACATATTTTTATTAAGCTCATTAAAAGCTTTCATTATGCTTCTTCCATTTCCTACAACTAAAATATCATCTACACACCTAAAATACTTTATAATTTCTCCATTTTCAATATACTTATCAATTACTTTCTGCTCAATCCAATCAACAATGGTTGATGCCATAATTCCCCTTATCAAACAGCCCATTATCATCCTTTTTCAATACTCCAAAATTCATTATTATATTTTACATATAAAGCCTCATTAATCATGATTAAAACCTCTTCTATTATTTTTATCCATTCTTTTGAAATTATCTTCTCATCTTTGACTTTTCTAACTACAATGTTAATACTTTCCATCCTAGAAACACTCTGATACATTTTATCTATATCAAATGATTGATTGGATTGAGCAGAAAGTAATTGATAAGTATATTGAAAATGGAGAAATTATAAAGTATTTTAGGTATGTAGATGATATTTTAGTTATAGGAAATGGAAGAAGCATAATGAAAGCTTTTAATGAGCTTAATAAAAATATGTTTAATATTAAATTTACTATAGAAAATAATGAAGAAGGAATAAAATATTTAGATTTATTAATAAAAAAGGATGAAAATGGAATGATTAATATAAAGCACTACAAAAAAAATTAAAATGTTAGAGGAATGATACATCCAGAATCTTATCAACGTTGGTGTCAAAAAATGGGGGTACTAATAGGAATAAAAGAAAAAAATGATAGGCTTACATTAAATGATAAAGATGCAATGGAGCAAAATTTGAAAATCCAAGATGAATACATTGAATATGGATATAATAGTAAAATTGTAAAAATTATTTTAATAAATAAAAATAGGTATAAAAAAGTTAGCAATAAAAATGAAAGAAAAAATAAGAAATGGATTTCTATTCCATATTCTAAGGATGTATATGAAATTCTAAATGATAGAAAAGAGAAAATAAATCTTAATATAGGTATTGGATGGAAAAATAGTAAATCTATAAAAAAAACTAGTAATTTTAAAATAAGGAATGATAAGAATGATAGGATAGGAATTAGTTTATAAAATTATTTGTAAAAGATGCAAGATGATATACATAGGTCAGTCAGCAAAAAGTAAAATAGAAAGGGGTCAAGAGCATGACAGAGCTATAAATAGAAAAGATATTAAATCAGGTCCATTTTGCCATTTTTTAGAAACAGGACACATTATGAATTGTGAAGAAAGTATTGAAGTCATCAAATACTGTAAAAATTATAAAGAAAGAAAAGTATATGAAACATTGTATATACATAAAAATAAAGAGAAATGTATGAATTTAATACAAGAGTCGGTAAAGTTAGGTGGAAAATGGTCATTAAATAAAAATTGGAAAATATAAAAACATTTTTATTGTTAAGTTTGACCTGTAGATGATGTTTTAAGATGATATGTAAATCACGTGAATTTTTTCAATTGTTATAATATCTTGATAAGGTTCATTTTTGAACGAAAATCGATTAGATATTAATAAATTTATTATTTATATATTTTAAGTATTTAGTTGTCTATAAATTGAGTATATTTCATTTTAAAGAATAATACATAAGCATATATATACACGCATGTGACTGCTGCAATATGTATTTAGAGAAAGAAACACATGTTCAAATGCCATCTAATCTCTAGACATAGCCATTAAACCATAACAAGCACATATTTTATATACTTCATATTTAGATTTAAAAATTCTTTTGAAATATTTGATACTTTCAGTTTATGCAAGTACAGGTTTAAAATATTAATAAACCCAGCTCACATATATAGAAGGAATATTAAAACAAAAATAAAGAACTAAGATTGTATTCAGACATCAAAAATATTTACTTAATAACGGTATTTAATTAGTATATATTGTAACGTTTATTTATATATGTTGCAAATATATTGGCATTTGGTAGAAGCTAAAAAATAAAAGTAAATTTAGATTTTTTTTTTGACTAATTTTTTTTTAAAAAAATAACGTACAATGAAAGTTAAATTATTCTTTCGGGTTTTTTTTATGTAATTAGAAATAAAAGTTAGAATTGGAGAGAACAAAAGACACAAATTACCAATCTAGATAAGAGAAAGTAAAAATATTTCAACTAATTAAAGATGGTAGAATTATGCTGAAAAAAATAGAGACTTTGTAACATAAATTTTATAAAGAATATATAAGATTATCAACGGATATTTGGACAAACAAAAGATATGTGCAGAAGTCGGAAAACTGGGCCTCTAGAGAGTATAAAAGGCAGAGATCAGTTTGAAGGACATCTTGTTCGTTGGTTTCTCTAGTTGGTCTTGGATAACAATAATATATCCAAGATCGCTCTACGCTGAAGTAATTCGGCATGTCGGAGTGAACCGGAGCTTCTGAAAACATCGTGCCTGAAGATGTATACCAGAAAAGCTTTCGTGACCGACTAGGAGAATGGACCACAAGATCAAATAATAACCAAAAGGCTGAGCTCATTCTACCCAAAAAACTATGCATAGTTATCTACTACTGAATTCCCAAAACTTACCGGTAAGTAATGCTTCATTACTCCTGATTGTGACAACATTAAGCGTTTGCAAACAAGTCTAAAAATAATCCCGATAGAGACTTTCATTTTATCTGTACAAGAGACTTTTGTTTATACAGAACTTTTTAATTAATTATTTTATTTTATTGATTGTATCCTATTTGAATTAATATGTGTTCTCTCTAATTTACTTGATAAGTAATTTATTTCAAGTATTTTTTTTATCTATTAGAATAAAAATATTTCTAATACCAATTTTCATTTGTGCGTTATTAATAATAGTTATTATTTTTTATTATTAAATCTATTAGTAGTTTAATAAGATTTAAAAATGTAATTTACCTTTGCCAATATGTTTGAATAATCCCAGGAATAATAATCTTAAAAAAATTAATTCTCGTTACGGTATGATGTAATACCGATTAGTTTAAAAGTATTTTTTTTATTTGTGAGATGTTATATGACGATTTCAGCAAATTCTTAGGAATTCTGGCACCCAGATTAAATAAATTAAAAGCTGATTTCGTCAATAGCACAATTCTCAACAATTAATAGGCCGAGTTGATCAGGAAATATAGCTATGTTTTTAGAATAGAAATATAACTTTGTTCTTTTTTTGACATAGCTTGATCAACTCACGCGCAGTTTATATTAGCGTGTAGAGGCCTAGCAAAACGGAAAACGTTATAATGGCGACCCAACTCGGGCTTCGATTTAACAACTACAACCTGAGATAAGTTGTAATGATAAAGAACGTTACAACGATGACCCAAAGAAACTCACAGCCGGAAAATAAATAGTAATTTAAAAAAAAAAAAAAAAAATTATATAAACTAACGAACTAATTAAACCCTGATTATTAAAATATAAAAAAAAATATTTTTTTAATATGACTTCCAGAAAGAAAAAATGTATGTATATTTTTTTTGATATGTCTAAAATAAAACATGATCGTGGCTGATGTAGACATAAGTCACAAGTATTTGACCGGGTAGGCGGTTACTGAAGAGGGGAAAAACATAGCCCTGAGTCCTAGTACACAGTATATTAACATAAGACCACCTTTATATGCCCATCAGACTATTTCTAGCAGGGATCCCAATAAAGGGGAAGGCGGACCAAGTAGCCGCGAGCCTGTAAGACTCAAAATGATCAGCAACGCTCGTTAGTGCTTATAACTTGGGCTTCTTATCATTACTACTACACTTAAGCGGAAAGGACACAGATGAATGTTGAAATATTTTCCATTCCCGCTGTGTTAGACCTAAAAGTGGGCGTTAAAGCCGAATGTCGCTTGTTGAATGAGTCTACGGAATATATCAGCACGCTACTACAAAAAAAAAAACAACAACACGAATATGAATTTAAAAAACTTAAGAATAAAATTAGTGTAAACCCCTATTTTATTCTCATCTCCTGGCACTGGTGGTATTGTAACGTTTATTTATATACGTTGCAAATATATTGGCATTTGGTAGAAGCTAAAAAATAAAAGTAAATTTAGATTTTTTTTTGACTAATTTTTTTTTTAAAAAAAATAACGTACAATGAAAGTTAAATTATTCTTTCGGTTTTTTTTTATGTAATTAGAAATAAAAGTTAGAATTGGAGAGAACAAAAGACACAAATTACCAATCTAGATAAGAGAAAGTAAAAATATTTCAACTAATTAAAGATGGCAGAATTATGCTGAAAAAAATAGAGACTTTGTAACATAAATTTTATAAAGAATATATAAGATTATCAACGGATATTTGGACAAACAAAAGATATGTGCAGAAGTCGGAAAACTGGGCCTCTAGAGAGTATAAAAGGCAGAGATCAGTTTGAAGGACATCTTGTTCGTTGGTTTCTCTAGTTGGTCTTGGATAACAATAATATATCCAAGATCGCTCTACGCTGAAGTAATTCGGCATGTCGGAGTGAACCGGAGCTTCTGAAAACATCGTGCCTGAAGATGTATACCAGAAAAGCTTTCGTGACCGACTAGGAGAATGGACCACAAGATCAAATAATAACCAAAAGGCTGAGCTCATTCTACCCAAAAAACTATGCATAGTTATCTACTACTGAATTCCCAAAACTTACCGGTAAGTAATGCTTCATTACTCCTGATTGTGACAACATTAAGCGTTTGCAAACAAGTCTAAAAATAATCCCGATAGAGACTTTCATTTTATCTGTACAAGAGACTTTTGTTTATACAGAACTTTTTAATTAATTATTTTATTTTATTGATTGTATCCTATTTGAATTAATATGTGTTCTCTCTAATTTACTTGATGAGTAATTTATTTCAAGTATTTTTTTTATCTATTAGAATAAAAATATTTCTAATACCAATTTTCATTTGTGCGTTATTAATAATAGTTATTATTTTTTATTATTAAATCTATTAGTAGTTTAATAAGATTTAAAAATGTAATTTACCTTTGCCAATATGTTTGAATAAGCCCAGGAATAATAATCTTAAAAAAATTAATTCTCGTTACGGTATGATGTAATACCGATTAGTTTAAAAGTATTTTTTTTATTTGTGAGATGTTATATGACGATTTCAGTGAATTCTTAGGAATTCTGGCGCCCAGATTAAATAAATTAAAAGCTGATTTCGTCATTAGCACAATTCTCAACAATTAATAGGCCGAGTTGATCAGGAAATATAGCTATGTTTTTAGAATAGAAATATAACTTTGTTCTTTTTTTGACATAGCTTGATCAACTCACGCACAGTTTATATTAGCGTGTAGAGGCCTAGCAAAATGGAAAACATTATAATATATATATATATAAATTATTAATCAATGTCTGTATTCCAATTATAATAAAATATATATAATTATTGTATTGTTTTGAATAATTATATATATATTTGATTGCCTTCACTGTTTCTATTAATTGATAGAATTAATCAAATTTAATAAATATTATTTTTCAAATTGTATTTCAAGAATATTAAATAAATTTTATTTAATATTCGACATTATTAAGAATAATCACAAATTAAACAGAAAGTCAAGAAGAATAAAAAAAATCAAAGTGTTTATCTTTTTTTTTTTACATGGAATTCTTTTGTAGTTTGTACTTGCTTGTCTACTTTGGAAAAAATTTATAACTCTTTTGAGTTTTGAAATAGCACTTATCAAGCAGCCTTTCTTAAATGCTTATTTAAAGTGAGATTTTTTTTCTTAATGGATTTTTTAGATATTTGACAGAATAATTGATAGATGATTCAAAACATTTTAGGTAGTCATCTTCACAAAGAGATACTTCTCATTAGCCTATAGTATATGTAAAAGCTATTGAATTGATAAAAGTTTTGATAAGAATTATTTTAAAACAGCTATAAAAAAACTCTCCCTTAGTCTGAAAGTGCATAGGAAAAGGTTATAGGATTGATTCTTGACTTTGTATTTCAAGTTTAATCCTTTAGCTATTTTGAATTTTTCTATCAATATTCTATGGTGAAAAAAAAGATTGAACAAATTATCAAAGGAACTTTTTTGTTAATTTTGCCTATCAGTTAGATTATTGGCATTTGTTGGTAATGCAATTATTTCTCAAGATATTCTTAGTCTCAGTTGTACGATTATTTTCAATGAATTTTTAGACCTACACAGTTTCTTTTGTACACTTGAATAAATCTGATTTTTAGCAACTTGCTCAAGCCAGAAAATACTTCTTGAATTCTGGGATCTCCTTCTGTTTCATTTGGCATCTTGACAAACATTTAAGCAAAATTTAAAATATTCCCTTCATCTTCAATGCTGCAACTATGAATAGTCTTAAATTCATGTTTTCTAATAAAAGTTATGAACATCTCAGTCAATATATGATTTCTAAAACATACATGAATCAATTTCACATTTGTTTTTTTTAAATGTTTCATATTTGTCTGTGAATGTGTTTCTCTCAATATTATGTTATTTGGCCTATGTAGTGAGGCAATGATATTTAACCATCATTTAGAGCCATTACTTGAAATCTCTTACCTGATGCTAAAACTTTATTTACTTGTTTATTTCTTTGATTCTTCAGCAAATATTTTATTTAGAATTGTCAAAAGGAGTTGGGTTATGATTGGAAATTATATCACTTTTAAAAATATAAGCATTAAACACCATATGATTAAAGAGCCCATTAACATGCTCACTTTTTATTTAGCATTTAGAACATTTTTCTATACTTGGAGTGCAATATAAAATAGTTTTAAATGGTGATCATTGTATTATGGTGTAAAATTGGATAAGTGAAATGCAAACATATAAAAATGAAACAGTAATGAATTTTATTAGTGGTTTATTATTAGAAATTATTAAAATTTTGTAAATGTAAAAATAAACAATATATACAACTATAAAGCTATTGCAAAAAAAAAAAATTTTATTTTTAAATAATTATAAATATACACTTAAGCATATTGAGAAAAACTTTTTTCCAGTTTTATTTTATGGGCTTTCGACTTCTACGAGTCATAGACAAAGCATAAATTCTAAATTAGGAGTGGGACATGCCATCTTTTGAGAGGGTCTTTTCTATTGATGGCCTGTTCCCCCTAATTAAAGCTCATATTTAAATTTATGTAAATGAGCAATAGCGACATATATAGACACACTCCTAATTTACAATTTATGCCTTGCCTATGATTTATAGTAGTCAAAAGTTGGTTATCACATAAAATAAAACAGTCTTGTAAGATAGCTTTTCTCAATACAGTTATCGTTTATTTATAATTACAGTAGTTTGAGTTAAAGTGTATAATTTTATAAATACTTTTAAATAAGTGGACAGGTGATTCTAATCTCCTCCACATTGTTGAATTACTCATTTTAACATCATAAAAAAGAGAATCAAAAACTCTTTTACTCATTAGCAATACATTTTTTATTAATTACAAATTCTTTTAATTGATTATTTTAAACAAAAATATCTTTGACAATGACAAAAATTAATTTATTTTAATCTAAACATTTCTAAATCATGGAAGATGCACCCAAGTGATGTATTCATTCATTTAGAAATGAATAAAGAAATTAAATGAAATATTTATCTATTTATTATGAATGAATAAAATATTAATGTATATCATTTCCAATTAAATAGTAGGTAAAAAATTTTTTTTCTGATTTTTCTGTAAATAATTTTTAGTTTTCTGATACCAAAATAATTTTTATTATATTACATTATTATTGTTTATATTAATATATTATTAGTTGGTTCAAAAAGTAAATCCTTAGTCAATTATCACATAACTTGTACATTCATCTTAGTAATTGGAAAATAGTGTCTTTAGTAGTTAAATATTTTTTGTGAAAAGTAGAGTGATTTTACAAATTATACTGTATCAGTTATTATCTTCAGTTATATGCTACCTCCCAAACAAAATTGTAAATAAACAAAAATGTAAAAATAAACAAACAAACAAACAAAAATTAAAATTCATAAATTTAACACATTTATGATCTTGAGCAACCATTTTTCATGAATATGATTATATTCAACAAAAAAATAAAATTTGTAGATTCATTTTAAATTATATCTACAAGCATATTTCCATCTCAATTCACTATAAATGATCAGGTTCATTAATAAAAAAATTCAGTTTATGTTGAAAGTACATATATTTTATTCTTTGTTTATTGTCCTTTCCAAAATTGGGCAAAATAAAATATTTTCTAAAAATAATATTAAAATTTTTACAAAATTATAGAATATACTTGCAGTTAATACTGCTTTGAAAACATTAAAACAATTATAGAGATTGTAATTTCTTAATAAAGAAACTAGTCTATTATGTTTCTATAAGAGAAAATAGTTATTAAAAAAATAGCATCAACAGCATACTTAATTTTGATGAAGGTTGGACATTTTATTATTTACATTTTTTAAGAAAAAAATATACTACAGAGGGTTTTTTTTTTCTTATTTTTATTTTTCATAAAATGGATGAGTGTACACACACTTAGTAAAATATATATAAATGTGTCACCCCAATTTATTAATAATTATATTAGTATTACATTTTAAAATTTTATTTATACTATAATTTTAATTTATGTATGGTTATTATACATATAAAAAGCATCAATATTGCATATATGTGCATGTTGAAAAGTATTGTACACTAGCAGTTTAATAAACAATATATTCTGCTTCAATCAATATTTGTTATTGTTATACACTATATACATTTTAACATGAAAGAGGCTTTGAACAAAATATAGCATAATTTGCAGCTCCACTATTGATTATTTTGGTCATTTATTTTAATTCATGTATTTTTTATAGATTATATATAAGGTGTATATGTTAACTTAAATAAAGATTAAGATTGGGATTATTCAAGAGTAAGGGCAGTAAAATGGCCAATCATGAGAAAAATAATAAATAGGTGTTTGGTCCTGAAAATTGTCCTGATTATTATTTTGGTTATGCATGCATTTTATTATTTGGCAACATATTCATAGTTATTTTTTTCAAGGCATGAAATATCTGGATTCCATAAAAGAAATTTGAACATATTGTAACGATCCGGAGAAGGTGACTTAACATAATCTGCACTACAGGGCGCCATCTAGGCATTTGAACCTAGAAAAATTTATAAAGTAGGCAGATACGTAAGTCAAAAAAAATTTTTTTTTTTTTTATATTTTGCATCCGGTCGTTAGCCCATGTCACTAGCTCAGTGGAATAGCAGAGATTTAATAATATAATCTAAGAGTATATTAAAAAAAAGAATAAAATAAGCCACTGCCAGTAATTAACATACAAAAATTTATTTACACACATATATATATAAGATTTAAAATTGTTTTAGTATCAGTTTTACATTTCAAAATTTAACATTATTTTTAACTTTACTTTAGATTTTAATTTACATTTTAATTTCTATTATATTATCAGTTTACATTTTAATTAAGTTCGCACAGATGGGATTATAAAAGCTTGTTTTAATATGTTGCTATAGATCGGTTACATAGATTACACGGTTAAACACATTTCACAGTAAACATAAACGATCAAAATACAAAATTATTGATTACTGACCATTGCGGAGGGAAATTTATACGTAACCCAATAGTATTCACCATAAGATACTTGCATTGTCACCAATAACTTAAAACACATCCGAATAAATACATTTTTGATACTCACCGTAAGGTATCATTATTTATCGAATGTCTATATATTTTGATCAAATATGGAAACGCAAAACATAGTTAACCAATAAACAATCCATGCAAGCGTCTATAAACAACTTAAATTTAATGCATTTCTATTTAGGGTCGAGTATGAATAGACCACATAAATTTGCTTTTGAAAATAAACATTCTATCCCTATTTAACCTTAGGTTAAAATTCGTAGTCAAACCGGCATCAATTCCTCTGATATATTGATGTATTCAATGTAATAAAATACGGCAGCACAAAAAGTTAAGAGAAGAAATTGCTTCTCATGAGATAGGAATATTACATCTATCTGCAAAGAAGAGCAATAAAACAAAAAACTCCATAGAAAGGAACTGCGGTATCCGACTTATAATTCCTTCCATAGGCAAACGGAAGTGTGCGGCGTATGAAGCGATTCTGCCCGTAGCGAATCAATATTACATCTACTAATCACACCAATATATCCAATCCATTGACCCAATTTAACCATGAACCAAATAACCTAAGATTACCCTCCCCTAATATAACTTTACAAATCTATACAGCCATTCACGCCCGACTTAAGTTTAACATTGATATATTTTAATTTATCGGAAAACAGAAATCATAAATAAACTTAAAGAACAAAATTAAATAAATGGAAATGATATTGCACAAATAAATAAAAAATACATCAAATAACATTTTAACTACTTTAGTCAGATAGGAAACTAATGCAATTATTTTAAATACGAAAAGTTTTTAATTTAATGTTCATTAATTGTAAAGTTCTTACGGTTTTAAACAGTTCATCTTTATCTGTCGTTTGTAAGTTTGAACGGGAATTCCCACGCCATCCTGAAGATATTGGTATACATTTAGCCGATGTTTTATTTATTCATTCGGAGGTTTTTTAATTTAGTTGGTCCTCAATGTAGAAAACGATAGTTCATTTCTCTTTCTTTCTTTGGCAAAACTGAAGTGATTGAATCGTGCGTCTCTTCAATCACTTCCCCCACACCTCCGCACTAACACCTATCTGTCACATCGTACTAATCATAATCCAGTCACTAATTAATAATTTCCAAATTTTCCTTTTATACGTATTCGAAGGATTGACTTGGCATTATGTCATCAATGTGATGATCCTTTCGCTGAGGTCCGATTTCCCGATGGATTTCTTTCATTGGCTATTTGTTTCTATTGTTTTCCTATCTGACCGATGTTTTTACATTTAAATGCCCAAGGCTGGTTTACATTTAACTAATTAAATTTATCATTTCCATTTCTGATTAATTAACCTGTTTTCCAAATCAAAGATATATTTTTATCTCTAAATCTTTTTAAGTTTTTGTTTTTAAAATACCTTTTCTATTTTTAATACAGTTTTATTTTAATAATTTTTTTTTATCTGTGCGATTTAATATATACGAGTTTAAGATGATATTTAATTTCAATTTTTAATTCTTAAAGAAAATTTTTAAATGCGAACTTTTTAATTTACTTTCATGTTTAATAAATATAAAAAAAAAACAATATAACGAACGTCTGTGCTCGTTACAATATATTTGTTAACTTTCTTAATTTGAATATTTCTGAAATCAAATAATGATTATTAAATAGGTAGAGCGGAATATAGATAATAATTATGAAATAATTCACCTATTATAAGAATCCTTTATAAAGCAGACATTTTCATTTTTTATCTGACTAAAGAATTACATTAATATTAGAATGCATTGTTTGCAAGTTTATTAAAAATAAGTCTAGAGTTTGATATATAAAGGATTCTTAAAATATGGATGTTTGAAGGTTATTACTTCATGAATATTATTTATAAAATTTTATCATATATTTCCTCAATAAAAATTAGAATTTTCATGCAATTTTGTCTGAAGATTTGTAATGATGGTATATTATTAGATGTGATATGTTGGACTATTTCCATCATTTATGAATGAATGTTGAATGTATAGAATTTTTAAACTTTATTTAAACTTTCCAAATACAAACAACTTGTTAGTAACCTAGTGTGGCGATACACAATGTATGGAAGCCTCTAATTAATCAAGTTCTTAGGAAAAAACATTAATATAAAAAAACTAATTAGCCTTGCTTTAAAAAAAAATTTGAAGAATTCAGAAGGATTTGAACCAACCCTCATATATAAATATATCAAATTTCTACTATATGCTGCCTTTGATAGAATAGCTCAGTTGGTAGAGCATTTGCCTTAAATTCGATATTCAAGAATCTAAAGGTGCGAGTTCAACTTCTAAGTAAATATTGTCACTGTACATATAGGACAGAAGTACCTGAAGAAAATATACTATTTGTAACATTGTGTAATTACTAACCTGTATTGTCTATTTGTGTGTTATTACTAACAAGTTGCTTGTATTTGGAAAGTTTAAATAAAGTTTAAAATTTTCTATACATTCAACATTCATTCATAAATGATGGAAATAGTCAAATATATCACATTTTTCATGCAATTTTCTTTATATGAATGGTCATTTGCCTGTTCTTATATATAGAAAATTAAAAAAAAAACATTTAGCATATATATGAATATGTTTGTGTATAAAATGACATTAACAACATTCAGTCTGAAACATCTTACTTTTTTATACTATTTATTTACAAATTCTATTTATTAAAAATATAAAGATTAAAGATAGCCCTTGTAAAGTCAATATTATTATAAAATGTATTAATTTTTTTTTAAAAAAACCAGTCTAATATTGATGTTTAAATAACTTTCATTTTTTCATCATAAATCATCAAAATTTTTCTGTATACTTAGAATTAAAAAATCACATGATGGTCTCTATCTTTTCTTTGAAGACAATCATTTAAATAGATTTATAATGCCAGTTTTTTTTCTATGTGGCCTTATTCTGGCAAAAGGCAAAACAGTACCTAAAAATTTTGATTTGGATAATTTAATCATATTGATTTTTTAAAACATTGTTTTATTTATATTAATTTTAAACATATAAAAAAACTTTTTGCTATTTTAAATTGAATGTAGTTTAGCCCAATGATAGCATGATGGACTCCACATTAAAGATTCTAATATATATTTTCATTTGAGTTTACTAAAAAAAAAAATTTACTTCAGTCAATTGAGTGAAATTGGTCTGTTATTTGAGTACTCAAATTTTCCATTATTTTCTATACAACTAATCATATTATTATTATTTTAAGAATATTCTTTTTAATAATTTAAACTTCAAACTTTTTTATAAAGTTTATTTTATTACTAAATTATAAAAATGTTTTAAATATATTGGATACTTATCATTCAATTTGTTTTTTTTTTCATTTGATTTTTTTTTTCAAAGAACTGAGACACAGTTGAAGTGTTTCAGTAATTTAATAATAAAATAAGTATTAGAAAAGGAAAGAAAGTTTAAAATTTAGTCTTATAAATTGCATTCTGCCTCCTAAATAATTTATTAGTATCTATTTTAGTCTGACCCTAGAATCAAGTTTGATATAATTTTTTTTAATTTTTTACTAAAAATGACAGCATTGAATGTTTGTAAGTCAGGTATTTAAAATAAATGTTAACAATTGCAGTAGTTAATTCATTGATTTTGAATCTGTATGGTTTATTTTTAATATATATTAGTTTGTATAATAAATTTAAAAAGTACATACTTTTTAATTTTGTATTGAGCTAAATACATATATTGGATTGACATGAGCAGTTTCAAAATTACAATATATTGGATAACTTTAACATTTACTTTAACAGTCAGTGACATAAATGACTGATAACAGCCTTTTTAAAAATTAATAAGGATATGGGAAAGTTGAAGAAATTGATACTTATTCTAGTAATTATTAAGAATACATTCGGAAAGATAATAATGTGCATCACAGGGCAAAGTATAGAGTTATTAATGAATGATTCTATTATAGTCATATAATATTTCAATATCTGTCTGGGATGTCTATGAAGAGAGTTCAAATCCAGGTAGAACTTAAGACTTTTTTTAAATGGCTGAGAATTTCCATTCACATTTGATATTTTTTCCTAGATATTCTCCTTATGAACAATCCAGTCATCCAATTATTGGTTATTAAATGGATATTTTATCTTAGTTATTGAGAAAAGTAAGAAAAGAAACTGTAAAAATTCTTTCTATTAGTGTTAATATATTATAAGTAGTTCTGCTCCGCATTTACTGCTTAAGAGAATTTTTTCTTCAACATGTCAATTAGGAAACATAAATAAAAAGTTAATGATCTATATGTAAGAATCCATCTTTTTAATTTTAGATTAATCTTGAGAAACTGTTTTTATACATTACATAATTAACATAAATTAATGCACTACAAGGCTTAAACCTGCATATATATTTAATGTATGTGGGATTCAAACTCAGACTTTCATATGACCCTCAACTCTCCATGCTATCTCATATTGCTGCCCCACCACATGTTGAAAAGATAAATAATCACCAATATATGTATTTCATGCTAAACCAGTACTCATCAGTTGGCCCAGATTACCATCTCCACACTTATATACAATCAGTGCTCAGCTTATATTAATATAGCCAATCTTCATACTTTAATGAATAGGCTTCAAACTACTCCAACCCACAACTCTTCAGCTTTCCATTTCATTGAAAATCTGATGATGGAATGTTCAAAGCCCACATTAGTGTAAGGTTGTCATTCTACCCATGTTGACATTTATCATTCTACCCATGTTGACATTTAGTCATTCTGACCCCTCATGTACAGGAGAATAATCCATTTTTACATACATATGCGAGGGATGGGCAGACTTTTGACACACTATGTTTCAATATGTAAATTAATACACTATATAGGCTTAAACCTGCATATATACATATATGTAATGAATGCAGGATTCGAACTCAGACTTTCACATGACCCTCAACTCTCCATGTCATTTCGTATTGCTGTGGGTTGGAATAGTTTAAAGCCTGTTTATTAAAATATGAAGATTTTCTATCTTAATATAAGCTGAGAACTGATTGTATAATTAACATAAAATAATTGCAGTAAAAAAAATAAACATATCTTATCAAATATTTACAAGTATTAGAAATAATCAGATTCACTCGTCATTTAAATTCAAAGAATTAATAGGTAATAAATGTAATCAAATGATTATTATTTGGGAAATTATCTGACATTTGAGCAACTATTATGATATATTGACCTTTGATCCAGAAACCAGTATAATTAATATGTATTAAGTAAAATGACATTATATCTAGCACTGAATGAATTCAATTATTAAAAAAATGTAAGGTTAAAACCATTTTAGAAAATTCACTTTAATGTTCAGAATCTGAAAACTATGATGGATTTTTTAAAAAAAAAATGGAATAATTTTCTCATGAATTATATATGATAATAGATTTTTACAAATTAATTTATAAAATTACATTACTGACACAGAAAATATTTGCTATGTTTTATGATAAAGTCCACTGAACTAACAGTTTTATGAAGAGAAGAAAATATCAGTGAAAATACTCAATTTAGATACACTTATGAAAATTATCCTGGAAACTGAAAATCTATTTACAAAATAATATTAGTGTTCATAATTTTAAAAAGATATCAAATGGATGGTAAAATTTTACTGGATAACAAAGTTGCCAAAAATATCTAACTGTTAACTTTTTAATCTGCTACAAGTATTATATATATAAAATTCAAAATTATTGTAAATAGATTTTATAAGCATTGATGCTTAATAATTAAGAAAGATAATTTCTAAAGTTGTTGCATTTATTCAATAACATATTATAATGAAATGGACTTAGCCTTGCTTGATGGAATACCTAGTAGATCATCAAAGTGGGTGAGAAGAAGGGAAAACTTAAAATTCCTAAGATCCTCGTTTCATGGCCAATTTCACTCTCAAACATGCAAGAATGGGATAAACATAGGTGGGAGTCTCAGATATCTCTGTATAGTTTCATCCATTCTTTTCCATCTTAATTTCCATTATGTTCCAGGATTCGAGCTCAGGAAGTATATGCATGGTATTCTACTTCAAGGTATGTTAATATTGTTTTTATAAGCGGATGATGAATTAATGATCAAATAAGGTAATATGTTGCCAATTGAATTTACTTTAAAATAATATGTTTAACAATTTTATTTACAAAAAAAATAACAGTTTATTGATTTTGGACACCCACATTTATTTTTTGATTTATCATATCAATATTTATTATTCCAAACTCCTTTTTTTCATTTAAAGGATAACCATTTGACATCTTATTGTACAGTTAAAGTTAGATATAAAAAAATTAAAATTTTATTAATTTTTCTATACTGTTTTGCTTGCAAATTTAGAGTCATTGAAATTATTATTCCAAATATATATATATGTACATTAATTAACTATTTTGGCCTATGAAGATCGTGATTTTAAGAGCCCCCCTCCTGCCATTGTTTGTTTCAGTAATGGTAGTAAAGCTCATGTATACTAAAGAGTTTTAATCATTCATACCAAAAAATAAATAAAATAATAAACAGAATTGATACGGATAAACAAATAACCTTCTTTCTATATTAGTGAAGGCAATTAATGTTTTACAAAATAATCTCTTACCTTCATCTTTAATGATGATGACTTCATCTGCAAGCAAATGTTACCTAAACCTACATTTTATTTTCAATTAAAAAATTAATATGGTAGTGTTTTCCCACCCTTTTTAAAAAATCTAAAGGTTAAAATGATCCATTGTAAAGGAAAGCAATAAAATAAAAATATATTTACATGAGATTATTTATAAGATATCAACCTAAAATTATTGCAAGTCCATATTGAGAATATCCACATTTTACAATTCCTATTTTGTAATAATAATTAGCATTAAGCTAATGCATATGCGCTTTGTGGATTAACTATAAATATAAAGCTAATTTAAAGTGAATGTTAATATCTTCACACTCTCATTTCCAAATACTTAAGATTTGCCGATACTTAAACATTTGGGTTGAAAGCATAGATGGATTCATCCTATATTTTCACAAAGACTTTATCTTGTATTTGAAAAAATGAGAGTATTCATTTATAGTTAAATCCACTAAGCTCATGTGCATTAGCTTAATGCTAATTATTATTATAGTTTAAAAACATTGCGCTATATAAAATAAATATCTTAATTCCTATTTTGGTTAGTTTGGTTTGACCACTCTAGAACATTCTTCCTAATAATTCAAATTTCACTTTTTTATATGGTATCTTTTGGCTTGGCGAGATTGAATCTTAAGATCTGAATAGTGCGTTCAACACAATCTTCAGCATAGGTAGATATCAGTTGGTTTAAGTTGATTATTATTATTTTTTTTGCAATTATAGATCCATAGTTGACAGATTCTTCCTCATGAAGCCATTTTACTCTTAGCTATGCTTCATTACTTGTATATTTATCTGAGTATCTAAATATAATCTTTGAATTTTCTGGGGGACTAGGTGTTCTTCTCTTGAGAATCTTAGGTTAGAATTGATATGATTTGTCAGATAGGATTTCAAGATATTCTTTAAATGGTGAATAGATTTAAAATTTATCTTTGGATTTTCTAGTTTGGAATTCTCAATCAAACAAATTGAGTTCCCTTTGTTTTTCGTTTTCAAGGTTTCCTTATTATTTTATAGTTTTGCTTTTGACGGTTGTTGATTGTTATTTTCAATCACAAAGATTGATCAACACTTTCATAGTGTGAATATTGATTAGTCAAAGCTTTTTTTTTAATCCCCTTTTTAAGAAAAACACTATTCAAACATATTTTTTTCCAATCACCCAAAACGAGGTTGTTTTTTTTAAATGTTAATTTGATTCTTTTAAATCACGAGTTTATTCTTGTATTGAGTAGATTATTTACATAATGTTTTAAGATTCATATATATGTATAAGGGATTAATGATAAAGGTTTTTAATTATTTCTTTCCTTTAAATTTTTATAGTTTTGTTGCTTGTGTTTGAATTCGATCATTTTTATTCGTATGTTATTACGATGTGTGTGCTGTACAGTCGTTTACAACAAAGTTATTAATAAAGAAAAATAAATATAAATTTCTTTATAAATTTTGTCAATTTTGAACGTTTAATTTGGTATAAGAGTTTTGCTATGTGTTCATTTTGTAATGGGTATACTTCCTTATGTAATGGTGTTTGTGAGTATTATTGTTCCTTTTAGAAATTATATTTTATTTGGATTACTTTTACTATATTTATATGTATAGTCTATAGTGAATTCTTTATCAAGAAGGTTGGTGTGCTGAGTTATAACATTTTGACTGATGAGGGGATTTAATGGTTTATGTGGCTATTGCAATCTGATGGGTGCAAATCCAGTGGATTCATTTACACTTCAGTTTATGAAATTAATTACACACTATGTATGTTTGACCCAATTTTTATGCTTGTCCTCTAAATAAGTCCTGAATAAACAGATCGAGTTCTTGCATTACACGTTCACATGGGTTTGATTGTGGATTTCTAATACAGGTAGCACATGTTTATTTGATAATTTTCTGCCCATTTGATCTATTCTTTAGATAGGAAAGGGGTATAATGATCAGTTTAAATCATCCCTGGTTTTTCTACTTTTTTAAAAATGGAATGTATCTAATATTTTGATAGTATGTTTAGTGTTAGCTTGAGATATTGTGTAATCTGACACAAATTTTGAGAATGGATCATAAGCTACTAGCAAATATTTTTGGTTGTTGAATGGAGATAATGGACCATAAAATTTTGTTCACAGCTAAGTTCTTGTTTGGTCTTTCTGTATTAATTGAATTTACCAAACTTATGTAAATTTTGTTTGCTGTCTTAACCCTTAGGCATATGTGACAACCTTGGATTTTATTCAAGATATCTTTGTACATTCTAGGCAAGTAAAACTAGTTCTTTAATATTTATTCAGTTGTGTGGGCTCTGTAATACCCATATAAACAATG
Organism: Epiperipatus broadwayi; assembly: GCA_028023455.1. Lineage (NCBI taxonomy): Eukaryota > Metazoa > Onychophora > Udeonychophora > Euonychophora > Peripatidae > Epiperipatus > Epiperipatus broadwayi. Next base: position 762,459 of record JAQFVV010006202.1, on the reverse strand, counting down.
TACATATTGTGTGAGTGGGCCTTTCAAGACTTTGGATACTATTATCCTTTACTCATCTTTGTCATTGTTTAATTTTTATTTTAAGACCTGTTTATCTAACTGGTAATACTTAAAATTGTTGGCTCTTTTTTAAAAGTTTTAATAATGAGAGACAGATCTTTATTTTGGATTTGAAGGTTCTGAATATTTATTAAATTGTTCTTTATATTTTCATTAATCTGGAGATTAATATTTAAAATGTATTTATTGTCTGTCCTTAGATGTTGTTTTTCTGGCTGACATGGATTTTGACTTAGCACATTGGCTACAATGTTTTTGAATCCTTTACAGTATTGCACTGTGTAATTGAATTTTTGTAGCAGCATTTTGAGATTACCCCCAATCAATCATTTTATCAATCTGCTTATTTATTTCATCCTGATATTGATATGGGATTGGGTGTGACTTGGATTGAAATGGCTGGTTTTGCGATAACTTAATTCTTTGTTGAAACCCTCCTATTATTCCTGGTATTGCAGTTTATCTATGTTATTGTCTATGGCTAAATTCAATTCTGTGAATTTTTTTAATTCAAGAGTGCTTCTGGAATGTTTGATATCATGCAATCAATTGCAGGTAGATCATAATTCAGCAGTAATATCATATCTATAACACACATTAACTAATTTATTTTGGAAATTAAGTGTGCCCTCGTTCATATGGAGAAAGGCTGCCCCTAAAATGACTTCATGGGTGAGATCATTTAAAATGAGAAAGACATAATAGATTAATGTTTTATTGATCTGTAATTTGATCCAGATCTGTTTTTGTACTAACTTCACCTTTCTATTATTAGCCTTGGTAACCTGTATTGATTTGAGAGGTAACATTTTAATGTTTGGATTTTTCTCTAGTCCTTCGATAAAATAAATAAGAAATTATTGATACCTGACTATCAGGATAACAAAGCCGTAACTAGTTGATCCTCAAATATAATTTCTATCATGGGACAGCTTTGTAAAGCATAACTGGGATTTTATTTTTCCATGGTGATTTTCTTATTCATAATTGTATTTCTGTTCTTACTGTATAATGGTTCTTGAGGTGAGGAACTACAAGTCATTCTCTAGTTTGTTTTAGATGTGGTTTTAGATGTAATTTTATTACATCTAGATTTGAATTGTTTTTATTGGCTATTACATAGTATATTTTTGGGATTCATATCATAACTGTATTTATCTCTTAATCTCTTAATTCATAGTTATTTTCATTCATGCTTTTTTTTACTTCCCTTCCCAGTCATAAGAGTTATTATTTTCTCTTAAAAGGGTTATTGCATTAACTGGCAATTCCTTTTTTGCTCCTCAGGAATTTTGTTTATCATATGATATATATCGGTAACTATGCTATTTAATAGGTCTATTATTTGTTCAATACTTTGACTATTAATATATAGTAATGATGGCTCTATTTCCAAGGGTAGATTATGTTTAACTATTCTGATTATCTGACTTTGACTTAATTGATAAGTTTCTAATGTTTTGAGTTTACCAGCTTGCCTTCTGAAAAATTTAGTCAAAGTTTCTCCAGGAATACTCTTATATTTTTCCTGTAATATCTGATACAATTGAACATCCTGGTGATCCTTGTTCCAGAAATTCTTAATCAATACTTCTTGCTAGTTATTAAAGGTATCTGGCATTTGGAATAAAGATTCCCACCATGACAATGCATCATCTTGTAAGTGACTGTAGGCTACTATTAATTTTTCACCCTCTGTTAAATTGGTATTTACCAAAAAGTATAGATTCAAACTTTTTAGATGTTTAAGGTAATTCATTTGTAAAGATTTTAAACACCTTTAATTTCACTAATTGTTTGATGGTATTTATTGTGACAGAATTATTATTATTAAGGATAGTTTCATTCAAAGCATTCATAGATGTGTGCATCATTTAATCATTCATACCTTCCTTATTTTTATTAAGGCTAGTTTCACCATTAAAAAACAATTGGGATATATTTTCAAATTATCTATACATCTCAAATTAACTACTTGATTTACTTTGTTTGATATTGATTCTATTAATTTTTTTTAATGTTAAGTATAGTTTTTCCTTGGTTATTTCATATTTGTTTATTGATGATTTGGGATTTTGGGAATTCTGAATTTGACTTTCTTTAATCTTTTCTAATTTGTTGGAATATTCAAGTTCTAAATTTTTGATTCTTTGGTTAATAGAAAGGTTGATAGCTTTGTAGAGTATCATGATTTCCAATTAATTTTTCAATACTGTTTTTATTTTGCATCATTTGTGTTTCGATTAAACCTTGTTTTATTTCTATACATTTAGAAGCATTTCTTATTGCATTGATATTCTTTTCCTGAATTTCCAATTTATTTTCTAAGTCTTCCTTAGATTGATTCATCTCTAATTGTAACTTTTCTAATTTATTATCTGGCTCAATATTTTCTTTGATCTTGTTCCATTTCTGATTTGAACTTATCATGGCTTTGTTTCATTTCAAAGAACTTACTATCTAATTTACTTTTTTTTTTTTTAGTTTGTCAAATCTTTGTTCACATTTATAGTCCTTTTCCTCATTGTCTTTTTTTATTTCTACCAATTTAATATTGATATCTGACTGCAAATGGTTTATGACAGTATTTTGTTTTGCTATGTCAGTTTTTAATTCAGATAACTCTGATTTCAATTCCATTTTGAGTTCAATAAATTCAGCAGTTTGTGTTTTTTCATTTTTGCAGATAATTCAGTATTTTTTTTCCATTTTTGATAATTCAGTTGTTATATTTATGGACATTTGTTGAATTATTATCCTCAATTGATTGGGCTGATTTTTTTCTTTTTGTGTCTGTGGTATCAGCGATTTTTTAGAGGATTGAATATTTTCTAGTATAGCCCCCCTCAGCAATTTTTTTGGAGGATTGAATATTTTCTATTATAGCTACCCCCCCCCCCGACATACAAATATTTTGTTATTCTTCTAGATCTTCTAGAAAAGAAATCTCTACCTCACCTTCTGAACTTCATGTTGTATTTCTTTTTCATTTTTACTAATATTTTCTGATTCCATAATTTTTATACTATTTCTAATAATCATTTACATCATATTTAAGTCTGTATTATTCTCTGTTTTCTTCACCTATTTCACTAAATTTTTATTTTAAATACTAACCTTTATGAATATCGAAATATGTTAAGAGACATCGTGGAAAGATTTACTGCCACTATATTTCATTTTATATATATAAAAAATTTTCTTATATATCTATGTAGGTGTTGTTTAATTCAACTTTCTATTTTTACTACTTTTAGATCTTAGAGTTTAGATTGTTTAAGTGACTGACAATATACTATTTCATTTTGTTTAAATTTTTACTCATTGATAATCTTTGTTAAATATCAATTCATCATATCAAGATAATAATATTTGTGTATAAGAGGACAAATTTTTATAGCCTCTAAAGTTGGTAAGATCAAACTATAATACAATTATAAGGTTGGTAGTCTTGCAATTTGGTTGAATCAGATGAAATAAAACATATTTTGACCTTGTGATTATAATATTATCATAAGATTTGTGGCCCCATGGCTTGGTTGCATTAAATGTAATAGAACAGGACCTGGCCTTGCTTGATGGAATATCTGGTGGGCAATCGAGAAGAAAGGCAACCTTAAAATTCCTAAGATTATCAACTCATGGCCAACTTCAATTTCAAACATGGAAGAATGGATGAAACTGTACAGCGGTACCCTGAGATTTCCATATATGTTTATCCCATTCTTCCATGTTTGAGATCAAAGTTGGGACAGAGTTGAGGATCTTTAGGAATTTTAAGTTTTCCCTTCTTCTCACTCACTTTGATGGCCTACTAAGTATTTCATCAAGAAAGGTCTTGCAGTCAGTAATTACTTTAAAAAACATATACATGGTCTATGAAAAAATATTTGTATTTAAAGAAACTTTAAAGAATCTAGAATTTTCTTTAGGTGCACAAATTTTAATTCTGAAAGAATACAGCAAAGTTCTCAATCTAATTTGAATTGGACACATGCGATATTCTAATTAGATGAAAATTAAAAAAAAAAAAAAGGCCAAGGAGATGCAATTTCATATACACTAATATAGCCAACTTTCAATAAGTTTGGATGAGTTTTAAAGAGAGAGTCCCTGGCAACATATCCTTAGTTGTAACAGAATTATAAAATGTGATTAAGATTGAAGGTCACCCTCAAAGAATAATGAACAAGGGTTAAGAATGATTTTAGAGAGAACAAAAATTATGTTCGTTTTTAATCAGAAGGTACTTTGACATTATACTAACTTAGTGATGTTATAGTGAGAATCAGTGATTTATTAACATGATTAAACAGCATACTGTTAAATATAAAATCAAATGAGCAATATATGTTGTTGAGTACAGACTTTCATAGTTATGAATATAATATGAAAAGCAGACTGTGAAATGAAGCTTAGCTAGAATTTATTTGTTAAGAATATTTTACAACAAAAATTGATCATAGACACATGAAATTCATTTTAAAAATATATAAAAGTATAAACAAATTAAAATGCAATTGTGTTTTAAGTTATGGTATTTTAAAAGGAAGAGAATATAAATAGATGTACAAGAAAAAGTTCAGGTTGACTTATGACTTGAGAAAAGTATCTGTATATGAATGAAATCCAAAAACAGTTTGATTAGAAAGTCATGGATTGCAATGTTTGAAAGAAACCTTTTTCAAGAGGAAACCATATTTATAATAATTATTCCAATTCTATCATTCCTGTCATGTATTGTATGAGCGGAAATCATATAATTTCTAGGGGATGGGGGTGGTAATCCTTCTTTTAGCAGTGAATTGATAAATCTAATATCTTTTTTTAAAAAATTGGTATAAATAATAATAAGAGAAAAGATGAAGATTATAAAATAAATGATTAAATGGAAAGAAAAAGATATATAATGAAAAGAAGATATATGGGTATAATATACATGTAAATATTTAAAATTGAATACTGCTAATGCTTTACTAGTAATGATAAATAAAACACAAGATTATATAACATCACAATACTAACCAATAAAATAAAATTTTACTAAAATTCTCTCACAATCATGATTTTGTCTATTAACAAGTAGTCCTTCTCAAGTAAAATTCAATTAGATACCAACAACATATATACACTAAACAAAATAGCCTTCCCATAATTCACTTCAAAAATCAACCCCTTTAAGTATAAAAAGAGATTTTAAATCTTTTTGAATCATCTGAGGCCATCAATCTCATGAAAACATCTTTTGATATTAAAGGTGATTAATTTTTGAAGTAAATTATGGTAAGACTATTTTATTTTGTAAGTGTATGTGTATATATATATATTGTAGTGATGAGCTACAACCTGACACACCATCCAGTTATTTAAGACACTCTACCAATTGGAGCCTCATAACATATTTGCTTAACCAATAAATTGCCAAGCAAATTGTCATATTAACATTTTTTTTCCCAACATATACATTTGTATAAACATCTTTTTATTTCTAAAGAAGTAATAAAAGCCAATAAATTAATAGGGAGAACAGATAGGTACATTAACACTGGAATAAAACATATTATATGTTAATAACTGGGGAGAACTGTACCAAAAAACTTACACATAAACCTAAAATAAATAAAAAAAAACAATGACTGAATTAAAATGTAAACACATAGCAACCATTTGTAGAAATGAAATTTAAAATATTTATAAATTATTATTTTTATTTATAATCCATTTATTTATATTATGTCTGTTAAACAATAGGAAATGTTAAGGTTAAAATGCTTAAAAAAAACTTTACGCGACCTACAATGCAGTATTAATTGTTATAATTGTCTTCTGCATTTGAAGATAGAACATTATTATTTTTTTATGCTTAAAAATAAATTCGAATACAAAATGGATGTGAATGTTTGAATTTAAATATATATATATATTTTAATATTAATTAAAATTCTTGAAAGCTGAATTTTTTGAAGCAATCGTTTGAAATGGAAGAACTAATTTTAAAGTAAGAAGATTTTAATTATTTGCTAATTAGACAAATTCAGTTAATTTTACGTGTTGCAGTAATATTCAATAATTAATTGTTTTAATATATAATAATATCATCATTGAAATCTTGAGAAGAAAATGAATCAATAAATATATATTATTTTTATATCATGATTGCTTGCTGAAAAGTTTGTACCATGGGGTAATAATACGTCATCAATAAAGCCATGAAAGTTTAAAGATTTTACCTGCCCATTTAGGAGAAACTTAAAAAACATCTTTGCTTTAAATAAAATGCCTAACCAAATCCAAGACAGGATAATTGGAGAACACTATTATTTCTTGACTCAGACAAGAAATTGCTATTCGTCATGGGAATAGAACTTCATCTCCATTCCTAGGAATTTACTTAGCAAATGAACAATTTCCAGCAGACTCATCAAACTTTAATTAACATAATAGGATAAGAATTGTGATTTTTGTTTTATTATTTTGTCTATTGTAAATTTTATGTATTATTTTCGTTTCTACAAATGGAAGCTAATGTGTATAATTTTGAAGAAATTCTGTATGTGAGTAATAAGGGGGGAAATATTAGATTTAAATATATATATTTTTATCATCTTTAATTGTATAAAGAATAAAAAAAATTACTAGTTTTGATCGTCCCATCTGACTGACTTTTGACAACATATAGGAAATTAAGAGGTAAGACATTTTAATATTATCTCATAGTAAGCAAAACAAAATGATAGATTTTTTTTTATTTATTATTAATTAAGCTTACTTTTGTATTGCTTTTATAAATCAATGATTTATAACCATTGATTTATCTGGACAACAAAGATTTTTTTGTTGTTGTTGTTGTTATGTTTGTATACATATTTTAAATTAGCCAGCTAAAATCGAAATCACATATACATATTATAATTTTACATATTCATTGTTGTAAATAATTAGTCAAGTACATGAACTTCTACCATTGGGTTTAGGGCAAGGATTTTTGTTTTTATTAATATCATTATAGATATCGATATGGTAGAAATTCATCCTTGATAAAATAAATTACATGTATCAGATTTAATTGTTATTCATATTTTATATTTTTTTGTTAATCAATAAATGTTTATATAATTCGTTATTTTAATCTGGTCTCTAACTCATCATTATTTCAATATCCACCATCAGCTTTATAGTTCTTCATTATTCACATACCCATTATAAACATTATTATCTTATTTAGTTTTACACCTATTAATATTATTACTATGACAGAGGAAATACATATACATATTTAAGTCATTTATTATAACTTTTAGTACATATATACTTATACTGCACATACATATTTTTATATATCTTATGCTTAATTGATTTTTGATAATTAATTATCACCTATATATAGCTGCAATAACTACTATTAGTGTGATCTCCTTCCCTGATAAGAGAGCTCAGGCAATTACTCCCTGAGTTTGAATACTGTGGTATAACATGGCTAGAAAGGGGTGAGAATTGGATGAACTGACCCAAAGTGTATCTAGGTTAATAAAAATAGGTAGAGCTAGTCTATTGGAAGTAGGTACAATCATAGGTTATGTATTTCATCGCATAATCACTTGCATCCTATCTGAAGACTCAAAGTCCGACCATAGTAAGATGCGCTCCCCCTATCTCTTCTGAAATCCACCAGTCCGTTACAATATATATATATATATGTTGTTGGTACCTATTTGAATTTAACTTGAGAAAGTCTATTGTTAATAGGCAAAATCATGGTCATGAGAAAATTTTAATAAAATGTGGTTTTAGGTTAGTATTTTAATGTTATATCATTTTCTCTTTAATATATATATACAGCCATATGATAAATTTATTTAAAATTTGAAAATACTTACAATTATACATAAAAGGTATCTTAATTCATTTAACAAATTAAATTAACAGTTTAAAAAGTAATGTGTATTTTGTATTTAGATTTAATTATCATAATTAAAAATTAAGTGCCAATTTTATGTTCAAATTTTCTTAAGTTTTAAGCATCTTTTATTTATTTATAATTAACTGCTCTTCAAATGTGTATTTTAATGAACAATTTGCTGTAATATTTAATCTGATTTTAACATTAGTTCAAAAGAATGAAAAGAACAAATATATACCAAAATTAAAAATTTATGAGCAACATAAAATAAATTGAATTTTTATTTATTTATAAGATTTAAAACAAAATGAAAAATAACAGTAATAATATTATAATATGAAAAACTTCTTTATTTTGTATTTTGTTTAATATTTATATGAAAGTGCATTTTAAATTAATATTGCCTAAAGAAAAATTAAAAAAGAAATTCTGCTGTCTAAGGCTATTGATTTGACCAAAAGAAACATGGCAATCAATATTGATATATTTGCCTGTTTGAAAGGAGCATAAACATTATGTACCTGTAATTAGCTACTAGATTAACTAAGCTAGAGTGCTATCAACAAGTAATAATATTTAATCATTATTAATGATAATTTGCCATTATTTGACACTTTTTCAAGTCAATTTTTTTTAGCATCTCAATTTTATTATAAATTTTAATGAGTTTTTACAATATTAAGATGCCCACTTAAATACAGATAAAATGCTATTAATCTAAAATCTCTTATTCCAGAATCTAAATCCAAACTTTGCTAAAAATGTAAACAAACATTAATTTTATTATTTATAGTTTTTTTTATACATAAATATTTCTTTGTATTATATACACTTATTTATATTGATTTAAAAATCAACTTATAGCAGCATAATTTTTCACCATCTCTATGCCATTTAACTGTAAGTTTTGTAAGTAATAATAAATTCTAGGTGATAGTACTTATTAAATTCCTATCTTGCCTCCTTCCAGAACTTATCATTTGCCTCTTTGTTATACTATCAAGGATGATGCAATAGATCATAAAGGTCTAGATGCACTGGTCCTTAGGTCTTTAGATCCAAAGCTTCTCACTGATGCAAACTGTGAGCAGTGATATTGGATAGGATAACATAGGGTAGAAATTAAATGAGCGCTATCACCTAGTGACTATTATATTACTAAAGGTTATAGTAACTGGCATAGAGATGAAAAATTATGCTGCTATAACAGCAATATGTAAGCTGGAGTCATGTGCTGGGATCAGGTGATACTTTATTGGTTTATATTAAATCCTGCTCACAGGTTAGGATTAAAAACTAAGAACACCATAATATATAGAAACTGAATTGGTTTTGGATTATATGACTATACAAGCAAGTTGTCTTAGATTAAAAACATTTGTTTTGTTTTTTAGTTTAGGTTGATAGATTGACAGTATAACAGAGAGAGAAAAAAATGGTATGGAAAGAAGAAGACATTAAATCCTAAATGTCTAAGTGCATTGGTCCAAAATCCAAAGCTTCTCACTAATGAAAGTTATAAGCTTGAAACTAGTCTGGAGATATTGTATAGGTGGCACAGAATAAGGATTTAATAAGCATTATAATCTAGAATCTATTATTACTTACTAATTCTTATGATAGGTAACACAAAGATGATGAAAAACTACACTGCTATAACAGCAATATATACGCTGGAGTCATGTGATGCAGTCAGATAATATTAATTAATTTTTTAATAATCTATTTTTAATTCCTTTTTAAGAATGCAGTTCAGCTTTCTAGTTAACATTTCAATGCAATCTTTTCAAAAATCTAAGAAAATTGAAAAACTTATTTGTTCTTCTTCAATGTTTTTTCTCTTTTTTTCTATTTAATGGTTGACTATAATCTTTTTTAAAGATTAATTATATTGTATTAATCATAAATTAAATAGAATTTTTGGTTATAGAAAAAACAAACAGCTCACTCAATTACGCTTATTCATTTATAGGTATTTTTGAATTTATTTTTTTGCTTGCAAATGTATATATAAAATACTTTATTTATTGTAAAAGATTAGATATTACTTTTAGATAATAGAAATTTTTAAATGAGAGCTCATTTGGATCAGTGGTATTTTAGCTATACATTATGATCTAAAATTAGATTTAGAATTAGATAACATAGTACAATATACTTTCTATCATATTTAAATACATAAGTGACAGTTTAAGAAAAATATAAGTAAAACTACAATTACTTAGTTAAACAAAATTTTAACTCATTTGAAAAATTTTACGGACTTATGGATTTGAGATAAAAGCACTTGGAATGTAATAATATATTTAATGTGACAAATAAGTGGATAATGATTAAGTAAGATGTAAAATGTTTAGAAATCTTTAACATATTGTTATAAAAAATATAATTATTCTAAGAAAAAAATAAAGGGAAAGTGGCATTTGGTAAAGATGGGAAGTAATTTATTTTGAGCATAAAGTTTCAATAATATAGATAATTGTACTGTAAAAGAAAAAAGTTTATGTTGTTAAAATTGTTTGATAGTTTTTAATTTTTATTTTAAAACAATTATTTTTTTAAAAAAAACTAAAGAAGAAAACTCATGATTATTATTTTAAATAATGAATGTGGGTTTTCTTTTTTAACTATTCATAATCATTTTAAATAATGATCATGAGGTTTCTTCTTTAGATTTTTTTAAAACAATTGTTTTAAAATAAAAATAAAAACTATCAAACAATTTTAAATAGAAAACTTAGTTATTGATTTTATTATATATATATATAATTAGGTACACTTACTAAATATGATATATATATATATATTAAGATTTTAAAATGGTTAAAAAATTATTAAATTGAAAGAAAAAATATTTATATTACCTCTGATGAGTTTTATTTAAAACAAATCAAAGTTCTAAGAATAATTGTTAATTGCAATACATGAAATTATTAAATATTTTCCATATTTCCCAGCACTCTTTTGCCATATCTAAGAAACGAATTGACCTATTGAAAAGATATGTTCTAAATCAGTGGTCTTCAATCTTTTCACACCTGCGGACCAGTAAAAATAAGAATAAGGTTTCGTGGCCTGGAAAAAATAATAGGGTTTTGTGGACCGGCAGAAGTCTATAGATAAATTTTTTTAAAGATGTAAACTGCTTAGCTTTAGATGAGCATAATTGTTATAACTGATCAAAACAACAACTTAAATATCAATCAATCAATCAATCAATAGTAGTCTGTCCAATAGACAGGTCCAGAGGGTAGACACTACATCAGTTCATCCATTCGTCCATTCCATTCTCTTCCTTGCCCACTTCCTCAATTCCACATAACCCCTTCCATCTCGTATATCATCCAATAATGTCAATCTCTTCCATCCTTTCTTTTTATTTCCACTCACCATTCTTTCCAAAACATCTTTCATTAAACTATAATCTTTTCTTAGTATATGTCTAATCCAGTTTCTCTTTCTCTCTTTGATACTTTCAATCAATCTTCTTTCCTCATTAACTCTTTTCAAAACTTCTTCATTTGTTATTTTATTCACCCAACTGATTTTTTTCATTTTTCTCCATGTCCACATCTCAAAAGCTTCCAGTCGTTTCTTAATTCTATTACTCAATGTCCATGTCTCACAACCATACATTAATACACTCCACATATAACATTTAATTAATCTTTTCCTTAATTCTCATTCCATAGGTCCACAAAATATCTTCTTTTTTTTTTACAAATGTCACCTTTGCCAATGCTATTCTTCTTTTAACTTCATCTTCACTTCTTCCATCCTCACTCAACCAACAACCCAAATATCTAAATCCCTTCACCTGCTGTACCATGTCATCATGGATCCCAATTTGCAGTCTTTTTGCATCTCTCCCTATCCATAAACACTTAGTCTTTTCAATATTAATCTTCATTCCATATGCCATACATCCTTCTTCCAATTTATTCAACATATTCTGAAGATCCTTTTCTTCCTCAGCAATAAGAGCCATATCATCTGCAAATCTTATACACTTTATTACTCTCCCTCCAACATTTGCTCCTCCACAGTCCAAATAATTATTTAGCATATTTTCTAAATAAATATTAAACAAAACAGGTTAAATACTACATCCTTGCCTAACTCCACTTTCTATATTCACTTCATCAGTCTCATTACATCCAAATCTAACTCTTATTCTTTGACCATTATACATATTCCATATCAATCGTCTTTCTTTCCAGAATACTCCTTTATCTCTTAAGATAGACATCAGTTTATTCCAGCTTACTCTATCAAATGCCTTTTCTAAATCTACAAAACATATACCAATTCCTTTATCTCTTTCAATATATCTTTCTGCAATTGTCCTAACAATACCAATAGCATCTCTTGTGCTTTTCCCTTTCTGAAAACCAAACTGTTCTTCAGCAATATAATAGTCAACCTTCCCATAAATCCTTTGAGTTAAAATCCTCAATAACACCTTAGAAACATGAGACAATACACTTATTGTCCTATACTCTTCACATTTAACAGCTTTCTTCTTTTTAGCAATTGGAATCACTATAGTTCTTAAAAAATCTTCAGGCCAAACTCCACTATTATATATCAAATTGCAAAGTCCAACTATTTCCTTCATAGTAAATTCTCCCATTTCTCTCAAAAATTCTATAGGTACTGCATCAAATCCAATAAACCTTACCATTCTTCATTTGTGCGAATGCCTTTCTTACTTCATCTGGCAGTATGTCCATACCTCTATCATCCATTGCAACATCTTCATTTTCAAGTTCATAACTAATTAAATTATTTTCTCTACTAAACAGATACCGAATATATTCTTCCCATCTTTTTAATATATCATTACTATCGGTTAACCTTCTTCCATTCTTATCCGCAATCTCACTTGCTACCCATGTCTTTTTCTCCCAAGAAATACTTTGTATTCTATCAAATGCTAGATCATATCTTTTCATCTGTTGAAACCTTTCTATCTCTTTACATTCTTGCTCCAACCACTTTTCTTTTGCTAAATCTGTTTCTCTTCTTAATTCATTATTAAATTTCCTATATTCCTTTTGCCCTTCCTCAGTATTTACATTCTTCCACCATCTCCGCACTTCCATCTTTTCCAACATACCTTCAGTTATCCAAGGTCTTTTAGCTTTTCTCGCATGAATAATACCTATTTCATTTTTTTGCTATTTTCAAGAATCCCTCTTTAATTCTATTCCAACACTCATCAGAGCTATTAATACAGTTCCCATCCTGGACAATTCTTTTAAATTCATCTTCACATATTAAACCAAATTTTCCTTTTTCCATTTGTCTCAATTTATCCAAGTCCCATCTTGTGTATCTTTTCCCTCTTTTAATTCTTTTTAAACCCAACTTTAATTTAGCCATCACCAAATTATGATCCGAATCTATATCAGCACCTGGAAAAGCATGTGAACCCTTAACAGCATTCTTATATCTATTCTGAATCAATATATAATCAATTTGATAACGTTCTTTGTTGCCTGGAGCTTCCATGTGTACAATCTTCTAATATAATTTTTAAAACAAGTGTTTGCAATGACAAACCCATTCTCTTTACAAAATTGTACAAGTCGACTACCCCTTTCATTTCTTTTTCCAATACCATAATTTCCAACAATTTTCTCTTCCCTACCTTTCTCCACAACAGCATTCCAATCCCCCAATAGCAATATACATGCATTTTTCCTTCACATTGAATACTTTCTTCTATCTTCTCATACATTTCATCAATTTCACTATCATCATGAATACTAGTTGCCATATAAACTTGTATAATTACCAAATCCCTATGACTTGCAGTTATTTTCATCACCATTAGTCTATCATTAATACCACCAACCTTTGCCACACTATTCCATATTTTCTTCCTCACAGCAATGCCAACTCCATTAATTGACCTACCACCACCTGAATAAAACAACTTTACATCTCCACTACTTACTTCTCCACATCCCTCCCATCTCACTTCACTTAATCCCATTACATCAATATTATTCAAATGCAACTCTCTTTTCAAATTCTCCAATTTCCCACCTTTCCTCAAAGATCTAACATTCCATGTTCCAATTCTCAGTGTATCCCCTCTCAATGAATTATATTTATGAGGATTTCACAGGTTGATGACCTGAGTAGCCTCATGTCCACTCCTGCCGGGCAAGACACCAAAGTTATTCTTAACTAAGGTCTCAATACCAAACGTAATGATATCTGTAGACATACTCATAATAAAACAAGGGAATTATAAGACAAAGTGGTTTCCCGTTGCCTTCTTTGCCCAGCAATAACCTCTATAATAGGCTTAGTGCGCTAGCCAAATCCCATAAAATGAAAATCCAACTACCGCTTCCTCCTCATCATTGTCACCTCTAGTGATCTTCCGCTGACTTGGAAGAAATGCCGTTGCTGACCCAGCGGGGTGTTGACTTATTTAATGGCGGTCAACACTCGCCATTATACATCCACCGTCATAGGAATTGTGGCACTTTATAGAAGTAAACACGCCACTGTCTCTTTCACCACTTCCTGATAGTGAATGTTGTCCCATTGTCAGCGACTGCTTATTTATAGTACTCTGCTTATTCACAACTAACCTTCATATCTGAAGGCCATACCCCTATCCACAACCTGGGGATGCTCTGGGTGGCATGGACCCATGCCTTATTCCCAGAACTTAAATATACAAGATGAAAGTATATATATATGGAGTTTGTATAATAAAAAACTTTTTTTTAAAATTTTGAATTTTTTTTAGAAAAGTAATAAAAAATTTAATTCTACCCCCCCCTCCCATAATGATCTGTGATAACTAAAAAAACAAATTAATTTATGTATGATTGATTAGATTTTGTGTTCGTTCTGTTTCTTTTTTTTTTAGTTGGGTAAAAATGAGATGAAAAATAAATAAAAACTGTTTATATTAATTAAAAATTTAAACTCTTATTATTTTGTTATTACAAACTTTCTTGCGGCCTTGGCAGAAAACTTCTGCGGCCTGGCATCGGTCCACGAACCAAGAGTTGACAATCACTGTTCTAAATGGATTAAGCTGGAATAACTTAGTTATATACCAGATTTTAAGCAATTCTATTCTATTTCAATGTATAAACCTTGATTTTAAAATTGCATTTTAACTTGAAAAAGATCAAAACTTAACAAATAAACAAGTAAAGAAACTGATTTTCCACTTTAATAAAAGCATTAAAAATAGGGATCACATTAATAAAAAAAATTTAAGGGAAAAGCCTATTGATTTTTTTTATATTTAAATTACCTTTATTTCTCATTTTCCAAATAAATAATAGATTCATTTATTTTTTAACTTTTTTAAAAGTCATATGTGATATGGAAATAGATTTTATACTTACATAAGAAAAATATGAATAGTTCAAAATGCATAATCTATCATGAATATTTAAATTATAGATATTCAATATTTAATTTAAGACAGAAAAAGTTATAAAGAAAGTATTGTTGAATTGAAATATTAACTATATTTTAATTGTTTTCTATAAAACTTTTATTAAAATGCCATCATTTCCATTGATAGAAATTTTTTCAGTCTAAGCCAATATAATGAAATAAAGCAGACTGTTTCTTACAAGCATCTGATAAATCTAACCAAGATAGTTTTAGACAAAATTTTTCATCAAATCATTATAAATGATCATCTTTCATCCATAAAAATATTTGAATAAATATATATGCAATAATGTTATTCTAGCTATTTTTTCCATTTGGACAAAATTTGAAAGGAAATCTTCAAAGTTTTGACTTTATCATTTTAACATGAATTACAATTTATATAAATAAAATAACTCATTCAGCACACGATATAAACATAGTACAATAAATAAATAATTATATTTGACAATTTCATTTACTTCGAGAATGTTAAATAAGACAAAATATACATGTTAAACTAAATATTAGTGTTGTTTCAGTAAACGGTAATTAGCATTAATTGAAGATAATATACTCTACATCGATATTATAATGACCTCAGCCATGAACTATAGATATTAAAGTGCTTTTCAGTACTTAATTGTTATCTAAAAAGATTTTATTAACATTTTATTGTTCTTATTCAGGTATCGAACTACTTTCTGTGCATTAATAATGAAGAATTTTATTTAAATTAAGAAACATGTTCTGAGTTTTTAAAATAATGATTTTAGAAATATATATTGACAGAATTAATATTTTAGAGTGAGGAGTAAAATGGGCGTAATTTAGTTATAAATATTCTGCCTTGTAGTTAGATTTAAATAGTCTGTTTTTTAAAAACTTCTCTTAATAAAGAATTTCCTTTGGGAGAATAAAATAAGATTGTGAATTTGACAACTATTGCAAAAACTCTTTATATGTCTTACTGAAATATTTTTATAACAGTTTTACTGACAAATATTATATAAAATATAGAAGTTTGAAATTAGTTTATCAATTTTTTTTTCGTGAAGCATCTGTTAAATGTTTTCTTTATACACTATTGTCTAAACTTGACACATATTTATCTTGGAATATCATTATAAATTTTTTTTAATTAGCAACTTCTACTGATGTTAACCATTGTCAAATTAAAATGAGGGCAAACATACAGAATCGGTGATTTCAAAAATTTAACCTTCTCATCACTGTACTAAAGAACAAATTTTATTTTTCATTATTGGCTTATGTTTTACTTTTAGATATGTAAAGATATTACCATCATGTAACTGTTTACGGTGTTGTTTCTTAAACATAACAAGGTGATAGTGAGTTTATTTCGAAGCTTATTTATTTGTCTAATTAATATTCAATATTATTGTAAATCCTTTCTGTCTATGAACATTGTAATTATAATGGTTTTAATTATGAATTATAAATAATAAGTATGCACTAAGGGATTTGATTGTTATTCAAAAGAATTTTTAATTCATTTTCATAGTTGATATATAAAATTGTAAAAGTTTAAATGAGAATTTAGTTAATGATAGTGTTGGTCCCTGGTACACACAAAAATGGCATGTGTAATGTTTCCAAAAGCACGTTAGATGTAAATTGGATGGGATTTATGATAGTTTGTTTTTCTATATATCATTTCTTTGCCAAAAGGTTAAATTATCTGCAGTTATATCAATATTAAGAACTGGCTGAGAATCAAGTTTATATATTTAGACAAGCAGGTACTTTGTTTAATATCAAATATAGAGAGCATAAATATTATTAAAAATAATAATGTTAGTTTTTAAAATTATGCATTTTGAACATTTTCATTCTCTGAAATTCATGTATTATTAAATAATTAAAATAAACAATTTCTTTATAGCTAATGAATGAAAAAGTGTAAATCCAAATAGTATTATTACTTATCATAATGAAATATTGGAGATTTAAAGTTTGAAATAGTATTATGTTTTTAAATTTTAGGGACTTTATAATTAATATTATACTCTGCATGATTTATAAAAATATCAGGATCTGGAACTCAACATGTATGGATCATGACTGAGAATTGTCACTTTCTGTACTCAGCTCTCTTGAATGACTGAGCAGTAGGATTGAGTTAAATAATAATTTTTCTATATAATTAGAATATATATTGTAAAATAAATATTATTTATCAAAGTAATATTAATATATTTTATTTTAATAAAATTATTTTAAATAATATTATAAATTTGTCAATCTTGATTATTTTTATATTTGAATTAATTAAAAGGAATTTGTTGTTAACTGAAAGGAGACCCTTTGATTCCTCTTGCAGACCTTAAAGGAACTGAGTAGGGCAAATTTCTAATGTCCACTCCATATGTTCTTGTCATTGTGGATGTTATTATTGTGTGATTATTCATATAGTATACAAACATGTATGGTCTGCTCACCAACACACATTAGCCAGCATGATGAGTTTATTGGTTTTTTATCTCTGAGTTTAAGATCAAGAAACACCATGGTCTTTCTTTTCAGTTGTCTGATAACTCTTAACTGAAATATTATTGAGTTTTCCTGAAGGCCGATTGATTGTGTGTGAATGAAATTTTTTTAATAGGTATTTACAGTCATGACAGACAAAAATAAAACATGACCTTTATTCTCAGAAGGCTGTAAAGTAGCCAGCCAGGATAGTGGTTGGCAGCCAAAGGTGGATAGTGCTAAGAATCTCCTGATTGTGGATCCAGACATTTTTTATGAACTTTTATTTAGATACTTACAATTGCAGATCACTTTCAGATGAAGGAAGATTATAAGAAATGGAAGAAGAACTATCTAATATTAAATAAGATATTATTGGATTTTGTGAAGTTAGAAGAAAAGGTGAAGAGACAATTAATTTAAAAAGTGGACATGTACTCTATTATAAAGGCACAAATATTGGAAATACAAGTGAAGTAGGATTCATTATAAATAAAAAATAGAAGAATAACATTGTGGAGATTGATTGTATATCAGACAGAGTGGCAAGATTAGTTATTCAACTTAATAGCAGATATCAAATGCAGATAATTCAGGTTTATGCCCCAACAAGTTCTCATTGTAATGAAGTAATAGAGGATTTTTATATGGATGTACAAAATGCTTTTGATAAGATGAAACAATTTTTTAATGAATAAGTTTCAATTAAATAGGTTTTAATAGACCACTTTCACTTTAATTTCAGTCTACTAAAAGTTTTCATGCTTGGAAAATCAATCTAAAGCCTTATTTCACAAAACTTTGTAAATATTTTGACTGCCCTCAAAATTGTTCGGCTTCATATATCAAAAGCAATACAGATGGCTAGGTTTTCATTAATCTTTAGTGATAAATACTTCCAATATACTATAATATAACACTCCCAAAACTTTAGCTAAGTCAAACCACTAACTTTTGGTGACTTCTCATCAGAATCATAGTGCAAAATTAATTAACTAACAATGGTGGGAGCAAGCTGATTATATAGTTTATAAAATATCAAATTATTGCAATGAGAAATGTAAATTATAAAAGTCAGATGTTTAATTTTTTGATAATAGGACACAAGACTCCTTTCTGATAATTGAATTTGGGTCTCTTGCAATAACCCATGTTTCCTTGAACTTTCTCTTATGATCATCCCTCTCAGTGCATATGGTCTTAATAATAGAAGGGGGAAATGTGTCTGGTAGCAAGTTTGTGCTCCAAGTAAATTGATTTATATTGCTAGTTTTGCTTTGCCTTTTTATAAAGATAGGAATTCTGGGTGATTCTCATAAATCTATTAGCTCAAGACTCTCCATAGATTGACACTACACACACACTGAGGATGGGTATAAAATTTTATAAACTATTTGAGAAGTGTATTCAAATGGAGTTCTGTTTTTTAGAATTATTCAGAAAATTGTTAAGAGAGAGTGGTGTTCTAAATTCTGTACAGGTAGGAAATTGTACTGAAGTCAACAACTATATTAGTAAATACAATTTATCCAAACTACTTCAAACACTTTTTAGCAAAACCCTTTATTTGTACATATATACACATACCTACATTTCAACTGTCCTGCATGTTTTTAAAATATTAAAGTAAATTGGCTTTGAAGAAGATTGCAGGACAGTTGAAATGCAGGTATATTTGTACAAATAAAGGGTTTTGCTAAAAAGTGTTCAAAGTGGTTTGATAAATTGTATTTATATAAGATATTACAGCAAAATAAAAAAAGGGTGATTTTGATTACAGTAGTAAATCTTAAATCATATTTTTTTCTGAATGCTGCAATTTCATGATATGTAACCAAATAATAAATAAGAATAAAAATTGTTGAACTAATCATTTAGAACAATATTTGTTAGTTAATAATTCAATATAGTCTATTATATGAAGGTATAAGAAGTTTGGAAGTCCTAGTTTCAATTATTGAAATTTAAACTTTAATAAATAGCTTTAAACAATTGATGAATCTAGAAATGGAACTTTTTGCAGTTCTTGTTGTACAAATAGCATCAAAATGTGTCTTATGTAAATATCTCTTAATCAAAATGTTTTTTTTTTCTGTAAATAGATTAAGAAATGGAAGTTTATTTGTAAAAAAGTAGAAATTAATTGCAATTATCTATTTAAAATATAAATTTTACCACTTCTTTTTACTTCAGTAGTATGTTTTTCTCTAAAATTTATATAGAAATGTATGTTCTCTACTCAGGTCACAGAATAACACAATCATATAAAATAAGATCAACGTATTAATACTTTTGTCTTTGGTAATTAATTATAATTTTTAATCATCAACCTATTTAAATTATATCTTTATTATAAACAAATATGAAAATAAATATTCTCTGCTATTATTACTAGCAATGTTGGTTAAAGTGTTGTTAACAGTAGAACAATCCATTGTGGTTCAGAACAGCAGTGTAGTGGCTAAGCTCATGATTCATGGATTGCAGATTGAACTTCTTGTGAATTTTCTTATGAAGTCCCTAGCCATAAATTCTTAATTATTTTTATAGAATGGGTAAATTAGTGTCAAGCGTTGGTGGCCGAGTGGTTAGC
Organism: Epiperipatus broadwayi; assembly: GCA_028023455.1. Lineage (NCBI taxonomy): Eukaryota > Metazoa > Onychophora > Udeonychophora > Euonychophora > Peripatidae > Epiperipatus > Epiperipatus broadwayi. The sequence goes on along the minus strand of JAQFVV010006202.1, from coordinate 741,994 downwards.
ACAGCTGCCTTACAAGCAGTTGTCCTGGGGTTGACTATCAGCTGATGCTTTGACACATTAAAAAAAAAAACAAGTAAATAAGTATTTACAATCTCTTTTCCAACTTGCATTAATGAATTTTAAACCATTATGTAATCCATGAATAAAATCAGTAGGTACTAGTAAGACTGTATTTTATATGGATTCTGATTATCAATTTCTCATGACTTGGTAGATTTTTTTATGATAAAAGACACAGAATTTGCACCATTTTTAATTGTGTCGCCAGCTATTTTTTTCCCTTTTGCTATGAAAATCTTAAAATTTTACACCCTAATCATAAATATTTAATTACTTTTCAACTTGCATTCATTGATAATAGAGATATATAAACTACAAGTAAATGGAGTGACATTAAATGAAAATTTATTAGGCATATAGATATAATTTAATTTATTACATATTTGTTATAAATTACTAGCAGTTAAAACAGCTTATTATTAATCACAATATGTATATATATATAGTTAGTATATGGATTTTGGTTCTCTTTTTTTACTAAGTTAAAATAATTTTTATTTATATTAAAATAATATTCATTTACATTCAAAGCACAACTATGTATATTGAAACAATATTCAAATGTATTTAAATATACATTAGTACTTCAGATAGATAAAAGTTCTTCTATTTTTTGGAAGATTTAATATTAATTCATTTTAGTAGGCTGAAACAGAATAGGATGTAAAAAACAATGCTGCATGCAGCAAATGTTATTTTAAAACCGAAAAGTCTAACTTTTTTATTATGTATCTTTCGTCTTCAAAATATTCATTAAAGCATCTGAATTCTATGAAATGCAATTTTTGTTTTCTTATAAAAATGTTTTTCATCTGAAGGTTTGTGATGATGGTATATTAGATGTGATAATATGTTGGATTATTTTTATCATCTATCATTAAATGTCAAATGTGTAGAAAATTTTAAACTTTATTTAAACTTTTCAAATACAAACAACTTGTTATTAATGACTCACAAATAGACAATACAGGTTAGTAATTACACAACATTCCAAGTAGTATTACTCTTCACTCTTCTTCAGGTGTTGCTGGCCTGACCAATGACAATAGTAGCATAAGCATTGAACATATATCTTTAGATTCTTGAAATATCGAATTTTAAGGCAACCATCTAACCAACTGAGCTATTTTGTCAAAGGCAATAGTCCTTTGAAATTTTATATAGTTATCTATGAGGGTTGGTTCAAATCCTCCTGATTCCTTCAATTTTTTAATGCTTTTGTGTGTGTATATATATATTATTATTATTATTATTATTATTATTATTATTATTATTATTATTATTATTATTATTATTATTATTATTATTATTATTATTACGGACAAGTTATTTGTATTTGAAAAGTTTAAATTAAGTTTAAAATTTTCTAGACATCAACATTTAATGATGGAAGTAATCCATCACATCATCACATGTATATCTTTCATTTATTTTTTTCTTATATCTAATGTATCTCATATGGTTATATACTCCTTTTCTTATCTTCCTATTGTTATCTTTATATATTTTTTCTAATGCAGTGGTAGAGAGAATAATTGTGGAGCTAAAGAGCTACAGATCATAGTTATAGTTGTCACTTCTAATGCTCAAATTTATTATGAAGTCCTGAACAATGAGCTGTTCCATTATTATTTTTATTATATATTATCCAATTACATTTTCCCCCTGCAGTTTAATGTGAGAAGTGAATGACAGACTCAAAAGAAAAATTTTGGGATTGATTCCCCGTTGATGAAAATAAAAACAAATCAATTTGATTAATTGAATGGAACATTTGTGCTCAACATGTCACTTTGGTTCTTGAGCAATTGGCTGTACAATTATTTATTTAATTCTTTTTTACTTCCTTCACATACAATTTCTACCTCTTTTTTATTATTTTCAATAGTTGGTTTCTACAGTTGAATAATCATCAAAAATTAATTAATCAGCCAAATAAATGTAGTTTTATCTTTTTTCTAAATTACTATAAAAAAATTTCACAATAATTTACTTTTAGTTTCAAAAATACATGTTTATTCACCCTTCATATGAATTAGACAAAGTTACATGTCAAATATAGTGTTTCTACTAAGATTACATCACATATATATAAAATTCTTATTAATTAAAAAACATGGTAATTTACAATGAATCCAACATAATGATCAATAATATATAATAAATCAAATAACGTTAATTTACTTTAAAAGGAACCTAAGCAATTTATTAGTTAAAAAATTATTTCACCTACTGTAAGTTCTAGTGAAAAACTAAGCTGCTAATAAATAAGCAGGAGTCATGCAATAGGTCGTGATATTTAATTAATTTAAAAATTTATTTTTTAAATTTTTTTATATTAAAATTACTATTATTTAATAATAATATTTGAATTTTATTTTATTACATGTATATGTGGAGCTTTTATTTTTTATAATTTAAATTTTCTGGCATTTTACATGACTACTAATACTTTAATATATATATATATTGGTCCTGATGCATTCTAAATACTTTTTTTACATCCCATTTTATTTTTAATTGTTTTTTGAAACACTGTTGATGCCATGAAATAATAACGAAATAACTAATTATTAAATTTAAGATTCAGCATACTTTATATACATAAAATATAGATTCATCAATAGTTAAAAAATATAACGAAAAATAAAAGTGGAAATATTTTTACATGCTACAATAAATACTTTTTTTAAGAAATTAATTTAATAATAAACTTTGTGTTCTTCATTTATATTATTAAAATGTTTTTATTTGATAAAGAAATATGAACATAAACCTTATTTAAAATATTACTTTTTTAAAAAAATAAGTGCAAAAAAAAGCTTATTTCTTCATTTAGACCTCATTCTCTTTATTCCAATAAAGTTGTCAACTTTGCACAATTATTTTTGTTTAAAATAATTGTGTTACTCAAAGATTTCTATGGTAACATAATTGTTATAAAGTAATTGTTAGTGAAGAAATTGCATTGGTATTTAATGGCAGGAAGATTGACTTAATGATATTGAATGTGAATGATTTTGTGCCATTTGCATGTTGTTTGCTATGATGAAGAAAATAAAGACATAATGTAAGGGTGGGTTTAGAATGTTTTTGTATTGTCCATGTTCTGGCTGAAAAATTATGTGGTCCATACAAAATGGCAATGCCTTTTTATTGTTTTCATGAAATAAAAACAAAATAACTATCTGCAGCAGTAATCAAATAAAATAATTTTTATTTTAACCTTTTAATTTATTTCAAAGCAAACCAATTCATTTTTATTTGATTTGATGTAATTTGTATTGAATAACAAAAAAGAGACTATTTTCTTAGATGAAAAATAAAAAAAATTATAGCTGACAATTCTCTTGGTCTTTAGTATTATTGTTTTCATAAAAGTCGATGATACAATTGACTGTATTTTTCCCCTCATTTTGTCAAATTCAAATAAGAAATTAAAAATTTTAAAGACAAATAAGAATAATAAAAATCCTAAACAAGCTTGTCAATTACAAGTAGTAAGAGATTGTTTGAAAGTATATATTTATAAATGAATTTGTAAGTCAAATTACAAGAAATCAAAATAAACTTTGAAAACTTACAATTAACAGTATTTATTTTCTCCCCCTCTTTTTCTTTCAAAACAAAATAAAAAATTGAAAAGACAAATAATACTAAAACTTTGAAACAAATCTATCAATGAAAAATAATGAGGTTTTAGATTACACATTTAATTTATAAATTACATGGTATTATGATGATAAATCACATTTCCAAATCAAAAGCATCTTAAATTTATTAATTAGTTATTTCATTGTTGTTTTATGATGTTGAAGCAGTGTTTAAAGATTTAATCAAACATAAAACAAAATGTAAACACTCAAATACATTGGTACCTATTTTTTGCATAATTAATTTTTAATTACATGGGTTTTTTTTGTTTTTTTTATGTAATTATATATTTATATTCTTTTCTTTTAATCTTTTATTTCTTTATTTTATTTTTCCAGAATACTGTAGATAAGCTTATAAAGAAAGCTAACATATCTCTTGTAGTTGGAACTTCTTCATGGCGAGAGCAGTTTATTGAGGCAATTACTGTTGTTGCAGGTAATTCATTGCTGCTTTTAACTTTTTTAATTAATCTAATATGATTAAGAATTAATTTTAGAAGTTGTAATTTACTAATTTTTAAAAATTTTAAATAATTATGAAAATTGTAGCATTATAATTACAAAAATAACTTTTTGCATTTGTTTGATATTGATACATATTGTATCAGTTGTAAAACAAGATACATAATTGATTACAAAAGGAGTTAATTGCTGGTTATCTTTGGATAACAATTTTAATAAAAGTGATATTTAAAAAAAGAGTAGATAAATAAATGAAAAAAAAAGAAAAAAGATTTCTTTTTGTATACAAATTTAAAGTTGCTTTATCATCTCTAAGATTAAAGTTCAGAATTCAAAAGTCAATTATTCAAAATTTAGATAATTGAAATTTGATATTTTCCTTTAAAAAAAAGAGATTTAAATTTTATTTTGTGACACATCAATTTATAAAAGATTTATGTTGTAATAAGTATTTTTTTGTTATTCTAAGTAATAAAACTAAGTAAAAGAAATATGATTAGAAAAATAATAGAATACGATTTTTTTTTAATCAATGACAGTTTTAATAAAATGTGATTTAAATTTTTTATTGAAAGCTAGTGTTCTGGTAGTGTCTTTAGTCTGTCTTTTGTTTTACAATTATCATTAACTGCTTGTAAAACTTGGTTTATTTTTATTAGCAACCAAGTTATGAACAAAGATAAATATTACAAAATGGATATTATGGTTCATGGCCACTAGTCTGAATTGATCTTCAGCCTGATAAGTGATGAAACTTGGGCTGCCATTTCTGAGTTCTGCTAAACTTATGGTAAAAATTAATGCTTACAAATAATTGTTAACAAAAAGTCCTCTCTTACAGAATATTTTTTTTTGGAGAGGTGATTTAAGAACATATGATCTGAATAAATTAAAACTTAAAGCAACTAAAGGAATTAAAAAGAATTATTGCTTCTACATTTTCAAAGATAATGTACAGTATCTTCAATGCTGAAATATACTCCACAATGAAAAGCAAACAAAGAAAAAAAATGTTAAGTTTAACATAAAAGGGATTTTAAACTGAAGACATTGATAAAATTTTAATATATAAAAAAGTGATTACTTGAAGGATGATAATGTTTAATTACTTATTATTTTATAATTCAATGTAATGATGTTAAATATTTTATATTTCTTATTATATAATAAAGATTTTTTTGTTAGTTATTTATCTGACCTTCAGTTTCTCTTCTCATAAGTTCTTCCATTTAAATTATAAATTAAATTTATAATATCTAGGGAAATAATAGTTCATATTCTACTGAATTAATCATGGTAGTGTTTTTAATAAGACTGATGGTGGGGTATACCCAGCTATGGATTTCCCAACTTTGGGATGGCATTCTGATTTTTAACCTAATATAACTTTGTAATCCATAGAAAGTATAATTTCCCTTCAGTCATTTTGGAGTGATTAATAATCTAGAATGGTAACATAATTTCTAATATTTTTATTACCATAGGTACATCTGACCAATAGTATGATTTTTTTTTATTAAGGAAAAAAAATGCAGGGGTCTGATCACCCGCTACATGATGTAAATACATTTGTTTAAAGAAATATTTAGATAGTACCGCAGTCAATAACCCTAGTCTTCTCCATTGATTCATAAAAGTCTTTGAATTGCCAAGTTCTTTAATTCACAGATCCTTAGAACTTCATCCATGTTGCTATATCTTTGTATAAACCACATCTATGGAATTCATACTTTAAACTGTTTCTGAATTTCCATCACCTTCCTGTTCAGTCTTCTTCAAAATTTTCCTCTTGTGAGCTTATTTCTTCATCATCTGTGATTTCTTCCCTTTCATCAGTACACACCATACTTGTTGATACTAATTGGGTTCTGCTTCCTATGATTGAATTTTAGGTCTTGCTTAGTAATCAATGATTCAGTTGTATAATCTGAAAGTTTATAGTTAAACTTTGGAATGTTGTCAATAATTATTGCTTGAAAGAGGATAATTTGCCGCTTCAATGTCTCTGTTTAGGTCTAAAACATTATTTGTACTAATTTTGTCTTTGAATTATTACTTTTTTGCTCATGAATCACTTCATTGTAATTCTGTGTTCATTTGAAAAAAAAAATTTTTTTTTACATTTTTGAGGCCCCTAATCCACCGGAAGTGGGATAATAATTTCTGTTCTGATCATTGGAGAAACCTGATTTTTGTGCAGGGAGATAGTTTGAGTCATAATCTATAATGTTCAATTCATAATTTTCCGATCTACACTGTTTAGCCGCATTCGGCAACTTCTAGACAATGTCGTATCTTTTTTCCTATGAACAATTTAACACTGGCATTTCTTTCTTTTTTTTTTCTTTAGTTTTATCACTAATTTTTGTATCTATAATAATCCCTAGGCTATTTTCTGTCTTCTCTGACTGGTTTGCAATCTAATTTTTGTATCTATAATAATCCCTAGGCTATTTTCTGTCTTCTCTGACTGGTTTGCAGTCATAGAAACTTGTTTCACATTTCTAATGTCTGATGCAATGATGAAATTCTTAAAACTGTCTTTGTTAACATTTTATTTTGCACGTTTTTTATGAGCTTTGATGTCCAAATGATTACTCTGTTTATTCTAACAAAACATTTAGTTTGATTTAAAATGGTTGAATTAAATTATATTTTATTCCTATCTTGTTTTGTTTTTATTATTTGGAGTTGAATGTGAAATTTCAAAGATTGTTTTAATTATTAAACAATTAACTTTTCATATATTTATTATTATAATTTGTTCTAAATTATCTTTGATGATCTCTGTTGTATTTTGTAAAAACTGAATGCAAGTTTGTGCACTCCAGAAAAACTAGTATTTATTGGAGAGGTTGTTTTTAGATCGCGCACTGATAACTGAGGAATTTAATTAAGGCCTTAACATAATGGCGAACGATAATTCCAAGAAAGATTTGCTGATTGCAAATATTTCTAGATAAAAGGCATTACCTTATTGGACAATGTGATTAATTGCTGCAATTATCAGAAAGCTATATAAAGACTGTTAACAATTACGTGAAGGCAGTAGTTAGAGTGCATCTCCAGTAGAGTTCCTGTTTCAATTCCAGTAAGATATCTAGCGTCAGTGCTTGCGGTTAAGGTCCAGGACCCAGTGGAAATGTAGTTCATGGGTATAGGTGGAAAGGGCCCACAGAGATTGGGAAGTTACTGGTAGACTGTTGCAGAGACGGAAGCTGTAAGGAGCTTAAGGTCAGTCCTGTGCTATACTGCGTCATATACAGCTAAACTGGACTGGAGCTAAGGTATGCGTAAACCTAGCCCATTGTGAACCGTTTTTGTAGCAGCCAGCCTGAATGAACATCGAGGGAATTGAACATTAGCGAACTGTAGAGATAGAGTTGTTGCGGACTATTTGCTATTCTAATTAGTTAAAAACAGTGTGTTTTAATGTATATAGACATACATATGGACACATCAATCTCTTTTACAAAATGGCAGGACTGTTACGATATATTACTGTGTATTTATCCTTTTAATGATAATTAATAATTATTTAGTATGCATCTTTCTTTTTTTTTCTTTTCTAGCTTTTATTCATAAATCAAATTTTGGTAAAGTATTTCTTTTTAGCACTGTTAATTTCAGCCTATAAAATATTAACACAAATGTACTTAAGTTATTCTTTGTTAAATATTGAATAATTCATTAATATGAGATTGGGGGCTTCTTTTCTATCTTTATTTTTTTTATTTTTAAAAAATTTCAGTAAGTTAGGTGGTTTTGAGTCTAAGCAAATGCTAACTTAGGGAATATATTTTTATAGCTTTTAGAATATCTCAATGGATGAGGGGGAAGAGATATTATTTATGAATTAATATCATGTAGAACATATTTTAAAATGTTCATATTTTCCAAAGAAATATAAATCGGTGCAAGAAAATATTTAACCAATCATTCAGAACGATTCATAGGTACCGTCATTCTATTGAATTGTGTTGAGAGCAATTACTATTTATCGTTAAAGTTGTAACTCTCATTGATATAAACTCTCTCCTCATAATGGTATTTTGGAGAAATAATAATTACTTAAAAATAAAACTAATGCGTTGTAAAAATATAATAGTAGAGCGGTAAGAAGTTATTGGTTATTAAAAAACGCAGTTACGTATTATTATATAGTATATAAATTTAGCGAATACGAACATATATATGTGTGTAAACAGTCATATATATTTGAAATATAAATATTCTTTGGTATTGATTTATGTTTAATTATTTATCTTAAATTGCAATTCGAACTCAGACTTTCACACGACCCACAACTCTCAGTGCCATCATATTCTGACCCACCTGATCACACACATGTTGAAAAGATCAATAATCACCAATAGACGTATTTCGTGCTAAATCAGCACTCATCAGTTGGTCCAGATTATTATCTCCACACATATATACAATCAGCGCTCAGCTTTATATTAAGATAGCCAATTTTCATACTTTAATGGACAGGCTTAAAACTACTTCTGTACAATGTATTAATTTATATAAATAGTGTGTAAAAAGGTCTGCCCATCCCTCGCATATGTATGAATAAATTGATTATTCTCCTGTACATGAGGGGTCAGAATGACTAAAATGTCAATACAGGTAGGATGACAATCTTGGCACTAACATGGGCTTTGAACGTTCCATCATCAGATTTTCAATGACATGGAAGGCTGAAGAGTTGTGATTTGGAGTAGTTTTAAGCCTGTCCATTAAAGTATGAAGATTGGCTATCTTAATATAAAGCTGAGCGCTGATTGTATATGTGTGTGGAGATGGTAATCTGGACCAACTGATAAGTGCTGGTTTAGCACGAAATACGCATATTGATCTTTTTAACGTGTGTGGTCATGTGGGTCAGCAATATATGAAAGTCTGAGTTCAAATCCCGCATATATTACATATACAAATGCAGGTTTAAGCCTGTACAATGTATTAACTTAAATTGCAATATAAATTATGTTTGTACCGATTTGTAAGATCTGAATAGTCTTTTGATCTTAATAAATAGGAATCAATTTTTAATGAACATTCTTTTTTTGCTGGCTGATTTCAGTAAACATTAATTAGTCCAGTATAATTCTTTGAATCATTATCTCACCACTTGAGCAAAAATATAATAATGTATCTATCCTAAGTTAGCTATTTGTTATGATCAAGTTATACACCTGTCTTTGAATCACTTCATTTTCTATTACTTATTAGATAATAACATGCTCTAAGGAATTTATTTCATCTTACACATTACTGTTTAACAGCATACTCTTTTTCTTTGACCACTGCTATGCTATCTAATGTAAACTTTAAGTAACTATTAGATATCAGATGATAAACATTAAATCCCTATCTAATGGTATTCTGTCCAATATTCCAGACTAGTTTCTAGCTTATGCCGTCTGTGCCTTTGTTCTAATAGGCATCTTTTACTTCACTATTTTGCTATCAAAATTTATCAATCCAAATTGAAAAAATATAAATGTTTTCAATACCTGTGTGATATTATAGATCTGAAACCAGTTCAATCTGCAGTATGGTGTCCTTAGCTTCTCTTTTAGGAACTATAGGCATCTCTGTCTTGTGGCCAGAATTTGTATAAAACCAACAAAGTATTACATGACTTCAGCTTATATATTGCTGTTCAGGTACATACTCTTTTCCTTTCACCATTGCTTATGTCATTTAATGTAAGCTTGAGTAATCAATAGATACCAGATGGTAGTTCTTACTAAATCTCTATCCAGTGCTGTATTATTCAATATTTCCAGACTAATTAATAGCTTGTGGCTTTCATCAGTGAGGAGTTTAGATCTTGGAACAGTGCCCTGGATCTTTAGGATTTAATGCACCTTTCTTTTAGAAGTCATTGGTTTTGTAAGATTATTACTACAGATGGAAGCATAATGGATGGAATTAACCATAGAAATGAACTTGGTTAAAGTGCTTTTGGTACAAGTAACTTAATACTAAAAGGAAATATGCCTTTTATGTTTAAAAAGGAAGGTTTTTAATAAATGTGTTTTATCAGTTCTTATTTATGAATCTGAGACTTAGACACTTAATAGAAGAGCAATACAGAGATTTCAGACCACTAAAAGAGGTATGGAGAGATGCATGTTAGGAATAACAAGAAGAAATCAAAAATGAAATGTACAGGTAAGAAAACAAACAGGTGTTACTGACATCATTGAAAGAATTAATAAGACTGAAATAGAACTGGGCTGGACATATTGATAGAAGATATGATAATAGATGGACAATTGAAATCTTAAACTGGATTCCAAGAGATTGTAAAAAATCTAGAAAGTTACCACATGTGAGATGGGGTAATGTGGGAAAGAGAGGCTAGAGATCAGAGAAGATGAATTGATCTTGGAGAGACATCCATCCTGCAGTGGATCGATAATGTTTGATAATGATGATGAAGATATTTTTTAAAATTTATTTCACAGAAATGTACAATATATATTTGTAGTAAAAAAAGTGCTGGATAAACAATACTGGTGAATGACTTGCATGTGATGGAGTTGGGATGATTAATGCTAAAATCAAAAACTTGACAAAAATACATACATTACTATAAAATGTGAATGTAATTGTGTCACATTTTTTTCTTGAATATGATCTAACCTATGAAGACTTGATTGAAAATCTGATCATGGAATGCTCAAAGCCCACATTGGTGCCAACCTTCTCATCCTACCCAAGTTGACCACAAGTCACTCTGTCCCCTCATGTACAGGACATAATCCATTTACATATATATATAAGGGATGGGCAGATCTTACAGCATTATATTTTAATATGAGTTTTTTTCTAAAGTACAGGATTTTTCATATCTGCACTCCAATATGTAATATATAGCGGGTTTGAATTCAGTTTTTCACGACCCTCAACTGTCCATGCCATCTCATACTGCTGACACATTTGATCACACACATGTCATAAAGATAAATCAGCAATTATATATTTTATGATAAACCAGCATTCGTCAGTTGGTCCAGATTATCATCTCCACACACATATATACAATCAATGCTCAGCTTATATTAAGATAGCCAATCTTCATACTTTAATGGACAGGCTTCAGTCCGCTCCACCCCACAACTCTTCAGCCATCCATTTAATTGAAAATCTGATGATGCAATGCTCATAAGCCTGTACTGTAGAAAAAAATTCATATATTAAAATATAAATGCTGTAAGGTCTGCCTATCCCTCATATATGTATGTAAATGGATTATGTCCTGTACATGAGGGCTCGGAGTGACTTGTGGTCAACATGGGTAGGATGAGAAGGTTGGCACCAATGTGGGCTTTGAGCATCCTATCATCAGATTTTCAATGAAATGGATAGCTGAAGAATTGTGGGGTGGAGTGGATTGAAGCCTGTCCATTAAAGTATAAAGATTAAGTATCTTAATATAGGCTGAGCATTGATTGTATATATGTGTACAGATGATAATCTGGACCAATTGATGAGTGCTGGTTTAGCATGAAATACATATATTTGTGATTATTTATTTTTCAACATGTGTGTGATCAAGTATGTCAGCAGTATGAGATATCATGGACAGTTTAGGGTCGTGTGAAAGTCTGAGTTCAACCCCCTGGGGACTTTAGCATATTTTAAGATATGATCAGTATAAGAAAAATTCTCCTGCTTATGGGACTGCCATAGATAATGCAATTGGAGTTGATATGCCATTAAGAAATGAATTAGTTAATTGTAACACAGTTTGATTTTTGTATATGATACAAAGAATTAAGAACATGCCAAGTTCAGGCCTCCTTTTCAAATAGGATAACAGACTGAACTGAGAGTGGATGTGGAATTCCAGATGTATTTATTTAATTATGGACATAAGCTTCTTATTAATAGTGTTAAATATATTTATTTATCTTTAAAAAAAAAAATAATTTGGTTATTCATTAAAAAATTAAGTTTTTAAAAATTTTTGAGAAATGTTGTTTAGGCCCTTGTTTTAATTATTAATATTCTTGATCTTTAAAATAGAAACTTTACGACAATATATATATATATATATTAAATAAAATGAAAAACAAAACACTATTTTTATAATGTACTGAAACAATCTTTAAATGAAATGTTTTTTTTTAAATGAAGCGAGATTTGGACATCGATCCTTACGCAGCGATGGAATATTTAATGCAGTAATTTTGTACAATTAACAACTAATTTTTAAAAGTTATAAATTTTTTATGTTTAATAATAAATCATTCAATAAAATGTAATCAATATTTTATTTTATTGTATTTTCACCTATTTAATGTTATACATAGCTAAATTATTAATGTTTAAAACTGTTTTTCATAGTGTTCCAATTTTTTAAATGCATATTAAAATTTAATTAAGATGCATATATATATATATTGCTATAATATTTCAAAATATAGGTCAATTGGGTAATTTTCATGTCTATTTGATTTTTCTAATTACCCTTGAACCCAATTACTTTGGACAATCAAGATCATTTTATATTTATTTGTTATTTAAGATAATTAATAATTGAATATAATGAAATTGTTCTTCGATACAGTTGTACAGTAATCCATATTAATAAAGATGGATTTGTAATATATTGTTTAATGCATTTTTCAGTTTATGCATATGACTCATGATTCACACCTGAGTGGATTATAGAAATGTTTTCAAATATCAAGATTTTTTAAAGCAAACTTTAAAAAATAACACTCACATAGTCATTCAATGTTCATAAGTAAGTGAGTAGATAATCTAAGCTGTTTTTATAAATGTTAATATATTGATAAGAAAATTAATGATTGCAATAAGAGACAATTTTAGCCATTCATCATTAGTCTCCAGCTTATGGTTTGCTTTTACAAATTAATAAAGCATGTTTTCATTTTAGAATAATAATCCTTATCTTTTTTCAGATCTGTATTATTTATTTGTATAAAAAGGATTCTGATTCGGAAGGGAAATTTCATAATTGTAAAGAAATCTGTAAAATTATTTTACAACAGAAATAAAGTTTAGTCACCTCTATTTTAAAGCAGCCAGTTAATTAAAATTTATTTGATAATTGTTAAAATTACTGTTTATTGATTACTTTTAGTGAACAAATAGTTATTCACAACCAAACAGTTCATTTGCCATCTCCATTCATAACAAAAAAGTGAGAAAACATGGCAATATATTAATAATTTTTATTAATCATTCATCGGACTAAAGATTATTCAGTAATATTTTTGTAGTTTTAAGTTTCACTACAACACTTTCATGCAAGGTAGGGACTGGTTTCTATCCATTTTTAGCACTTTGTGGAGGGATGTAATCATAAACATATGATCAAAGACGTGAAAAAGATCTATGATTCCCAAGATGTGCATTTTATGCTGAATCAGTCCTCATCAGTTGGCCCAGACCACAATCTCTTACGCATATCTTTATCATTGTTCAGTATATATATATATGTAGCAAATTAGAACAGTTTATTCGATAAGCGTTAAATGTGCAGCCCTGACGATTTTGACACAGATCACTGAATGGAAGTATGTAAATAAGTTTTATTAGTCATTTATCAGACTAGAGATTATCCAATAATGAATAATATTTCTGTAGTTTCAATTTTCACTAATATATCTGTAATGTATGGAAAGAATTATTTCATTTTTTTAAAAACATGAATAGAGAATTATTATGTGATGTCTATCTTCTTGCTGATCTATTTGATCTTATAGCTAGTTATGTTGCTACCAAATTGTGTACTATCACCTGCGTGAATACCACCAATTTTATAGCATGTTTTTTAACATTAGCATATCGTTACATTGTATAGATTCATAAGCTTACATAAAACAATTAATTAGTCTTTCTTTAAATACAGCTTGTCTCATATTTGTGATGACTTAAAAAAATTCTGTCAGAATAATTAAAGCTTAGATTGTAAGCCAGGTTTTAAAATACATTGATATTACACGTGTATGTGCGTGTATATGTATAATAAAGTTTGAAAAGTTTTCTTATTCGTGTGCTTTTTAAAGATTTTCAAACATCTTAAGCTTAATGATTTATTTAATTAATGTATAGATTTGAAACAACAATAAAAAATTACATATTTTTTATTAAATGTTACTATTGTTTATAAAAGTACATTACAATATTTAGTTTTCATTTAATATGTTAGTCAAGAACATTGTTTTTCTAAACATCTGTATGTCAAAATATAATATGATAAGTGAGAGAATGAAAAGAGAAAAGTTTATATGTCAATCAAAAAGAAACATGGAATGCAGTTTTAATTAAATATAATTTATATTTATGAAAGTAATATAAATTAAAAAAAAAAAAAAGTTTAATCATAAAAGAAAACGAAAGAAGAGTTGTCAGTTGAATGGGTTTTGTTAAAATAGCTTCATTTGTAAGATACTATTACAAAATTCTGTGGTTATTTTAGTTCTGTTTTAATTTTTAGGATTACAAAATTGTGCTTAAAAATTGTTCGCTATACGGTGTATCTTGAGAATTAGATTTTGCTTTTTTATTTTAATTTTCTATTAAAAGTTGTTTTTTAACGCTATACATAAACTATCAAAATAATGATATCTCCAATAACAGAATGTTTGAAATAAAAACTAATAATACATTCATATAAGATGTTTGTTATAAATATCGAATATTGGCCTACATTCCTTGAGAGCGGATAATGTACATACAGATACACACAAGAGAAGATTTTAGAATATTCGCATTTAAAGCATAATTGAAATGATTTTGACATTGGTTGAATTTAGAAAAACTGTATAAACACATTAATGAACATATGTATGCATATGTGTGTGTATATATATATAGGATTTCTCCATTCACTTTTTTGGTTTAAAGATAAATCAGATAAATAATTATATTGCTAGTTGATGTGATTTTAGTTTATTATGTGAATTTTTAATTATTTGCCTGGTTATCATCATATGGCTAGCATCACAACTGAAATTTATGTAAAAAAATATACTGAGAAATTCTGTTAAATTATCAATATTTACATCTAAAGATCTGTGAAAATCTTTTATTGTATATTTCTTTATATACAAGAAGTAATATTTGGAAAAGTGCTAGCCATAAGCAATTACAGAGTGATTCAAAGTTTGGATCTATGGTGAAATAATATACATTAATATAATTAATTACCATAAATGCACAATTTATTTGATGGCCATTGATTTTGAAGCACTTTGAATCATGTTGAATATATGATGTTTGCACTTTTATGTGGATAAAATTTTCTCATTCAGTACAATGATAGTTTTCAGATCAAATTACTTAGTCCATTGATCCTTAGGTGATCTCACTAGAAAAAACCCCAAGAGAATTCAGGTCTGGAGAT
Source organism: Epiperipatus broadwayi (assembly GCA_028023455.1). NCBI lineage: Eukaryota > Metazoa > Onychophora > Udeonychophora > Euonychophora > Peripatidae > Epiperipatus > Epiperipatus broadwayi. Next base: position 726,421 of record JAQFVV010006202.1, on the reverse strand, counting down.
TTAGGAGACCAATTAGCTAAATCTCATCTACGAATTTGTCTTCCTGACAAAGTTTTATCTAAATAATTTCCCATTTTATTATCAAATGGAAATCATTCTGTTTAAACTACATTTTGCATCATTCTAAAAAATAAATGTCATCTTATTTAGAGATAAGAAAGAGATTGTAACATTTGCAGATATGTTTCCCTTATTATATTATTGTCAAAAAATAATATGACTAATTTATCTTTCATCAAATATTTTTATCCACATGATTAATTCATGATATACTGAATCTAGTTTTGTTATCTAAAGACCAGTATTATGTAATGTTCCATATTTTCATTTAAGCGAAATATAGTTTCATTAGTATATAACATTGTACATTTCTGCTGTTGTATGAAACACAATATTTTTGTATATAAACATGTAGTTCTGGAAAAAGATACACTTGAAGAAATAAAATAATCACCTAGTTGCTTAAGAGGTTATGTGATGTTTAAGTGTCAGGAGTACCGGTCTATTCTAATCCAGAAATCTTTAACTGTTAAGTTTGTCTTTCCTAATGCTACAATACTTTTTCTCAGTGCAAAGGAATAAAACTAAGGATTTCTAAGAATTTGTTTCTGAAATATTTGTTTCCATTGATAATTTTGTTGATTTGAGTGAGCTATTCTTAATATGTTCTGTTGGTAATTTTATGTATTTTTTAGTCTTGGAATGTCTGTATAAATTGCCACTAGTGATTTTTAATATCAAATTTTTTTTTTAATGTTGGCAGTAAACTTCTCTATATGAGAGTCAGTGTAAATAATCCCTATACTGCAGCTGAAAAGGAAACAAAAATAATTACTTTACACTAAAGAGAATAAAAAAATATAGTATGGATTTATATATTTTTTTATAAAAAAAAAACAACTCTGTATATAGCTCATAGTAATGGCTACCTGTTTAATAGTGATTCACTCTAGTAGTATAATTTTTAAATTATTCATCCAAACTATTTTGAAAGTATGCATTCATTAAATCAAAAAGATTGCTGAGAATCATTTTCTTTCCAGAATATTGCTCTGATTATGTATCCATGTGCTTTGTCTTTCTCTGGCAATTTTCCAAACTTTATCAAGTTATTATATACTGTATTGTGTATTGCATATGTAGTATTTTTATATATATTCATGTGTCATAGCATCGCCCAGGAAGCGAACCCGCTAACCCGGAACAACTGCTTATAAGGCAGCTGTGTTGACCTCTCTTATTTTAATTAAATGACAAATTAAAATGTTATCTCTATGCCACACTTTTCTTAATGTAATCTTTGCATGGAAACATTTTAGCATAAACAATGATTGTTGTCATTCAGACAGGTCAGCTGCTTTGTGGTGTTATTATCTGTCAAAAACTCACTATTATAACCATTCCAAGCTGATATTTTGCAAACTATTTTTAAACAATTTACGAACCAGCATTATTTTCTAAAATGGAATAATTACATTTTTAAATTACTTTAGAAAATTGAGCGCATAGCGACATTTTGCAAACTATTTTTAAACAATTTATGAACTAACATTATTTTCTAAAATGGAATAATTACATTTTAAAATTAGATTATACATTTCAGTCAGCTTGTAGCACTGGAATGTGCAAGGAGGGGGACCGATGGTTTTGCGATCTGAAAGATTGTCCAAAAGATGCAGTAGTCTGATCAAATCAAGATTATGATTTACAAAACAATGTGCAATCTCACACATTTTATTTGTCTCATAGTTGTTCTTTATCTGAAAAAAAGGCACTATTATAACCATTATGGGCTGACATTTTGCTAAGTATTTTTAAACAATTTATGACCCAACATTATTTTCTAAAATAGAATAATTACATTTGTAAAGTACATTATACATTTCAGACAATTATTACTGTGTAATACTATGTCAGGTATGGAGGTAAGATCAATGCTTTCAATGCATGTGAATTCCCTGCACCTTCCCATGATATAGTAGTGATGTATTAAGTATCGCATTTGCATTGTGTCATGGAGCACATCAGCGAGCCGCAATATTTGTGTGCAATGCCATTTAGGCCTGTACTGGCTAATATGCACAGGACTGTTCTATAGACGATAAGTTTCTCTGCAAAAGCACAGAAATATTGGGCTGCATAAATGGTATATTTTTGTGCTTTTGCAGAGAAAGAATGCCACCAAGTGGCTGGCCTGTCTGAATGACAACAACCTAAACAGCTTTAAAATCCTCTTAATTATTATAATAAGCTAGAATTTGGAATATATCTTTTACATTATAATATTAACAGCTTTTGTTATTATTATGAGATGTGCTTTAACAGCTAAGAACTTGTATTAAAAATAAAAATTTGACTTTTCCCATGGAAATGATGCATAACCATCATGAATCTATCTTATTTTTTTCTTTTCTACACTGTTAAATAATACTTCCAAGTTAATAATAATTTTAATATGCATTGGTGAATATAAAGCTTAGGGATTTCCAGTAATCATGTAATTTCTACTATTTTTTTTTATTGTTGTATTTTAATTCTTCAGAAATATTTCTAAAGACTTTTATGCATATTATTATTTGCTAATATTTTTTTATTGCAATTTATCTATTTTTTAACAAATTATTATTATATTTTTACTCTGATTCTGAATATTGGAATATCTATACCCTTTCTCAAATTTATTATTATGTTTGTGTGTGTATATATATATATATGATGTTATAGTCTTTTATAATATATATTTAGTCAGCCTTTCTCGCTAATTGTGCATATGCTTTGCGAGTGTTAATAATAAATGAATACTTTCTCACCAATACAAGGTATAGTATTTATGCAGGAATAAAAAAATCCTCTTATTCCTACAACTCAAACGCTTATATATGAGCAAATCTGAAGTACTGGCAAAGAAAGCGTGACAATGGAACAGTTACTTTAAATTACTATATATGTTGTCTGAATGAATGACGTTGGTGAAATTATCTATAATTTACTAAACGTCATTCCAACTGAAACCTAATAATATGTAAATAAGCATTTATTTTATATAGCGTATGTAAACAATTGTATTACAGTCAAATATCAGCCTTTCACGCTAATTGTGCATACACTATATAAAATAAATGCTTATTTAAATATATATTTAGAGAAAAAAAATTATAAAAGAATTGAAACTACATGAAGATAAAAAATAAGTGTACATAATTAGTCCCAAAATGGATACATACTCTCTTTATACTATTTATTAAAATTGACTCACAATTGATATTCTTCTGATTATTTATATCTTCAAAATAATCTAGGGAAAAAAGTTTCAATATTCTTGATATTTGGCACAATTTTTATACTTAATTAGCATTTTTTTAATTGTTTAATGTAAGTATTGTATTACTTTACTGTTATTGTTGTTAGTTTTTTAATATATAGCATTTCATTTTTTAAAATGTATCTGAAAATTATAAATACCCCATCCCTCCATAATTTATTGTCATCTTTAGATATGCGTATTATATATTTAGGCATCTTGGAAAGTATTATATTAAAATCTTTTGCAATATATTGAGTAAATTTATATTAGTTGAATTAATAATTGGTGTATATTCTTATTATTTATTCCTAATGGAGTGTTTAAAATATTAATTATACATTTTATTATACACATACTTATTTATATTCAGAATATTTTTGAAGACATATATGTAGAATACGTTTCTGAATCTATATGTATACACATATTATATATAAACACAGAACACACACACACATATATATATATATATATATATATATATACCCTTAAAGACATGCATTCATATTTATAGCTTTCCATACACATCAGTATTAAACATATTGACTAAGTAAATACTTAATCTCCTGCAATTATTTCGGTTGAAAATATTATTAGGATTTAGCTGAAAATAATTCTTATTAAATATATTATGTCAGGGAAAGTTATAAGTAAGTTATGAAGGGTTAGGAAAATTAAAACAAAATCCAAGCATAAAAAGGTATTTTTGATACATATTTTATTTCATTGTTAAAAACAACATCATAGACATGTTTTATATATTGTTTAAATTTCTTCCTCATCACCCCCAGTATTGAATAGTTTGACAAAATATTTTTTTATATCGTTTATTGAAAATTCTTGTCTCTTCAAAAATATACAATAGCATAATTCTCATGTATAGTATAGGTCATTATTTGAAATAATTAAATGTGCTCATTTATGTTTCTATGGATATAAAATGATTTCTTATAATAAGTAAAAAGATGTGATGCACTGTTACTTCTCCTTATATGGAGTCAGGAGCCTCTCAGCAACAATGCCCAGAGAAATCTGTTAGCCACTATACATTCACTTTCCATTCGCCACCCTAAGTTTTCCTATATCCTGTTCCATACCATTTCCACAGCATAATCTTTGTCAACTACATGGCCTTTATATCTAATGCTCCCTTATCTTTTCCCAAACCCAGCATAAAAATCAATAATTCACTTTCTGTATAATCACTTTCCTTATATTTATTCTTCCACAACTTTATTATTTGTATTCTTTCTGGTTTCAGGCAAATCATTCAATTAACAGATTCCTAATGTTTTCTATGCCTTCCTTACACAGCTTGCAGACTAAATCACCCATGTTTTTCCATTTATGTGTATAATCCCCTGTTGCTAAAGATCCTGTTTGAACCTTAAACATTAAACTACTTTCTTGCTATTATCATAAATTAACTCGCACCTAATATTCCATTTACTTCTCTATATATTTAAACTCTTTTTACTCTCCATACTAGTTCTCCATCTCTTCAACTCCCTATTCTTTATTAATGCATCTATTCTTCTATTCCATTTCTTACCACTATAACACTCAACAACAATTCTCATAACACAATCATCCCACCTTTTGTATAAGTATACTGACATAAATTCTTTATTCAAATCTTCTGCATTATTTTCCTCACCCATCTTGTTACCTGCCCTTTATTCATACCCAATTAAATTCAATTTTGACTATTTTTTTATTATCCATAAACTGCAATCTACTGAACATTTTCATTTTGCTTTTTGCATTCCTCATATCAAAACTTGACCTTCCCATTTCTCCTTGAATTGCTTCCTTTGCCATCCACATATTTGCATCTAATGCATGTCTTCCTACTTCTCTTTGTACGTTTTTCAAATAATCTAATACCCCTGTACTAACACATAACACATTTTTACCATATGTTAACCCTGATACCACCCCTCCCTTCTATGCAATTGTAGCTACATCATATTTATTATATGAAAACACTGTTAATTTCTTTACCAATCCCTTTTCTTTCTTTGCTTCATTTATCGTTTCTCCCATTCATCCAAGCAATTTCTCTGATTATTTAAGACGATTCCCAAATCATTATATCTATTCACCACACTTAACTTTATATCCCCCCAATAAAAATTCTTTGTCTTCTCTTTCCCCAGTATTAATCATCATTACTTTTGATTTTTTCCACTAAACTTAATCCCCATCTCTTAACCCCCCCCCTTGCCTATATCCTCAGCATAACTTCCATAACTTCCCTTATTTCTGCACACAAAAAGACATCATCTGCAAATAAAAGACCAGATAATGTATATATTCCCTTACCACCTATTAATGGCATCTATCCCTTTTTCTAATCTTTCTATTGCTCTCTCCATTTCTTTCAAACACAACAAAAACAAAATAGGTGACATGGGGCATCCTTGCCTTAGTCCCAGCCCATTTTTTACTTTAACTGATTCTATATTCCCTAATAGATATGTATAGTAATTATTTTCATATAATTTCTTAATATTCACTAAAGTTCCATCCATTCCCAAATTTACTAAACTTATTCATAATCATGTGATACTTTCTGCACTCTTAAAATAATATCAAATTAACTTATCATTTTAAATATTTTAAACAAAAATAATTATCTTAAACATATAATATAAAATATGTACCACTATAATTAAGCTATTCTATCTCTGTAGTATTTTTTAACTATAATAAATAAAAATTAATACTATATTTTGGATAATTTATTGTACCATTTTATATTTAATTCACCTTACAATGAGTTCTAACTATCTAATATATCTTTAATAGTTTTAACAAGACTGTAAACCTTAGCAATGAGCGTCTGAAAAAATCGTCACTAGGGACCTCTGTAGGTCTTAAAACACATGCTTACGCTATCTTTTCTTCATAGCGTAAGCATGTGTTTTAAGACCTACAGAGGTCCCTAGTGACGATTTTTTCAGACGCTCATTGCTAAGGTTTACAGCCTTGTTAAAACTATTACTGAAATAATAGTGAGCGTTTAATAAAATTTATAATTATTAATATATCTTTATAAGCTCATATCTACTGAGTTTGAGCCCTACTACCTATAATATCAAAATTATAAGCTAAAAAAATAACTTAGATTAAAAAAATTTTAAAATATAACTACTTTCCCAACTCTACCCAACTGTCTGTATCTATTGTAAAGGGTACGATATATATAATAAATGTTTGACTTTATCAGTTTTTTATTTAAAAAAAAAAAATGAAAAAATATAACTATAAAATGTTATAAATATGAAAATGTTATATAAACAATATATAATCATTAAGTGGAAGCAGTACTCTTCTATCATATACAAACCATATGCCACTTAGAAGTAACCTTGGACTATAGCTTAACTTGTTTTTTTTTCATCAATATAAGATTAAATCTAAAATAACTTCTAGGAATAATCTTTCTGGAAAGCTATAGGATATTATTTGAGCTTGTTATGCAAATAATCTACAAATAACTTTCTTCGTGCTATATATTTTATTTCATGAATATTAAGTGTTTATATTCAATTAAATATTACTTTCACAGTGAAATGTAATCTTTGAAGTTGCTTCTTGTTTTTCATATATTCCTCCATCAAATATCAGAAAATAATCTCGTAAAAAAAAATTGCATAAAAAGCTGTTAAACATCAGACTTGCCAATGGCTTAAGATACAGTTTCACATTTAAGACTTATCTTAAATCAAGATCTTCTGTCTGGATGTTTAATTAGGAATCCCTTTAAATAACCAAAGAATTATGACATAAAAATCCCAGTCAAATTTTTATTTTCTAGATTCATCTTCTTAAATATTCCTGTAATCTCATCAAGTCATTGTGCACAACTGCTTCAGAAATCAAATGTAACAGGTGCTACTTTATAAAGGTGTAACCCAACCATTAACCATATAAATCATGATTGTGAAATCTATGGATGCATAACAGAAATAAAGATCTTAGTAAAGTCATTAGAATTCACTGTTTTAAAAAAAAAAATCCATACACTAAATAAAAAAATAAACATAAAATAATTTGTTAAAGACATGATAAGTTGAGAATCAGTGGATGATAATGGAAGTGAATGATTTAGTTTAAAATTTATAGCCAACTTTTTTGTTGTTGTTGTTGTTAAAACTTTTCACTATAAAGGCTACAAATATGCACACATTTAACCATTTTTGAAAAATTGTTTACTAATTTCACTCTTTAATCAAATTTCTAAATATCGCAGTGTTCCAAACTAATGGTAACTGGAAGAAAGTAGATTTTATTTATTTATTTGCACTTGATGATTAGTATTCTTTATTTACATATCAGCTTTTATTAAATTAGTTATAATTGAATTACTTTGGCCAATAAAACGGTATATTCTGATTTTTTTTTAAAATCCAGTCAACAAATACTGAATTGATTTATAACAGTTTTATCATAAATATCACAAATATTTTTCTGTGGCTGTATTCCTACTGGTATTTTACGGTGTTTTTTTTTTTTTTTAAATTCTCTTAGCATTCATAGTGAGTTTTGCAATTTTGTTTTATGTATATATTTTTAAAAATCGCCTTATAATTGGTGCACTTTTACAATGCAACTAAATATTTTGTCGTACTTATATATAGATTTGCCTTTAGCACAAACATTATTTACAAATTGGCTTAATTTTCTGCACAGTTCACTCGTCCAATAATTTTTAATAGTGCAATTGCTGAATAGAATTTTTTCCCCTTCTCATTTCATTATGTACATTGCTTAATTTATATATATGCCGTAATGATTTTTAAACCTTTAAAAATTGATTTTGATTATAAATTATAATATAAGTCATCCATGCACATATACCTGTAGCATTATCTGACAAGCTATAAAAACTTATAGAGATTCGTTTGATATATACTTTATTTTTGTAAGTCAATAATATGTATAGATTAGATATAATTAGTTTTATATCGATTTCAACTTTCTTTGTTATCAAAGTAAGAAAGGTATCTATTTAATCATGAAGATATGAAAGTGAATACTACCAAAAAAGTGTACCTTTCTGGGTTTCATAACGTTAGATGTATTTAGTGGTAAACCATCATCTTAAGCATTTTGGTTCACTTATTACTATCCTCCAAAGTTTTAGTCTATTCTATGAAGTTACGCTTACGTTAGTTGGATTAGTAATGGTGCATATCTAGATTCGTATCTGAAGAGTGAATTATACACAGACTTGGATTAAAGTAATGAAAAAGTTTATTTAAATAATGTACACATATATATCTCTCTAAACAGATAAGTAACTATAATTTCACACATACATTTAGGTATCAGTGAAAGACATTAATAATTAATTATAAATATGCGACTTTTTTTTTTTTTCGCAAAATAGTGAAGCTATAATTTTACACTAATTTATAATAGGTTTGCTTAGCGCTTTCGAGATTTCATGTTCGAATCTCATACTCATAGCTTTGTAAATAAAAATTGTTATGATTTATGCAAATGCGTTTGAATTTTTAATTAGTCCATTGTTTAGAGAGAGCAAAACATGCCTCTCTTCTATTAATGGCATTGATATCATTTGCTATATATAAAGCTTCCTTAACTTTTCTTTTGGCGTCATTTTTTTCTGTACAAATTATTTGGGCAGAACTAGGTTCAAATACATGGCCCGTGGTCCCAGAATACTGAAGATTCTTCATTTTTATCTTTAACCCTATTGTAGACATACCTATGTTGGTAAATTCTTGTGTTCAGGTTAGCCCGAGTTTCACCATAAATCATAACAATTTTTATTTACAAAGCTATGAGTATGAGATTCGAACATGAAATCTCGAAAACGCTAAGCAAACCTATTATAAATTAGTGTAAAATTATAGCTTCACTATTTAATGCGGAAAAAAAAGTCGCATATTTATAATTACAATTTTATTAGTGAGGAGAATAATAATTTATTAATAATTAATATTTCTTTAATTTGTTTTTTTCTTAATAAATAATATCGTATAATTCTTGAATATTTAAATTAATGTTTAAAATGTTTCTCCAAAACTAGTTATTGAATTGTATATAAAACTTTGTAGTAACTAAAGAAAAAATAATTTTAATTAAATAAATTTCACTAGTAATTAAATAATAGTTAATAATAATAAATATAAAATTTTAATTTGTTTCTCAATATTGGAATTTATAATAATGGATTGTATATCCATTTTACTTGAGCAATCTACTAGTTTTATTATTATCCAAGCTATTTCTGTTTTCTCATTTTTTCCTTGTTTTGTCTTATCTGATCTTGGTCACTTGTGAAGGGGCCTGCAAACATTCAGGTACTTCATTTCCTTAGTTTTCATTCCACTACATCACCTTAGCACCAAGCAATGAGCACTTTTGTTGATCCAGCACTTAAATATTAGTAGTTTAATCATACTTATTGCAACGCTAATGCACTAGACCATATATACCTGCTTTAAATCATATAATAAAATAGTAATATTTATAATTGAAAAAATAACATTTAAAATAAAAATTTATTTTAAAAAAATCACATCTTAATATTGTATCTAAAGCCTTAATATTTGCTCTAAATATTTTATCATTAGAATTGAATATTTTTATTTGAGAGAATGATGCTGCTATATATTTACTTCTGTAATCTTAAATTTTTTTTTTTTAAATATATGTTATATGAATAAATATGTGTGTATATATATACTGAATGAATTAATTAAAGTGTAATTAATAAATTAATTAATTGTTAATTATTGTTTTTACTTTATAAATCTTTGCAAATGACCACATAATAACATCTATACCCACCTGAACTGAAAGCAAACGTTGATAATTATATATTTTAATATTTTATATAATTGTTCCTGTATATATAAAGAGAGAACAACTAAAAGACATGATTATGGTGCTCTATACCAAAAATTTGACTAAAATAATATCTATATATAATGATTTTTTTTCTGTAACAATTCACATACGTGCTTGTGTTATTATGCATAATTAGTAACTGAAACACACAGGCCTATTATATACCTGTGTCTATATATGTAATATATAAGGTATATGAGCACAGATTTTTACATGACTCACCACTGTCCACACTATCTCATAACACTAATACACTTGAACACATATGTTGAAAAGATAAATAATCACCAATATACGTATTTCATGCTAAAACAGCAATCATCAGTTGGTCCAGATTACCATCTCTATACATATATGCTATAAGTGCTCAGATATATATTAAGATAGCCAAACCTCATATTTTAATGGACAGGCTTCAATCTACTCTACATTCCAACTTTTCAACTGTTCATCCAATTGAAAATCTGATGATGGAATGCTCAAAGGCTACCCTGAGGCTGAGATTCATGTCACACTCATGTTGACCTGAGGTCAATCTGACCCCTCATGTATGGCCTTTGAGCATTCCATCATCAGATTTTCAATTGGATGGACAGTTGAAAAGTTGGAGCGTGGAGTAGATTGAAGCCTGTCCATTAAAATATGAGATTTCGCTATCTTAATATATATCTGGAGCACTTATAGCATATATGTGTAGAGATGGTAATCTGGACCAACTAATTATTGCTGGTTTAGCATGAAATACATATTGGTGATTATTTATCTTTTCAACGTATATGTGTTCAAGTGTATCAGTGTTATGAGATAGTGTGGACAGTGGTGAGTCATGTGAAAGGCTGTGCTCATATACCCTATTATATGTATAATTAGATAAATAATGGCACTAAGAAATATTTATATTTATTTTGATGACTGACAGTTGATGAAGTATTTTTATTGAAATGTATGCATGCTGCAGAGTGATTGGCCAGTTTTTTATATGGCAGTCACACAAAAAATGTTTCAAGTACTGTGATTAAGAAATTATATTTATCCATGTTTGAGAAAGATAGAGAGAGATGTACAATTTAGAACAAGTCATGGATTTAAAACTAAAATTTTCTAGATTAATTCTTGGGTGAGTAAAAAAAATCTCAAATTGATCAACTGAATGATAACTATTGACACAATCTACCATTTGAATCTTGACCATCACATGATCTCCCAAATATCCAATCATAAGATTATTTATAAATAGCTACCTAAATGGAGAATTAAAAGACTCATTAAATTTTATGATGGACCTCTGAAATTGAGATGACAAACAAATTAGCCTCGTCCCACTTGATTATTCCGTCTGTCTTTAAGCAGAGAACATATTTATGTAATTCATGCAACTAAGTTGTTGCCTTTACTTATATGTGTTTATAGAGTTTCTTAGTTGTAATGTCATCTTGAATTTATTTTTGAAATTGTTATGTTGCTTTCCATTACAGAAAAGTAAAATATTTTGTTTTTGAATTGATTTTTGCTTATATGGTTATTCTATATTTATATAGTTTCAAAAAATGTTTTAATTTGGAAGTTTGATGTTGTAATAATTCTTCTTTGCTTTACTGCAAGTGCTTAAGATTAAGGTATTTGAGAATAGGAAGAAAAATTCCAAAATTCTTCTCTGTTTTATCTTCTTCTTGAACTTCATTATTTTATTCATCCATTTCTCATGAAGTCTCTTTCTAGATCTTTTATTATCTCTTGGGGTTATGGTTTAAGATTTTGTCTGTCTGTCTCTTATCATTTTTTAGGAGTATATCCAGTCCATCCCTCCCCCCATTTTAGTCTTTTAATTCTTTTAATAATATCAATGATAACTGCTTGTTCCTTTATCCAAGTATTGTTTTTCTTTCAATCCCTTCCTATTACTACTAACATACATCTCTTCTCATAGATTTCTTTTTGCAATACTTTTTATAATTGGTGCAGAAATTTCTTTAAGTATAAACAGTCATTGTGGTATAATACTGACTGACAATTATTTACCCCCCCCTCCTTCCTGTTTATACTATACCTGCAGAATGAATCAAAAGTCTGGAAATAAAAAAGTAATCACACAATGGTGTATATGTTCAGAGTATCTTGTTCAGTTGCTGAAATCATAATAAGGAGAATTCACAACCTTTAGAAAATAGATAAATTAATAATTAAAAAAAAAAACAGAAATAATGCCAATTTTTTTAAATAAGAAGCCAAAATGTATATCTAGTGAAGAAATAGTAATGATTGGTAATGGTTTTAGAGGAACATTAGCCCCTCTTCTAAACAGATATTAAACTGAGAAATGGGAACTAGCCAAACATCACCCAAGGACTTTCTTTGAACATATTATTTCCAACCATATAAAGAGGAATGATTTAAAACAGAAATACTGATGATCTTAATAATTGTAAGAATGCCATTGAATGCATACTTTATTCAAAAGAATTCATAATTATTTAGAATTTAATAATTTTGAATGGTTCCTAAATATTCCCCCCCCATGAAATATATAATAGTAATTATTATCTATTTATTTATTTTTATTCTTAGAATATTAAATACTCTTGTTTACAATGATAATATTATCTATTTAATTATTCAGAGATTATTAATTACTTCTTTTTTATCATGAAGGAAAGAAATTTTAATAGTTTCATATAAATCTGATAGACATCAATAAATATGAAGTCAAATTTACACAATAAAATATTTGATTGATGTAAGCACAGTGGAATAAAGTAAGTTTCTGGGAAGGAGATCATAATATTCTTATTGATTTCAAAAATGATTCTTTAAGAGATATTTCTCATTATTATGATCAAATTTTTATTTAATAAATGAAAAATGAATTGAATTTGTTTTTTGCCAATACTCATAACAAAAAAAAAGTTCGAATTATATACTGAATATAATGGCCATTTCGAAACTAAACTCCAACAGATCTTCAGATCGTTAACATTTAATGTTATTAAAAGAGGAATGGATCTAATGGTAAAAAGGATTAGTTATGTATCAAAGAAGATAAGATAATTTTTGAATTAGATACAATTCTGGATTAAACAACAAAATACTTAAAATTTCTCTGGCACAAGTTTTAATATAGATCTTCATATAAAATTTTTATTTGTCTTAGATATGATTGAATATTAATATAAGTAAATAATTGTATCTTTTAATATCTCATCAGCATAATGTTGTTTGTATTTGTGTGCCTCTCATTAATTAAAACTAATATGTTCTTAAATATCAGTCTAACCTATACTCCCACTTAAAGAGTTTAGGCAATCAAAACATTCAAGAAGTACTACCAAGCCAACGAATAATGACCTTCTAACTTATCAATAATGGAGGGTTGACATTTCCCTAATAAAATTTAACCCAACGTTTCATAATTTTAATAATTGTAATTATTTTTAATTAAATTCATAAAATTTTATCTTGTGCAAAGTTATCTATAATCATTGATATAAAAATATTTCAAGATATTTTTAAAATAGGAATAAATGATTTACTTTTAATAAAGGATGTTAATACTTCATTACAACAGATAAAAATGATTTTTTTCTATAATGATATTTAATATTATTCATTCTATTGATTTTGGAGTCATGGATTATTTTACTTTCTATATAAATTAAGTAGAAATGCTAAATTGATATATGATTTTTTTAATGCAGTTTGAAATCTTTAGAGATGTTTTTTAGTTGGTTAAATCTACTTCAGACTAGCTATAATATTTTGATTTCATTCCCTTATCTAAGGTTATTATGTTTCATTTTTCACTGGACAAAATTCATTTATTATGTAAACAAAAGCCCGAATTATTTAACTGTATTTTGAATAGATATAATTACTTTATAATGAAGAATGTTGCATTAAGCAGCCAAATTATAGATATTACATGATAATTGAAGCTTTTTTTAAATTAAAACAAGCATATGAGCAAGTCAATCATTTGGTTTTTGTTTTATTATATGTCTGTCAGTGTTTTTAAATTCTTATACTTGCTCATTCTTGTAATACGTGTTCAGTTTTTATATTCATATGTTATGAGATGTTTGTAGTTTAGGCTTATTTTTTCTCTGGATACTTTCTTAATTAATTTTCCCTTATTTTTTGATGCACAAATTTGATTAAAAAATGAAGTAACTCCATTCAGTTAAATATTATCTTTTGTAAGATTATATTAGGATTCACTATTCATTAAAATTAGGGAACATTTACTTTCTTATTTAATCCTCACTATTTTATTATTTTTATTTGACTTGATTGCAGCAATGTGTCTGCAGCATATGTAATTTAGTAAAATAAGTTTATTCTTACAAATGTTCAATTATTAGAGGCATTCTGAAAAAATCTATTATTTTTTGCCTTTTTGCTTCTATAATTATTATACACCATAATAACAATCACCAAATGACTTTCTTTTTAGTTAATCACTTTTGCTCTTTCTTTTTATTGGTCTATCTCCTATCTATATTCTCTTAGATGACACCCAGTTACTTTTTTTGATTAGAATAGGCTTACTGTGGGTTTAATGATGTAATTTATTACTGACTTGATTGAGAATAAATGTATTCAGCCAAGAATGTTTATTATGCATTTTTTTCACTTTCAACATATATGTGATAGATATAATTGTTTTATGTTGTTTCATTTTTTGATATCTTGTTGTTTGGTTGTTTGTTATAAGTACATTAAAACATTGATTTTGAGTGAAAAATAATTTCCACTAACATTGTTAACAATCATTTTCACTATCTCTGTTCTTGCTAAATTGCAATACCTATATAAAATAACATTTATGTTTCTGGTGTATGGAAGTATCAAATCTATCAAATATTTTAAATATGTCAACTTGACTACATGTCAGGTGTAAATATACTCTCTTTTATATATCTTTAAGATCATATTCCTGCATGAGAGCTGACTTCTACTCATTTTTAAAACTCATATGATTAAATAACTATAAATCAAGAGATGATAAAAATGATTTAATTGCAAAATATTTAACTGGAAAATATATATGTTGAGAAAATATGTATTTAATATTATTATATATATTGAGTTATAGTTATCATCTCATATTAGTGAAATTAACTTTTCCATGTGAACATGATCCTAATGCCATATAAAAAGAGAGAATATTTACATCTGGTATATTATTGGCTTCACTCTTGTTTAAATTTATTTCTATATCTGCTATCTCTCTCTATATATATATTCAAGGTTATATTGTTATTTTGCATTGCAGCCTACCAGAGACAGAGATGATGAAAGTGATTAATACCATTCTTTTAAAATATCAAAACTAGGAATTACATATATAATGTTGGAAAATGTTGTACATACTACTCCTACTACTACTACTACTATTATTATTATTATTATTATTATTATTATTATTATTATTATTATTATTATTGTTGTTGTTGTTATTGTTATTGTTATTATTATTACTGATTTTTTTATTATTTAAGTTTTGAGGTAACAAATATGAGTAGGTAACTAATTTCAGTCAAAGCATTTTGCAAACATATATCTGCGATCTTATTAAGCTATTTATTGCATTTTTCTCTTCCTTATTTGTTTGCTTTTTAAATATAATCTTTTAAACTTATTTTAAAAATTGTATTTTTATATGAATACTAGATAGCAACTAGAGCAATTTTTTTTCATATGTCATAGCATCGGCTGGGAGGTGAACTCGCAATAACCGTCTGCAATCAACTGCTTGCTTGAAAGGCAGCTGCACTGACCTCTCAGCTAACAACACTTGACAATTAGAGCATTTTGTTCTCATTGTTCATCATATCTACAAATTTATTTATTATAGAAAATTTTTTGCTAAAAAAAATTTTACTGAGTTTTTTTAGGATCGTCTGAATTATTGTTGTTATATTACTCTCTTCTTTTTTGTGAGATTTTCTCAATTATATGACTGCTAATTGTATTGGAACATATGATTCTTGCACTTGCTAAATTTTTTCAGAAGTGGAGTTCTTTTTTATAAGGGGATTTTCATTACTAATAACATTCTCTTAGAAAAAATTAATTTTGTTTTGTGATGTCTTGATATCAAATAAATGCAGTATTTAAAATTTAACTGAACCTATCTACTATGATCAAGCTAGTACTAGAAAAGAAAAAGGTAATGCATTCACAATTATGGCTAGTATTTCTTTTATAAAAGAGCAACTGACAAAATTAATTCCCTAAATCATTACAGTATTGAAACAGTTTACACCAACATACTTGGCCAAAGCCTAAGAATTTGTTCCCTCTTGAGCCCTGCCATAAGGCTTTTTTAAAATAAATATAAATAATTAGTGCATTATTTTTTAAAAAGATTGATTTACCAATATTAAAGATCTTATTCAAATGCAAAAAAGCACTACCAGAGAACTACCAGTCATTGAAATCCTGAAAAGTCATGATGGCAATAGCAAATGTGATGAATCTATACAGAAAAACTTTATAAGGTATGTCACTCAAAAGTAACAATCATCTAATTAATCTGCCACTATTAATTCCCATACTAAACATCTAAATTTGGTATTGGATAAAGTAATCAATAGCTAATGATGAGTAATCTATAGCTTATTTTCTGCTCCCAATATCACTAGCAATAGCCAATGAGGTGCTTTACTACCATGATGATAGGTGATGAGGTCCAATTGAACATGCGTACTGTTTTACTAAAAAATAAGCAACATTCATATAGATGAACCCAAAACTGCATTTGTTTTTTGCCTACAAAAATCTTCATGGCAACATAATCATAGACACGTATATATATTAAATCTTAGAATAATTCATCGTATTTATGTTATAAAGTATAGTATGGGAGAATTAATGAAAATGGAAAATCTTGATTTTGCACAAAATTTAAGTTTATTGGTGAGCAAAAGATTAATGTGCTAATTTTCAGTCTAGAAAAATAAGGTAGTGGGAAATCATTCTGGCCGTTTTGAAAATGAAATGATTATTACCTCGATATTGAGTGCACTTAAGTATTTGTTTAAACTCATGATAGAGATATAAGTAAAACTTCACACGAAAGTCGTAAAAATAGATGTACATCTAGATTATCGTTACTTATAGAATTATTATACTTAATGAATACTGCTTGATCAAATATCTTTTGATTTTTAAATATGTATCTTCTTGTTAAAGTTCTTACAAAATGTTAAAATTTATTCTTTAAAAAAAAAAGCCTTTGATATTCATTTTTGGAAAATTTGTATATATATATTTTTTTTAGGTTGAGTGTAATATCCTCGTGATAATTTGTATTAGATAGATAAATGTCGATGTACACAGATATCAAAATAAAAACCACAACTGAAGTATTATGCAGACTTCACCATTGGCTAAATAGATGTCACAACTCATCAGCATTAAGACTTTGCTTTAAATTTTATATTATATATGTTTCAGTGAATGTTATCTTTTGTTTAAAACTGGCTTTAGTTATGATATTATGATTTGATACTTTGAGTTTTTATTAATTTAGACATTGCATATGAATTTGCACATTAATGGTACAAAGAAAAGAAAATTTATTATTAGTATTTATGATTTAAATGTATATCATTGCTTTGCATTTGTGTGTTATAATCATTAGAAGTAAAAATAAATTTAAGAAAAAAAGTGCATTCAAACTTATTTTTTAAAATTGTCTCTCTTTACAATTCAATATAACTTTTAAAAATCTTTTGTACTTTTCTTAAATATTTAAGATACTATTTGAATTAATTTAAAATTAATTATAATAAAAATTTATGGTATATATGATCATAATTAAACTTCACTTATTCAGAACTTTCACAGGGAAAAACTGCTTGACAACCTTGAAAAATTTACAAGTTACTGGGGGGGGGTCAAAAATTGTCCCTACATGCAGTAATACCACAGATTTCAAAAAAGATAAATTTCTATCAATATAATGTTTTAAAAAAAAAATTGTGATATGAATATCTTAATTAAATATTCTTTAAGTGTTATCTATTAACCATCATTAAGATCTGATATTTGATTAATGTCACTATAATTTATTTTAGATATCTCTAATTCTAAAAATCAGATATTTGATAGATAAATGTGTCTATTGGTTATTTTAATTTTTCATATAAGTTGATTTGGGAAGTGCTGGATTCATCTATCAATAAGTAGTGCTAGTTCTTACCACAAGAAGATGGTTTAGAAATGTTTTTTTAAAATGGGAAATATTAAAATTAATAAAAACTTAACCATATCTGTACAGTTATTAAATATTCGATGAACTTGTTTTTCAATTGTTACTCTCATAAAAGAAAAAAAACTGATAATCCACACTAAAATCCATTATGAAGAAATTTAAAAGAATCTCTTATACATTTTCTGCAGCTAAAATTTTTCTGTTATGGATGTTAATAGCTTTGGAGAATTGGAGTCACAAAATATGTATTTAGATTATTATTAATTTTATTTGATCAGGAAAGCATATAATAAGTATTTTGGCAAGATAAAACATCAATAAGGATTTGGTAATGATATAATGTACAATTTTTAAGAAAAAGTGAAAAAATCTATATGATATAAAATATCACACACATTACAAATTCTCTGTGAGTTTGTATATGACTCTTTCTATATTGCAAACACAACCCTTAAATATTGTTTCCTGAGTGTAGATTTATCGATTTTTTAATTACTATTTGTTATGTCATTAACAATTAACATTATTTTTTATTAAGTCTTTCAATTTATAAATGCTTGCAATCAATGCATTGATGCTATTCATTGATTGAATAGCTTTATTAGTAAATAATAGTCTTCCACATTTTCATTTATGAAAGTTTGTCTTTTTTTTTTTTTTTTTACAAAAAAAAATGTTTAAAATATAAAGTTTGCATAATGAGGAGGAAATGTATTAAGACATTTTTTGGATCAAATTTTTATTTCATACATTTCATCTACATAATACATAGTTTATTAAGTTTGAAAAATATCTGTTCAGAAATTATCATTATGCTAAATTCTGATCGAATATGAATAATATATACAACCCAAATACACCTATTGCTCATAAGATTGCAGGTCTCAAAGCATATTTACATAGAAACTATCTCTTTGTAATTTCGAATCTGACTGAAAAATCAAAAATTGAAATATACATTAATGATTTATTTAATATTAGATACAAAGATTCAGCTCTTATTCACAACGCCAAAATATTCTACACTAAAATTACGAACAGACCTACTCAGCTAATGAAAATCATTTATACCAGAGATAACCCACAATATAAATAAAATATGCACTGAAGCATATAGAATTAGTCTTCACACCCCTACCATCCTGAACCACCTGATAAGCTGCCCCAGAGCAGGTTTCCCAAGTAGTGTATAAAATTTTATGCAATAACATAAAATGCAATACAGTTAGCTTTCAAGAATCTCATGTCTATCTCTCTACAAGAATTGTGCAACACAAATATCAATACAACTGAACCAAAACTAATACAGACATTAAATCTATCATCCTCAAACAAGAGTTCAAACACTGCCACAGCTTTGAACCTACATCTACCAGTATTGTTTGATCTGAAGGAACCAATGACAAATGCAAAGCTAAAGAGGCCTGGCACTTCATCAATAAATATATACACAATCAACAAGAAAGAATCTTACATCTCCTGTCAAAAAAAATGGCCCGTAAATAAATTCATTTACATCGTGTAATCAAATTTCATGTAAATCACATTTTTGTAATTCTTCTATAAATCTCGCAATCCTCTTGGATAATAATAACTAACCTTATGACTATTAATGTTATTTAGATATATTTATTTATTTTAAAACATTAAACAAGCTTTTCTTAGTATACATGTTGTATGCATTATTTATATTGAATTACAATTTTTTTGAGGAAAGTTTAAATCTCTTGGAATTAAATTCTGATTGGGTGAACTTTAACTAAGATCATTATCTCTTAATAAATATAATATAAAATTTTATTTAGAATCTAACAATATTTTTTTAGTGTTAAATCAAATTATCTTCCTTGTTAACATTCTATTTAATAGTCATTTTTAATAATTAAACACCGTTTATTAAATTTCATTTTTAAAATAAAATGTGTTCGCTTTGGGCATAACAAGTATTAAACAGTTATTAATGATAAAGACAATATTTGAGTCTGCAGTTGCATTACTATTTTCCCTCATTATCATACCTATTAAATGAAAAATATATACATTCTTTAAATTTCAGGTGATGATGATGGAGATGAAGAAGGGGGAGATGAAGAAAAACTACCCTCTTGTGGAGATTATGTCATGCATTTTTTGACATTTTTTTGGAAAGTTCTTTTTGCATTTGTGCCACCTACAGGTAAGTTATTGAAATAATATTATAGATTATATATATAAACATTAGAATCATGGCATTTGATATATTTTCTTCCACACTTCCTAACAGATGTTGTAAATTAATGAATAATAGCTGACGCTTTATTTATTTTAGTTTATTTACTGTTCTGTATGTTTAAAGTAGTTTTTCAATACTCACACATACGTATAACTTAGATGTTATTTTTTCTCATGTGTCATAGCATCAGCCGGGAAGCGAACCCGGGACAACTGCTTGTAAAGCAGCCATCGCTGACCTCTCGACCACCGAAGTTTGACTACTTAAATGTTATTTACATATATATAATAATAATACGACTTAATTTACAAATTATGGTACAAAAGTAAATTACGATTATAAACAAAAATATTTTTTTTAAAAAAATAATAATGCAGTTAACACATACATTTATATACTTAAGTAGTAGAATATAGATTCTTGAAATTTACAATGGATGGAAGAACTTGTAAACAGAGTTGCCCCTCAAAAGCATTGTGTAATCTGCAGTCACGTGATGTTTTGTTTTATCTTTTCTTTATTAGGAGATTGGTATTTCTAATAAATTATGATTAAGAATTTATTAATTACATTTTTTAGACTATTGGAAAAAAAAATTTTCCAGTAAGTTACATTAAAATAGGACATTTTTTTTAGTCAAGAATCAACATTGAGGAAATGTTGGGAAAAGGGGGGCAGAATAAAAATGGCTTGAAATACAAGCATGGACTTAGTATGATGTCATATTTATGAAAAGAAAAGAAAAATCGTATAGTAAGCTGTTTCATGCTTGTGAAACATGAATAAAAAATTAAAAAAATAGAGTAAAGAATGTATTCAAACCAAAAACTGTTTTGTTGGTGTTAAGAATAAAGAAACTTACATGAAGATTCAAAATAACAAAGTGAGAATAAATTAAGGTTGTAATTTTTACCATTAAGGTTGTAGTTTTGAGACCGTACTGTTGCCATCAGATGGCGCTGCCACATCATCAACAACCGGCCTGAAAATGGCAAGTGATAAATTTTTTTACGAAACGATTCAAAATCAACAAATAAAATCCCTAAGGCAATATATGTACAGCAAATAAATCAAAAACTACAACAGGTACCTAAATTAATGAATCAGAGTAAGACAGAATATCACAATATGAAACATTTAATTTTTTGAAAAGAAGTAAATTGCTTTAATGCCAGTATGTCAAGCGTTAGTGGCCTAGCGGTTAGTATAGCTGCTTTCCAAGCAGTTGGCCTGGATTAGCTTCCTGGTCAGCGCTTTGACATATACTTAAAAAAAACTTATTACAAACCATCTTATTCTCAGTGTTTAAGTCTTACAATGATAAATGTGTAAATTTTAGGTAAAAAAATCTATTAGAAAGTAGAATTATTGATTCCCAAAAATTGCAATGAACACTATAATTAAGCAATAATAAAATTTACGAACTCTATTTCGTTGCATTCCATCTGTTTTTTAATAAAAAATACTATTGCATTTCATATTCAAAACTTTAACATTATTGTAAAAGATGTTGTATGTATATCCTCTGACCATTGTTTACCATTAGTCACTACTTTTTTAATATAATTATTATAGCTTCTTGAAATGAGAGAATAAATTAGTCATATATGCATTTAAACATAGGTGCAAATATATTTTGATATGCATTCACACAGATATATAAAGAATAAATTTTGTGAATATTTTTATTTATAAAATCTTGAGTGGAAAAATAAACAAATCGGAGATCAGTGCAGCAGCTCAGGCCACCTTCATTCTCTCTGATGCACTTCCTGAACAACCTTTGTTCATCAGATGAGTTAGATGTATTAGGAATTTAAGTCTCTTTGATCATGTTGATAGTTTAATATTCTTTTCCCCTCCATATTTAATGCTAACTTTCAAATTGCTACATTTTTTTTAATTTTAAAGTATAGGTTATTATATTTAAATACCTGACCTACAAGTCCTATTACCTAAACCCAGCTATTGTTCTAAATGATATAAAATACTTTTTTATAAAATAAAATAAAAATGTTGTATTCAATTATCCCCCTCCCCTATTGGTAAGGAGAATATATATTTTTTTTATTTATTTAATTAATCAGCAAAGATTTTAGGGATAATATTTTTTTAAAAAAAAAAAAAACACTTTTATTTAATTTAGAAATTATTTGTTTAGGATAAATTTTGTAATTAATTTTTAACATACTTCTAATCAAATTTATTTTCTTTAAATTTTGTATATGTATTAGATATTGATGACAATGCAATATGGCCATGAAATATTTTATGGTTGTCCCATCATTTGTTTTGTAATCATAGACTGAATATCAAACATGCTGATATTAGCTCAATAAGTTTTCAGTGATCCACATGAGAGGGCAGTATATTTTTTTAAAAAAGAGCTTACACTAAAAGCAGTGTTTCAGAAAATTTAAATAGAAATAAAAAGAAATATTAATTTCTCTTGATTATTTTCTTTTTAAAAATGTATGAAATTTTAATTTTTCTTGACTCTTTTATAAACAAAATAATATTGGAATCAATTTTTAATTCACAAATTTCTTTTCAAATTAGACTGCTACATTGCTCTTTATTGTAATTAAAAATTGGAGTAATTACAAAAAAAGTTATAATATTAAAAAGTTAAAAATAATATATATAAAAAATATTTTATAATAAATACTTTTATTTATTGTGCACTTAAAAGCCAAAAATAATTATTTTCATCAACCACAATTGAGGTTTTTATATTTAACATGAAATTAATGCATGACACTTCTTGCTTTCTTTCATGTTAAATATAAAAACTTCAATTATAGTTGAAGAAAACAATTATAAAAGCATTTATTATTAAATATTATATATATATATATATATTGTCAGACTAAGCATGTTTCAGTGATTTACATGTATATATATATAATTTATAGGATGCCACCTGATTTAAATTATCAAGAAATAGACCGCACATATGCTTTTAACAACATTTTATTTAACACAATAATGATGATTACTACACACAGCCCCTATTTGTAATCCCTTTTGAAATAAATATTATCATATATGCATTCTGTGTTAAGTGGCTTTAAAAATGCTTGAACCAGAAAGACCACTATCACAGAATCTAATCCATGAAATATATCTGAATCATACAAACTTGTTATTACCAATAAAAAATAATATATTATCATTTGCCATTGTAAATTTTATATATTTACATTGTAAGTACAATACTGCCCTTGATATTCCTTTATTATTGCTATTGTTTATAATAATCACACAATAACTTAAAAATAAATATTTTTTGTATGCTTAGCTATATGCTACAAATCATTAATTATATTTTGTTTAGATTTTTTAAGCTTAAGTTTTTATTGCTGATTTTTAGCATTGGCGTGTGTGTGTGTGTGAGTATATATGTAAAAATAATACTTTGGTTACAGAAAGGATTTTATTATTAACTGAAAAGAGACTCTTTAATTCCTCTTTGAGGCCTTAAAGGGAGCTGAGCAGAATAAATTTCTAAAGTCCACCCCATACATGTTTGTCATTGTATCTGTTATTACTATGTGATTTTTTATATAGTAAATAAATGTGAATGAGTTGTTTACTAGCATGTATCAACCAATATTGTAAGTTTAATGGCTATTCACTTCTAATTTTAAGATCAAGAAAGATCTTGTTCCTTTTTTCTAAGTTATCTGATAATTTTTGACTGAAACAACAGTTGATTGAAATCAGGATAAATGTGTGTGAATAATCTTTTTTTAGACATTTGTAATCATGATAGATAATATTGAATTATGACTTCAATCCCAGGAGATTGTAAAGTCATTAGCCAAGGTCAGATTGGAAGCTGAACACAGAAGGTGCTAAGAATCTCCTGATTTTTGATCCAACTACCATTCAATACTGACCTTTTTCGTCTGCCTACAATTGCAACTTACATGAATTAAAAGAACTGAGTTTATGATGTTAGAAGAAAAAAATTAAGAAATAATTGATTTGAAAAGTGGACACATACTTTGCTGTAATATTGGAAGGACAATACTGTGGAAATAATGAAATATCACACCGATTGGCAAGATTAATTATTCAACTTAACCAAAAATATCAAATGCAAGCTATTCTAACTTATGCCCTAACAAGTCTTCACTATGATGAAGAAGTAGATTTTTATGTAGGTGTATAATTTTTTTTCATCAAACAACCTTTTAAAATTATTATGGGAGACTTTAATGTGCTGTGGCCAAATTTGTCCATGGTAACTAAAATGAGAGACACGGATTTGTAAAATTTTCAGAAAAAAAAACTATATTATGAATTCTTTCTCTGAGAAAAATGTACAATGAAAAAGGGATATGGAGACATACAAATGAAGGTACAGAAAAATTGGATTGACTAATAGAAAATAAGTATTTCAAGATCATTTTGTTCTTGATAAATCATTATAGACAGTGATAACCAATTAAAAAGATGAAAAATATATGTTTATGCAAAACTAGGGAGCCAAACTATTAAAAAAGATAATATTATCAATTGATATTCTTAACCTTCAGAAATATTCCAATAAATTTAAATTAAGACTTCCTAATATTTTAAAATAGTTTTTGAAATTAGTTCAAACAATTGAGATCAATAAGATGAAAACTGATACTCTATTAGTACAAAGAACTCACTAGTAATTTTTTAATAGAGACAAAGCAATGTATAAAGAAAAAAAAATGAATGTGAAAATATTTTAAAATAATCCAGTAAGAAGAATTGAATAACTGGAGTTCCATAAAATAGTTGCAAAGAAAAAGGATTAATAACCATATAAGAAACTATAACTGTGAATTGGCAAGGAAAGCTATAGCTGAGAGTAAAAGTTTCAAAAATATAAAACAATATCTTACTATTGGAAGAAAAGTTATTTCAACAGTGAGAAGAAGAAAAAAATAGAACTATTATTAAAATGAAGAATGATATTGCAAAATGTATGGAAGAGTTCTTCAAAGAAATGCAATAAAGAACAAAAACAAATAATCTATGATGAAAAGCTTCAGGAAATGTTGGAATTATTATTGACATCTTAAAAGAAGCAGATGAAGAAATAGAAAAATTATTGGTGATCTAAATAATAAATATGTGCCAGATGATTGAAAGAATGCAGTAATGATTTTGATATTAGGAATTACAGATCTATCAATCTTATGTTAGTTTTATACAACATGTTTACCTAGATAATTACAACTTGTTTATATCGAACTTTGGATTCACACCAATCGAAAGAACATGCTGAATTGCATAGTAAATCACATCCATATCTTGAGAGAAGTTATAGAAAAGATTGATAAATATGAGTTGCCTTTATGCCTTGGATTTATAGATTCTAAGAAAGTATTTGATTCCATAATCATTTTCACTGTGATTAAAGTTTTGGACTAACAAGGCATAGATCCAAAGAGAATATTGTTGTATTATGAAGAGTATTTATCAAAGTGCAACAGAAGGGATTAGTTTACATTGGTAATACTAAAAGAAATTAATATTGGAGTAATTTTACATCTCCAGAACTATTTTACAGCAGTTTTACAAAAAAATATTTTGTAGATAAATGGAGTTTATTCAGCTCATCTAGATTTTGCAGATGTTGTGGTTCTTTTCACAAATAATGCTTCAGAGCTTCAGAAAATGTTGCAAGAATTATCAGATGAAAGTAAGAAAGTAGGACTAAAGATAAATGTTAAAAATACTAAAGTAATGTTCAGTGGATTTTGTGAAAAGAAGAAATTAAAAATTGATAATCATGATTTAGGTCAGATTATTAATATCGATGAAATTATAAAGGATGAAATTAATCTTAGAACTAAGCATGGGTGGTGTGCTTTTTGTGACAATAACTTAAACTGAAATATGTATATATATCTGAAAAGAAAGATTTTTAATAGATATGTTTTACTGGTTCTTGCTTATGGATTTGAGGCTTGGACATTTAACAGAAGATTAATATAGAAACTTCAGACCACTCATTGAAATATAGAGAGATATATGTTGGGATTAACGAGAAAATATTGGAAACAAAATTCTTGGGTGAGAGAGAAAGCAAGTATGATTGTCATCATTGAAAAAATTAAGAGACTGAAATGGAATTGAACTGGACCTATTGCTAGAAGATCATGATAATTGATGAACAGTTGAATTCAAAAAGTGGATTCCAAAAAATTGTAAAAGACCTAAAAAATGACTACATCTGATATGGATTGATGAAAGAAGAAGTTTGTTCTTGTGATGTGGAGATGCTATGGATGGAAGAAACTGAATTAAACTTGGAAAAACTTTCATTCTGCAGTGGATTAATAATGTTTTGGATGATAATTAATAGTAATGATTAATTCTTAAACTGTAATAAAATGTAAAATAATATTTTCCAAGAGTATGTGGACAATTAGTCATTATAATATTAATATTTGTAAAATTATTTAGATGGACTTTCATCAGCCCATTTTCTTCAGCTTTGACAAAGATGTCTGTCTCTAAACCCAATATAAATGCCATAATATTTATTAATTATTCACCTTTTTGTGAAATATTATTTTAATGTAAATATGGGTCTGAATATGTTTGCCAGGTATTGAAAATTTCATAGAAGAGATTAGGCATTGAGTTTGAATATATGTATGCCGATTAAGAACACCATTTATAAATATATATTCCATAAAGAATGTTGAAATAACTTCTCATTTACAGTGATCTAGTTATGAAATGAATGCAAGAGAAAGTACAAGGACTTTATCAGATCACCCAAAAATATATATATTAACTTATGTCATAATAGTATTTTAAAATATAATTAATATTCAGACTACTATGAATATACTTAAATTCCAGACAATAACCAGATTTTATCTGCAATCTACTAAGTCACTAATCTGATAGCAGGCATTAGATAGAATGATACTTTTTTAGATATACATCTAAATTCAAAGACACTAAATATTGAATAAAGCAATAATTGAAAAAATAAAAAAGGAATTAGAACATTTACATCAGCATGTTTTTATTAAATTATCTAATTTTTAATTGAGATAGTAGTGATCAGAAATATTTACTACATTCCATGGCTCTTAGCAAAAAACTTCTGTAAAACTTTACAGAAAGAATTTAAACTAGGATTTAGAACTCCTCCAAACACCAATAGGCTTATTAATAATATCAAAGATAAAAGAAATATTGAAGCAACCCACCAGCTAGTATATAGAATTGTGTGCCCTCAAATGGGGTGTGATGCTGTGTATTATGGTGAAACTCGTGCCACAATTGGCAATAGATTGGCTCAACACAAATATACAAGAACAACCAAAAAAGAAGGAAGTTCTGTATTTGCTGACCACCAGCAAGAGCTCAACCACAGATTAGAACCCTCCAAGGCTGATATATTATGCACAGAAAGGAATGACATAAAGAGAAAAATCAAGGAAGCTTGTTTTATCACCAATGATATCAACTCAATAAATAGAAAAGTCACTTTTTTTTCATTTCCAGAAAATGGATAATATAGGAGATAGTTTGCATACATTTACATATAATGATGTTAATAATTTAAGAGACTATCATTATGGAGTAACAAAACTCTGAAAGCACTCAGTCTGCAGAAATTATGATATTGAAAGCCTACAGAAATTATTATATAAAAAAGTTTCATTAATTATAAAAATAAACAGAATTAATCAGGCAGGAAATACAGCAGACAATACCCTTATTATCATTATCCATACATAACACATCTGTTAGTAAATCGGGAAAATCTAAATTTAATCTTACCAATTATACTTTTTCTATATAAAAGCTCAGATTTGTATCACCATAATACAAAGAAAGTAGTTTGAACCATTGATGCCAATTGATTAAAATAGCATCCAAAGACTTACAAGGTGAATTTAAATTTTTCTTTAGTATCAGACAAAATTGACAAGTACTCCTGATAGAACTATCATTATCTTCTGAATACTTTTGAAACTACAAAAAAAAAAGACGTTACATAAATCTACCCCACTGTGTTAGTAAATTTAAAAGATCAAACATTAAAGCAAGAAAAAAATTTCATCAACTCAGTGTGATATTATTGATGCATGCGCTAAAAATCATCTAATAACAGATTATTTTTTATAATAGGAAATATACTCAACATTTTAAAAGATAATAAGGATACATATTTTTATAACTGCCTAAGATATTTTTCTGAACAAAAGATGTAAGTTGTCACATTTCTAAATTTTCAATTCAGGGTTTTATTAAACAAAGCTAATATATTTTTCAAATATGAATTTCTAATAAAAAAAACTTATAAGATCAAAAGAGATTACTTTTCTATAAAGTAATGCAATGACATGTGATCTATGATTACCATTCAAAGTTTGTTTTCTACTTTTTTTATCATCTGGAGAAAAGTCTTGCATTAGACAAATTATAAACTGTAGAGCATCATTTTTATGTAGTAATATAATTTATGATTACTATGACTTGCACTGGGTGGCACTGCTGTAATGGAGAGCTTGCTATTGAGATGCATTTTAAGAGTTATAGCATTCTTTTCAAGTTATTGTCATAGAGAAATAATGCAACATTTGACTCATGGATTCCTATGATCAACTTTTATTTGTATGTTAAGATGGGACTGATAGAAATCAGATAAATTAAGGTTTATGTTTTTACTATCATATATTTTAAGTAAACACTAAATATATTCTCAATTATAATAAATTTTTTGTACTACAATTCTGTATCTTTCAATTTAATGCTTTCACATAGATTTTAGAAAATAGGTAAAAAAATGACAAGTTTGAATATAGATGGACATAATGTTAAACAATACTGACAAATAATTATTTCTTCAGCATAGAAGTTACCATACAGTTTTTTATATCCAATACTGTACAGTATTATGTACCAGTGATGTTTGCTATTCGATATGAAATAAACATTCTATAAAAAATTTATTTACTGCCAAAGCTTGTGTGTGTGTATTTTATCCTATATATAGTTTTAATCATTTTTGTATATTTAAAACTGTGTTTTATTTTGTTTCAGATTATTGGGGAGGTTGGCTATGCTTCATAGTAAGCATCTTAGTAATTGGTCTCTTAACTGCTATTATTGGTGACTTAGCAGGATATTTTGGTTGCACAATTGGTCTCAAAGATACGGTTACAGCCATCTCATTTGTGGCCTTAGGAACAAGCATTCCAGGTAACTTAAAATTATAGAGAAAATGAAACACTATTAGAAATCTGAAATTATATTAGATTTATATTCATTATATTCTCTCTTAAATCTTACATTATCTGACAAATATAGTTTATTAAATCATTGAGTTAGTTATTAAATCTGAATGTTTAACTGAAAGTTGCAAAAAGTATTAAAAGTGAGTACAATAATTTTGTATTTGACTTTGGATCCGGTATGTGTATATATTAATGTAGCGGACTCACCTTTTAATCCAGCTATTTTAACTGTTGAAAAAGTTGCTCACAGAGTATTATCTTAATTTCTAAAGTAAATTTAACTTTTAAAACATTCTTATTTTGCATAAAAAAAATTCACAATCATAAAACATATATTTCAATAACATATTTAATTTGAACTTTGCAAAATAAAAGCTGATTTAAAACTCTGGTTTTAGAATTAGATTGCACTCAATTCTCAGCACTGTCAATTATTGTTGGCTTATTTAATCATAGATTTTAAGGATGGATGAGTGTCATTCCTTTTAAAACATTTATTGACATGAGTGAAAAGGTAGTTTTCTTTTATTTAAATTAAATAAATAATTTGTATATAAATTGCATATATAAAAGCTAATACTTAAGATCCATAATTATTTTCTTTTATTAACAAATCAATATATGAAATAATATGATAATAGTACGGTAATGTAAATTTTATTTATATATATATATAATGACCAATTAAGATATAATAGTAACTATTGGCATATTGGCATCAACAAAGACTTTGAATGTTCCATCCTCAGATTTTCAATGATATGAATGGTTGAAGAGTTGGAGGATGGAAAATATTGAAGCTTGTCCATTAAGTTTGAAGATTTGCTATCTTAATATAAACTGAACACTGTATTTATGTGTGGGAGATAATGATCAGAACCAACTGATGAGTTCTGGTTCAGCATGAAATATGTATATTGGAGATCATTTTTATTTTTTTTCATATGTATGTGATCATGTGTATTGATTGTATAAGATGGGGAGAATAGCTGTAAGGAGCTTGAAAGTCTGAATTAAAGTCCTCTCAAATTACATCAAATTTAGCATAGGCAATATACATGTATTTAATTATGGTAACATTTTTGTAAAAGTATGGTGTTACTAACTGATTACCTCACTAGATCTGGTACCAAATAATTATTTTCCATCCTAGGAAAGATCAACTCACATCCCCCCTCCCAAAAAAAAATTACCAATTTTAACCTAAGGACAAATATTTTATGAATGGAAGGTCTGTACATGTATATATGATAATGCAGGTAAAGTTTATTCTTAGTTTGTAAAACGTATGCAGACAGTGCTTTGTATTGTTTTACCCAGATAAACTGAATATTAATTATGCTAATTAGCACAACTAATAACTGAGTCAGTTGCGAGAGAGAGAGAAAGAGAGAGAGTAAATTGAAAGGAACTATCAAGTTGATAAGAATAATGTCTTTCTTAAAAGGGAGAAATGGCAATGTTAAGTTAATAAAGCAGTATTTGTAATTTAAATACTATAAAATGAGTTGTCAGATCTGTAAAATGACTGACTGAAGTGAAGGAGAACTTAGCTGTATGGTGTTAATGGAAAACAACTATGAGTTAAGAATATTCAAGGATAGACTTTAAAAGATAAAGATTTAACACAACTCTAAATTAATGTACTGTAATATACATTTGCAATGTATAAGAATGAAGTATTCCACACACAAATTTATTCTAATGTTTGTCCCAAAGTTAAAGGATAATTATTGTTATTCTATTATTATTTTATTGTTATTTATTTTATCATTTTTATTAATATTCATCAGCGTAGAGAAATAAACTTTCCGTAATATATAAAGGTTATTTTTGTGTGATTTAAATTTTGTCACTGACATGGCTGGCATTAGAGGCCCTCTGCCTCCCCAGAGGTGGAATACAGCAGGTGACACACAACTTTTGAAGAACCTGTGCAAACAACAGTAGTTGTTGCAGTTAACAATTGTACCTGTTTTGTGGGGACAATGAAAATAGACTAGTGCACTTAATCCACGAGTGAATAAAAGTTAAATGGAAAATTTGGTAAGTATAATAATAATGGCAGTACTAACTCATGATCTTCAAAAGTTTTATGAAAGCAATGGAAGATATACATCGAGCACATCGACCATTATATGTGTTCAAATAAAATCGAAATGGATAAAATTAAAGTTTTCATCCTTCTATTTTTTGTTAGTAGCAATATTTTTCAGATAGCAAAACAATTGAGTGATCCAAAGATCCAAGAGGATATACTATATAAAGAATTAGTGGAAAATCTCCATGTACATTTTCAAACAGCAATGACAATAAGAATGGATCATTCACATTTCAGGATGAGGAAGCAATTATCTTGTGAACATTACCAAGATTATAACTTAGCATTGAGATCATTAGCCAAACAATGTGAATTCATGCCTGACCTAAATGATTTACTGTTAGATCAAATTACTTTATGAAATGTCAGATCACAATCAGCATAGAATTTGTTAAATGAAATGGATTTAACTTATAAGATGGTGATTGCAAAATGCATAGTAATTGAAATAGCAGCAGAAAATGCATTGGAATCCCAAACAGTGATAAATGAACTAAAAAATCTGACAAGTGCAAATAAAACTCATTCAGTTAGAGCACATACAAAACTTACAAGGAATAATCTAACATGTTATTGTTGCAGAGTTAAAGGACATATAAAGAAAAGTTTAAAATGAAGAAATGCTGCATTTGCGGTATTAAAGGATATCTAGTGCGTGTTTGTAGAAAGAAAGGAAAATGGTGTAAAAACCAAACCATGCATTGACATTAAATCAGGGTGAGACTGGATCTTGTAAAAACATAGAGATGATAAAGGATTTCGATAATGGCTGAATTACACTAGACATTATCATTTGCATTAAGAAATGTAATATGGAAGTTGACAGTGACATCTGACTATCTATTCTATCTCTTAGAGAATGGAATAAAACTAATGCTAAAGGTAAAAATAAAGGAAGTTGGAGGAGACAAATGTAAATGGCAACAAAATTCACACATGGAAAGTTATCAGTTTTGGTAAAATTCAACAATAGACTTAAAGTATTACCATTATTCATTGTGAAAAGAAATATGCATTCATTGATGCGTCAAAATTGGTTAGACCATTAGGCATATACCTGAAAATAATTTTAAAAAGTCCATTTCCATCAAACCTAAGTTGCCTCATTTTCCAAACAAGGAATTAGCTGAATTAATGATGCAATCAGTGGATGTAGATTTGGTAAAGGAGTGTATCCCTACAGTGTACAAACTACAAAAAGTTTTGTTTGCTTTAAAACCAACAAAAGTCAAAGAGTCTGTTGCTAATATTGTTAAAAAGGGGTGTTGTCACTTGTGGAAGGTTTATCGTGGGCTGCTCTAGTGGTTGTAATCATTAAACCTGATAGGACTATTTGTCTTTGCATAGACTATAGAGTTACCCTCAATAAATAAATTAACAAAGGTGCTTATCCTGTTCCAAGGGTGTGTAAAATATTAAGATTCCTGAAAAAAGTCACCTTCTTTGCAAAGATAGATTAAAGTCCACTTTCTATTAGATACCAGTTATAGGAAAAACTGTGGAGATGTTGACTATAATCCCCCATGTCAGATTGTTCAAATGTAACAAGCTTCCATATGGATTTACAGTGGCTTTGAACATCTTTCAAGTGAAGATGGATGCTTTGTCAAAAGGCATATATGGAGTCATTC
The DNA here is from genome assembly GCA_028023455.1 of Epiperipatus broadwayi. Classification (NCBI taxonomy): domain Eukaryota; kingdom Metazoa; phylum Onychophora; class Udeonychophora; order Euonychophora; family Peripatidae; genus Epiperipatus; species Epiperipatus broadwayi. The sequence goes on along the minus strand of JAQFVV010006202.1, from coordinate 692,819 downwards.
CCTATTTAGATGACATCTTGATTAGCATCCAAAGTAAAGAAGAGTTGGAAAAGTGAGTGATGGAAGTGTGCCCAAAACTAAGTGAAAGATGTGAAATTAAATGCTGCAAAATACTTTTGGGCAACTTCCAACATTAAATTTTTGAGGCATATAATAAATAAGTATGGATAAATATCCAAGCTGTAAAGGAGGTGGAGATTCCAAAAAATATTAAGGAGTTACAAGCCTTTTTGTGAAAGTTTTCTCCGGGGGAAATCACATATACCATTATATGATTTATTATGAAAAAGACCATTTGGATATGACTAAAGTGCATAAAGTAACATTTAAATAAGGACCTACTTACATCAGATAAACTTCTGGTACATTACTGGAGTGACCTGGAAGTGCATTTTCACAGACACTTCAGAATTTGGAGTTAAAGTTGTCATCTCCCATTATTGTTTTGGAGGCAAATGCTTGATAGCATATGCCTCTACAAATTTAAAATCAGTTGGGAAAACTATAATCAGCCAGATGAGGAAGTCCTGGCTATTATTTTTGCAATAAAAAAGTTTCATCAATATGGGTATGGCCAAAAATTTACTTTATAAACTGACCATTTTTCTTTCTTGGAATATTTAGCAAAAATAAAAAAAACCTTGAATATGCAAGCTGGAGACCACTGAAATAGATAAATGTTTTAGCTGCATATGATTATGATTTAATATTCAAGCCACGTAAGGAGATTAGACATGTAGATGCATTATCATGTGTACCTGCAAGAGATAGAGCCCAAACAAAGATTTCTAGAAGTAAACTTATTGTATGTGGTGAATTTAGAAAAATCTGAATAATACCAAAGTAGCTGAATGGACTAATAGAGACCATGGATAAACAGGTTAAAAACCGGATTTGTTATAGATGGCTAAATAGCCAACCAAGCTTTGCCACCAAGTCAATTTGGAATGGCTGCTAGAATTTATTTATCTCTGCAATGGATGTATCCTGATGACTAACTCAGTCCTGATACCAACTGAAGTTTGTAAGCAGATGCCTAAGCTATTACACTATTGACATCCAGGAGTAGTACAGATGAATGTACTAACACGCTTATATGTGTTGTTACCAGATTTAAATAAAGAAATAGAACAAACAGCAAATATCTATAATAATTGCCAATCTATGTCTGATTTATCAAAGAAATCTTTTGTTATATTATCATGAAAGTAACAACAGTAGTTATAACTATTCAAGAATAATGGCACATATAATATTAAAATATCTCTTATACTATATATATAAACATTTTCTTTCCTAATTTGATCTTTATTTATAGTAAAGACTGATTTCTTTGCATCAGATTATCTTGAACATTATTATATACACAATATATGATAAAACAAGAACATCTTTCTGTTGTAATGCCATCTACACTTAAGTTATGGATGATTATCAGATGGTAGCAATTGCCATTCCTAGATCATGTTTTGGGTTTTTCCTCTCATTGAAATTAGAATTCAAATCACTCCAGCTTACGATAGGAATTAGATTAGAGAGCATCTCCTCTATCCAATATTAGCTTATAAATAAGTATAAGTGTGAACAAATCATATCCATCTTATTTCCTAGATCAAAGACTTTATCCAAAGTTATCTTGCTAAAAAAAAATTCCTTTTTAATGATTCAAAGTGTGGGGTCTATAATTTTGAAAAACTCATATCTTTATTAATGTTTTTCTTCTCCAGCATACCATCTTTTAAATCAAACCATTAATTTAAAAACGATTAAATGTACATTTTAAATTCTGTTTAACACATTCTAGTTTGATTCTGCTATTATTTTTATGACTATATTCTCATGTAAGGTTGGCTTTGGATGTTTAATGGTAGCTTCAAATTTTGGATAATCCTTCCATGTTTGTAACTTATGATTTCATAACAAGAAATACTTTGAGTCTCGTACAGTATTTTCATCTTAGAATGCAAGGCTTAAAACAGTAGTTTATCTCATGGTTGTTAGCATTGAAGAGATCTATTTTTTTTAATGTTAATCGCATTAGATACTACCAGTGGAATCTGCATCCAGTTGATGAATAGTATTATTAACCATGAAACAGTTGTCTTAGAGTAGTTAACTGTCTGGTTATTTTAATATAATGTCTAAATTGTTGAGAATTTGCTACTGGTGTATTAATTAATTGGTGTGTTTAAGTTTAGCCCCATGCATATTTGGTTTATATATATAATAATTTTACATTACAATATCTCTTATGATGGGTGCAAAAAAAGCATCTCATTTTTTATTATTTTAATGTTATTTACTCTTAGCTTTATTAAAAACATGCATTTCTTAGAACATTCACGTGCCTTTTAAATTTAAAAAAATCATTTTTTCCTTGCTTATAATCAAGTCAGTTTCAACTCTGTGCAAAATATTTTTACTATTATTACATAATTTGGAAAAACGATTCAGTATGATTTAGTATTATCAATTCAACACCATATCCCATTTACCACAAATAGTTATATTTCCATAGCTCTTTGAAAGTGAAAGCTTCTTAAAGAAATCTATTGAATTATATCTTAGTTATAGATGATTGGAAAGGAAAAAATGTTTTTTACTAATCTTCTGTTAAAGATATTTAATAATACCCACAATTTAAGTTACTAAAACTAAATTATATCATATTTTTTATATTAATAATTGGCTCATTTATTGTATTATTTGAAACATTTTAAAAATAAAAATTCCATATAAATAGTAAAGGACATAGACAATTATTAGTACCTTCATATAAAGAGCACAATTCCACTGTACAGGATTTTAATTTTACTTTTGAGAAACATTAATAATTTCACTAAAAACAGTTCAAATCATAACTCAATTATATGTCTTCTTTTTATTTGAACATAACAAAATAAATAGTGATAGATACATTATGCTGGAAAGTTTATAATTTATTCTAAAATTTACAGCTTAGCAACAGCTTTTGATCAAGTTGGTCATATTCGTAGAACTAATAGAGGTTTATATAAATAAAATTTATAAAATAGATAATTTAAATATACCATTGCATGAGTTTTTCTTGTTTATTGTGTTGATGTTATTTGCAATAAACCATGCCTCTTTATATTTTCTTTTTTGATCATTGCTAACGACTTTAATATTAATTGAATTGAAACATATTTCAATTATTTAAATATATTTAATTTATAAATTTTATTTATAATTATAAATTTATTTTAAAGCACATTGATTATGTAAGTAATATTTACTAAGGCTGTAAACCCTAAGAATATGCACATGAAAATGTGAAGGTAGGGACCTCTACAGGTCTTAACCACAACCTTAAGAATATGCACATGAAAATGCGAAGGTAGGTACCTCTACAAGTCTTAACCACAACCTTAAGAATATGCGCATGAAAATGCGAAGGTAGGTACCTCTACAGGTCTTAACCACAACCTTAAGAATATGCGCATGAAAATGCGAAGGTAGGTACCTCTACAGATCTTAACCACAACCTTAAGAATATGCGCATGAAAATGTGAAGGTAGGGACCTCTACAGGTCTTAAGGTTTATAGCCTTAGTAAATTTTATTTATATAAACCTATATTCTATGAATATGATTGACCTGGTTAAAAGTGACGCTAAGCTATAAATTTTAGAACATTAATCTTTTCAACATAATGTACCATCACTATTTATTTGGTTATAACTATCAGTATTGTTGTTTTTTCCTTCTATTTATATTCAAATTAATTCCTGCACAGTTTGGTGTAGTTGATAAAGCATCTGACTTGGGATCAGGAGGTTGCAGAATTGATTCTAGCACTTGCAGGTCGGTTGCTCAAACTTTTTATGAACTACCAAGCAATAAAGCCACATGCCTTTCTATTTTTCATAAATTGCATTTGTTTTTGAAAATATATCTTTAAATTTTCTTATTGAAACTGTCTACTTCTTTATTATCATTGTTATTACTCTTGCTTTTTTTGTTTATTCATTATTATCAGCTTTTAAAACTTTGTGCACTTTAGCACAGTAGTACCAGGATAGATTTGAGGGCTCATAGTAAATTGAGCCTCCATTTGTCATTTTGATGTACAAATGTTATACAATCCTGTGCATAGTAACCTTAACATTTTTTTATTATCAGTAGTTTTTTTTGTATGTAGATCATATCCTATATTCTATACTAATAAAACAATAAATAAACTCACTTCTAAACTTTTTAAAAACATCTATTTTTCCAACAAATATAATAAAGTCATTACTTTATTTATACTTATAGTTCTCCTTATATGCTAATGCTAGAAATATTTGAAATGAAATTAACATTAACTACAATCTAACTTTTTTTCTCTCGATTTTATCACATCTGTAATATAGCGATTAAAGCAAGATAAATATGGTTCAAGTATGATTAGCAATACTTATTGTAAAAATACTTCTTTGAATACTATTGTGTTTGGCTTAACTGCAAGGTTCAGACTCAAACCAACAGTAATATCAAAAAATATGAATACTCACAATTTTATATGTATAATTTATTAAAACAAATATACATACATTATTATACAATCAATAAATACAATTTAATGTATAACTTAGTCAATAATGAGCTGATTATGCAAAGTAACTGGACTCACTTCCAGCTGCATATATTAGCTTGCCTCATGAGTTCTAGTCTTAACTCTTCCAGCTTTGTCTTGAGTTTGTTAAATGAATTCCGACTGATCTAGACAGTTTGCCTGAGTTTGCTGTAGTCATAGCAGTTTCCAGTCCTATCGTGGAATTGCCTCACGGCATAGACATATCAGTGGTGAATATAGTAGAAAAACCTTCACTGTTGGAAGTGGTTTCAATGGAGAGCACTTTCAGTCATTCAGGTAGTCAAATTCTCTTTCTTAAGAATGTGTAATGTCGTTTAGGTTAGACAGATGTTCTTTGGTTTACCTCCAAAAAGGTTGACGATTTATTACCAGATCCCTTCCCTAATCAATGATAGGATTTTATACACATGTTTACACATTGGCCATACTTATGTTTTGCCCTTTGGCCATGTTTATACACTGGTTATCCACATGTTTACACATTAGCTAGCGGCAATGCATACTAAATCCAATCAGATAAGGAAGGAATCTGGATTAATCCACTCTGACGGTAAGGTCAAATATGACAAATACCATTAATCAGATTTATATATTAAAGCAATCTCAATATATATATATATATATATATGTGTGTGTGTGTGTAGATTGTCTTTGTGGCTTGTAGTTTGTAAATGTTTTCTTTTGGATTAAAAGGCAAATTTTTATTTGATGGATCATCTGAACAATAAAAATAAACAGTTTCCTATTAGAATAAAATATCTTGCTATTTTTCCTATCATAGTAATTGCATAAATCCGTGCAGAAATGTGTCCTTAAGATTATATTAAATAAGAACTAAAGAACTGATTTCTACAGAATCAAAATTGACGTAATCTTTTGTTAGTTTCCCAAATTTTTTCACTTTAATGTAAACATTCCTCATTTTTAGTCTTAAAAAATAATTTTTGAATATGTAGTATTAGCTTAAAAGTTATAAATATGAATTTAAATACAGTTATTACTTTTGTCACTATTTATATTCCAATGTTTAAATATTAAATTTCGTTTTACCTATATATGCCTTTACTCCCTCCCCTCTCACAGAAAAAAGTCATACACTTACTTTTTCAGAAGATTATGAAAATAATGGCATTTATTTGATGTTAGTCAAACTTATACTTAAGAAGTGCATTTAAAATCCATTTGTTTATGTTTCATTTGCTATTTATTTTAATATTTATCAGATAATTAATTTGAAAGTTTATGTGTGACTTTCTTATAAATTTGAAAAATGTTTACAATGGTCAAATTGATTATTTCAAAGGGATGAAAAACATTTTAAAAAATTGTAAACTACACCTCTCCCCCCACCCCTAAATACACTGAGGATCTAAGATTTAGAGTAGAGGATTTGTCTGTCATATTCTGTTTGCAAGATGCAAGATTTTACTTTCAATAACAATTTATTTGCATTGTATTTAGGTCTAATTCTAGGTACATAAACAGCTACAATTGAAATCAATTACAACTTATGAGATTTTTTTATAAGCAAAAGATGAGTGAGATAGTCTATCAATTAACCAATTCATAAGATTAAGATTCAGTAGAGCTGAATCCTTTGAGTAGAGTTCAATAAAGTTTTGATCTGGGATAGGGTCATTGGAGCACCTGGATTTAGGCTTTCTGTGGGTACAGACGGTTGAGATCGGTACGGTGATGTGATTAAAGTCTAAACTGTCCCCATGTCTGGTCCACCAACCAGGGTTGACCAGTGCGTTTATCATCCTCTTTAATTTTACACAGGGTGCAAGATTTTATAATGAAGAAATGTATATAAACGCAGAGTGAGATTAAATAACAATTGGAAAGTAAAATATAAATATTCTCATTATTTATTTCTTAAATTTTTAAATATATTTCAAAATTTTAATGAAAATATTATATGATAAATAAAATTATTACTCATTATATTTGCGTAATTCATATTAACATTTTATTTTTTTATTTCATAAACCAAATACAGATTGACTGCCATTAAGCAAAAACAATTCATTCATAAACTTTATTAGTCAAATAATTGCAAAGTATGTTTTAATTATTGTTATGCAAAAATTTTGTGCCAATATAAATTTAAGTATGTTTTTGTATTTTAAACTGTTCAGTATAAAATAAATTTAAATAATTTACTGAACGAATTTCATTCTATACACACTGTAAACGTAATGTCTAACAATAACAAACTCTCTAAAAAGTAGTGCCAATGAGTGTTTACCTTAGTAATCAATGAATGCAAGAAGGCTTGTGCATAAAATCCCTACCTAGTGCCTACTCATCCAATATCCCCAGATTAGTTTTTAACTTGTGTCTTCCATCCATGAGGAGCCTTAGATCTGAGAGCAATGCACCTAGATCTTAAAATCTAATGCAACCCTCCAACAGCCATCTTTTACATATTTGGCTGATTATAAAACTAGGAGCCAAAAATGAAAACTAATGTTTTTAATCCAAGCTCTTTTACTTGTATAATCATTTGCTTGTATAAGTTGTATTAGATCCTAAGATCTAAATGCAGTGTTCTCAGAATCAAGGCTCCTCATTGATGAAAGCCATAAGCGAGAGACTATTCTGTGGATATGAGATGAGTAGGCACTAAGTAAAAATTTTATGCACAAACCTTTTTTGCATCTATTAATTACTAAGGCTTATAATGGGTGGCGCTACTGCATACAGAGTTTGCTACAGTTATTAACAGCTTGTGTAAACATAGGAAATGATGATCCTGTGATGTTTTGATAGTTTTAAATTAATATCTTTTAAGTTTTCTATAAAGTTTGAATTTATAATAAGCAGGGGAAAAGTTTTTGCTGAAATTTTCAAAATTCACAAATCTAAAAAAATCCTGGAATCAGATATTCTCGATTAGTGGTAGTCTATCCATAATTTCAGAAAACAATATGGATTGTTTATTATTAATGTCAGATCACCAGTAATAATTTTCATCTTCACATATTAAATTCAAAATGATGTCATTTTATTTTTACTCATCATACTAGATAAGAGTTTTATTATCAATTTTTCATTTTGTGCTTATTTCAACTCAAATAAAACTAGATTTAATATTTAAAAACAGTTGTAATTTTTATGCATAACTATTTGAAAATATATTTTTTAATTGAATAATTTTTAACCCAAATACCTTTTCCTGTGTAATTTATTCTTAAAATAATTATATTTAAATTCCAGCAATCCTACACACATTGTTGAAGAAAAGGAAAATGGACGCCGAGTGACTCTTGCCATTAATTTTATATATATATAATGGAATGTATGTGTATAAAACGTGTAAATAAAGATTGTTTATTTTTGTAAATATGTACAGATTATTTATAAAATATTCCCTTTATTTTTAAATTTCTTTAGAAAATCTAAAGAGATCGCCCAAGTAGAAAATTAATTGAATAAAATTTGTAAGCAATAAAGGTATTTACATACAAATTAATAGAGTCTAAATAAAACCCCATGTAATGAAGTGGAGTGTGGGTGGTGAAGAAAAGGTTAATTAACAGAAATTTACCAAATTGCCAGTGAGAAGTAATAGAGGAATGATGGTTAGTAATAAGTAAATGTATAGTGTGCGACAAGAAAGCACGTAAATTGCAAATGTATACGGAAGCAATATACTATCTTTAAAAATATTTAAATTGCTAAACGCTAGTTATTATTAAAATGACTACATGTATTTGGTAATATACATGTGTGAATGTACAAGAAACTTTTAAATTTGAAAACATAAGTTTGAATAATATATATTTTCACTCGAAGATAAATTATGGCTTATTTAATTTTATGAATTACATTCTTAACATTTTTTATCTCATTATTATTATTGTTGTATATAAATTTCTGCTATGTTATACTTATTATTATCACTGCCTGACTGGTCTTAGAGAGCCCTCAAGTCGTAGCATATAACAACAGTAGTAACTGTATATCTTACATATAATGAAATCATAACGTTTAAAATATATTATTAGAAGAGACATTGTTGCAAGATATGTGTTTAATACGTTAAGTTTCAGTTTCAACGACACGCATCACACTAAATTTTCTCTTTTTGCTTTGTAATATATTGTTTTTCTGAATTTTGTTTAATAAAAATGTATAGTTAGTAAAGGAGTATGAATTATTTTTCATCTTTAACTTCCAGAGTTTATTTGCTCATGGAGTGGGGGTATTACATTTAGAAAATTAATATTCTCTGATCTGCCATTCATTAGAATAATTGTCTATGTGGCCCTTTTCTGAAAAAAGTTTGGTTTAAAGGAGGAATGATTGAATTGGTATTATTTATACTTTTATAGTTAAAATTAATTTTTCTTTACTTCATGTATAAATAATTAATAATATTTTTTTAATAAAAAATATTTCTTAAAAAAAAAAAAATCTCAACTAATATTGCTTACATTTTTTTATTTTTCTCTCACATTATGCAAATATTTTTATGACGTGTTATGATGTACAGCCTAAAGTTTTATATAAATGCAATTGTAATACAATGGTAGGAATTGTAATGGCAATCTGTGGGGTTTCCAAACCTATATCAACGCTTTGGTGGACCAATTCTAAACTGTTAAAACATAATTCTTTTATTGATTACACATATTTGACTTTTAAGTTATCAACAATGATTAAACTAAATTCTGTAAAGTGATTTAGATTTCTTTTTCACTTCATTTTTTCAGAGCACTGAATACATTTTTAGCTACACCATCAAACATTATCTTTGATTTCGTACTAACCATTAATAAAAGCCACAGTAGTGAATACTTGTTCAGACGAAGAACCATCTTACAGATCTTAATTTCAATCTTCCTTATTTCTACTAATTCTCCCCACTAATGTTTTAGATACTAGCTTACACTGAATATGATGACTGCACACACACACACACACAAAACTACTCTTTAATTAAACCTGTGGGAAAACATTTTCTATACGTAAAAATGAGAGTAAGTTAAGTAGCCAGTAACATATTTATTAAAGTTAATAACTCAGAACATAAACATTAATATATAATGGTTATAGATATCACATGTTAGGGTTTGAATAAGTTTATCTGTTGAGTATATATTTTTAATATTTTGCTAAATTTTAGTTTAGTCTTAATAACAAATTACTAACTACTTTATTTTATCTATAGCGATGAATCAAATTCACTACATTATAATTTAAATATTAATTTACAAAAAAATCAGTTTCTTTCTTTCATGCAACTTGGTGATTTATTTCTGTAAAAAAAAAACACACAAAAAAAACTCCCCTTTCAAAACACAGAGATGAAATTATATGAATGATATCAATAACTATGTTATAACTACCACACACTCAAATAAAATTTTAAAATGTACAAATAGTTAATCTTTTATATTGTTCGTTTAGAAACTGAAATACTTAAATTTCTTACAAATATTTATATGTAAACAAGTATCTTATATATAAGCTGTACTTGAAGTTATCCATCACTTTTATGACCCATAGATTTCCAATTCAGTTGTTTTTTTTTAATACAATTGTCTTTAATTTTTTAAGTGATTTAGATATTAAATTTTGATTGATTCTAAGATTATCTTTGACTGTCTTAGTTGTCATAAGTAAACAAAAAGGCAGTGAAGCAAATCATCTTTGGATCAGATTACCACACTCTTTGAAAACTAGGTATATTTCAAATTTTACATCATATTTAAGCAGTTATCCATTCACCTGAGCTGATGAACATTTTGAAAAATCTGTAAGTGCAAATGTGGCTTCTCTTCTTTATAATGGTTGTATACTGATAAGAACATTCTTATTCTCTAGCAGCTGGAGTTACAATTAAGAATAGCTAATAAACATTGCTAATATTCTTTTTCATTAGTTCTTCAGTTCCATGTCTTTAGGAATATATGCTCTCCAATTACATTTTCCAACTAATTAAATTCACCATTACAAGTTATGGCTATGTGTGCGAATTTGCAAAAACTGTCCCTTCTCTCATCCACACTAAGAAAGGCCTTCACAAGCATGTATAATAAACTTTTTGTAACTTATATCACTTGTACAGTGATCAAATATAAAAAATATATTTAATTTTCATGCAATGAACATTTCCCAAAATTATTTAAGTTTTTCGCTTTTTTGATAGAATCATAGTATACTCTGACAATTGAACATTCAGCCCTTGAGTTTTGCTTCTCACATATATAATTTTGGAGATACATACTTTTATATATGAGTATTTGTTTGTCTTCCTTACATTTTATTTCATTTTTTTATAACTGTATTATCATAATATCATTTCCTTAATTTCAAATTCTACCTGTTTTACATTTCTTTAGATTTAATTTGGAATTGTAACTTGATTGGGGTGCATTACTATATATATATTGTAACCTGCCACCAGCGTGGGAATGAAACCACACAAAGGGATGGATTGGAAATCAAAAGCTATAAACAGTTAAAAGCAATAATCTATTAATGATAATAATAATAATAATAATAATGAATAGATAGGCACCA